>OX457050.1:12124663-12132163 GCA_949752735.1 Lumbricus terrestris | reverse complement strand
AAATAAACTACCCGTACAGTTATTTCTAATAAATTTCAAATAAACTTATCAGTAATATAAATTTGTACTGCAGGATTGCAGGGGCATATTTATGCTATATTTTAGCATACATGTATGTATAGGCCTACTATTAGATAGGAATAATATAGGGCTGTTGTTCGATTAAAAATTTTAATCGAAATTAATCGCGCGATTAATTTTTTTAATCGCAATTAACTGCAAATTAATCGCAATACATTTCCTTCAAATATACTAATCCTACTATTTTCTAAAGACCCCTGAAGCATCAAATTTTAATGACTGAATGCATTCTTTCTATTGCAAACATAATTAATAACCTTTGGCTTAGGCCTATTGAATTTCTGCATTTAGTTTATTGAACAGTTTTGCATGACAGAGAGAATTGAAACACTGTTCAAATCAGTCAACTGCTCAAAATCCGTTATTTTTTTCATTTGAGCCACCTTTAATTAAAATGACATAGGCCTAAATGTGAAACTAGACAACCGTTTTCTGACTATCAAGATTAATTATTTATTCAGCCAATTGTATATGCAGATCAGTTTATTTACATTGGTCGGTTCAAAGGATGCTCTTATTAATCAACAATAATAGGTCTACTATTGAACCTCATTATTTAGTCAATCTCTCACAAGAGGTTGCGGTTCTTGCCAAACCTCGTTTCAGTTTGCTGTAAACATTTACCATTTTTAAACCAGAAATCCATTGGTCCTGCCATCTCATGGAGTTCAACCAACGTAGTCTGACGTCTGATGGGGTGAGGAAAGAGAAAACAACCTTAGAGGCCGATGTAGACGTTTAACGCATGTTTTGGTTCGCGTACAGGCGATAATTGAGCGACGAATAATGAATTGCCACGATGATACTCAAATTCTTTGTTGGAATATTTGCCAAAGAATGTATCACTAGCTTTAAGTAAGAGCCATCCTTTTAAAACGAGTTTTTCTGCCTCTCATTCCATTTTAATCAGATCTAATTAACGCGTACGATTAATGCGTTAAAAATTTTAATCGCAAAATTTTTTAACGCGTTAATCGCACGCGTTAACGCGATTAAATCAACAGCAATAATAGTGTCGCACAGTCACGATAATGCGCCAAAGGCGCCAAATTTCGGTGGGGGGTCCGTGACCGGGACCAAAAATTAAAAAGGGGTCCTAGACCAGGCTTGGAATCTCAAAATGGCACTGCTAGAAGCAAATCATGTAACAATTTGCTAACCGGTGTTTCTAGACTAATTTGACCCTGCTGAAAACGAAAATCGCTGTTAGCAAGCTGGATTTTTGGCCGTTCAATGGGAAAACAAGATGGCGGACAAAATGGCGGTCAGTTGCTTCAAATGGCTATAAGTAAAGTATTGTATGGGACAGGAATACGATTTTAGACTCTAAATTAACATTATAGGGTGCAAGGAATACAATGGAACCAAATACACATATGTAGCACTGAAAGAAAATCAAAATGGCGGACAAAATGGCGGCCAGAATCTTAAAATGGCTGTAAGTGAAGTTATGTATGCAGTGGAATCATGATTTCAGGGTCTAAATCAACATTTTCGGGGTCAAGGAATGCAATGGAAGCAAGGTAACATATGTGGCATTGCACGGAAACCAAGATGGCGGACAAAATGGCGGACAAAATCTTAAAATGGCTATAAGTGAAGTTATGTATGCAATGGAATCATGATTTCAGGGTCTAAATCAACATTTTCGGGGTCAAGGAATGCAATGGAAGCAAGGTAACATATGTGGCATTGCACGAAAACCAAGATGGCGGACAAAATCGTGGAAAAATCAATCTTGAAATGGTCATAAGTGAAGACATATATGCAACTAAATCATGATTTCAGGGTTTAAATCAACATTTTCGGAGTCAAGGAATGCAATGGAAGCAAGGTAACATATGTGGCATTGTAAGGAAACCAAGATGGCGGACAAAATGGCGGACAAAATCTTAAAATGGCTATAAGTGAAGTTATGTATGCAATAGAATCATGATTTCAGGGTCTAAATCAACATTTTTAAGGTCAAGGCATGTGATGAAACCAATGTCACATATATAGCACTGCCTGGACACCAAAATGGCGGCCAAAATGGCGGCCAGATTCTTGAATTGGTTGTTAGTGAATTTCTGTATCTAATGAATATATCAATTCAGAATGTATATGAGAATTTTCGGAATTAAGGAAAGTGATGAAATTAAAAGCACAGAATATATTATGTGACACTGCCAGAAAACCAAAAACCAAAATGGTGGACAAAAACTTCAACTGGCTATGAGTGATGTCTTGAACATATGCGATGGAGACTTGATTTCAGTCTGGACTAGTAATTTCCAGGTCATATGCTTCCAACAAAATCACATGCAATGTTATGCAGTGAAATTGTCATACCTATAGTGAAAATGTTTAGTAGCCTATGACTGCATCGCAGTTTAACTTTTGCTGGCTTTATTTATATACAGGATGCATGCTTCAATGTTTCATAACTTGGCCTATCAATAGTTTCAACTTTTCATGACTTGACGGATATAGGGTACCGTAGAGTCAGTTCAGGCCTTGCTGCTGTCAATGCAATTGCACCTGAGTGCACATGACAAGATCGCACTTCGATAGCAGCAGGGCCTGATGCTACGTTTGTCAACTTCACATGATTTGCTGTAGACAAACTCTATAATGTGGCTTTGGCGCACACTGGTAAAGATTACTTTCTTCCATCACACTCCATCCGATGAAGGTGAGGATGATATCTGAACATCAATATATAGAAAAATGGGCCTTTCCAAACTTACAACTTGGCTGCTTGGTAATGAGTTCATAATGGAATGTTCCAAATGTAGAAAGTAAGTGGGGACTTTCAAGTAGTTTATTCATGCATTCTTTCAGCTGATTGCTGCTAATTATGTCAAATCACATCCAGTTGTAGCATGAAGGACACTCAATTCTTCATAGTTACGTGATTTGGATGAGCTTCCGTTCCGCTGATGTTCCTGACATCACCAAAATACCGTTAAATATAAAGCAAACACATATGACCCGGCAGTGGACAACACCTTATCTTTTTTCACGTAACCACCAGCAAATCGCTCTAGTCCATATCTCCAAATGTGGCTGTTGAGAGCTGAATAGACAGGAATGTTCAAAGCTAGATCAGTCTTTCTTTCAAGCCTACCAAGAACATTCACCAATTTTCTGACAACGAAGTATTTCAGGACTCCACACAGTGACAGAGTTGTGGTGGTAATTTTCTGTATGATTTCACTTTTTAAAAGCAATGTCCACTATATCTTTCGAAGGCAATAATTATTAACCCTCTTGTAGCCAATCGAAAGTAGGCTACCTGTACACAGGTATCCACTGTATCTGTCAGGTCACCAAATGTCTTCGCGTTTGGAGGTTCAATATTGCTTGAGCCATTGCTTGTCCATCAATAATTTGTCTGCAACAGGTTGGATGAACTGCGTCGCGACTTATGGGTATATCACAATATTTGGTCATGTCTCATACAATATGCGGGATGTCTTGCATTGGCCCCCTTTCCCGCAGCGGATTGCCTGCAGGGTCTGTGTGTTGCTTAGGTAGTGCCTTGATGGACTAGCCCCATTATGTCTGAAAGAACTGTTGCTTTTCAACCTCGGATGTCCAGCGTCGATCAACTCCTCGGTTGGCGGACCAAGCTGAGCTGGTTCACTCGCGGTTATTCGACATCACCTTTTATTCTCTGTAGCTGGTACTAACATCTGGAATGGGAATGGTCAACCCCTTTTCACAGCGCTTATTGCATGCCCATGGGTCACTCCACTCTGTTCCTTAAGAATCTAAAAACTGTCCTATTTAGTTGTAGTTAAGTCGGGAGCGATTCCGGACAGCCCACCTTGAAGAGGCACTACGTAAAGTATTCTAAATAAACAAATGCTATGACTCTGCTATAGAAATGCGGACTGGACAAGTTACTTTTGCAGAGAGAATCCAATCCCATTGGTTTTGAGAAAAGTCCATGGCACAATCGTGTTTCCAGATCCATGGGACAGTCAGCTTGATACGATCTAATAAGGCACTGCATGATATACCAATCTTCCTTTATAATTTTTTCAGTGTTCTTTTGAAGAACACTCCTTGGTTTAAGACTTGCTGAAGGCATTGCGATAATTTGAATGATCATATCTGGCCAAATAAGGGAACATTGTAGATAAATTCAACTGCGCAGGTTTCAGATACCATCTTGCAAAGACCTGGCAAAAAATTTGAATCAAGTTCCCATTGCATGCATGACTTCACTAATATCCATTTTGAAATTCTTGCCGCCATTTTGTTCGCCATCTTGGTTTCCTTACAATGCCACATATGTTACCTTGCTTCCATTGCATTCCTTGACTCCGAAAATGTTGATTTAAACCCTGAAATCATGATTTAGTTGCATACATAACTTCACTTATAGCCATTTTAAGATTTTGTCCGCCATTTTGTCCGCCATCTTGGTTTCCGTGCAATGCCACATATGTTACCTTGCTTCCATTGCATTCCTTGACCCCGAAAATGTTGATTTAGACCCTGAAATCATGATTCCACTGCATACATAACTTCACTTACAGCCATTTTAAGATTCTGGCCGCCATTTTGTCCGCCATTTTGATTTTCTTTCAGTGCTACATATGTGTATTTGGTTCCATTGTATTCCTTGCACCCTATAATGTTAATTTAGAGTCTAAAATCGTATTCCTGTCACATACAATACTTTACTTATAGCCATTTGAAGCAACTGACCGCCATTTTGTCCGCCATCTTGTTTCCCAATTGAACGACCAAAAATCCAGCTTGCTAACAGCGATTTTCGTTTTCAGCAGGGTCAAATTAGTCTAGAAACACCGGTTAGCAAATTGTTACATGATTTGCTTCTAGCAGTGATTTCTAGAGCCCTTTTAGAATTCCAAGCCTTGTCTATCCGTCAGTGTGTAAAGGTTGAGAACCGCTGTCCTATACTACTGATTTTATCGACGCCGTCTGCCGACTGGAGGGCTGAGTGGACCATTGGGAGGGTAGCCTTAAGCTCCCCCAATGTTCATTGATATACATGTATATTAACACGTACGTATTGCGCACAGATAGAGATATACACACGAACACACGCACAACACGCACAAACACATACATACAAACACAACACACGCACAAACACACACACACACACAACACACGCGCACACTCATACACACACAACACACGCACAAACACACACACAACACACGCGCACACACATACACACACAACACACGCACAAACACACACATAACACACGCACACACGCATACACATATTATATATGTTTGTGGCACATATATTTAAATATATTATTATGCAATATGCACTGATCACATGCACATAATTGAAACCTTCATAAAATACATAATTGATAACGCGAAGCGTTAGTTTCACATGACTACCAGCCATGGCGGTTTTCAGGTTTCGAACCCACAACTAGCAAATGGCATGTCGTGTATGTGTGTTAGTGTGTGTGTGTGTGTGTGTGTGTTAGTGTGTGTGTGTCTGTGTGCTGTGCGTGTGTGTGTTAGTGTGTGTGTGTGTTAGTGTGTGTTAGTGTGTGTGTGTGTGTGTGTGTGTTAGTGTGTGCTAGTGTGTGTTTGTGCGTGTGTGTGTGTCTATGTGTGTGCGTGTATGTATGTGTGTCGACCAACCATCCAGCGCGCTAACCACTTATTGAGCAATTCCCCCTTTCAGATGGATGCACCGATGTAATGCACTGTATGCCTCATAAGCTTCAACCCATCCTCGGAAGTTATAAACGCAAAGGCGCTATAAGAATTCATGCACTCAGTAGCGCGATATATGCTGCTTCTCGACAACTGCACTCTCCTTTCCTTCCACCTTTCGTTTCTCATTCCAACGTTCTCTCTACTCCTTCCATCTTCCTTCTTCTCCTTCTTCTCTTGCTTCCCTCCTGCAGCCTCATCCTCACTCGCTCCCTCATTTCATCAATCTCAATATCTTCCCATTGTTCCTTTCTTCATTTGTCTGTCTCCGTATCTGTCTGTCTGTGTGTGTGTCTGTCTCCGTGTCTGCCTGTCTCCGTGTCTGTTTGTCTGTCTGTCTGTTTGTCTGCCTGTCTTCGTATCTGTTTGTGTGTCTGTCTGCATGTCTCCGTGTCTGCCTGTCTCCGTGTTTGTTTCTTGCTTAAGAAGCAGAGGCTCTGCGGTTCTTCCATGCACCATCCAATCCGAAATGCAGATGTGGTGTCAGATCTCTTCTCGCAGCAAAAATAGTTCCGGCATTGTTTACCTTCAGTGTGAAACACGCAACTATTATAATGGGCAATATTCAACAGCTAACAATGACGATGATGACGATGATCACGATAACGACGCTGGTGATTAGAACTATAATGACGACAACGACGATGATGGCAATAATGATGATGATAACAGTAGCAGTTGCAGCAGCAATAGCAGCAGCAATAGTAGTAATGGCAATAATAATAATGATAATAATAATAATAATAATAATAATAACAATAGTGTTTACAATAATTATTACTATAATAATAGTGATGATGATGATGGTGCTCTGCCCGAAGGCAGGTTAATTGGCTTTACGCCCCTGGGGATGAGATAATAATAGTAATAATAATTAAATAAATATCACAATGTTAGCCTACATCATATATACATGGAACTGCTTTCGTCCGGGTTCTCTTTTGGCCTAACACCGTCGGAGGTTGAACATCAACAGACAACGTATTACACCACCATTGTGAAACCACGCACCCCACACCACCACACGGTGATGGTAGTATCCGCTTCTCTTATCTGGCCAACCGAGCTACACACTCCATCGGCCACACATATGCCACTACAGACGGAGGCGCTAAAGGGAGAAAACATACGCATATAAAGAAACATACACAGAAGCAAAGAAACCAACTATCTACAATACTGCTTTTTATAACTCAAATCTCACTCATTTAGGTGTGGCTCGGCTGGGAGCGCCTCTGCGTAGGTCTCTTTAAGAGTTGCCGTATAAATTCCCGGAATGAATGAATTAATGAGTGAATTAATGAATGAATGAATTATTTTCTCAGCTATTGGCGAGTGGTCTCACTTAAGAGCTTCCGTACGTTTCAGGTGAACAGTACCGCCACCTAGTGCACGCCATGGAAGCAAACGTAGCGTTCGCCGAACTTGTTAACGGCCACTAGGGAGCCGTATAATATAGAGATGGAAGAGGAGCACAGCTAGACACGCACTGTCAATCGCTTAGATTGGTCTCTGATTAGAGCAGACATCCGACGCCTGGCTAAAATGTCTAGGAACCTGATTTTTTGGTAATAAACCATGAAGCTTAGTATGAACGTTCTGTGACAGATATTGTTGGGCTACAAAGAGTGGCATACTACGGAGCCTAGATAAGTGGTGGAACACTGAGCGATATAACTTGTAATTTCTACAGCTAAAATTTAAGTAATTATGG
>OX457050.1:12017163-12119663 GCA_949752735.1 Lumbricus terrestris | reverse complement strand
AGAGAGAGAGAGAGAGAGAGAGAGAGAGAGAGAGAGAGAGAGAGAGAGAGAGAGAGAGAGAGAGACAGACAGACAGACAGACAGACAGACAGACAGCCAGACAGAGACAGAGAGAGCGAAAGAGAGATAGAAAGAAAAAGAGACAGAAAGATAGAAAGAGACAGATAGACGCAGACAGAGAAAGACAGGGACACAGAGATAGAGATAGAGATAGAGAGAGAGAGAGAGACAGAGAGACAGAGACAGAGACAGAGAGAGCAAAAGAGAGATAGAAAGAAAAAGAGATAGAAAGATAAAAAGAGACAGACGCAGACAGAGAAAGACAGACACAGAGATAGAGATAGAGATAGAGATAGAGAGAGAGAGAGAGAGAGAGAGAGAGAGAGAGAGAGAGAGAGAGAGAGAGAGAGAGAGACAGACAGACAGACAGACAGACAGACAGACAGACAGACAGACAGAGAGAAAGAGACAGAGAGAAGGAGACACACAGAAAGACACAGAGAGAGAAAGACAGAGACAAAGAACGACAGAGACATAAAGAGTGCTTTCTGCCCGTTCTCAAATACCGAGGCCAAGAAAGACGACGCTGCAAACTCTTCAAATCCAAGGCTGCCTCTAGACTAAGTCTAGAGTCTAGAGCGGCCAAATCATTACAACTCTTCTTCTATTACAACCTGCGCTTCTCAGTATCCACCGTCTTTTCAAGGCTCATAAATTCCTCCTAATATCCAACTCTTCGGCGTCCAATACCCAGACTCGGGTCATTTCAATCTGATGGTATGCAGCAGCGCTATATGTATAACAAGCTTACATAGAATATGAGAACCACTGTCAGATTCCTTTTGACGACTCACAACTGACCCGGAATGACCCTGAACGCTCATTCGCCCGTCAGAACGAGGCTGACTTCACCAGAGCGAGGCCTCTCTCGTTGCCCTGGCAGCGTTTATCCGACCATTCACTGATTGACCCCTGTTAAACGGAGCACGTCTGTACAAAGGCGCTCTGGCGGTCCATCAAAGGATGTCTGCTTAATGGTATATGGACCGAACTTCTGTGCGAACAAAGCGGTAAAAATCCTCTAATTCACCAAAAATTCTCTGTTATTTTATGTGCGCAGGCATTTCCATCCTGCCCACATTTGACCGTATCCTTTTGCCTGTTTAATTCTAAAACCATCCACTGCATCCGTCAGACCTATTGGACTTTGGCCACTATAACTCAACTTACTCAGGCCTGATCATTTACCGTCATTGGGCTATCTTTGTAAAAAATTTAATGTAAACGAATGCCCTAAAATGTGTAATCCTAATATCGAGATTTCTGCAGCACCCACAATATCGAAGTCGCGGGAATCAGCTTATTCACAGGCGCTCAATCAAAATAGCATTGAAATGCAGATAGTTAAGAACCTGAGAGTTACGAAGGCAGATCATAATTATTATACAGTAATTACAATACAATAGAATACAACTGATTCTAGCCCAAGTTGCCCAACCTGGCTGCCAATTTTATTTTCACAGAGTAACCTTATATATAAACTGAACTCCATGACTTAACTTTCTAAAAATTTCGATATCACAATGCTTACAAGTCCCTTGTTCAGTCACTTTGAACCCTTCATGACTTAACATTCTAACACCTCGATATGGCAATGCTTACAAGTCCATTATTCAGTCACTTTGACCCCGCATTCTTTACGACAACTGTTCCTAAATTATTGCCCAACGATATTGTCCGACATGTTTCCAGTTCAATTGCAGTTTACAAAGCAGTCCGAAGTGGGTCAGCCGGTCGTTCGGTCGGTCTAAATTGGCCAACTTCCCCAGATCTTAGAAGGCTGCAGCACCCAGCCATACACGCACACACGCGCCAGAAAGCATCGGCTGCGTAATCTTCCTCCTCAGCGGATGACTTGAGAGCGGCTGACCCGAACGGCGGCCGATGATCTGCAGCCGGGTGCGATTCTTAACAAGCGATGCCACAGGTCCCGATCGTATTGCGCCGGTGGCAGGCCAGCTGATCGAGTGGAGAACGGGCGGCTGATAAGAGGGAGGGTAGGGAGGGAGTGAGGGACAGACAGAGACAGAGACAGACAGACAAAGACAGGCATACACACAGACAGAGAGAAAGAAACAAATAGACAGAGAGGTAGACAGGGAAATAGCCAGACTGACAAACAAAACGGACAGACAGACATAGACAGAGGGAAACATACATATACAGGGACAGACAGACAGACAGACAGACATAGACAGACATACAGACAGACAGAGACAGACTGACAGGTAGGCAGGCAGGCAGGCAGACAGACAGACAGACAGAGACAAACGCCCATCTATTGATGCCCCCGCTGCCTCCTCGCTGTTCCCATCACTATCTTATTTTCCTCCTCATACCCATATCCATTACCTACACTCTTCTTTCCTCCCACCCCACTCCACCCAACCCCACCAACCCCACCCCGCCACTCAATTGCCACCATTCTAACCATATCTTTCTTCCTCTATATAATCCTCTCCATTGCCATATCTCTAATCTTTCCTTTCCTTCCTCCACGCTTCCCACTGCCCCTCTTCCTTCCCATCCATCTCCATCGCATTCACTCCTTCCTTTCCATCCCACCCTCTCCCATTAACTTTACTCCCATCTTTTCTCTCCATGCACCCCTCTCCATCCATTGCCAACACTCTGTTCCTTTCTTCTTGTAAACCTCGACATTCCCATCGGTCACTCTGTTTCTCTTCCACATCCATTCGAATTCCACTCCCGATCTGCTTTTCCTCTCCTTCATTCAATCAATCTTTACGTTTCTTAGCCAATCTATGCTCCTCGACTCTTATTCTACTTCCGTTTATATAATATAAATCTCCGCTGTAAAAACTCACTGACGCCTTGAGGCAAACCTTGCGTCTTCTTTACCGAACAGTTTCACATCTCACTCTAGATATCGCTCTTGTTTTCTCCCTCTTTCTCTTCTTCTCCCCATACCCCTACCTCCTCTTTTACTCTATATCTCTCTCTCTCTCTGTCTCTCTCTGTCTCTCTCAGTCTGTGTCTGTGTCTCTCTCCATCTCTGCTTCTCTCTGTCCCTATGTCTCTCTGTCTCTCTTACTCGCTCGCATATTCAATTTCTGTACCTCTCTGCATCTCAGTCTCTGCGCCTCTGCCTGTCTGTCTGTCTGCCTGTCTCTCTTTCTTTCTGTCTCTGTCTTTGTATCTGTCTGTCAGTCTGTCTCCTTCTCTCTCCCCTCTCTCATCTCGATTTCAGCAGTTGGTCGTTCTCAACATACGCCACCCTTCCTTTTTTTTCAACCCTTCTCCACTTCCCTCCTTCTCTGTTTGTTTACGTATGCCTCTGTATGTCTGTTTGTCTCTATCTCCTTCCTCATCCTCCTTTATTCACCAATGATTCCTCCGTTCCTTTCTTTGATCATCCTTCCCTCTCAATCATTCCCTCCCTCCCTCCTTTCCACCCTCCCTCCTTTCCTTCACTCCAAATTTCCGGGATCATTCTCTCCCACCATCCCATTCCGCTCAGAAAAATGATTTTCTCCTTTCATCCAACTTCATTCCATCCATCCTTCGCCTCCGTATCACATCATCAAAACTGTTCTTTCACTTTTTCTTGAGTCATCCGTTTCTTCCCGTCTTCGGTCATTCCTCCGACCGTCTGTCCTTCCACATCCATCCATCCATCCATTCATCCATCCATTCATCCATCCATCCATCCATCCATCCATCCATCCATCCTTCCATCCATCCTTCCATCCATCATTCCATCTTCCATCCATACATCCTTCCAACCATCCCTCCATCTTTCCATCCATCCTTCCATCTTCCATCCATACTTCCATCTTTCCATCTTTCCACCCATCCCTCCATCTTTCCATCCATCCTTCCATCTTCCATCCATACTTCCATCTTTCCATCTTTCCACCCATCCCTCCATCCTTCCATTCATCCTTCCATTTTTCCATCCATCCTTCCATCTTTCCATCCATCCATCCTTCCATCTTTCCATCCATCCTTCCATCTTTCCATCCATCCATCCTTCCATCTTTCCATCTTTCCATCCATCCATCCATCCATCTTTCCATTCATCCTTCCATCTTTCCATCCATCCATCCATCCATCTTTCCATTCATCCTTCCATCTTTCCATCCATCCTCCCATCTTTTCATTCTTTATTCTAGACACCTTTCCTTTCTACTTACTTCTTTCCTCTCTTAAATATATTAGCGGGACTTGTCCCTTTGGTCGACCTGCAGCCTATTGCTCCTAATAACAATATTCAAGCAGACATTTTCTGCTCTAACTATACTACTTATATATTTTGATGAATAATTACTAATGGCTCACACACCTTAGTTGCTTAATTTTTTCAATTACTGCGCAACAGATTTGTCTGCGCATACGAAGCCATAAACCACTCGTTGGAGTCGTTGCTAGATAACGCAGTAATGTCTTGTATTGTTGGGAACAACAGATTTGAATATGAATTCGAAAACCTGCATGCCGCCATGCAGTCTATCTTTCATCGTATACTTCCGTATCTGCATATCAAGGAGGGAGGTGTATTGGTGTATATACTGTATACCTCCCTCTGTATTTACTCCTTGCTTTGTCCCTGCTTGGCGTTGATGAAGTGACTCCGAGGTGCATCAGGTGCGTCGCAATTTCTATGGCGCCGCGAATGCAGACAACAGTTGTCGAGGGCAGAGTCATCTATCTATAACGCGTGCGCGAGGTGAGATCACAGATTTCATTTAAGGCATTTTAGTTCCACAGAAATCCAAGTCTGATGGTATAGCCTATGCGGTTTACATACATGATTGTAATTATTATTACAACCCTTCTGATTAGAAGCAGTGCTAGTGAATAAATCGATGCCCCATACTCTTTTCGACAACAGTTACTATCTGACTGGACACAGTGAATGAACCGTTGCTAACTTTACTCTTTTGGACAAACCTCCGACTTGCGTATATACAGCGCTCGTGGATAAATCGGTGCCCTGCGCTACTTTGGAGTATAGTGCATTTCGGATAGCGATTACAATAACAAAAGAACAACGACATCTGCCGTTCTCTGTCTGTTAGCCTCTGTCTGTCTGTCTGTCTGTCTGTCTCTCTCCGTCTGTCTCTGTCTCTGTCTCTGTCTCCCTCTCTGTCTGTCTCTCTCTCTTTCAGAAGTCGACAACAAAGGATGAGGAGCGTTGATGTGTCGGGGCAGACGGGTCATAATGGTGATTAAGACAAAGGTGGCAACCGAGGGGAACAATGGAAGAGACCGAGACATGCTGCATGGCAGGCAGGAATGGGTGCTCGGTGGTTACCGGGACGATCAAAGGAGACCGTCTATGCAACGCGAGACACAGGACGAACACCGTATACTATCCTCTAAACCACTGCTGTTGTTGCTAATGACGATGATGATGATGATGATGGTGATGATGATCATGACGATGATGATGATGGTAATGATGATGATGGTGATGATGATGACGATGATGATGATGGTGATGATGATGATGATGATGGTGATGATGACGATGATGATGATGGTGATGATGATGATGATGGTGGTGGTGGTGATGGTGGTGATGGTGGTGATGATTGCAGCCGTGATTGTGTGGTGATACGATATGACATGATATAGATTATTATGCGCTATGCTACGAAACGATCCGCCACAATGCGATGCAAAACAATAAAAAAATAGAATACAGTACAGTATAATAAAAAAAACAATGCAGTATGTCTATTACACAGTACGATACTATGCACAAAATTCAATGCAATACAATAAAATACAATATAATGCAACACAATGAAATACAATATAATACAATGCAATGCAATACAATACAATATAATGCAACACAATGCAATACAATACAGCACAGTACAATACAATACAATATAATACAATACAATGCAATATAATGCAACACAATGCAATACAATACAGCATAGTACAATACAGTACAATATAATACAATGGAATACAATACAATATAATTATACACTATACTACTGTACATCACAATATATTACAATACCTTATAAAACAAACTATGGTCCTGTATATTAAAACTGTAAAACGTTGATTTTAACATCGTCAGTTAAACATCGCTCTCGCTTATAAACGATAAATAAACATATTATAATTTAATTAATATAAACATTATGTTAATGTAATTAATTAACATAATAATGTATCCTTGCGAGTTTCGTCATTTAAGTTGCTCCTTTAAAACCGGAAGAGGAATCGAAGAAATCCAAATTCTTCCCGACTCCTCCACGCCGCCATCCTTTCCCGTCCCATGGTCTTCCTCCTGCCTGCATGCCTGACCCTCGCTCCCCCAAATCCGTCTTTTGCCAATCGCACCCTTCGCCGGCACGATGTGGTACCAAATCGGTTCTGCGGGGACGGAAAGTGTCCCGGAAAATAGTTCGTTTAGCGACATAATACCAGAACCCGAAAACAGAAATAAAAGATAGAACTTATGGTCGGTGGTGAAGCTTATTTAAAGTGGCGTGAACCAGCCACCTTCTGAAATGCAGACTTGCAGATGCTAAGAAAATGAAATGGCCAACAACTCACGAATACATACCCACTGATATATATATATATACCCACTGATATATATATAAATATATTATATATATATATATAGCTTAATGAATAGCAATTCTTCTTATAAATACTGTCATTTCCTATCAAACTCTACCCGACTATTGTTTTGCAAACTATATAACCTCATACCTAACGACCTTGCTTCTAATGAGCGCCTGCTGCTGGTAAGCTCGTTCCAGCGACTTCGCTTTGCTACAGGTATCTCTGGGATACAATATCATAAATTCATAATGATCAGTGCAGCAGGTTTGTGTCAGACTCCGCCACTGGTTGCACTCTACCAGTGCCAGTCCCAAGCCTGGATAAAGGTGTTCGGAGGGCGTCGCTAATGGTCTTTGTTACCACACAGTGACGTTAAACTGCAACCACACACACACACACACAGGTTTGTGTCAAAATTCAGTCTCCCACGCACTGGGAAAAAGGAAGCCGGAACCTTTTCAGCACGGGTAGAACAAATGTGGAACCGCACCAACCGATGAACAAGAAGCCTCGTCGCGTCTCGCTGACTGCTCCCTGCAGGACAGAAGCGAAGTCGCCGCTCGATCCAATATTAGATTGCGTCCCTCCTAATCAGGTTCCGTCGTCGTCGGCGTCGGCGCACCAAACGGTTGCCATAGAGATGGATGCCATAGCAACGGAACACTTAGGATGAACCATCGGTCATCTGTCATCTGGTCTCTTCCCAAACAGGGGGGGCACCCTCCTCTCTTTGCGCGGTCCCTCCATGCATGCAGACGAATTTATGTCGTCCCCATTCGGTCATCTGTCAAATGCGACGAGTCATCTCTGTCGGATATCATTCGCCATCTATCGATCATCTGGTCATCTGTCGCAATACGTCATCTGTCATTTTGTCATCTGTCCGTCACTTTAAGAGATCCGTCACTCGCCGTAACTGTTGTCGTTTGTCATGACTGTCATTTGTCATCCGTAAATCGTCATGCGTCTCTCTGTCTGTGTGTCTGTCTCTGTTTGTGTGTCTGTCTGTGTGTCTGTGTGCCTGTCTATCTGTCTGTCTGTCTGTTTGTCTCTTGTCTCCCTCCCTTCTTCCATCCGTTCCTCCGTCCCCTCTCTCTCTGTCTGTCTGTATGTCTGTCTGTCTGTCTGTCTCTCTCTCTCTCTCTGTTCTCTCTCGTTCTCTCTGTCTCTATCTGTCTCGCTCTCTCTATCTCTCTGTCTCTCTCTGTCTCTATCTGTCTCGCTCTCTCTGTCTCTCTCTCCCTCTCTCTCTCTCTCTGTCTGTCTGTCTCTCTCTCTCTCTATCTCTCTTCAACCCCCTTTCCTACTGTCGTTACGCATTCTCATAAATTTTCCTGCTTATCGTGCACCCTCTCGTACACATCATCCATAAAATATCTTTCCATCTCTTCTCTGTTTATCTACCTCCCGATATATAATTACAATCTCCGTCACATCTTCATCAAGCATCGCAAAGCACTTATAGCAACTCGAATCAAATTGGAGAATTTCCCACTTGCACAATCAGTCGAAAAAAATAAGGAAGTAGAATTAATTTCGTTCAACTCGTAAACATAATAAACCCACCGACACTCAGACTCTACAATCAGTTTTTAAGTTAAGTTAATTTTACTCTTCTCATCCGATCGCGTGCTCTTATCAAATGTGAGGGCAAAATTAAATCTATCTTCTGTAATTACTGGCGAAACAAGAAATCTGCTCTGTGTCTTGTCATTATTATGGGGGCCTATTGAAGTTATTTAGGAGTACACGGTGGGCCATAAGAAAGACCCCCGGTGGAGTTTTCTGACAGTATCATGGTCAGAAGTAAGAATTTGTAAATCAAATTGTAAAGACTTAAAGGCAATTCATTCATATTTACGTGCAATGGCCAAATTTCACAAAATATTTCAAGCAGAACAAAAGTTATGCCACTTTTAGTGAGCCCGCCCACTGATTTTTGACGATTCAAAACATGACGCAGAAAAAAGTGCCAAAGCACCAATAATAATCATTGTATTAAGTCTCATCTCAAATAGGCCTAATTGTTATAAAATAGCCTTTATATTCCAAATAATAAATATCATTCATTATTGTTTAGAAAAGAAACAGGGTATACCAGAGTAAAAATTGTAAAAAAACTTCAACTGGTCAGCGCCATCCCGCCATGTGCCTTAAAGGTTGGACGTCCGCTAAACAATGGTTTTTCCTTCCTCCCCCCAGACAAGGGCGGATACAGAAATTTTCGAAGGGGGCCAAAATTTTCGGTCTTGTTGGTGGGACAGAGGAAAACGAAACAACTGATGACCTTTTTTAGTCATTCGTCCAATTTCTCAAGGTACCAATTGAGCCGCCAAAAAAGTTGAGGACCTTTTTTAGTCATTAGTCCAATTTTCAGGAAAAAGAGACATAGTCGGGAGTATGGTAAATCAAATGGGGGAGGAGGTCACGTCCCATGCGATTTTCTAATGGGGGCCTGGTATCCTGTTTTTTCTCTCCCGCTGCATTTATTTAATGACTTGTTGAAACCAAATGGGAGGGGCAAGTCCCATGCAATTTTTTAATGGGGAGGCCATGGCCATTTTGGCCCCCTGGATCCGCCCCTGCCCCCAGAAACCTGCAGATCCCCCAAGCAGAGAAACTATAGATTAGACACTGCATGCTAATAATACCCGGTAATCCATTTAAATACCGGTATCAGCAGCGCTTAAGGACATAATTAAGCGCTCGCTATGTTATGGATAAAAGTTTACATTTGTATTTCCACGGTATATGCATTAAGTATACACCAATTGTTTGCTTTGCCACTTATGAATTGTTTAAACACAACGCCTTTCAGCAGCAGCAGCAGCAGCAGCAGCAGCAGCAGCAGCAGCAGCAGCAGCAGCAGCAGCATTAGCGTGGTTTCGTTTTCATCCATGAAAAAACGTTGTTCGTTTTCTGCAAAACTATAGCGAGTGCAATAATAATATTTGCTGAGATACTCGTCGAGTATAATACTCGAGTAGTCAATCGGATATATCTCAGTTGTATTATAATACTCGTAGTTTCTTTTTCCGGTCTTCGTTCCCGCACTTCACGTAACACGCGACGCATCTCCGATGTATATACGTTTCTATCTCCGTTACCTATATCACTTTCTCTGTCTGTTTGCTTGTCTGTCTTCCCAACAAACTTTGTTGACTTGCTCTTTGTCTGTCTGTCTGTCTGTCTGTTTGTCTGTCCCAACTAACAATGGTTGCTCTTTGGCTATCTGCCTGTCTGTCTATCTGTCTGTCTGTCTGCCTGTATCTCTCTCACTCTCTTCATATATCCGGCTCTATATGTCTCTTCCTCTTTCATTCTCTGCTTGTAAACTGTCTTTCTTCGCGCATTGAACGAAGGGTTTTCTCGAGACAGAGAGATACATAGACAGAGACAAAGGCAGAGAGAGAGAGAGAGATAGAGATAGAGACAGAGATAGAGATAGAGAGAGAGATAGAGCGAGAGGGAGATAGACAGGCGACGTTGAGAAGCTTTAGCCATGCACTTGCATGCTGCAACCGGATCTCAACTCAAGTCATTTGCACCAACGTCGCCCAAACGCGCCACACCTCCTTCTCCTCATACCCTTCCTCCTCTTTCTCCTTCACCTCCTCCAGCCTCTTTCTCCTCCCACCCCTCCTCCTCCGCCTTGTCATCCGCTTTCTCTTCCTTTGAATCTTTCTCCAAAGGTCCTTAAACAAATACGCCACATGAAGATCAGCATGCTCACATAGTATCTCATGGCTTGTGATATATAGCCAGGCTCTGGTACAAATGCCCTGTATGATTTTATAAATAAAGCCTATAATAATTGAATGTCTATAGCCCGCTCTCTCTCACTCACACGCACGCACGCGCTATATGATATTCGATATCATGTCTATAAAGAATGACAAGTGTACAATGACCAGCAGAGATACATGTATCTGGAGTCGGGAGCGCGTCTGAGTAGTTTTTTTGAAGGAGCGCTATATAAATGTCCGAATGAATGAATGAGTGTATCATGAAGCACCTGAACAAAGTGCTCTCCACGATTTTCAATATGTTCACAAAGTTTCTTCAACATTATAATATTGCACTGGCTAGTAATTATAATTCCCTCATGCCGTCGTGTTAAATCTGCCCTACATAATTCCCGATAACTTTTGGGTACTCGACAAGGCAGGCGTGGCAATGCAACCATGTACATGTATACTTCAAAATTATTGATGCCACGTTCGAAGAGCCGGTTCGAAGGACTGGTGGCTTAACACCTAAATGCATATTCACCGCAGACCCGAATAACAACAAGCGTGTATGCCTTGGCTATATTATAGACTGCAGGTTCAGCCGTATCAGCGAAAGTCCCGGACTTTAGTCAGAGTGTCATACGTATACATATACGCATGTGTATAGGCCTAAACCGGGTAAAGTGGCTGGCGGCGAGGCAGGTGCTATGCGAGGTCCTTGACCCATGTTCAGAGAGGCCATTGGCCAGGTCTCTTGAAGACGAAGAAGAAGCATGTTATATATATATATATATATATATATATATACATATACATATACAATTGTACATATACACACTCTACTATTCATCAACATTAATCACCATCATTAATCAACCATGCATCATCAACCACCATCGACCACCGTCAACCACCGTCAACCGTCATCGTCATCGTCGTCGTCGTCGTCATCATCATCATCATCATCATCATCATCATCATCATCATCATCATCATCATCATCATCATCATCATCATCATCATCATCATGAAATTAGATTGCTATTCGAAGTCTATTATTATTATTGTATCCCCGGTTGTTCCTACTTCCTAATAATTTTTATTAACGACACCGTTTCATATCAAACTATCACTGCATTATGCTATGCTATACTATACTATAGCTATCACTGTACTATTATATACTATACACCATATGCTATGGCTATCACAATTCTACAACCCCAAACCTGGCAGGGGCAAAGATTGCCATGGAAACAACTTTCTGCCGTTATACGATTATCTGAACTTAATTTCTGTATAGCTCTTGAACTCCGCCACTGGTTGCACTCTGCCAGTGCCAGTCCCAAGCCTGGATAAAGGAGGAGGGCGTCGCTAATGGTCTTTGTTACCACACAGTGACGTTAAACTGCAAATGCCGCCGTATAGCTCTTGACTCTCAACACACTGACAACCAACAACCATTTTAATCGCAATAAGATAGCGCACAGTAGTTTTTAATCACGGCCATTTGTATCCCGATGGTTATGCGCTATATAAATTGACGGCTTAACGGGGCCCGCCCGAGAGGCAGGCGACGATCTGGCAACGCGTGCGCATGGATTAAGCATTGTGTGGAGTAAACGAGAATCGTTTAATGACAGTTAATGACGGCTGTAATCAAAAGCACGCGTTGCCAAGTGATTTCCATCGCATCTATTCACGCTATGTATGTATACGCATGTATGTGTGCACTCCAGCTGAATGCGTTAGTCACGCCATTCATCTGTCTGTCTGTCTGTCTGTCTGTCTGTCTGTCTGTCTGTCTGTCTCCGTCTCCTCTCTCTCTCTCTCTGCCTGTCTTTCTCTGTCTGTCTCTGTCTGCCTGTCGGTCTGTCTGTCTGTCTCTCCTTTGTTTGTTTGTTTGTATGTACACTTGTTATAGCGCCCCTTCAGGCACTCTACTCAGAGGCGCTCCCGACTGCAGCGCGGACACTGCATCGGAGTTTCACGCAGAAGCGCTGAGCAATTGTGAGTGAAGGACTTGCCAATGCCCAGGGTCCCTACGCGGCGGTTTGAGATTGATTCGAACCTCGAACCTTCCGGCTTCAAGGCAACGACGCCACCACTACGCCACCGCGCCTTTACTCCCTTCCTCCATACTACTGCGGTGATATATCATATTATATATTTATATATATATATATATATATATATATATATAATTATCATATGCATATTATAATATATATATATATAATGCATGATGACTATAATTATCATCATCATCATTAACCGAGGGACCAGTTCCCGTAGTTGCCCGATGCTGTTCTGGTTATTCGGCCGAAACCTTCTCCACTGATGGCTTATAGCCCAAGCAGGCATTCCCTACTTGGCTGTTGTCACCCCCACCACTTTGAGGTGTGGGTCGGTCTTTGGGGGAGGTAGGGGGAGAATGATGACCACTATAATAGCTATTAATCGGCCTACTCTTCCTCACTCCCGCTTTGAATTGATTTAACTATGTGAAATCATCAAACAACAGCTGGACAGAGAGAGAGGCAAAACGAGCTTTTGCAGACTCTTACAAAACGATGACACTTGCAATAATATTATTAACAGACGCCTGATGTAATAATAAAAAATCTACTCTATGCATAATTATGCAAATAATATATACATATATATATATATTATATGTATATATTATATGTATATATTATATTTAATATGGATAACTGCGATTTTATATACGATGCACAGTTATATAATTATACGTCCCGAAAATTAACACATATCATTTATGTGCATAATAATATGTATATGTAATTATTACATATGCATATATACATATATATAAATATATAAATATATATATATATATATATATATATGCGGATAATAATACTGACCGCGAACGGCAAGGTGGCTGTAGGCAAGGCGTGTCGCAACGGACAGCGGTCGAGATGAGTAGCGCCACCGTCACACACACCTCACGACGACGAGAGAAGACAAATCCGATCCCAGGCAGTGATAGAGAGAGAGAGAGAGAGAGACAGAGAGAGAGAGAGAGAGAGAGAGAGAGAGAGAGAGAGAGAGAGAGAGAGGGACAGACAGACACAGCGAGGGTATCACTCTGTCGACCGACAAACCGACCGACTGAGAGCGAGCCACCTTCTAAGGACAATCACTGACAGTCATGCAGGGAACATCGGCGGCTACGAGGCGGCGGTGGCGGCGTCGGTGGTAGCGGTGGAGGCAGAAGCGGTGAGCGGCGTACGGCACTCAGCGGCCTCCTGCTCCTCCTCCTCCTCCCATGTCCATCCGTCTTTCGGTCTTTAGGGATCCGTCCGTCTGTCCGTTCGTTCGTTCGTTCGTTCGTCCGCCGTTTAGGGCCTGTGTGTACGTTCTGCCTGTGTAGTGTACCCGCAGCGTTTGTAGTACAGCGTGCGGCTCTCTTTCTCTCTGTCTGTCTCTGTATCTCTGTATCTGTCTCTGTGTGCGTCTGTCTGTGTCTATGTCTGTCTGTTTGTGTCTGTCTGTGTGGGTCTGTGTGTCTGTCTGTGTCTGCCTGTGTTTGTCTGTGTCTGTGTCTGTCTTTTGTTTGTCTGTCTGTCTGTGTGTCTGTCTGTCTGTTTGTCTGTCTGTCTGTCTCTCTCTCTCTCTCTCTCTCTCTCTCTCTTTTCGCGTGTGCTTACGTATGCACTTGTGCGTACGCTCAGCAATATTCGGTTCACTATTGAATGTGCGTGTACGTACGTACGTGCGTTCAGCTGTGGGCGCCCGGCTCAACACTCTCGGGCCTATAAATAGAGAGAAGGGGGGGATAGAGAGAGAGAGAGAGCTATAATATCCCGCACAATATAGAGAAAGAGCAAGGCGGGCAATCAATACGTTGCGCCCGCCCGCCCGGCTGCAGCAATATGAAGGAAAGTGGCGACGACTTGCGGAGTGTGTATACGAAAGAGGAGGAGGAGAAAGAGAGGGAGGAGGAGGACGAGGAGGAGAAGAAGGAGGAGAAGAGGGAGGAGAGTAATAAGGAGGAGATGAAAGAAGATGCGTTAATATTGCTCGCTGTCGTATTGCTAAGCCGGGCGGCGAGGGTATGAAGAAGAGGGCTTTGTACTCTTGGGGTGACGCACGCAACCGACAAAGACGGGGGCGGGGGGTGTACGTGGCGGAGGGTGACCCAGGGAGGGGTGACCAGGGAGGAGAGGGACAGGGCGAAACGTCGAGGGCGTTGATCGGCTCTTAATCGCTGGGAGCTGACGATGTTGAGTGGGGCGGAGGAAAACGCAGCTGCGTCTCGTGTCTCGGTGCACGGATCGGCGAAGGAAAAGGGTGCTAGATAAAGGAAGTGAATTTGAAGAGTGATTGAATGAAAGTGAATGAACGACCAAAAGAAATGAATTAATTAATTAATGAATTAATACGGAAATGAAAGAAAGAAAGAAAGAAAAAGGAATAAAGGATGGATGGAGAATGAAAGATTGAAGAAAAATGTGAATGCATAGATGGGATTGAATTTCGATCGGAAATATAACTGAATGAATATGTCACTGAATGAATGAATGAATGAATGAATGAATGAATGAATGAATGAATGAAGGAAGGAAGGAAGGAAGGAAGAAAGAAGGAAGGAAGGAAGGAAAGAAGAAAGGAAGGGACAATATGAATGCATTAATGATTAATGGCATTGAAGGCTCGACTAAAAACATAAATGAACGAATGAATGAATGAAAGCTAAAGATTGAAAGGAAATCAGACTAAAAAATGATCAAATGAAATGCAAAAATCAACGAAAAAACAAAAGAACGACCTCGCTGAAGGAAACTGATACCATAACATTGATATCATATCATTGATACCATTATCTTTGATGCCATGCATCATTATGCAGGTGTCTTTGTCGGGGACGCACACATGGATATCACCTGTAGGTGTCTTGTACACAGTAGCGGCATCCTTGGTAGAAATCTCATGGTATGGGTTTAAAAGTAGGCCTAGATTCAGCATAATAGTCAAATTTAATGAGCTGAGAATCAGTTTTTGTAAGAATTTCTTTCTGTCTGTGACTGTCTGTACCTTATCTCAGTACTTCTCTTTGTCTCTGCCTCTGTCTGTCTGTCTGCCTGTCTCTGTCTGTCTATGCGACACCTCCCAAGCTGCTCTCAATTTCACAAACTGTTGAAGACTGTTTTTAAGATTGATGTCTCCATTCATCAATCTATCCATCTATCCCGCAAAATTTCGCCAAGAGAAATACATGCGTAATAAAATTGTAATATATATATATATATATATATATATATATATATATATATATATATATATATATATATATATATATATATATATATATAGCCGTACTAATGTGCATATTATGTATGTTTTACAGACAAGCATGCAAACACGTGCAGCGTTGATAGATAGCATGAACACACAATCACACACACACACACACATATACACCTCTGCACAATTATAATTATTTACACGTGCATATAGGAATATTTTGTGTGCATGTGTGCGTGCATATTTTGTGTGCCTGTATGTATGTGTGTGTATGTGTCTTTTGTCCGCCGATGTATGTTTGCATCTTTCATAGCGCTCACTTCTGCGACCCGCGGCGTACCTGTCAAATGCCGCGTGGTCAACGGGTGCTTTGATGTTTTCTACTGATAGCGGCGCTCACAAAACACACACGAAAGCGTCGATTTATGGATATGCCATGTGCAGCAGGTCTGCACTGTTTTTTTTAACTTGAGAAATATTAGGCCTATATGCAGCGCCTTCAGCTGTGGTTTTGAAGACTTCTGGCTTTCTATATTTCTTCTTTTCACGCATAGCAAAACGATGCGTTTTATAGGCTTATAGCATTGCATTATTTGAATAACATATAATAACACCGTATTGTAATCGTAATCTCGAGACTTCTACAGGACCCACAAAAGTGAAGTCGCGGGAACCAGCTTATTCACAGGCGCTTAATCAAAACAACATCGATAGGCAGCGGGTGAAGTCCGGAGAGTCAGGCAAGCAGATAGATGGATGGCTATAAGGTGGGTGATGTTTAGAGTTGAAATGACGAGGGATGTGAGGAGAAGTGGAAGAATCGTATCATCGTGGCATAACGTAACGCGACAAAAAAACGCAATTACAATTATTATACAAGTACAACACACTAATAATATTATTCTAAGACTTCACGGCAGAGCAAAATGACAAAACAACAATATAACAAAATAAGATAACAACATAACATAACAAAATAACATAACAACATAACATAACAAAACAACATAACAACATAACATAACAAAATAGCATAACAGCATAACATAACAAAATAACATAACATAAAATAACATAGTAATATAGCAACATAACAGCATATAACTTTACAACTGGCACAATAATGTAGCACGACAACTTAACAGAGCAACATAACATAACAACATAGCATAAGAAAATAACATCGTAACTTAACAGCACAACATAACAGCATAACATAGTCACATAACAACATGACATAGCAACATAGCATGACATCATTCATAGTATGACAACTTAACATAGTATCATAAGAACATGACATAACAAAATAGCAATACATGACAACGTAACATGATACAATCACCATAAATAGTAACATAACACAACAACTTGAAATAACAACGTAACATAGCAAAACTAACAACGTAACATAGCAAAACTAACAACGTAACATAGCAAAACTAACATAGCCACCCTGCAAAACAACCCGAAAAACAACACAGCCTAACCTTACAGTGAACTTGGAGTTGTTTAGAAGAAGTGTACACCGTACACTGTGCTACAAGTTGCTTCTGACAGAAGAATCTCTGCGGCAATATCTACTGTTGTAACGGACGGTCTTCGTCGGCCAGAAACAGCTTCAATACTTTCCTGTCCTCGCTTTGCTCTACCGATCAGAGCGCGTTACACTCCAGCCATCTAGCGATTGAATACGCATTTAACTGCACACACTCAATCCCTCATGGCATCAACATGGCTAACAGTCAGGAGCCAAGACTCGGACTTTCTTTCAATTCAGGTGGCAAGACAAGGTCTGCATCTACGGTAACGTATGTGTTGGTGCAAGGGATGGTAGTATACGGCACGAAGAAAAATAAGAAACATTGAATTATGGATGTGGACGAGCCAGCAACCGAGAAGGCTCGACGCTGTATGGTAGCAGAGCGGGTTCGAGGGTCCGGCAGCTCCCCATTGGCCGAAGAGCATAAAGCTCGACGGGAGGCTGTGTCAGAGACTGAGATGACTGAGATCAGATAAGTAGGACTGAGCACTAAATGTAAATGTAAATGTAATCGCATATTTATATAGCGGCTGTGTTATGGCTTCGACCCTGAGGGTGAGATCCTTCACCACCGCTACTCCACGTTTATATTGCGACCGAGCCACCCGCAGTAAAGATCCGAGAAATTAATCTCTGACCGACCGGGAATCGAACCCGGGCCGCCGGCGCGGCGAGCGGGCTACCAACCCACTCGACCACCGAGGATCACTACCCAGTGGCGTAGGCAAGGGGGGTTTCGGGGGTTAAAACCCCCCCCATTGGCTCCGGGAAAAAGATTTTTAAAGGTTATTTTTCCATTTAAGTAAGAAAAAATAGCAAAAAACAGGGTTTCCGGCCATAAAACCCCCCCATGAAAAATTCCTTGCTACGCCACTGGCACTACCAGTGAGACACCGCCAAACAAGTGCTGCCATTCTGCACGAGATGCGCTGCGAGACTGGAAGCCAGTGCAAAACACGAAATAGAAGCGTGATTGATAAAAAGGAATTCTTGCCCAAACAGAAGCTGGACCGAGCGAGAAGGATTCTTGCCAAACTAGAAGTTGGTCAGTTGGATTGATTAAAACACTATCGCGGCAACGAGAGAGTAATTTACGAAGCTGAAACACACGTTTACATCTATTTCAAGTCGAAAGCAACTAGTTTCATTTTCTTTACTCAATCTGCTTCACGATAGAACAAAAAAAATAGCCACACCAATGGAATCAATGCGGATAATTTAAAACTGCAGTGACGCCCTCTTGCGAATGAATCGATCTCCGCGGCGTCTGACATTGCCCTCTAGCGAATGAAGCGGTTGAGACGCCCAACAACTGCACCACCATAATACTGAATTTCGTGCGTTCGGCTAACAAAACAACATCACTACTCTAACCTGTCGTTAGAGATGAAAATGAAATAATTATTGGTTAGAGAAATAGAGCGACTATATCGAAAATATACTATCGACCTCTATATCTATTTATATATAAATCATATATGTGTGCATTTTGTGTATATACATGTATACATATATATATACATATGGATGTAGGGATGTGCGGATGATGGATAGATAAATGTTTGGATGGATGAATGAATGGAACGATGGAAGGATGGATATAGGGATAGAGGATATGTATGGATATATGGATGGATTCATGCATGTAGTATTCGTGCATGGATGTAGTCAGAGAGAGAGAGAGAGAGAGAGAGAGAGAGAGAGAGAGAGAGAGAGAGAGAGAGAGAGAGAGAGAGAGAGAGAGAGAGAGAGAGAGAGAGAGAGAGAGAGAGAGAGAGAGAGAGAGAGAGAGAGAGAGAGAGAGAGAGAGAGAGAGAGAGAGAGAGAGAGAGAGAGAGAGAGAGAGAGAGAGAGAGAGAGAGAGAGAGAGAGAGAGAGAGAGAGAGAGAGAGAGAGAGAGAGAGAGAGAGGGACAGAGACAGAGACAGAGACAGAGACAGAGAGAGAGAGAGGGACAGAGACAGAGACAGAGACAGAGACAGAGACAGAGAGAGACAGACAGAGACAGAGACAGAGAGACAGACAGAGAGACAGACAGATACTGAACACATTATTATTTAAACATTTCTGCATGCGCCACACAGAAGTGGCTTCAGGCAGTGATTCCATCTTAGCACACGTACCTAAAATAACACGAGAGAAATTGAAAATGATCGGATGAGTGTATATGCTGGTGTGATGGCGATCACAGCCATTCTTAGATCGAATGGAGAGCCTGAGGTCTTTTAGATAATGGACTCAGTGGAGCTGCTGAGAAAGATGATGATGATGGTGGTGACCGGCGAGTTCCCGAAAGAACAGAGAATTTCTGGAATTAAGAACGGAAATCACTCGAGAGTCTGTCGAAGGAAACGAGTAGTGATTATGGAACGAGGAACTGAGGCTGGGTGGTAAATTAATGCTCATTTATGGGATGGTTGTGGTTGGATCGTACAGAGTTATGACTATTAGCTATAGCTTTTCAGCTATTTGGCTTAGGGTTACCAGAGCTGTTTTAAGGAATTTTTAGAACTACTGCACAACTGGTGCTAGGACAAAATGTCCCCGGACAAAATGTCCCGGACAAAATGTCCCGGACAAAATGTCCCTGGACAAAAAGTCCCCGGACAAAAAGTCCCCGGATAAAATGTCCCCGGACAAAATGTCCCCGGATAAAATGTCCCTGGACAAAAAGTCCCCGGACAAAAAGTCCCCGGACAAAAAGTCCCCGGATAAAATGTCCCTGGACAAAAAGTCCCCGGACAAAAAGTCCCCGGACAAAAAGTCCCCGTATAAAATGTCCCCGGACAAAATGTCCCGGACAAAATGTCCCTTGACAGAAAATCGCAGGGTAAAAGTGATGTCCCTACACTACGTCGCATAAGGCATTTGTTTATTGTATACATGTATCATGTAAACACTGGCCACTGCCTGTATATCGGTCGCCCAGTCACTGTCGCCAGCGCAGAGCTCTACTGCCAATTGAAGACATCTGAATCCACCATCTCAAAGGAGATGCTTGGTGGTCTTGCCCTTGTGAACAAAATCGAATGCATTGTATCTGACCTTTATGCTCGTCGCTTTATAATTAAATAGCAACTAAGGACTTTCAGAAGCGCTGCAAGTGCACGCAATACCTATAGAGAATAGGCAGGCTTTAAGACGAGAGAAAGATGACGAAAGACTACGAGAGATGATGACAGAGCGAAGTGATGGGGGAGTCCATTCCAAAGGGAGGGACCTATGCAGGCAAATGATAAGGATTGTGCCATAGCGGTCCTGACGCGGGGAACAAAGACAGCCAATCAGAGACCTAAGAGGACGCAACGAAGTGGCAAAAATGGGGTGAGTACTGGATCACAAAGATACTTCGGAGGGAGCAAGACCAATTGGGACTTGACGTTCAGGGGTTGTTGTCCCCAGAAATGGTGTTTCCAGCCGCTCGAACTGTGCAGAATCGAGTTTTGTTCGTCTTGGGCCCAGTCCATGGTCGGGATAGTGCCGCTATTGCCCTCCGAACCCTTCGGTTTGTCGGGCCTGAAGTTGAAGGGGTTTCCAAATGAAATTTATGTATTTACAACTTACAAACTGAAGGCCCCAAATCGGAGTCGGATCGAGTGCCTCAAAAGTCAGGTATAGGCCTACAGCTTCAGCAAACCTAATACAAATATTATTGATTTTGTGCATAAGTAACGCCACTTAAACTGACTCAGGTCAGTACATAGAGTTTGTAAGCCTACTTTCTTAAGCACAACGTTTATAACATTGTAATTCCTAATAGGGTGGGCCCATAATAAGACATGCGTGGGGGCCCAGATGTCATTAAGACGCGCCTGGCCTCAAGTTTGTAGGGGAGCCTCCACATTTATAAGTGTAGGCCTACTCCGAAACGCAACTGTAGAAATATAATAATTTTCTTATTTTGACCCCGTCATCACTGATGTAAATGTAGGTTAGGTCTAATATTGTTGCTCAGATGTGCACATTACATGCACAAGGATGTAACACACATGGACGGCAAAAAGTATATTAATGTATTCATTCATTCATTTCAGGCATTTAATTAGCGCCTCTTCAAGCGTAACTACTCAGAAGCGCTCCCGACCCAACCACGGCTAAAGAGAACAGTCTTGCAACATTGTAGTGTGGTGTAGTTAATGTTTAAGGGCCCCAAGCCCAGTGTAAGAATTGTGGAAAAATAACTGGGGGGTTGGACCATTATCCACTTGAAATTTGGGTGTGAAAACAGATTTTACTATGGACTCTAAGAAAGACTGGGGGTAGAAACCCCCAACCCTCCGGCAATTCTCACCCTGCCAGTGGCGGAGACCTAGGGGGGGACAGGGGGGACGGTCCCCCCCAATAAAAGTGTTGGGGGGGACGGCCCATGCATTTGTCCCCCCCCAATGTTTGAGCGTCAAGACTTGTTTGGGCGGCGAAAATAGAAAATTTCTTCGGGATTTGGGCGAGATTTGGCCGGATGACTAAAAAAAAAAAAAAAAAAAAAAGGTCATCAACTTTTTTGGCGGCGAAAATAGAAAATTTTTCCGAGATTTCGCCGGTCGTCAGAAATTTTCGGAAAATCTCGCGTCTTTCCGTCCCCCCCAATTCTCGGCGCAGGTCTCCGCCTATGCACCCTGCCCAAGCCTTTAGAGTGTCCAGGGGCCTAAGGTTGTCCTGCCACTGCATAGTTACGTCCTCACGCTAACGAACGAGAAATAATTTCCCCACTGATCGATTGTCTCACAAAAAATCTTATAATTAGGATAATTTATAAACTATCAAAATAATGAGCGATCCGGACACACACCTTCAAGGTTGCCTATATGTAGGACAAACGCAGATGCTTTGAAAAATAGCTGAGCTTCTTGGCAAATTTGTACATTTCTGACGCAAGAACTGGAATTCTTATAAAATAGTGAACCAAATGCAGCTTGCAATTGGTTGATTTGCTAAGAATGTTCTGTTATATTCAAAATGACTCGTTTTAATGCATTTAGAGAAGGTGGTTCTCTGACAGAAGGACTCTTTTCTCAATGTAGGTGACCCTACTGCTAGGCGCCCATGCGCTGGGTTTAGGTAGTGTATAGGGACATTACTTTTACCCTGGGACTTTTTGTCCGGGACATTTTTTCCGGGACATTTTGTCCGGGGACATTTTGTCCGGGGACATTTTGTCCGGGGACATTTTATCCGGGGACATTTTGTCCGGGGACATTTTGTCCGGGGACTTTTTGTCCGAGGACATTTTGTCCGGGGACATTTTGTCCGGGGACATTTTATCCGGGGACATTTTGTCCGGGGACTTTTTGTCCAGGGACATTTTGTCCGGGACATTTTGTCCGGGACATTTTGTCCGGGGACATTTTGTCCGTCCACGTGCACGGCTCCTTCTTTCCTTTCCCATCCTCCATGGTAAATTACTTCCAATCGGAGGATGATGATCTTTTTTGCTAGTTTTCACTGCACATAAGTGCTTCTGCAACGGCACAAATTTATTTAGAACTGCACATTTTGTGTACAACTGCACGTTAAAAAAGCCCTGAGGCCTACTCCGTATTATAACTTTATAAACTTAGCTTCCTAGCGTAGCATGGGCCTACAATTTCAGCAGGTCGCATCATGGTCACGGAAGTGTTATATGATTCTGCAGGTCACAGAAATCCAATGTAAGGAAGATGGTCTTTCTTACCACACAGTGACGTTAAACAGCAACTACGACGGGAAGAAAAATTGAACACCTTTTTTTGAAGATTTCAAATGGAAGATTTCTGCAGGTCACAGAAATCCAATGTAAGGAAGATATTGAAAATTCCAGAGACTATCTGCCAGGTCATGAGGCAGGCGAATAGGCTTTATAATAATGTCGAAATGACCCACCACGACCTATGATGGCGCCGACAGAGTGTGTATAGGCGCCATTGTATACAGCGTTCTGGCTGTTACGGCGCCATTGAAATTATCGTTGCTGTTTGCTATTTTGTAATTATAAATTCAAATTTAAAAAGCGATGACACTCGGAGTTCAGAAATAAGTCAGTGCCGATAAACATGCAGGGCATTTTTTAACGTGCAGTTGTACACAAAATGTGCAGTTGTAAATGGATTTGTGCAGTTGTAGAAGCACTTCTGTACAGATAAAACTAGCAAAAAATGGTTATTGTTCTCCGATTGGAAGCAACTTACCATGGAGGATGGGAAGAAAAAGAATGGGTTGTGCAGTTCTAAAAATTCCTTAAAAACAGCCCTGCTGACAAATAAGGGCTAGGGTTAGGGTTAATGTTAGGATTAGCCTGCAAGGCTTAAAGAGTGGTTGGACGGTCATGGGTGGCGTCCATGCACTTATTTTAAAATCTGAACGCCGTCCTGCCGCTTATTGACAGCACAGCCTTGAAAGGTGGAAAGGTAAAGGACGTCCAGGCACTTCTTTTGGAAAGGTAATGGACGTCCAGTCACTTCTTTTGAAAAGGTAAGAGGCGTACAGGCACTTATTTTGGAAAGGTAAGGGACGTCCAGGCACTTATTTTGGAAACGTAAGGGACGTCCTGACACTTATTTTTCCACACTTTAAGCATGGGGTTAGGGTTCTCAGAGGTTTCAGATAAATGGAGAGAGGAAAGCTAAGGAACCGAAACCGCTTGCACTCAGTTGCTGCTGCATATTGAAGATGGTTGCAGCTCGCGGGGAGCCTGCATGCTGCAACAAGCAGACCTGATGACCTGTAAAGCGTATGCGTACTCCAGTACTGCCAGATAGTACCTGTCCCAAAAAACGAGAACAGGAACGTATAAGCGGCCCTGGCGGCCATAAACAGTCGTTCAACAATGGGAACCGCCATGGGCATTAGACAAACCAGCGAAATTCCGAAGCGCTTTCGTACTCTAGGTCCGCACCAACATTATTTAATTTTCCTCTAGCAAACTGATTAGAATCGTTCAAAAGGGAACGCAAGCACGCCATTATCTATACATATATATAATTATATATATAATGCATATACATATATGCATTCAATTCTGTGTGGGCTATTTATATTTTCTCGTTTCTATGCATATAATAAAGCAACCGTAGACACGTGGGAAAAATTCCCTTTGAGCCGACATTGAGGTCGCCGCGTTTTAGCAACGGGTTATCGCGTGAATATGACTCAAGTCACTTATTATATTATCAGCGGCACTTTCCCGTACGAGCCCCCACATTGCAACCCATAACAACAATCATATCCATGGAGATCACGTGTGTACGCCTGGCGGGCGGGCGGGGAACGGGCCGTGTGAGGGCGGGCGTCTCTGTAGGCGCTTGCTAAGGTTCAAAGGTGTTCGTTGATATCGTCAGATTTTGGAAATGGTTTAAAGCTGACGACAAACAAGATTGGAATTTAACGCAGTGTGTAGGCTACGTTGACTTGGCGCGTTCAAGTAACACATATTTTAACCGATGAAAACCTATTTGGCACATGGCTCTGTTCGTCTGTCTGTCTGTCTGTCTGTCTGCCTCTCTCTCTCTCTCTCTCTGCCAGTTCACAATTCAAAGTTCTTGTTTTGGTTCTTAAGTCTCAATTGGGTCTTAAATTCTTAATTGCTCCAAGTATCTTTGTCTTTTTTTTTGCTTCGTTCTCTCTCTCTCTCTCTCTCTCTCTCTCTCTCTCTCTCTCTCTCTCTCTCTCTCTGCCTGTTCGTTGGGTCATCTTAAGTCCTCTGATCGGCTTGACTTCTTTGCTGCCCGCGTTAGGGTTGCCGTGGCTCTATCCAGATGACTTGCATGCATAGAAGTCGGATCAAGTCCCTCTCTATGGAATGGATTTCAACTACCAGATCGCTTGTCCGCTTTTCCCTCTGGTTGTCCTTCCCCATCTTTTTCTTACCTCAAACCCTGCATTTTCCCTCGGGGTCGATAGCACTGGGAGCCATATAGTCCCCTAATCGGTGAGTGTGTACACTGTACACACCCACGCACGCACGCACGCACGTGTGTGCACATGGGTGATCACCCATGAGTTTATCATGGAGGAATTAATTCATATTGCGTCTTTCACGAACCTTTAGAAGCGTATACGCAACTATAGCCTACGCATGGTGGCAATACGCCTGTTATAACCTACTCACGCAGGAGTACACAATTAAAATCTCAAAGAAAGAGGAGGAAGACCTTTTGATCAGCCAGTTATTTGACTCTAACACAGATGAATAAACACACAGACGACTTGTGTAAAATTAGCAACAAACATGCGCGAAACTGTTCATAAACATTAATGTGCATAATTATAGTTAACATATAAACCTACAGAAAATTACTAGAAACACCTTGAAATATATATGCAGGTCAATAATCAGTTTACTGTACATGCACATGTATAATTGTATTATATTCATTCATTCATTCATTCATTCATTCATTCGTTCATTCGTTCATTCATTCATTCATTCATTCATTCATATTTATAGCGCCTCTTCAAGGGAGAATACTCAGAAGCGCTCCCACGTCTAGCACGGCAATAAAGTACAGTTTCGAGTCGAACGATACTAAAATGCTTTCGTTAGAGTCACAAGAAGCAAGCGCAGTTCCTGAGGTCAATAATCAGACCACAATGCTGCAGGATACACCATGGAAAGGCTTGATTCTTAATATATTTGCAGTTCTTACCAATGGAACCAAGAGCGTCAAACAGGAAATTAATCTCCACACAGTTCTTTGATATCATGCACGCAAAGTCTAAGGTAAGGAATTAAAAATGGTCATAATTATTATGACGGGTAAAAAGATCGTAAGAAAGGTGGGAAAAGGTAGTAGGAAATGATGAACAGAGGTCATGTAGTAGGATGGAAAAGGTCGTAAGAAATGATGAAAACAGGTCATATGGTATAGGATGAGAAAAGATCATAGGAAATTATGGGAAAATTTCCTATAGTAAAGTTCCTATAGGATGTGTAAGGATCTTAAGAAAGGATGAAAAAGGTAATAATTATATAGGAAAGATTCGACTATTATAAGATTTCAGCTTCTACTCACAATGACATGACTTACTTCCTCAATGCCTCGATTTGGACATACCGGTACTCTGTCAACATGTTTCTATGCATAATATGTTCATTCGCAAATATATACATGTAATGCACATTATTAATCATCATTAGAATGCCATTTATAATGTACCTAAACAAAAATAGAACCTGGCATGCACGAAATGACAAAGTCAATTGAGATGAAGATCTTATATTCATTCGGACATTTATATAGCACTCCTTAAAAAAACTACTCAGATGTGCTCAAATATACTCCTTGCCTACATGTATGGAAGGAATCGACGTGCATGTTGTGACAAGCAAGGGCTGCAAGGTCACACTACACATACGAATTCAAATACGGATTTTAAAAATTATTCGTGACTGCGTCAGAAGCCAGTGCAGTTCACAAATTACGTGGGGGAGGAGAGGGGCAATGTGGTCATGAGGAGTCAATGTTTTGATTGATTTTGCATTTGCAGTGTACAATGGGTGGTACTTGCAGTTTAACGTCACTGTGTGGTAACAAAGACCATTAGCGACGCCCTCCTCCTTTATCCAGGCTTGGGACTGGCACTGGCAGAGTGCGATCAGTGGCGGAGTTCGTATACAATAGAGAACAATGGTAAGAGGCTGAACGATGGACGCGTGGAGGCCACAGGGAACTGAGTTGCAATAATCAATCCTAGAGATGACCAAATTTTCCATTTAGACTTGTGTTGACATTCAATACGCGTCTTCTTGGATGGAAGAAAAAGTTATGGAGAATATTTGATTTTCGTTGAAAGAGCGCTATCAGGAGAATGCCAAAGTCCTGGGCAGCATCAACTGATTTAATTAATGGAGTGGTCTGGACTAAGGTTGATGACAGCGTGCATGTAGTGGGTCACAAGAGCAGATACAGAAATTTTCGAAGAGGGGGGAGGCAAAGAGTTGGGGTCTTGGGACAGGGAAAAATTTCGTCTTGGTCACCGAAAAATCTGATGACCTTTTTTTTTAGTCATTTGTCGTATTCTCAACAAAAAGATACCATTTTATCCGCCAAAATAGTTGATGACCATTTTAGTCGTACATTGTTTTTCAGCGCCTCTACCGGCCTTCGTGTACGGGACTCGTGGGGCTTGGGGAGGCCTATGAAAGTGCTCATGGGGGGGCGACATCAACTAAAGAAATTTCTAAATGGTGAAACCATGGCCGGATTGCCCCACCCCTAGATCCACCCCGGTGGATCAGTGATAGATGTCGGGTGGTGGTTGAACCAGATGAGTTCTGTCTTAGAGGCATTCAGTTTCAAGATTCACACGCCATGTTTGAATGTACACATGTCTATTACCAGGGTCTCCAAACGGACTCATTCAGGGACTCCGAACAACCCGGATGCTGCTGCTGCGCCATCATCATCCTATTGATATTGCCGACATCGAATGTTTTCAACAGCAGGTCCCGCACCGTATCAGCCGACTTGACAGCGTTGAACCTGCCCTCCACGGCGGCAGCAGCGTACAACTGCCGCGCGTTCTCCACATTCTGCAGATCCTCCCTTCCGGGAACATTGTCATTCTCATCGACTACTACCACCCCATCGGCGAGCTTATGGGACTGCTGCTGCCGCCTGGTGGGGTTGCGCTGGGCCGCCGATACCCCCAGGTAGGACAGAAGACTGCTGAGGCTTCGATCGGCACCCCCATCTCCCTCATCACTCTTCCTCTCGTCCCCCTCGGACCTCAGCGGGGAGACGTCCAGCTGGAGTTGGACCGGAAAGAGAAGATTGGCCGGCGTCAGTAGGACGGGATGGGGGACGGACGGTGGTGACTGCAGGGACAGGTCCTTCTGGTTGAGGCTGAGTCCGATGTCGACGGCAACCTCGTCCACTTTTCGCACGCACGTTGCCAGGTGGTTTTCCAGGCGAGCGAGCAGAGCCACGTCCGGGCAGCCGACCGTGTCGAAGTACCGGCGGATCTCGTTGGCGCATTCCTTGTATCCGGCGCCATACTGGGTGACGAGACGATGTGGATGAACTGAAAACAACAGCATCAGTGTAAGAATTGTGGAAAATAACTGGGGGGTTGGACCGTGTATACACACTTGAAATTTGAGTGTGAAAAACAGATTTTACTATGGGGCTCTAAGAAAGACTGGGGGGTTGAAACCCCCAACAATTCTCACCCTGAATTGCATCATGATCACGGGCGATGCCAGGAAATATCTGGGGGGGGTACATTTCTGGGAGTTTTCAATGGACATTGTTCGCAAAATTAACGGAGTTAGTTTTCAGAAATTATTTAAGAGGGGGTGGGGTCGAGTATGGAATTGCAGGAAAATACTTCCATTATTATAGCAATTGAGTGACGACAGAGTAACCAGCAAACTGAGTCTTTACCCTCCTTGGGATGCCTGACAAAGCAGTGGTTATCGGACAGGACTGTCGCGTGAGAGATCGGTGGTTTAATCCCTGCTAAGGCAAAAATTTGTTTGAGATAGAGATGAAATGCTGAGGAAAGAGAAAGAGAAATAAATGGATTTAGTAAGAGCAGCTGAAAAGAGGAAAAAGCGATAGACAGACAGACAGACAGACAGACAGACAGACAGACTGACGGACAGACAGAGAGACACAGAGAGACACACAGACAGACAGACAGCTACAAGAAGGAGACAGACAAGATGGCAGACCGACAGGCAGACAGACAGACAGACAGACAGGCAGACATACATACATACATACATACATACATACATACATACATACATACATACATACATACATACATACACCTATATATACATATATGCATACATACCTACAGACAGACATACAGACAGACAGTCAGACATACATACATACATACAGACAGACATACAGAGTTTTACAGACACAGCGATCAGAAGTGACTGAACTACTAACCTGATTTCTGTTGATGTCTCAAAGCCTTCAGATGAACAACAGTCATCTCCAAGATGTCGGCTTTCTCCAGCTTCGAATAACGTGCAGACTTGAAAAAGAAAAGGTAAAAAAATCCGTTGAATATGCAGATGATTCATAAGAAAAATAAACTGCAGGGGATGAGCCGACAATGACACACAGACAGACCGAAGACCGTGAGATGCAGACATGCAGACATAAGATGCAGACATGCATGCACACACACAGACACACAGACAAACATACTTAACACCAAACGTAAAGTCCGACAAACAGACATGGAAATCAGTCAGCTATGCCGACTGTTAAGCAGACAGACAGACAGACAGACACACAGACAGACACACACAGACAGACACACAGACAGACACACAGATAGACACACAGACAGACAGACACACAGACAGACAGACAGGTAGACACACAGACAGACAGACACACATACAGACACACAGACAGACAGATGGCCGATAGACACACGAAAGACAGACAAAGGTCCAGATAAGCCACGTGTCTGGTGTATAGATGAGAGAAACAGCCTCGGGGAGCAGGACCCTAACCCGTTCATTCTGCCCGTCCGTCACCCGTCGGTCACCCGTCGGTCGACCGCTCGACATCCACTACATGATGACAGGTTGATGGGGTAAAAATGCCCCCAGGGTCACCTTACCTCAGAACTGGTAACCCTCTTCGCTCCTTTCAACCTTGCGAGACTTGTGATACCTTCTGCCGTGTTTCGAGAAAGGGGGCCGTGTTCACTGTTCACCCCTAACTCCCATAAGCCAAAGCGAAATTAAGAAACCATTGATGCGGTGGAATGCCCTGCAATTCAACAAGGATGGATTACAAGTTGCACGTCTGTTCAGTGGCTGGGAAACATTGCAAAAACATATCAGTGTCTGCTTTTCGATGACAGATGACAGGTTGTCTGACTCAGATGCATGTCCACGTGTTTTTGGGTATCTGTCTGTATATGTCTGTCTGTCTGTCTATCTGTCTGTCTGTCTCCCTCTCTGTCTGCCTGCGTGCCCTCGGTTGTCAATCATCAAACTGTCATCCAGTCTGCTCAAATAATTGAGAGCCTTGACTTTTCAACCGGAGAATACCAACAGTCTGTTGTTAAAAACGTTTTTGTCGTTTTTATTTCAACGGAAAATCTCGTCTTTCGTTTTATTTTTCGTCACTTTTTTCTCTCGTTTTTTTAACAAATATTTTTGTGTAACCTGATTTGTCTATCAGTATTATACTGTCTGTTAATATTTTCTTTAATTTCAGTTTCCCCTTACGTTTCTTATTTCTATGCTCTCTCAATACTTTCAAGGATTTTCAGATAATTTAGGTAATTAAATCCGTCATCATTTTTGACGATAGCACAATATTAAAAAAGTGAAATTTATAAACGGTTGTCCGATGATTTGATCAGATTTTTGTATAAATGTTAAAATTTCTGACGACCTTTTTTTGCTTTTACAACTGCACAAATTCATTTACAATTACTGCACATTTTCAGTACTGCAGCTGCACGTTAAATACTTCAATCCTTGCTTTTTTCGAATATTAAAATTGCGATAAAATCTTACGTCTTTCTGTAGCGTTTCGAGGACCAACATTTTCAACTGGTTGAGAGATGCGTTGATACGCGCTCTTCTTCTTTTCTCCAGTAGTGGCTTGTTCGCCTGGATGAAGCAATTCATTGACTAATGTTAATTTTTCTAATCAACGCTTTTAACAATAATTAGAATTATTAGCAATAATTAGAATTATTAGCAATAGTTAACATTATTAGCAATAATTAACATTATTAGCAATAATTAGAATTATTAGCAATAATTAGAATTTTTTAGCAATAATTAGAATTTTTAGCAATAATTAGAATTATTATCAATAATTAAAATTATTAGGCCTAACCATGAATAGGATATGTTAATGAAAAAAATCAGTGGTAAAAAACTTGCTCTTGAATTCATGACAGCAACTATTTATATCTGCGTCGGAAGCAATCGATGGAAAGATGAAACATTTAATTGTTTAATTGTTAACAAGAATGGAAGATCAAGCGAAATAGGAAAGGGAGATATAGACAAACAGACAGCAACCTAGACATACAGACGGATAGACAGAGAGACAGACAGACAGACACAGATATAGATATAGACATAGACAACAAGAGAGAACAACGACTTAAAATTACAACATTTTCTCTAATTCAGTAACGGTCATGCATTCAATCAGGACGCAATTATACACTCTGATTGGAAACAATCAATTGAATCAATTAAATCGTGAAGCTGCGTCCCCTGCAGCAGCAAAGATGGTGAACAGACATCTTCCCGTGCACACTTCCCATCTACAAAATCCACCCTTTCCAATTGACTCATACACCGCAAACTGCAAAGTTCCCCCCCACAAACACACACAGAAACACACAGGAGTCCCTCCTGCAGTATATGCAATCGCCACAGGGCTGGGTGTTGGCCTTTGGGAACTAACATGCCCAGTCTTCTTCTTCATCAGAGTTGACTAAAAAACAATTCATGCACAGCGTTCCCAGGGTTCTTCATTGCAACCTGCTGGCATCAACGCATAGGCCATGATGCAGGCGGCCTCAATACGCCATGCCGACATGCAGGCCGTGGTGGTGGTTGCGTAACTCCATCCCACCGTCACTGATGCAGGGACAGACTGTTGCCGCGGGCGGAAAGCCGAGAGGAGGCGACAGGGAAGGGGGCACTGCATGGAGACCGGGCGCACGGCCTGGCAAATTGGCGTGAGAAATCGTCGAACACGGAAACACCAACGAACTATGAAATAACTGAGGATATACTATACACATGGGCACACACATGGGCACACACAAAACTAAACATACACACACACATATATACATGCATTCATATACTTGAACACACTTAAACACACACACAGACACACACGCACAAACACACGCACACACACGCGTGCGCACACACACACACACACACACTTGCATACAAACTTAAACACACATGCACACGCGCATACAGACAAAAACACACACACACATACAAACTTAACCCCACACACACATGCATGCAAACTTCACACACACACACACACACACACACACACACACACACACACACACACACACACACACACACACACACACACACACACACACACACACACACACACACACACACATTTACAGGCACAGACGTCTATTGCTATTTATGATGCTCATATAGAATATTCTACCACACGCTTTTGGCTGCAGGTTAATCTTCACAGATTGCAATGGAGACTCCTGAGAACAACTATATACCGTGTCCATTATGTGCATGCGTATTTCAAGTGGTTTAAATAAACAATATTATAATTATACAAAGTGCTATGCTGTCATATATAATTATATATATATATATATATATATATATATATATATATATATTATTCACAGAGATCTGTTGGAATGCATGTCATGATAAGATGTAATTATCATACGGATTATGTTAATCACTTTCAAAACACACTTTATGCATTGAATCATAGTATTATTTAAGGTCTTCGTTACTCAGACTTATATAACAGTATACAGCACAGGCCCACGATCATTATATGTATATATATAATATATATATATATGATATATATATATATATCCACGATGTTTTGTAAACACAGCTGCTCATGATTATTGAGTATAGTCTAGGCCTATATATATATATAAGCTTATAATGATTAAATATATTTGTTTATATAGAATGCCTATGACTAATTCATGTTTATGTAGGCATAAATAAATATATAGTTGGGCATGTCTGCACGACTGTCTGCTGATATGTACATGTATATATATATATATATATATATATATATTGTATACATATATATATGACATTGTATGTATGGGTGTGCTTCGAAAGGCTTGCTGCGAGCACTCGCTCCTTCCATAGTCGGAAACAACACATCAGCGTCGGTGGTTATACAGTCAAAGCACGGTTTGACCAAGCCTTGTAATATAAGCGGCATGGGAAAGAAGCAATAAAGCAATTTACCAAGCAAAAAAGGGCCACAGACAACGCCTATACTTGTAACACACTTGTATGCATCATGTATAGGGTGGGCCATAAAAATACCCCTCTGGTTTTGTGTCAATATCTTGGCCAGAAGTAAGAATTTCGAAATGAAATTTTACAGGCTTAAAGACAATTCATATTTACACATGACGGCCTAATTTCATCAAAAATATTTCAAACAGAACAAAAGTTATATGACTTTTAGTGAGGCCACTCGCTTTTTTGACATTCAAAAACGTGACGCCAAAAAACCCGATTTATTAAGTTATCTCTCAAATAACTGCAGTTATCAACTGAACTTGATAGCTCTTCCCAACTTCTGTTCAATGTGTCCATCACCAGTTCATGCTCAAACTTGTAACGAGTCTCTTTGTAAAGTTCTTTATGGCCTTGTTGACGTGTTCCAAAGGTATAAATCTGCATGCATGCATAATTATATAAACTCCAATCAATGCGACGATCAATCTATTATCGCTCTTGGTTTAGGCTGCAGATTGTGGTATTTCTCCAGCATCACCTGGTCACCTGGTGCCGTTGTCACGATATAGAGTATCCCCCGTATTAATTGTATCCCCCCAAAATTAAAAAAGTCGAAAACACCGCTTCCGCGTGTAGTTTTTTTTGCAAATTAATTTTTATCTGCTTTGTTTTGAACAATGACACTAACAGGTATGTTTATTCCGACTAGATAATTTGTTTTGCCCTGTTTTTAGAGCACTTAAAACATTTAAAACACTTAAGAACACTCAGAGCCACTGAATAAATTCGAGTTGCCTTTATCTGAGCATTGCCTAGGACACTTAAAACAATTAGAGTCACTCTAAATTTTGATTACAGCATAAATATTTTTATTATGCGCATTTTTCAAAAAAGGGGATAGAATGGTTTATCCCCCCGGATAGTATAGACCGGTTAATTCCATCCGGTGGGATAGATTAATTCATCCCCCCGGATAGCTTTCAGGGGGGATACTCCGTTTCATAACACCGTCAGCTCTTGGAGCTCTGGCGACATTCTTGATGTATCCTCTCCAGTGTCTCCTCTCTCCTGTTGCCTCTCTCAGCTCCTCTACAGGCTCATGCCAGACTTTTCCTGTACCTCATCCAACCATCTCTTCCTCGGTCTTCCGCGTCTCCTCCTTCCCTCACCGCATGCCGTCATCATCTTTTCCAAACCGTTAGATCTCATCACATGGCCGAAGTAGCTCAATTTCCTCCAAGTTGCTGTTTGCTGTAGTGTCTCCTCTCTCTCTATTCCGAGCTCCCCGCGCACCGATTCGATAGTTCTCTTCTCCGTCCATGAAATCCTTAGCATTTTTCTCCAAATCCACATCTCGCACGCGTTGATTTTCTTTTCCATATCCAGTGTATCTCCAGCATAGTTCCCCGAAATTGATTATCGATCCATCGGGTTCAAATCCGGAGATTTAAGACCATTGACTTTCTCAATGAAACCAGAATCATTGACATCGAGCTGCATGATCTTTTTTCATAAATGCAAAAATCTTAACTCTTAGCTTAACTCTTTATTTCTGCTCTCTCACTGTTTATCAGAGTAAGCGGTACACGAAGCTTTAGGCTATATCTCGAGGATCTTGCTCATGAAGTGTCTGAATACACATTTGTCTAAATTGTCTGTCATTGACACCCAGGCCATTATCATTTTCTAGATATTTGAATTTCATTGATTTAATTGCAAAATTATTAATCTGACAGATTATTTCTTTTATAACTTGATCGTCACCATGCTAAGTGATTTCTCAGTGAGGTGCAGCTACGCTGGAACCCTGTCTTTTTTAAAATAACAATAATAATGATTATCTGGCAATATTATTCTTGTTATTGATAACAAGCATTTGATATGAGACTTAATAAATGGGTTTTTTGTTACTTTTGTTGCGTTACGTTTTTGATTCGATAAAAACAGTGGGTTGGCTCATTAAAAGTGTTATAACTTTTGTCTTGTTAGACATATTTTGATGAAATCAGGCCAGGACGTGTAAATTTAAACTGTCGTTAAGCTTGTAAAATTTGATTTCGAAATTCTTACTTCTGGCCAAGATATTGACAAAAAACCCTAGGGGTCGTTTTATAGTCCACCTGTATAATTATATAAATTTATATATTATTAACTCTATGTATGTGATGCTGATGCAGTCTTGATGATGATGATGATGATGATGATGATGATGAATGATGATTTTGATGATGATTTTGATGATGCTGATGATACTCATGATGATGCAGATGCTGCTGCTGCTGCTGACGACGACGACGATGATGATGATAATAGCAATGACGATGACGGCCATAAAAACAATGGAAACGATTTCTGAACTATGTAAGAAGGTCAATATGAAATACTGCTGACGTGTACGGTCGCACATGCATGCAGTCGTCGTTAGAACGAAGATGGGAGCCGTATAATAGGTTATAGGTTTCTTATATAGTTGGGAACAATTATAATGTATATATGTAGACCTGTATACATGCATGTCCAGGGTTGTTAAAAACCCGGCATACAAAAAAAGCCGACACCCGTCAGTCTGCAAATTTGTTAAAAGTATATATAGGGCCTCCTCTGCAAGTATACCCTAGATCTGCCATCTTGGTTGGAATTACTTAGTGATTTTTTCGAGCTGGGTTGCAAAGGCACCGCTCCCTACCCACCACGGTCGTTACCCGCACAGAATTAAAGAGTTTCAGTCTCTTTAGACACGAAAGGCTTTCACATCTGATGATGAGATGTGTAATTATATGCATATACAGAGATTGCAGACGCCTTTTCTATAATTGCATGCATGGCCAATAACAATGACCCAAGTGTTTCTTTCATCTTATATACTCATTTCATTGCTCAGAAGCAGCGGATATAGAACCTTCGATCTATATAGGCTTAGACCACGTATAAACTCTCATTATACCTTATAAAAACCATCGTAACTTTATTTCACGTACATCGACTAACATAATCATTATTAATTTGTTCCTGCGCTGCCATTGTCTAGGCGTAAATGCCCAGAATGCATGTATTATTATTATTATTGGTTCTATATCATTCAATGGTCTTGATTACCCGCCAATGGCGACTCCTCCAGCCTATTGTGTATTATTTTGCTAATTATTTTATGTATTTATATGTTCAAGTGACACTTTTCATCGTTTTATTATAGCCAGCGCGGAGAGCGCCTCTGAGTAGTTATCTTGAAGGGGCGCTATATAAATTCTCGGAATGAATGAATAAACGAATGATTCAGGAGGTCACTGTATATAAGAACCTCGAGCCATGCAGTTCTTTACGCAGAGTATACTATTAGTCAGCGACATCGTCGCCTTAGGCCCAGACAGGGAAGTCACTCGTATAATCTTTCTTTTCCGTGCTCTGCCCTTAGGCAGGTTCGAATGTTTGACGTCTCCATTCTTCTCGGTTCTGCGCTTTCAACTCGTATAATATCTCAACGTAAAGCCTTGTCTAGCTTTTTCTAGCCTTTTTTGGGCACCGAATCTGACCTTTTTGAAAGTTCAGGGTGGCATCCCTGGGCAGCGGCGCCCGTAGGCGTACGCACTTACGCAAGTGCGTACAGCGCTGAAAGGCTAAAAAAATGGCTGATGGCTTTAAAAAAAGTCATCAGTTTTTTTCGGCGGATGGAAAATGTATGTTTTTGGGAAATTCGAGGATGATGACTAAAAAAGTCATCAGCTTTTTCGGCGCCCCTGACGAAAATTTTTCTGTATCCACCCTTGGCTGTGCGTACAAGAAAAAAATCCTGGGGGCGCCGCTGTCCCTGGGTATAGAGATACGCGCAGGATTGGTTAAATTGAAAATCGGTTCAAATCAGATTGATTTATTTAGCTGCTGAAAGCCGCTTTTGAAGAAGAATCGGCGAAATCTCGTACAGCCAATCGCTTATAGAACTATAATTCGAGGACTGTCTAGGAAAATGTCCGGTCGCTTAGTTAAATTGCTAATCGGTTGGAATCAGATTTAGAATTAGCAACTGAAATTTGTTAATCTCTTAGAATTGTTGTGAAATTTACAAAACCTGTGGTTAATGATCGGATTAATCGATTAAAATCAGAATCAGCTGTTTTTCTAATCTAATCCATTAGCCAATCGATCTGAATCTGATCGAGCCATCTATGATGTTCACTTCTTAACATTGGAACGAGAGGGTAAACCGTAATATCGAAATACAATTATTGTATTGATTCGTACTCATTTATAGGCCTAAACGTGATATTATTCTTTCTTAAAGCTCACTGGATCCCAATTAAGGACGTAGCTAGGATTTTGCTTCGGGGAGGGTAGGGGTGTTTAACTCGATCTTGAGCAAGCCGACAAGCAGCCGAATCAACGGACAAAAGCAGCTTCCACGTCATCATCATGATTAGATCGTTATCATCATGATTAGATCATCATCATCATGATATCATCGTCATGATTAGATCATCGTCATCATGATTAGATAATCATCATGATTAGATCATCATCATGATTAGATCATCGTCATGATTAGATCATCATCGTGATTAGATCATCATCACCATGATTAGATCATCGTCATGATTAGATCATCGTCCCGATTAGATCATCGTCATGATTAGATCATCATGATTAGATCATCATGATGATTAAATCATCATCATGATTGGATCATGTTATAATCCATTGTAAAATTTCATATAGAAATAAGAGCATCAAAATCAAATTCCCCCGCTTTAGTTCTTAAGCGTCGTACGTTAGTAAATGCATTGTATCAATTTTACATTATTTCATTGCAGGGATTGGGTGTACCGTGTTCGCTGTTCAAACACCCCCAAACGCCCCCAAATATACGGCCTTACTGGTGCTGGATCCGTTTGATAGAGCGGTTGCCTTGTACAGCAAAAGGTACTGATTCGAATACCCCACCCCCCATATCTGAGACAGTTATACTGCATCTAGCCTATTATGAGAACTGGAGCAAGTCCTTAATCACAATCAGTCGTTGCTCAGCGCCATCGAGAGATTCTTTGTGATTCGATGACTGCATTGTATATAGCGCCGACGATGATATTGATACCAATAGCAAAAAAAAAATTATTGTCTATTGCTTAACAAGACCCTGATTTAAGAACTTCTTGGCTGTTTCTGTGTTTTATATATATTTCTTCGGCGCACGCATGATTCTCTATTGGCAAGTTAGTGTGACTGCAGAAAGTAACATTTGACATAGCTACATGTACATAACATGCAAATAGTCTTACTGTACTATGTTACATAGTTACATATTATAGTCTGCGAATAGCGTCACTGTAACATGTTACATAATTGCATACCCTGCGAATAGTGTAACCGTAACATGCTAGATAGTTACATAGCCTGCAAATAGTGTTACTGCAACATGGTATACATATTACATAGTCACAAAATCTGCTAATGGTGCTACTGTAACATGTTGCATAGTTACCCAGCGAATAGTGTCACTGTAACATGCTGCATTGTCACATAATCCGCGAATGATGATACTGTAACATGTTGCATATATTTACCCTGCAAATAGCGTTACTGTAACATGTTAAATAGTTACATACCCTGCGAATAGTGTAACATGTTAAATAGTTACATACCCTGCGAATAGTGTAACATGTTAAATAGTTACATACCCTGCGAATAGTGTAACATGTTAAATAGTTACATACCCTGCGAATAGTGCAACATGTTAAATAGTTACAAAACCCTGCGAATAGTGCAACATGTTAAATAGTTACAAAACCCTGCGAATAGTGCAACATGTTAAATAGTTACAAAACCCTGCGAATAGTGTAACATTTTAAATAGTTACATACCCTGCGAATAGTGTAACATTTTAAATAGTTACATACCCTGCGAATAGTGGCTCTGCTTGGTGACGACATAATCGCTCCTGCGGCTACACACGACGTGGTGAGTGACTTCACATAAAAGCCACACATGTGATGGAGTCACACACTTTAAATCACACTTTGAGACGTCAACGGCGAACATGCAGCAGTTCTCTCTCGCAAGCACACATCCAATTTCAGAAGTGAATCGGAACCATATTGAGGTGGTAGATTACAGCTGGAGTCGTGCCGGGTGGTGGTAGCGGTGGTGGTGGTGGGGGAGGGGGGTGTGAAGGTGGAGGTGAGTGGCTGAGACGGAGCAGGTTAGCAGAGGCGGGTGAACACCTCCGACGGCGGTGTGGCGGTGAGGGGGAGAGGGAGAGGAGAGAGAGGCAGAGACACGGACAGACAAACGGAAACAGAGAGGCAGAGAAACCGAGAGAGAGAGAGAGAGAGAGAGAGAGAGACAGACAGACAGACAGACAGACAGACAAAGAGAAAGAGAGAGAGAGACAGAGAGAGAGACAGAGGCAGAGACAGACAGACAGAGACATGGACATATATGAATAAGCAGACATACAGAGGGACAGTGGCAGAAAGAGACATACAGAGGGACAGTGGCAGAAAGAGACATACAGAGACAGAGACAGACACAGGCAGATAGAGACAGACATAAAGACAGATAGACAGAGACAGACACAGACAGGTAGAGACAGACATAAAACAGATAGACACATGCAGACATATACAGACAGCAACAGAGACAGACAGACGCAAAGAGAAAGACAGACGCAGAGAGACAGACACAGAGACGGACAGACACAGAGACAGCATGCCAGACCGGTCGGTCGCCAGAAGGCTTTCCCACGCGAGCGAATGTCGGCGGATGCTTATTGACATCGCAAGGGACACGCGGCGGCGATTAATGGGTCAGAAGGTCACCTGACACCAACCAGCTAAGCCCCACTCGAACCGTCTCTCACGCGCCGCCGCCACCGCCGCCGCCGTACGTACTCCATCCACGATGCCATCCCTGACACCACACCCACCCAACCCACCCTCCCCTATTCCTCCCTCTACCCCTCCCTGCCTCTCAACCTCGGCACCGGCGGCGCCTTCTTGCGCGCCGTTTGCTTATGTTCCAACACGCGTCCGCTGTCCTGCGTCCGCGCGATGGTCGCACGGTTTACAGATTGCTGGCCGTGGACGTCGGGAAAGCGGTGTGTGGACAAAAAGCGTTTGCATAATGATATCCGCCACCGCTGGTAATCGTGATCACAAATCTATAATAATATATTGCAGCGCTACTTCACGAGGGACTCCTCAGAGGCGCTCCCGACCTCAGAGCTAGAAAGTGGTTGTTAAAGCGCCTGCTTGAGTAAAGAAAGATCAAGAAATCATTGCGCATATTATTCTAGAAATAATTATGCATAGAACACAAGCTTTACGCAGACCATAGGCTATTGCCTTTCGTATCAATCAGCTGTTATCAAAACATGGCGTAACGTGACATAACAATAACATAACAATAACAGCATAACATAACGTAACACAACACAATATAATAACATAGCATAACATAGCATGGCAATACATAACATAATATAGGCTAGCCTAACACAACACTCTATGGTCTAGGCCTATACCATAAACAGAACAAAAAATAGCGTAGCATAAGCATTAAACACACAATAAATACATAACATAGCATAACATAACGTAAGATACCATAACATAACATACCATAACATAGAATGCCATGCATAAAATAACGTAAGGTACCGCAAAAGGGTCAAGAAAAGGAGATGAGCGCCTCACCAACGGGCCTTCGGCCCTGGGATGACTTTACTTACTTACTTTTATATACCGCAAGATAACATACCATAACACAGCACGACATAGATTGACATAGCAAATGTTATATTATGTGATTCCGAAGACTTGCAGTCTATATTGGAACCTCTGCAAATTCACATGGAACGCTTAAGGGCCCATTTTCCATAATTTTATTCATAATTTTATTTTATACAGTGTTCAATTGTTAACAGTGTACATAACATAACTGCCATCTGCCTGTGTTCACAGTCTAAAGAAATATAAAAAGAATTAAACACAACGACAACGAAGACTGAGAAACGAAAACAAAATACTAAAAAAGCACAGAACGACTGAAAACAACGACGAAAAGACTAAAAAAGACGACGAAATGACTAAAAACAACGACAAAAAGACTTAAAAAAACAACGACAAAACGACTAAAAAACAACGGTAAAAGACTAAAACAACGACAAAAGGCCTACAAACAACGACGAAAAGACTAAAAAAAACAACGACAAAGAGACTAAAAACAACGGCAAAAAGACTAAAAAACAACGACAAAAACCTACAAACAAGAACAAAGTTACAAAAAGACTAAAAAAACAACTTCAAAGAAAACTAAGAAACAACGACAAAGCAAGCACACAACTTCTCGCACGCAAACAAAGTTAGGACCAACTGCTTAACAACGTCTTCACTCCGTTTACAATTGCGCACCAAAAAACCCCATTCGTTCACAGCCAATAGACAGACGTCCGTGTTATATGCCAGGCGCATGTTGGACGGATGGCACTCGACACCGACGTCGTCGAGGCCTGGCGGCCGGCCGCCGACCGCCCGCCCGCCGTCGGGCGTGAGAACGACCGAACCACGGTCCCCACCGCCGCATTCCAGTAGAGGGGTGCGGTGTGCCTATCGCCGGGGGAGACCACGGCCCAGCTGGCGAGTCATCGACGTGACTCTTCGTTTGTTGGTGTACCCAGGTGGCATGAAGAGGTGCCGGAGAAAACGTGGTGTGAGGCTGAAAAAGTTAGCGGCGAAAAAGTAGTTCCTGAAGACTGAGCGATCACGTGACCGTGTGAACCATGATTATAATACTTATAATAATGATATGAGTTATAATAATGATAATAATAATGATGATGACAATGAACAATGACAATGAAATCTGTTTATTGCACGTTCAACTCTGGTTACACAATCATGATTCATGAACGACTGAGTACAGTACAAATGCAATTAGAAGCCAGTAAAAGCTAGTAGCTTATATTATCCTGACCCATCTTCCCAATTAATAATCATGAATGATTTCATAAGAAACGTATAGCTTTGCTAGGACTTAATTAAGAAAGCAACAGTGATGAACAGATGATGATGATGATGATGATGATGATGATGATTACAATAATGATAATGATGATAATAATAATGATGATAGTAGTAGTAATAATAATAATAATATAAAAATAATAATGATAATAATAATAATGATGTTAATAAAACAAGGGAGGAGGTTAATGAACATGGCAGGAGATAGACAACTGTGGAAAATGCTCATCCATTCGTGCAGCCAACCGTCGCAGAGCGACGATGGCGGAATGACATGACATGACATAAAAATTTGATAATATTATGAGAACAAAATAATAAACTAGATGACTATAATAATATTCACACGGTAAGACTACAATTCATAGCACGAACGGATGATAACAATTTATTACAGAAGTCGAATTGAAAAACGTCCATGTGTAACATTATTGTGTGCCAATCAGGGCGTCTATCATGTCCTGCTACTCGTTTTACCACGCCATCTGCCGAATGAAGGGTTGAATCGATCTTTCAGAGGGTATAGCGCTAGGCTACCTCGAGTCCGTGCGCTCTTCGTCCCAGAGTGTTGCCCTCCCGCGAACTAGTTCACGCAATCAGGTTCAAATTGCATAGTGGGAACGATTTTCGTACATCGTTATCTACGCCACACCACACCCTCGTGAACTCCAGATTTCTTCGACGATTGGGGCACCCCGTCGCTCAAGGGGGAGGTGGGGGGGGAGGGGAACGAGGCTAATTTGTTTGTAATCCCAAAAGAAGAGACGACGTGAGGATGTGAAACAATTCCAGCCGCCGCCGTACGACACCCCTCGCCGTCCGCAACTGAAAAAGCCGACTGTGTTCTCAGCACACGCGGCGCGGACCTCGAAGGCGTCTACGCGTAATGTTTATAGTATTCTACATGTTCTCAGACATAGATGTATATTTATGACTATATCATCATCATCATAATAATTATATATATATACATTGTATATATATATATATGTATGTGTGTATATCTATAATTATATATACACACACTGAATAATTGAACATATATATATATATATATCTGCATGGTAGATTTATATATTATCTACATATATAAATGAATATACACTGCATTTATATATATATATATAATATGCAATGCATTATACATATATATGTATATTATATATGCATAAGCATGTTTTGGTGAATATATAAACGTATAATAATCTCGTCCTAAGTGGCTCTGATTGGGGCGAGGCATGGTTGAGAAGAAGTGAAAAACTTAAAGAGCCGAACGCGGCTCATCATCAACATCGTGGGAAAACGGGCAAAACAATGCTTACATATATATATATATATATATATATATATATATATATATATATATATATATATGAGGAGTATGCATGTGGAAGAGATTGAGAAGGGTGTGTATACGCCTCTCGGGGGACATGAGATAAGTGATGGAAGGGGGAGGATAAGGGATGAGCAGGAGGAGAAGGGAAGGAAGAGGATTAGGAGGACGAGGAGAAGGGGAGGAAGAAGAGCAGGAGGAAGAGGTGTAGGAAGAGAAGATGTCGTCTGATCGGTCGCACGCACTCGCACGCTTTAGTCAACGAAGCCACTGATTGACTTGTGTGTATGTGTGTCTTTGTATGTGTGTTTGTGTATTTGCGTGCTCGTCTGTGTGTGTGTGTGTGTGTGTCAGTGTGTCAGTGTGTGTTCGTCTGTGTCAGTTCATGCGTAGCCTATGTGCATATGTCTGTGTATGTGTGTCTGTATGTGCATGTGTGTCTTTGCATGTGTATGTGGGTGTTCGTCTGTGTATGTGGGTGTGTGTTCGTCTGTGTATGCGCGTGTTCGTCTGTGTATGTATGTGTGTATTCGTCTGTGTATGTGTGTATTCGTCTGTGTATGTGTGTATTCGTCTGTGTATGCGTGTGTTTGTCTGTGTATGTGTGTGTGTGTTCCTCTGTGTATGCGTGTGTTCGTTTGTGTTTGCGTGTGTTCGTCTGGGTATGTGTCTGTGTGTGCGTGGTTTCATTTGTCTGCGTGCGAACTCTTCTGTCTTCCTTTTGCTGGCGTTTATCTGTATGGGGTATACGTGTTGGAGAGAGACTGCGTTGGTGGCCCGCTCAAAGGCATGATCGCAAGTTCCGATAAAATAATAATAATGAGAAGCGGAAAGTGAATCATCGATTCGTGGAATTCTTTTCCGTTTTATCCATCGATGGCGAATTTATGAGGAATTTTTAAGCGCAGCCTCGATGTCAATTATATTATATACAGTTACGATTACTTACTTACTTGCTTACTTACTTACTTACTTGCTTGCTTACTTACTTACTTACTTACTTACTTACTTACTTACTTACTTGCTTACTTACTTACTTGCTTACTTGCTTGCTTGCCTACTTACTTACTTACTTACTTGCTTGCTTGCTTGCTAACTTACTTACTTACTTACTTGCTTGCTTGCTTGCCTACTTACTTACTTGCTTACTTGCTTGCCTACTTACTTACTTACTTACTTACTTGCTTGCTTGCTTACTTACTTGCTTACTTACTTACTTACTTACTTACTTACTTACTTACTTACATCAACATAATAATTACTGCATTTCTGCATGTAGACCTATTGGGGCGTTTTCTGTCTGTCTATCTGTCTGTCTGCCTGCATGTCCGTTTGTATGTGTCTATATATGTCTGCATATAGGCCGATATGTATAATCTGATGTATTTAAACGAAATTGTTTTGGGTGTTTGTACAACATTGTCAGCATATAATAATGTAAAGTAGGCCTATATATACACAGCTGAAGGCTTTAATCAGAAGGTATAATAAGGTTCATGTATATATAAATTATTAAATATAGGTATGTAATGGAGATAATTTGTGCTCACATGTTTATGTATATTTATAGGCCTATATTATATTATATATGTCTATACACGGATGGAAAGCCACTGGTTATTCTCTGGCAGTGCCAGTCCCAGGCCAGGACAAAGGAGGAGTGCGACACTAGGCCTATATCATCTTTTATATGCCATGGCAGTGTAACAAGAGAAAGCCGATGGCCACTCCTCTTCGTCACCGTCTTAATATCCCACCGACAACATAAGATAAGATAAGAATATTCTTTTATTTAATATCAATATTTAATATTAATATTTAATATTAATATTTAATATTAATCTTCAGTATTCTTTAATTTTATTCTTTAATTCATGCTACTGCCAAAGCATGCAAATACGTGACGCATGCAGGTGGGAAAGAAATCTCAAACCAAATTTTTACCTTCGCGGGATTTGTACCCCAACGAGAGACAGTTAATATTAACTCTATCTAGGCCTAGTCTATAGACGCGTCGCTACACACAGGCAACGGCGGAGACTTGGTCTTGGAGTTGGCGGGGGGAGGGGTGAGGGGGAGGATGGGGGGGGCGCGGGGACGAAGATCGTCGCGGCGCGACATTCAATCATTTTCCAAAATTTCTGATGACCTTTTTGTCATTTGGTCAAAATTTCTTGAAAAAATAACCAGTTTCCCTGCCAAAATACTAAATAGCTGATGACCTTTTAAAAGTTATTTGTTGGTCGACATCTCCTGAAACACTGCCGTTTTCCCTCATAACATGGCTGCTCCCTAGAATAATTAACCAAAGATTACCTCAGTCCAAACGCTCTGGAATTTTTCCTATTTTCTTGAATATTGGGGGACATGAGCAAGGACGTTCCCACCACAAACTTTGGGGGACCGTCTCCCCTGTCCCCTAAGTATGCGCCCATGCACACAGATCGTTTAGTCGACTCTAATTAGGCCTTCACACTATAGGCTAAAGCAGAGCTCTCGACATTGTCCAGAGTCTAAAGCGGAGGATTATGAGACTGATTGAAATCGGAAGGAGCGAAAAATGACCCAGAAGACCTGATTCATGTGACGAATATTATAAGGATAAACGATCACACTATAATAGGCCTATATACATGTATATACCGACGAAAAAGAAAACATGCAACCAGCCTTGATACCGACATGCATAATGTGTATGTATGCATGTATGCATGTATCAATCAATCAATCAATCAATCGCATGTGTGTTTTATGAATGATGTATGAATGAATTTATGTATGCATGCATGCATGTATGCATAGAGAGACAGACAGACAGACAGACAGACAAACAAACAGAGACAGAGACAGAGATAGAAACGAAGAAGGAGACAGAGATAGGCAGACTAATATAGGGATAGCAGGAGGAAGAGATGGATGCACAGACAGGCACTGCAACAGAGATGGAGGGAGGGACATATTTCTCTTAAGTCATTGTTCAGCACTTGTCTGAACTTTCCTCCTTTGAACTTTTCAACAACCACCAAAGTAGAGCCTACCCCCCCGACCCCTGGCGACGATCATGGTGCGCATCAACCCTGACCAGCGAAGGGACTTATTGGGGCGTTGACGGACGCTCCCCATCAACTCACCCGAATCCCCCACCGCACCGCTCTCCCCCAGACGATGCCCCATGCATGGTCGATTGCTGACTAACTGATCGAGTGACGACTTCCGTATTTGTAGTCTCCACGCCTCCAGGCTATATATATATATATATTATATATATTATATATATATACAAAACAATGCAATAAAAAAATACAATTCAACACAAGACAACTATGCTTGACTTTATCCTGTTTCAAAGATTCAGATTGCGCACGGTCATTGGCCTAATTAGCCTATAATACTAGAGCAGCGTTTCCCAAATATTTTCTTGCGGAACCCAATCTCAATAGAACCTAACCTACGAAGCACGCACGAATTGCAGAAAATTTATTTTTCTTACAAGAAAGGTTAAACTGCACTGTTTTGAAAATCAGGACCTGTGGATTATAATATTGGGATTATAGGTCTATAGGCTATAGCCTACATGCATGGGCGCCCGCAGAAATTTTTACAGGAGAGGGCAAACACAATGGTTACGGTTACATTTTTTTAGCAGGAGCTGGAAAATTTAAAGCAGCATAATTTATTAGGAACGTGAGTATTTTTTCACCGAGTTTTCAACAGCAAATTTCTCAGTTGTACTTTTTGCATCGTTAGTCACATTTGCGCATTAGTGCGAAGAAATTTGCTACAAAACCAAAAGTAAGAAAATCAATTTTCCAGGGGGGCAAGCGTCCTTCTTACCCCTATGTGTGGGCGCCCATGCCTACACGAAGTAGCATAAGAATTCGAACAGCCCCTTTGTTTCTTCTCAAGTATTTTTGTCTATAGGTTTAGGCCAAGTGGCTTGATGCTTGAAAGTTGGATTTTTCCCAGCTGCATCATTTCGTGGATTTGTAGGCTATATTTTGCAGCTGTTCCAGTAAAACATGAGAATGGTCGAGTTTCGTACAATTTCTACATGGCAAATGGCAAAAGCATGCTAACTGCAGTTAATTGCTTTTTCCCTTTAGGCCTACCTGACCCATTCAGGGTCATTCTACACCGATCAGTGAAGGTTGACTGTATTTTTCGACATAATATTATATGCATTTTGTTAATAAGGACTCTTTATGGAGTTGGTAGTCTTCATTGGAAGAGTTTCCTGGCTTTTCGCTTACATTTAACGTTTTCCTATCTGATTACAATGTATTCTCATCATTCGTGCTAAGAAAGTATCTAACCTACTTTTCGCAGAACCCTTGCAAAGTTGCACTCACCCACTGCCACTTTGGAAAACGCGGCACTGCAGCATTGTTACAGTAGGTCTCAATCATGGTCTCAATGGTTGTTTGTGCATTTAGTGCCATCTAGCGAACACAATGTTCTTAGACTTGCGACGAGGAATCATTGAAGCGCTAATAATAGTCACCGCTAGTGGCATTATAAAATCCAAATCGATAAACATTCAGATTAGTTTTCAGTTCAAGCAAAGTCGTAGACTATAAGGTCTTTGGTTCAAGTTCCAAACGACCAGCGGCGGTGAAAGTTTGGACGTAGAAATGGAACAACGTTGTCAGGAATTCCTACCTAGCTGATAATTGCCGAGAAGTATAATATTGATTGCAGTAAAACTTAAATTTTAAAGCTTAATCGTTGTAATTTATTAAAATTAGTATCGAAGCTGATTTTGAAACTGTCATTGACAGTGCAATCCAATTTCGTATAAATGTTGTCATCATCTGCAATTTATATAGGCTGCTACACTTCCGGCCAATTTTTTTGCATTCTTATGGCACTTTCAATTCAGTTACATTGGCATTGATAAATCTTTTCTTGGACGGCTTCTTTAATTCCCGTTTCACGTGAAAAATTACGGCGTTGTGCAAAATTATTTATTATTATTTATACTGCGCTAAATTAACTTTTTGTGACCAATGACGAGTTTCGACGGACGAAATATTCCCAGCATGCCTTTCGTCCACATAGGAAAAAATACGAAAATAATTCAGATATCCCGCCATCCGTGAAGAGAAAGGTTCTATTATATTGTGGAGGATTATAACTTATGGAAACATAACCTACATTCGAATCATTCGATTGCCGACAATTAAAGTTTGTACAGAAGTTACACCACCACTTAAGAATATTTGGACCATATGCTGACGTTTCTGTGGCCCTCATTTGTGTGCGATTTTGAGCTGTGGATGTAATAACAGATACCTTCGTGTGTGTACATTGCGAGCTGTGCGCAGAATGGCGACTATTGTTTTGGACCGAGGTGGAGGAGGAGGGCATTTTTCCTCTCAAATGTCGAATGGCGATGGCGTGGACGGCCAAAAGGCGCAATTTGGACGTGAGTTTAAACTTGTATGAGAATGCAAGATTATCACTGCTAGAAAATTAAAAAAATCTAAAAACTTTTTGAGTGCTTAGACTTTCAGTACAAATATTGTGTAGCTCAGGAATGAATGTCATTTCCGGTCATGTTGATGAGTAGCAGTTTGGGTGGTTTTGTCAGAGCGCAGCCTACGACAAATTGCTTATCACGAAACTGAGTGCCTGTCCATGTAAACAATAATATGGCCACCAGGCCACCCCCAGACTTCGCTCGGGTAGTGATGCTACCCACCAGTAACGCTCCATAAATACAATATTTAATGCCATAGCGCAATCAAGGTCAAAGAAAAGGTGTAATATACATGAGTTTAAAAATCAATGATAATCATATGCTAATGTGAAAAGATAAATATTTAACATGTTCTTGAGCACAGTGTGGCGCATATTCATAGAGCTGCAGTCTCCATGTGTGAATGCAAAAGTCAAAGACAGCAAAAAAATGTCAGCCAATTTATCACTGGCACTAATGACGAGTGCTGCTCAAACTGTGGTCCACGACCCCTTTACCAGTCTGCAGGTGATTGGTAAAACGTCTGCAAAATGATGTTTCAGAATCATTGTACTGATTACTATAAAAAATACATAGTACATAGTACTGAATAAAGAGAGAAGTGGAGATTTTCCATAGCTGGGCGGCTGTCACGTGCGAAAGCATCGTCAAAGCCATAAGTCAAGTAAGTCAAGTCAGTACTGATTACTCTAAAGAATGAAATACTATTTAAATTGTAAACAATAGGCTCCCACTGAGCAATGATGCTTCAAGGTTATGTGATAGTCGAGACTTTGTGTCTAGGTATTGAAGACAATCGACTTTCCGCGGAAGAGATGGATGAGAGGAGGATAGAAAACATCGCCTATGTTTATCTTTGTCACCTGGAAGAGGCGAAAATGTATGTTCACAGTTTTTTTAACCACTTTCGTTGGCTAATCGATTGTGGTGATATATTAATATAAATGTTTGAATACAATGCAATAAAGTAGATTACTGGAATACACTTAGCTCCGTTTTGAGACCAACACCAGTTTGCTAAATTGTATCTTACTTTAATGTTTTGAAGTACTTGCTGATTGAATTAAATGACATTGTTGTTACTGCTTGCAAAACTATGCAAGATGCGTTCTTTTCTGAGTAAGTGAATCTGTGTGAGTGAGTTAGTACTTAAGTGAGTTGTGAGTGAGTGAGTAATGAGTATATTCTTTATTGACCAATTGCTGATCACAGTTTTGTGTACAGACATCTACTCTTGGAACATTATTGCTCCTGCTTGTATCACTCTTTGATACCTTGTCACTAGCGACTTATAACATGTAACTACACTTGGTGTCGGATGAGGATGAGTAAGGCATATATAGGGATCTTGAGCAAGTCCTTCACTCAGTTGCTCAGTACCATTGACTGACGTTCAGTCATTAGATTTTGGTGATAAATAACTTGTATTGTATTTAGTCATTTATAAAGTGCTTCTCATAGTGTGAACCACTCAGAGGTGCTTCCAGTGCACGAGATGTTGCAAGATGAAGTAGGTTTTGAGAAAAAGAATACAGAAGAGAGACTGCTAGATAGAATTGTAGAGCAAACAGAAGGAGAAAGCGCATTCCAAAGAGAAGGACCAATTGAGGCACATGATTGAGACTGAGCCAAAGCAATTCTAGAGCGAGAAGCCAAGAGTTCACATCTGTTGGACAAACGAATAAATGCTCGGTAATAGTAAATATAAAAGTTAAGATTGTAATAATAATATTAATAACAGTCTTGTCTTTAACCTTCCTCGATTCGAGGGTTGGTCGCTTCATGGACATGCCTTCGCCACTTTTTCCTGTCCTCCGTCTCCTTCAGTATCCTCTCGAATGGTATTTGCATCCACGTGATGATATTAGCGATCCATCCCATCCTCGGTCTTCCCCTTGCCCTTGCTCCCGAAATTGTACCCTGTATTATTTTCTTTTCCATGCAGCCCCCCTGTTTCCTCATCAAATGACCAAAGTAAATGAGTTTCTTTCTTTGGTAATTTGATTGGCTTCGATAATAACAGTAATAATTACTATTGGGCGATTTAGGTGGATTGAAGCGTGCATTAAAGAACCAATTCCTCCGACCGTTGAGTTGGAAGAAGGGCTCCGCAACGGAGTGGCGTTGGCCAAGCTGGCGCACTTCATCTCACCGGATCTGTTTCCAATGCGGAAGGTCTACGACCGAGATCTTTCGCGCTACAAGGTAATCGTGAGAAATGCAATCATGGAGTTATGTAGTGGCTTTGATCCCTTCAACGTCCAGCTATATATATGTGGGGCACGGTGGTGTAGTGGTGGCGTCGTTGCCTTGAAGCCGGAAGGTTTGAGGCTTGAATCCACCTCAAGTTGCCGCGTAGGGACCTTGGGCAAGTCCTTCACTCGCAATTGCTCAGTGCTTCGGCGTGAAACTTCGATGCAGTGTCCGCTCTGCATTCGAGAGCGCCTCTGAGTAGAGTGCTTGGAGGGGCGCTATAACAAGTGTACATACAAACAACCATGTTTTCAATGCATTTTAGTACATGTGCTGGTTCGTTAAACGGTTAAGGGAGACTTATTGGAGGTGCTTCTGACCTTAAAGTACAAAATCACTCTCAGTACTTTACAAGCATGTTTGAATTTGGTACTAAAAGACCAGATGTTCACTCGTATCATGTTGCAGGTTTGAGTGTGCTTTATAGCTCGTAATTTGTGATGCTTGGAGTGTGCTTTCTCTTTATAAGGCCCGTGGTCTGCACTTCCGTCATACCGACAACATCAACCATTGGCTTCGAGCTCTTGAGGAAATCAAATTACCAAAGGTATTTATTTGAAACAGTTGAACGATGGGAAAACCTCGAGTTTCATGTTTGACTGTAGGCCTACATCTGTTGAACAAATTGGATTTTATAGTACTTTGAGTGTTCTGGTCGTATTTTATCGTAATTGTTTTTATTATTAAATATTATTATTATTTTAATTGTTATTATTATTTATTATTGTAATTGGTGTCATTATTATTATTAAAGGAAGTTTTGTACAGTGCCCCTTTGATGGCCGCGAGAGCATAGGCGGAGACCTGGGCCGAGAATTGGGGGGGGATGGAAAGACGCGAGATTTTCCGAAAAATTTCTGACGACCGGCGAAATCTCGATTTTTTTTTTATTTTTAATTTTTTTTTTTTAAGTCATCCGGCCAAATCTTGACGAAATTTTCTATTTTCGCCGCCAAAAAAAGATTTTCACCGCCAAAAAAGTCTTGACGCTCAAACATTGGGGGGGGCCAAATGCATGGGCCGTCCCCCCCAACACTTTTATTGGGGGGGGACCGTCCCCCCCTAGGTCTCCGCCCATGCGCGAGAGACACGTATATTTGCCGAGGGGTTATCGCAGACAAAGTGCAGAGCAGACAAAGTTCAGAGCGTCTAAGAGTGTTGTTCATATAAAAGCAGTTTTGACGTGACAACAAAGGTGAATTTTTTGGCGCTCTGGATGACTGAGCGACCGAAATGGCTTTTCATCCGGCTGTATTTAGTTGTCACGCTCGGAGAGCTCTGTGCGGCTATCCGTGGTATGATGTGACAATGATTTAACGTGACTTCTTGTAAGGATGTGTTGAACACGAGAGAGGATCATTGTTGTTTGTTTGACCCTCTTTGTGTTGTTGTGTGATTGCCGCCAATTTGTCATTGTAGAAATGTTGTAGCTGTGCATCCTGCCAAGGAACATTGAATCCTTCCTTGGTCCAGTCTTTGTTCTTCTTGTTCTTCTGATCCTTTGGTATTACCAGACTATGACCTCTTTTGGGCTACTCTGGACAACTTTCTGACAACTCCTCTGACTAGATACAGCGCTCATGAATAAGCTGGTGCCCTGCGATTGGCTTTTGAGTGGCCCTGTAAAAATTTGGGGATTTGTTAATGTTGTGTTAGGGCAGAAACTATTTTGGCTTAGAGGATTTCATTTTGAAGTTGATGAGCTCTTGATGTTTTCAAGCGAGGCTTCTCGCTAACTGTGCTTTTGTCCATTTTGTTTTGTTCTTTCGTTGTTTTGTTGTCGTGTGCATTCGAGATGCTGGTCAGAGGAAATATTTCTTAGCTATTTCCTCGAATGGGTGAATTTACGTCAATCTGTTCTGAGACTACTGAATAGAGCAAGTGGGTCACTTTAGTTCAGGGGTCTCAAACACGCGGGCCGCATGCGGCCCGCGAACCCGATTAATGCGGCCCGCGAACAGCTTCCTGGTTTTTTGATTTTTTTAAGTTAGAAATCGGTTTAAAAGAATTTTACAGTTCTTTTACGATTTGAACCAATGTTTAAACTGCTTTCTAGGCTACTCCTCATGATTGGACATTGAGTCCATGTCTCCACGACAGCAGATATAGGCTAGGCATATATGCGGATGAATTTAGTGGACCTTCAGTGCGATGCAACGCCGAAGCAGAAGAATGCACAGCAAAGTTTGTATGCCGGTGTCGTAAAATATGGTATCCCGGAATAATCGTATCTCTCCAGATGATGAGAAGTCGAAAAATATCAATTCCGCGTGTGCTTATTTTTGCAAGTTAACTTCCATTTGCTTGGTTTTGAACAATGACACTAACAGGTAGGCCCTATGTTTATTCCTATAATTTTGGTGACTTTGGTTTAGATGACTTAGAACATTTAGAACACTTAAAAACGCTCAGAGTCTCCAGGCCAAACTAAATTCGAGTTGAATTACTCTGAACATTGCTTAGGATACTTTACAAAATCACAGTCATTTTAAATTTTGATTACAGTAGCCTATATTTCCTTCAACTATAGCGCCCACGCATTTTTCGATAATTGGGATAGAATGGTTTTCCAATTTTTCTTAGTAGGGCCTACCATTATAGTTACACTTAAATACAATATTATGTGAATTCTACAGGGCTATATCATCATTACAGTATTGTAGGCTGCAATGACACATAACTAATTCCAGTTTCACGTGCACGATTAGCCTATATATTTTTATGTTGCAGCCCGCGGGTCATTCAAAATTTCCAAATGTGGCCCACATGCTGACTTGAGTTTGAGACCTCTGCTTTAGTTGATTGGTTAGAGCAAGTGGGTCACTTTGGCTGATAGGTTAGAGCAAGTGGGTCACTTTGGCTGATTGGTTAGAGCAAATGGGTCACTTTGGCTGATTGGTTAGAGCAAGGGGGTCACTTTGGCTGATTGGTTAGAGCAAATGGGTCACTTTGGCTGATTGGTTAGAGCAAGTGGGTCACTTTTGGTGATTGGTTAGGTCAAATGGGTGCTACCCTAGTACCCTGAGAGTACGGGTTGGAATCTCGTCCGAGGCGGTTTGCTGTGTAGGGAACTTGAGTCCTTCACTCACAATCGCTGAGAGCCATAGCTTGATTCTTTGCGTTTAGATGGTGATGCTTCTAAAGTAAATGCATGATGATGACAACAGAAATGATAATAAGGCCAATGAGGCAATGGAAGTAGGTCAGATTTCAAGGATGATTGATTTCAAGAATGATTTGTTGTCACTGTACTGTATGGTCCTCTAATAAAAGAGGACCTGCACAGATGACCGACTTTGAAAGCTTGCCTCCCCTTACACATTCTGGGTCAATTTCCAACCACCATCCCTAGTAGGGTCTTGTCTCCTACTGACAACTAAGGTGACTTGAGAATAGGTGACTTGTTTGTCTAGAGAGCCTTTTGTCTAGCTGAGATGATTCATATCCAACCTGTCAGCATCTTTGTTTCTCAGTTATAGTCCATCTTTCAGGAATAGTCTCCCATTGAAGATACGTCTGTTTACTAGGGTTGACTCGTCAATGTTTTTACAGGTTCCTTAATACTTTTTTGTATCACAGTGGTTGGATTGGGAGCACCTGTGAGTGGGTTTCGTGATGGGGCGCTATATAAATTTCTGAAGTGAATGAATTAATCGTGGCCATTAATATCACCACTGTCATCATCATCACTGTGGTCATCATCATTGACACAACACTATCATCTTTCTGTGCCATCATCATTGGATATAGTGGACTTAAGAGTTATTTTATCTATAGAGGCCACTCAATGGCCCATACAGAAGTTACCCCCCTTCTGGATAGTGGATACCCCTGAGGCCACTCCTTAGCTAGTAATAGACAGTGAGAAACATTGATGAATAAGGTACATAAATTATCTGTTGACAGATGTTACAGTCGGACTGTCAGAGAGGGGTTTAATAGGAGAGGGACACACACAGTTCATACGTCACTGTGTCTGTTGGTGTGAATGACCCTGTGTCTCTCACTCTGTGTTGGTCTGTGGCTGGCCAGAGAAGTTGATACAGTTGGTCCCAAAGTTTCCGGGCCAGCAGTTGCAAATTAGTCAAGAGTGCAATGAATGAGAATGTGTTGGTCATTGATATGCAAAGCAGATGACACACAGCTAAGCAGGCCTATAAAATTATATGTGCACAAGGTGTCGTTGGTTGCATGCATACCTACCTACAATATACTGGGGTGGGTCTGACATTCATATTTTTTTATGCTGGTGCACGTGTGTGTGTGATGTGCGTTGCAGTGACCGGCTTGCAGTACTAAACACATGTGCGATTGTGAATGCATTTCACACATGCACACACATCTACACATGCACACACAAGCACACACACACAAGTACACACACACACACACATATGCACACACACATATGCACATAATATATGTATGCTCTTGTTCAAGTAGTAGTAGTTACAGTTTAGCCTCACTGTGTGGTTATAAAAACCATTAGTGATGTCCTCCTCCTTTATCCAGGCTTGGGACTGGCACTGGCAGAGTGCAAGGTTGTCATAATGTGTTTTATCATATTCAACAAGCTTAGCATGGGGATATCATTCATCGCCATGTGCTCTCCTTTTACATCTGCTGTCACCTTATTGTAATCATCGCATTCAACATCATCCATCATCATCTATCATCGTCATTATAGTTTTCATCATCACCATCATCATCGCATTCATCACTATCATCATTATCATTGGCATCATCACAATCATCGTCACTGTCAATATCATCATCATCATCGTTGATTCATTATCAGAAGGCACTATTAATCAACAGCCTGGTGCTGATGATTTCCACTTGCATGTTAGGATTTACATTTGGGATTGTTGTAGAGAGGCATATTATAGTCTGACTCTATAGCTATTGGCAGAGCTGTTGTGATTTGATTGACATATGTTGTGATTTGATTGACATATGTTGTGATTTGATTGACAGAATGGTCAAGACTTTTGAACTAATTATTATTTGCCACAAGCCCACAAGTCCAAAGAATTTTTATCTAATTTAGTATTATTGTAATTGTGATGAGAATTTATGATTGTAGCGCCATGTCAAGAGAGAGCTTATCAGAGGTGCTTTCAGTAGCTGGCTCATGCGACATGATAGGCTTCATTAGTGTCTGGTGTAGCTAGTGATTTAGTTTAGGAATGTGTTGAATATGTGTTTGACTGATTAATTTAGGTCTATAATGAACATGAGATGTGTGTGTATGTGTGCGTCTGCGTGTGTGAATGTGTGTGTGTGTGTGTGTGTGTGAGCGAGCTATTTCTGTGAGATTCTGACCATGTTGGCCGCTATGTTGTCTATTGTGGCACGTGTTTATGTCCCTTATAAATTCTGAAAACTCATTATGAGTAATGAATGGGGTTGATGTACAAAATGGGGTGGGGCGGGGGTGGGGTGGTAAAGGAAGGAATAATGCATGAGGGTTTCTAGACTACAGACAAGAAGAATCAATGACATAAGACAGTCTGCTGAGCAGAGTTGAATAAGTTGATAAATGCTCCAATGGTTTGGTCAGGCTGAGAGGATACCAGTTGACACATAAATCTACACAATGCACTACACCACGTGTGCAAGAATCATATATAATAAAAGAAAAAGTAGACCAAGAATTCATTGTTAGAACTGTAATATAAATCAGGAAGTGGCGTCAGTTAGGGGATCAATAAGTGACTTGACTTATGTGTTATGACTGAGGACAATGGAGTGAATTTATTTGTACCCATTGCTGGCAAATGTCTTGTTTAAGAACTGATGATTACATTGATTATGATGATGATTATACAAATGGGTTATTGGTTTGAAAAAGGCTGAAATGATGAAAGTTCTGGTTGCGTCACGGTGATTCCCATCATTTATGCAGAACCTTGGTATGGAATTTCACTTGCAGGATTTGAGAGTATCCCATATTTAAATATGTGTATATGTTATATGTTTAGATTATAAATATTTAGATTATCTAATATAATAGAGAAACTTCTGTTGTGCCTTGATTGAATCCGATAGTAAGTTCTGCTGCACATTTATACCGTAATTGCATTCCTGAATTGCTGGCATGCAATTATTGTTGAGGTGGTGTGATTTGTTTGGGTCTGTTTTGAGGAAAATGTTTTGCTAATTGTCACCCGATCACTTTGGGGATTTTAAGCCGTGCATTTGCACTAGACTGAATGAAATTAACTTTTGGACTCTGTTAGCAAATCTTAACTATTATTACTCTTTAAAAAAAGGACTTATTTGTTCAAGATGTGTAGACCTTCCTGTAAAGGACTTTCGTGCAAGATTAAACGTTTTTAAATGACAGTTTAATTATAAAAAATTTATTATTTTAATAATTATAATTGTAGTAGTAGTAGTAGTAATAATAATTCCTAATAAAATAATTATTCAGCGTTTTAGCTTTTTGTGGTACCCTGTTTACGCCAGACTTGGAGGAGACGTAATTGTTCCAGAAGCTTTTTTTCTGTCTCCTGGCAACAACAAAAATAATGATGTTCTCTTTTACCCTAGGTCATATTCCTAAATCTTTCAGATAAAAATTGGATGCAGAAAAACAAATAATATAATAATAATCAAAATGACAATAGTAATAATAATGACTTTGCCTCTGTTTGATTTTCCGACATGGAATTCCAATGCTTTAGAACTTAAAAATGTATGCGTCGATTTTTGTTCTAGCGATTGTTACACGATCCGTGTTTTACTTGCAGATATTTTATCCAGAGACAACCGATATTTACGAAAGGAAGAACATGCCACGCGTTATTTACTGCATCCACGCTCTCAGGTAAGTGAGATCTATAGGGAGACTTCGCCAATGTGATGTGGTTGGGTGATGCGGTTCATTCGCAGTTGCGGGTCCATCCTTCTGGAACTCTCTTCCTCCTGATGTTCACGATGCCTTTAGCGTGACTGTATTTCACTTGTGAGTGACAACTTACATTAATTATATACTTATTGCTTGATGTTGGCTGGGCTTCAACGTGCGCGTCTGAACTTTCTAAGAATGGCAATATCAAATTACTTTCGTATTGTATTGCTTGTGGTAACAGAATGCGTCCTTCTCTTCCAACTATTTTGATTTTGCCTCGTCTCCAAACTGCGTATAACCAAAATTTTAATTTTTTTTGGTTATTAACCAGTTTCATGTGTTTAACCTAATGGTCCTTTAAGAAAAGCACGCTTTTTCAACTGCTGACCCTCGCTGCTGGAACAGTCTGCATACCACAGTTTGTTCTGCCAACTCAGTTGAGGTTTTTATAAGGCGTACCTTTGAATGAATATAATTTTTGTGTTTGTGGAGGCGCCTTTGTAATGGCTTGTGCTGTGTTACGGCGCCATAGTAATTGTTGTCATTATTATTGTTATTATTATTATTAAGATAAATGTGTTACCACACACTTGCATTTGTGGCTCACTTGTCACAGCAAGGGGTGAGCACGGGTTGTCTTGCTCGCTAGGTTTTGGCCGTATGGCCCGCCATGGTACACTGAACGATTTGATATACCGTGCTCTTATTAAAGCTGGATACCCGGCGGCCAAGGAACCTCAGGGACTGGTAAGATCGGACGGCAAACGACCGGATGGAATCACGCTCATCCCATGGAAAGCCGGCAAAGGTTTGGTGTGGGATGCCACAGTGGTGGACACATTGGCACCGTCTTACCTTACCGCTTCAGCCATCCGAGCCGGTTCAGCAGCTAGCCTGGCGGAGGACAGAAAGAATCAGAAATACAGTGCCCTCCTGGATGCTCATGTTTTCGTCCCGGTGGCTTTGGAAACCCTAGGCCCAATCAACGACAAAGGCCAAGACTTCATCTCAGATTTGGGCCGGCGTCTAACACAAGCAACCGGGGATCCCCGAGAATCAAGTTTCTTGTTTCAACGTATTTCTATGACTATTCAACGCTATAATGCTGTGGCTTTCACAGGTTCATTTATTAAGCCCTTAATTGACATGGATGAGGGTGGTTGGACTCGCCCAAATGCACATAGCTGTTGCACTTTTTGACTGTTTGATTGTTTGCAATATTTGTTGAAACAATAAAGATGTATGTTAAAATAAACGTTGTTCAAAACTGTGTTTTTGTTTGTCTACAGCATGTATCTGTTCAAGTTGGGAAGAGCTCCTCAGATTCTTGACCTGATTGGAAAGATTAAGTTCACGGGTGAGCACAAAGGTTTTGGTCGTAACACTTTCGAAGCATAAAAAATTTTAATGGAGTTTTAGCATTTCTAATATGCAAAGTTGTAACTACACTATTGCAACACTATTGCATTAATTGCATTGCATTGTATTCTAAGATTTATTAAGTGCCTCTAGTAGTATTAACCGTTCAGAGGAAATATCTCCTGTTTGTTTGTTTGTATTTGTTTGTATGTGCACTTGTTATAGCGCCCCTTCAAGCATTCTACTCAGAGGCGCTCCCAACTGCAGAGCGGACACTGCATCAGAGTTTCACGCCGAAGCGCTGAGCAATTGCGAGTGAAGGACTTGCCCAAGGTCCCTATGCGGCGTCTTGAGGTGGATTCGAACCTCGATCCTTCCGGGTTCAAGGCAACGACGCCACCACTACACCACCGCGCCCGTCAAAAATTGTCCTGTGGACAATGTGTTGATATTCGAAGAATGGATTTCCCTGCTGAATTTTTTTGTATTTGTGATCTGCATAGACGAGGAAATCAACGCGATGAGACGAGAGCTGGATAAGTACGGAATTCAGATGCCAGCATTCGGTAAAATCGGAGGGATCCTGGCAAACGAGGTATGATTGATTCTCTCTCTGTTGATAATTATTTATTTATTTATTAGGAGCATTATATAGCGCCCTTCTAGACTATCCAGTCATGGAGCACTCCAGAACAAACCTCGGCTAGATAGGGTAGTCTTAATGCTCAAGACGGACATAGTGGAGTGGCCCCTGGGCACTAGGAGAAGTGCCACAGGAAGCCCATTCCATCGGTGACGTTGTTCATCTGGGTCGTTGACTCATTCACTGGCTTCCTGTTTCTCAACGCATTTCCTACAGCATTGATGCAATTGTTTGACAGCGCTGAGCAATTGCGAGTGAAAGACTTGCCCAAGGTCCCTACGTGGCGACTTGAGGTGGATTCGAACCTCGAACCTTCCGACTTCAAGGCTTCGTGGTTGCATCACACCTGTCTGATTATGTGTCAACCTGTATCGGACCCTGCATCCCGTTGAACTCTTCGGCAAGGGGTGGGGGCTTTTGGTACCACTAGTTCATACTTCTACTAGACAGCGTCTAGCCTTCTTGATTGTGGATCACTGGTCCTGCCATCACAAATGACCTCTGTTAGACTTGTAATTGATGTGTAGGTTAAACTTACCATGGGCATCCAGACACTTCTTTTTTGCACTTTAAGCACTGATGTATTTAACACGTTGGCCGCGAGGGACGTGTATACACGTCCCAAATTGAGTCATTTAACACAGAAAATCAGCGGCCAGCGTGTTAAGTCCATAGAATGAATGAATGAATGATTCTAGCGATGAGAGTGTGTGCTAAGAGCCAATGGTGTTGATGTACAATGTGTTCATCTTAACGTTCTATGAATCTATGTTGAAACAAACAGCAAATTGTATCATTGCTTCAAATGTTTTTGGCAAATTCAACAACTGTGTCTATGCATAAAAAGAACGTTTTTTCGAATATTTGGTGGGTGTTGTAAATACGGCATTCTTTTTTCCCTCGACAGGGCTCATAGATGCTTCTTCTTCTTCACGTTCTCTGCCCTCAGGCAGGTTCGTATGTCCAATAACGCCATTTTTCTCTGTTCTGTGCTTCTGATGCTAGACGTGGGAAATGATGACCCTTGAAATGTTTTAATTGAATTATTTAAGATATATAATGAATTTTGTTCTGTAACTTCTATTGCAGATGCCAGTTGATCAAGCATCATGTGAGTTAAAAATTTTCTGATAATTTCATTTGAATAGTTTATTTCAAAACCAACCTGCCATTGAAATAAATAAACCTTAAAGCTCTTGGTGTTTTCAGGTGCATTGAAAAACTAAGTATGAAGAGATTTGAGCATTTAGTGAAAACGGAGTCTAAAAATTACAGTACAATATCAACATTTATATCAAGCAGATAGGCCTAGATATTTCAGTTATAAGCAGGTAAGTATGTGTATTTCCTAATGTGCAAACGCACATCACTGTAGGCCTACATGAATTACTAAAGATGTGATAAATCCCATGCTAAAAACGCACTTGTTCTCTGGGGCTTATCCCACCTATTAGCCGTTTTGAAAGGCACCCTTGTAACAGCATGTGGTGTTACTGCGCCATATAGATTGTCGTAGTTATTATTATTATGACTTGTAAGCTTAATACATGGACGAAACCATGTCACATTTTCTAGAAGAAGTTATGGCCAAGAATTTTTAAATTTTTTATTTTTTTTCGATTTTAAACTTCACAGTTTGATAAGACTTTATGGTGTGGGGTTTCAATTTTTTATACACGAAAATGCTTTGTAATTATTAGTTTTGACTTTGATTTGATTGTTTTCTTTTTGTGAAGTGCACGCTGCCGTGATTGCCATTAACGAGGCCATTGACCACGAAAGAGCGGAGCTGACGCTGCGCTCGCTGAAGAACCCAGAAGCTCATCTGACGAATGTTTCCGAAAATCTGTCTGAATTCTACCAGAGTGTTTTATATGAGGCGAAGACGAGCAAAGCTGAAACGGCCAGAAATAAGGTAGCGTTTCGCATGGATGCTTTTGTATTGCTTTGGCAATCGTGTGCCGTGCCCAGCTTTGATTGGGGGAGAGGGGAATAGGAGAGACTGGAAGAGGCTTAGGAACCTGAAGGAAAAGTAGGAACAGGAGTGGGAAGAATAAGAGTATGAGAAATGGGAAAAAAGGATTAGGCGCAGGGAAATACAGGAATCAATAGGAGAAGAGGAACAGGAGCGAGGAAATTTTGAGGTTTTTTGCAGTTTTGGTGTAACTTGCAATTTCAAGGTTTACAGTTTTGAGGTTTAAAGTTTCTAGGCTTTACAATTTGGGGTTTTGGTGGGACATCATTTATTGGGAGCGGGGCAAGGAGTTGAACCCATGACCCCAAATGTGCCATTGATTTTATTAGATTAGATTAGAATGCGTTGACTTTGCTGCTGAAATATCCTGTTTCTGTTTAGTCGATGGACCCGGACTCGAGTTACATTCCCGACGTCTACGATGAGCTGTTGACGCAAGCCGAAATTCAGGGCAACGTCAACAAAGTCAACCGTACGTACGCGACTTGCCTTTTTTATCGAGGCTTTTGGTGAAATCTCAAAGATTTCAATGTTTGTTTTGTTAGTATGTGCACTTATTATAGCGCCCATTAAAGCTCACTACTCAGAGGCGCTCACGACCACAGAGCATACACTGCATTGGAGTTTCACGCCGAAGCGCTGAGCAATTGCGAGTGAAGGACTTGCCCAAGGTCCCTGTGCGGCGGCTTGATGTGGATTCGAACCTCGAACCTTCCGGCTTCAAGCCCACCGTTTCCCAAAAATAATGAAATTCGTTGCGATAAGTTGTTTTGCTAAGACTGTAACACTCATCGATCGTTGTTGGTATTTGATAAACCTAACATCTCTTTGTGTTACAGTTCTCTACGCACAAGCTGTTCTAAACGAAGCGTTGGAGAAACGTGATCGTGTGGCGCTCGTACTCGCCCTGAAGCAGGACACGCTGAGGATTCGAGGAGTGTCCGATGACCTTGCTACGTTCTATATGGCCCGGCTGCTGGAGGCACAAGCCAAGAAACCGGTAAGATGAATGGCATGATGTTTGCGACTTTATTTTCAACATAATTATGTAATATATTTATATGAGGTGTAGTGGGTGTGTTCGTTGCCTTGCAGCCGGAGGGTAGCAGGTTCGAATCCACCTCAAGCCGCCGCGTAGAACCTTGAGCAAGTCCATCACTCACAATTGCTCATCGCTTCGGTGTGAAACTCGCTCTATACTTAGAACTGGTTTTCTCTTTAGCCGGGGTTGTGCGATAACACTTCTGAGCAGATGGTCTTGAAATAATTATTACGTTACTACGTAATTCTCTTTATGAATGTATTACATGTGAACATTTATACATACATTCTTACAGAAATACATTCATTAGCATATCATTAGCGAATAGATGCACGTGCATGCGTGTATTCCAGTTCACCTCTTTGTGATGTTCGTTATGTGGAGCAGAGCAATGTTCCGATGCGTTTCTGTTCTCTTTGTTTTCGTAGCGAAGCGAAGAAGAGGAGATGTTGACGAAGGAGGCAATCCAGCTGGCGGTTAACTTAGCCAACGAGGACGCCGATGAAGGATTTCAAAGTTAGTTCCGGCGTCGTATCTGGTTATCTCGGATGATTTAAGTCATTAACCACACGCTGCGTTGGTTGCCATGCACGATTAGTAGACTCTCATCATAAAAGTATTAGCAGCAATTGTATTGATTAATTTTGATTTCTTTGTGGCTCATAACTGATATTATATGCATTTGTATGTATGTGTTTATATACATAATATTTTACATATGTATGTAATGTATATACATACATGTATGTATATATATTGTATATACATATATATGAGTATTATATATATATATAATATGTATATATATATTAATATGTATATATTTATATATATTATATAGTACTTTATATAATATTGTTAAATTGGAGATGATGTTGGTTTTGTTTGAAGATAAAGGAACTGTGTGACGGTTTAGATGATGTTAACCATTTAAAAACCAGTGTGTACTAAAATGCTTGGAAAACATATTTATATAGAAAACATATATAGCTGGTCGTTAAACCGGGTTAAATGTCGTTGAAAATAGAAAGGTCTGAATTGTGGCCTACGGTTAGCAAACAACGCAATGTTCAGAGGACAGCACGTAGAGTGTTGCATGGATAGCAGTTGGTAGATAATGATGCGCTCGTGAATAGGCTGGTGCCCCTCGCTTGGCTTTCGAGTGGCCCTTTAGAAATTTCGAGATTACGATTACAATGCGCGTTGGTTCTGTTAATGTTAGAGACGGCAGCTGTGAGTCAGGTCAACCAGGCGTTGGAGAGTTCTGATCCGTCATCTACGCTTAGAGCGCTTCAGAATCCTCGGCTGAATTTGCCGTCTGTTCTGCCGGGTGCTCGGACGCTTTACCACGAAGAGCTGAAGAACATGAAGACCGAGAAGCAGGTGAGTGTTGCGGATCTTCACTTTATTATTGTTCCCAGTGTTTTGTATTGTAATCATGAATTTATATAGGGCCGCTTCACGAGAAACTGGTGCTTCTGATCTGACAGCACCAAACCGCAATCAAAGGGCTTGTATAGTGTACAATGATCAGTTAGTTATGTATTTCTGGTTGTGCAACCTGCATTTCTTGTGCCACTGTTATAGTTTTTTTAGATGTATGTATTCGCTGCGTACAATGCATGTGCATCAGGTGGAAGTAATGCTACTTACTTACTCTAGAGATGTTGCACGACACTGTGCATTTTGGTGATACAGGCAAATAGCAAAATAGACACTTTGTGTTCATAATTAAATTAAACAACACTTTAAGACTTCTCTGAGCAATACCTGATATTGTAGCCAGTTGAAGAAACTGGACAGAAATTTGAGTTTTCTCACTCTTTCAGCCTTGTTTTATCATTCGATTGCAAAGCTCAGATAATGCCCAGCAATGTAGCTGCTGGCTCAGGAGTTGCATTAATTGGGAATTGCAATTGGATATTTATATTGCACCCTCAATGACCAATTAGAAGCAGGCTGTGCTGCCTATAGATATAGATATGTTAGACGTCATTTAGAACTAGACTATTGCATCACATATCTATTTGCCAAACAATACATAGTTAGCTAGAAGAATCAGTGGTGGGCCCACACACGCATGTAGAACCAGCCAGTGGTTTCCAGTTGATGGATGGCATGGATATTCAAAGTTGTGCAATTGAAGCATGGGATTATTTTGGTGGTAAGTGTTCTTTGTTTTAAATTTCCTTGTGAGGAATGATGCGTAACGATTCTGTTCTGTGTTTGAATATTTCAGGACAGTTTGAATTATGAGGAGATTTCTGGCGGATTGGATGGTACGTTGAACAAATAAAGTTAGAGAAGTCTCTTTGTATCGTATCGTATTGTATTGTTTCTACGGATTTATTAAATTCCTCTAATGGTCTTGCGCTGAAAATGAAATGATGTTATTGATGCTTCATACTATTGATGACTTCTCTAACTTTATTTGTGTATTACCTTGTATATTATTGGTAGGCTGTAAATGCGCAAATGGCATCCTGTGGTTGTTTTTTTAGTTGTCAGTTTGGGAACATCTCTGAAGTCTTGAAGAGATGCTATATAAGTTTGCAGTTACAATTATTACCATACTGTAAGGTTGTTGGTGGTTAAGTAAAAAAATTGTGCATTTGACAAATTTAATGTGTCTCGGAGCTAGATGAAGTAAGTAAGCATATTCCTTATTCTGTTGCATAGCTGCCCCTATCAGCGAGATATTATCAGCTCTGGGTTTCCCTTTTGTTGCCTTTTATTGTCTTTTCATTCTTTAATATAAAGTGCTTGCATTGAAATGTTGTCAATAAAAATCATTGATTGATTGATTGATTGACTGACTGATTGATTGATTGATTGATTGGTCAAGACATTGACGCTTGCTTTAAGCATTTTGAATTGGTCTTGCGTAGTTCTGAATGCTATTGCCAAAGTCAACGAAGCAGTTGACACTGGAAACACTGCGTTGACCTTCAAAACTCTGTGCAGCGACAACGCTCATTTGATGAACATCGACGAAGGATGCAAGGAGAAATACCAGAAACGACTTAGCCGACTAAAAGCATCAAAGCAGGTATTGTCATGTTATGATGTTATATACAATAAATAAAAATAATGACAATTTGTATTGCGCAGTAACAAAGCCGAGCGTGCCTCACATACAACTAACAACAGAATAGGCCTTGTAAAAATAAATCATTATTTCATTATTGTCCCAGTGTCCTGCAAGTCGGTGGTAAATTATAAGTGCGGGAAAGAGCAGGTGGTCCAGTTGGCACATGTGTATGATTTTGAGGGGGCTTACTCTTCCTGATTTTTCAAAGGTAAGAGGATCATTTGGCTTTCAACATAGGGATAATTGCAGATATGAAATATAGATGAACCAGAAATGTTCTTATTCTGGAGCCGCTATTTCTAATCTAAGAGTAAAATAACTACAACTGATTGTTTGACACACAAACACACACACATATATATATGCATGCACAAATTGCACATGTATAGATAAGAATGTTTTGGTAAGGGTCAAAGATATTGGCCTGCAATGTCAAATGCAGTTTATATTTTGTTGTCTGTGTTGCATTTGTGCACAGGCGGTTGCATCAGGCAGCTGTTGCTTGCTGACTCATGGTGAAATCCAGCAATGCATCAACGAAATCAATCAGAAAGTTATGGACGAACATGAAAGTACGAGCAAATCGTCAAGAACAAGACATTACATTACATTGCATTACATTACAGTACATTACATTTCATATTGACTGAAGCTAAGAAAGATCGATTGAAATGCGCAATGAATTATTTTCTCTGCCCTAAATAAGGCTTTCATGTTCACATTAAATGCACTTATAACTTTTGGGCAAGTGTCTGACGCTGGTTTTTCCTTGTAACTTTTAGTGCACTTGTGACAATGCTTTTCCATAAATTCCTCAAAAAATTGTTGGATAAATTCTGTGTTGGAAACTTTATGATTTTATAAAACTCTTTTATATAAATTTTTCTTTGTGAGTAAAATTGCATTTTTTGTCTTTTATGGTTAATTTTTTTTTTGGTTCGTAAAATTGTTTGTTTTTCTTTATCTTTTATCGAATCAATCGTATTTAGTGTGTGTTTGTAATTATTTTTCGCAGTGATTGCAGCGATTGGCCAAATAAACGAAGCGATTGATAGGAACAACGCAAGAGAGACATTGTCCTGTCTGAAAACGCCGTCCGCTGGTCTCCAGTTTGTGAACGATAAACAGACGGATCACTATCAACAACTTCTTGCGCAGATCAAGTCCGAGAAAGCCGAGGTAGCAACAGCTGCCCTCTATGCGTAGCTTTTTTCAGGATATGTTTGTGTTAATTTATTTCGTAATTATATTAAGAAACTAAATTTCTACAGTGCCCCTTGATACATGTGTTATTGTGTATTTGAATGGAACGTTTCTTTCGATGTAACTGTAGATTTGTAAAAAATTCCAATTGTCATTCATTTTAATTCAACGATTGTTTTTATTAGCATTGCATCTAACTCTGATACATTCCCTGCAGTTTTACAAAAAGCCGCAAGGAAACTATCTTGTGGAATGGCTGAACTATTGTTATTTGTATTATGATTTTAAAAAAGTTTTCTGCATAAGAAGCAGCTGTCTCTTTGTATTATATAGGAAATGAATGATCCAACTGCAGTCTTGTGGTATGAGGAAATCCAGAGCACCATTGATCTCGCAAATGCTCACACTGAAGAAGGAACCAAAAGTAAAACAATTCAATATCGTAATCTCAGAATCTTGAAAAAAAGGCTCTCGAAAGCTAAATAAGTCAGCTTATTCAGGCGCATGTAATCTTTGTTCAGACTTAGCAACAATCTTGTTATTATCTATCTGTGGGTTGTTATTTTATAGAACTCTTTGCTGACTGTTTTATAGATATTTAATTGGCATACCTTGGAATTCTTCCTTCATATTGATTGTCTGCTTGTATTTTGTCTGCGTTGTAACGGGTTGTGGTTTGTCATCCTGATTTTATAATGAATGAATATAGGCATATTGATATTTTGCAACAGTTTGGTGCTGCAGTTTTGTCATTTTGAGGTGATCTGGTACTACGGCTGGTACTGTAGGGCGTTTTAAACAGTGTTGTTATTTTTGTGAACAACTGGTTGCCATTTGGTAAAGCTCACCTTGCAACTTAGAGTAGCTGTTCAAGTCACCTCTGAGACTCTTACTCAGTATGACCTCAAGCATATAGGCGTAGGGGGCATTTTGGAAGTGGGGGGGCAAAAATAAAATTTTTGCCCTAAAAATCTGTTGTTTATTTTTAGTTTTCCACCCAAAATTTTAGGATTTTCTCGTCCGATAAATCTGATGGCCTTTTTTAGCCATTCTGGTAAATGTTCAGAAAATTTAGCTTTTTACCCCTGTGTGCCCGAAAAAAATTCACCTGTACCTGTTTGCCCGAAAAAATATTTCCGAATTTTTCCCCCGTCCATGCCTCTTTGGCTCGAAAAACACATTTGCCCGAAATTTGGGGGTCATTTGCCCCCTCTGGACCCCCGCCTCCTACGCCTATGACCTCAAGCATTTATTGAAATCACATTTGATCATGGCCAATGATTGATGATTGTTCCTAGATTAAATTTAATAAGCGCATATTTTGTGTTTGTACGCTTATATGTCGCTGTGGTTGTAGTGTCTGTCTGTGTCGCTGCCATTAACATTGCGGTCGAATGCGACGATGAACAAAATCTTCTAAACTGTCTGCAGAACAGCAGCGTCCGTCTGCACGGAGTGGTGCCTCATTGTGTCGGAGATTACGTCCGACATCTGAAGGCATTCAAGGAGGAAAAGGAACAGAGTGGTGCGCAAGATTTTCAATCCTATAATGATAATTATTATAATAATTAATGATAATGATAATTATAATAATAATAATATAATAATAAGAATATAATATTACTAATAATATAATATTACTAATAATATAGTATTAATAATAATATAATAATAATATAATGATAATAATAATAATATAATATTACTAATAATATAATAACGCTGTGGCCTTCGCGCTATCTTTTGTTGCACAATAATAATAATAATAATAATGAGAACAATAGTAATAAATGATAAATAATTACTAATGGCGATGGTAATAATAAATATTAAACGTACTACCTATTAAGTTTCTACTTTTTCAAAGAGGAAAGGGAAAAAGTGACGAGTCCTCTTCCTTGTTGTCTGATCTTTCCACTGACAGTATGTGGTTAAACGCAAGTGGGGCAGAAATCTTGAATAAAAAAATTCTGCGCTGTGTGGGATTTGAACCCGCGATCTCTCGTTTGATAGTCCAGCACTCTATCCACGATACTACTAAGCACCACTTGATATTTGGTCTTTAATATTAGACTCTTTTGACCCTTTGGTCTTTATTATTTCTATTTCGGCAGGTGAGACTGGTAGCGGTTGGATGATGCATAAACTGAGAGACGGATTCAAGTTCTACTTTAACGTCAATTCGCTGACTCATTGTTGGCAAAAGACGAACGACGTGAGAAAGGACTACTCGCTTCTAACGAGAGACGAGATTCAGGTGCGATTCCATCTTTAAAGATGTTCTACTTCTTTCGTCTCTTGTTGCAGAACTTTTTATTTATCGGCTACAAAGATATTGAAAATTTCCTTTCTTTAGGATTTTTTCGATACGTGGGGGAATTATAGGAAAAATTTGATTTGCAGTTCTTGTTTAAGTGAATATTTTATTTTTCGAGAGCAGCATTTTTTTTGATGTGTTTATTGATTTGTAAGGAACTCATAAGTCATTTTAAGTTCTTGATAGTTAATTAATTATTACATTTATTAGTGTTCTGTTTAGACCCCATGTAGATATGTTCCATTCAATATGTAGAAATGTTTAGCAATTATGCAACCTTCTGTTGTGTGAGATTGTGTGCAATTTTGTTCTTCAGAAATATGCCATTGTTAGAAAGATGCCATTGTTAAATATAATTGCACTGCATTGTTTTAAGCTATTAAGATTAGCCAATATGAAAATCGTGACTGCACCAATTTTTCTTGAAACTCCGCCACTGCTCGTCCTTTGGCAGTGCCAGTCTCAAGACAGAAGAAATGAGGGGGCGACACTAATCACCCTTGATATGACACAGTGTTGTCGGTAAACAGTACTTAACAAGCAGATTTTGCTTCAAGATGCTGACATTTCATACAACTGGTGAACATTGACTTTTCTGCAGTCTTGCATCTCCGAAGTGACGGCCGCCTACGATCGCCAGCTGCTGTACCGAATGAACGAGAAGTTCATTGTTCTGCTTCAGGCAAGATGTCGAGGCGCCCTTGCCAGACAAAGGTTTCGCAAGAGAAAGGTCTTCTACCGAACTCGCCTTCCTGCGATTGTCAAGATCCAGGTTTTAAAAAAATTCAGTTTACTCTTGTTCAGCTTTTTGCCAGTCATCTTATGTAGTTTAAAATATATTTGTTTTGCGGTAACACTCTTCATGCAATGCTGGACCATCTTGCTTGAAGAGTCTATAATTAGATTTGCAACAGTCTATCTTGCCACTGATTAGATTTGCAACCTATCTTGCCACTGATTAGATTTGCAACCTATCTTGCCACTGATTAGATTTGCAACCTATCTTGCCACTGGGTTAGGGTTAGCCATCTTCGCATGTAATTCTTCAGATTTGAAACGTTAATGGGCATTTTACAAATAGTCAGATCTAGGCCTGGATCAGTTTGTGCATATTTACACCCATGCAAACCGACTTGTCTTCTTTAGGGAGTCGTGGCGGTCCGTGGCCACATCCTGCACCAAATACTACCGATGATCAAGCCCACCTCATTTCCACCTCTCTGCCCCTCCCCTCCTAGGTCCCATACCCGTGGCCTCTAACCCCTTCCAACCAACAATCGTATGTGCAAAAGTTTGTTGCTAGTATGTTATATTCTTCAAAACAATATTTGTTTAGTTCTCCATGCATGAGAGTGCAATTGACAACTGGTTAATTGATTAATTGCTTGTTATAATTATTATTGTTATTCCAATGTGTTTTGTATGTTTTTCAGTCATGGTGGAGAATGCTAAGCGCAAGAAGAAGTTACGTCGACCGACTCGAATTTTACAGAAGTCGCGAATACGCAGCGGTCGAAGTAAACAGTTGTCCTGTGCACGTCTTAAGTTATACAGTCATCATCATCATCATCAATATCATTGGCTCAATGCCCGTAAGAGTCCGACGCCACTCTCTGTCTGAGTCTGTCTCGCGTCATGCTGCCCAGCTTCAACCGGTCCGGTCAGCAGGTCTGCTCCATACCATTAACATCTTGGAGCAGTTAGACCGCCTTGTCTAAATGAAGAGAATATTGGGAGAGAGGCATGAAGGACAACTTGGGTCAATGCCCGTATGTGTCCCACGCTCTCCCCAGACTCTCCACCGGTCTGTCCTGACCGGCCTGTGCATGTCTGCTCCACATCATGACACCTTGAAGCATCTGGGTCGCTCTGTCACTTGTGCTGTGGTTTTTGCGGATTTCAATCGTCTTGGTCTTTTACTGCCAGCGTATCGCCACCCATCTGGCAAACCTTCCTCACTTTGTCCGGGCTTAGGACCGGCACAGGGAAGTTGTTGGTTCCCTGTGGCGGAGGATGGATGCAGTTTAACGTCGTGCCCAGGACCAAAAGTTATACAGTGTATTGTGATAATTATGTCAGAGCAAGACACCAGGCTAAGATTATTATTTTTATATGTAGCTTTAACGAAATAGCAATTATTATGACCGCTGAGGTTTAATTAGTTACTCTTGCGGTATCTTATCTGATGTGGTGGACGATTTTGTTTTCACTTTAGATACAGGCGTACGTGCGGATGTACCTGGTAAGAAGTGCGTTCCTTGAAAAGCTGCAGTTCTTCCGAGATCGAGTAAGAAATGAAGAGTCTTGTTGGTGATATATGTTGAGTTCGCTGGTGGAGAGTAGCAAGTGATCAGTCTGTTATCTCATTTTATTGTTTCTTCTGTGGAACCATTTGCGATTGCACATGGAAGATACGTAGTTCATGGTTGTTAGCCACACGCACTGATCTATTTAAATTGCCATGCGTTTATATATTTTAAATGACTCTACATGGTCGTGGTGGTGTAAGGGTAAGTTCGGTGCCTTGGAGTCGGAAGGTTGCAAGTTCGAAATCGCCTCAAGCTGCTGTGTACGAACCCTGAGCAAATCCTTCACTCGCAATAGCTCACGTGCTTTGGTGTAAAACTCCGATTCAGTGTCTGCGCAGTAGTCTGGAGCGCCTCTGAGTAGATATATATATTAAAGGGGCGCTGTTGCAAGTGTTCATACATGTATTTTAAAATGATATTTTTTGAATGATTATACACTCCCATACAATGATCTGTCAGTGTTTTAAATGAATGTTCACCTTGTAAAATAAGAAGCAGAAGTTTTCAGAATCTGTTGCATTGGCACGTTTTCTAGGTTGAAGCAGTCATAAAGATTCAGGCATTCATGAGATCTGCGTGGGCAAAACAAGACTACAAAGCTCTGAGTAAGTACGCCATTATCTGTAAAAACGCAATCCAGTCAGGAAAGAATTATTGGTTAGCACAAATGATCTGGTTTTATCATTATTATTAATAATTATATTGTTATTATTGTAATGATAAAGAAAATTTGACACAGGCATGGCTACACAGAAAATGCGAATCTAAGACTTGGTTAGTCGGATGCCGTTTAAAGATTCATTTGATGTCGAGATGTGTGAAAGCGAATGAGTAGTTCAAAGTTGCTTTGTCTTGTTCTTGCTATGTTGCTTTATGCCTGATAAGCATTGTAAGCGTGGCTTTGGTATTTGTGTTAATTCGTGTGATTGGTGGCAATTCGCGTACAGACAGCTGACTAACGTGTAAAAAATACAATTTCTTTACCGAGCACTCCAAAAATTGCAAAATTACTGATGACTATTTAGGACAAGTACTATTATTATTTCTTGCAAATACTATCAAAAGTATTATTTATTACCAACACTATTGGTATATATTGCAGCTATTATATATCAACTACTAAGTACTATTTACGGCTACTTTTTGCGGCACCACTATGCATGTCATTAGTGTTGTGCTAATAAAGGTAGCAAGCATTTGTTTTATTCAGACCTGTTTTGGAATTGATATGATGGTTTTGTTGTTTCTTTTCAGTGCATGGAGGTAATCCTCCGATAAGTGTGGTGCGCAAGTTTGTCCATCTGCTGGATATTGGAGACAATGACTATTCTGAGGAGATAGGTTTGTGTGTTGCGATATCTGAATAGATATATTAATATGTGCCTGGATTAAGTTAGAATTGATCTGTTTATGTGTGCCTGGATATGTCTTTAATAGAATCATTATTCATGTGTTCTTGGATATCTGAATAGATCTATTCGTGTATTCTTGGATATCTGAATAGATCTATTCGTGTGTTCTTGGCTATCTGAATAGATCTATTTGTGTGCTTTAATGTCTGAATAGATCTGTTCACACGTGCCTGAATATCTAAATATATGGATTTTCTTGTGTGTGTCTAGATATCTGAATAGATCCATTTGCGTATCTGTGGTGATATTTTTAAAAGATCTATTGTGTGCTTGGATATCCTGATAGGTCTGGTGAGTTCTATTAAATTTTTTTATTTTTAATCAGTGATTTATTTTGTCGAACTAATTGTTATAATTTTGATTTACCTCAAACTCTGGACAGAACAGAATTTCATCCTTTGGTGATGAGAGAGTGGGTTTAAAAGTGACTGGGAAAGCTTCTCATTAAGGTGCTAAACCAAACAATGGTAATTGTTCAATTTCATCTTGTTCTGCTCTTTCCAGACTTGGAGAAGTTGCGGCAGCAGGTTGTCACTGACATTCGCAGCAACCAGCATTTGGAAGCTGACCTTAACCAGATGGATATCAAGATCGGACTTCTTGTCAAGAATCGTATCACACTCCAGGTCGGTACTTTGTATCACAGGTTAGTTAGAAAATGATGTTACTCTGCAGTGCACATGTGGAGCGCGGTGGTGTAGGGGGTATGTTCGTTGCCTTGCAGCCGAATGGTTGCAGTTGTTGTGAATTATTTCATGGACAGAGTCGTTACTTTGCAGTTATAGGTTATGCACAAGAGCTTATACGTAAGAGTGTTCAGCCTGCAATACAGAAGGTAAAGGGTTGGAACCTCCATTTTAGCAACACTTTGTAGAGATATTGAGCAAGTAAAGTCCATCATCAAACAGAGCTGATCATGACCATTTCATATGGTTTTATGGTGGATTTTTAATGTTTGGAAAGGAGGACAATATCAAGTACCTTGTGTTTACTCACTGCCTGGAGTCTTATGTTCAGGCACGAGAGAGAGAGAGAGAGAGAGAGAGAGAGAGAGAGAGAGAGAGAGAGAGGGAGGGAGGGAGGGAGGAGAGAGACAGACAGACGAAAGGGTAGACAGAGAGAGAGGGAGGGGAGAGAGGAGAAAGAGACAGACAGAGAAACAGACAGAGACAGACAGAGAGGTTCCGATTCTTTACTCTAAACTGTATGTGAGGCATATTTTACATTTACAGGACGTCATATCACAGAACAAGACCCTAAAGAAGCATCACGACTCTTCATCCGCGTTGAGCCAAGGTCTGAAGTCTCTGAGCAAGCAGAGTCGTGAGCGGCTCGAGGCGTACCAGAACCTCTTCTACCTGCTACAGACGAATCCAGTCTACCTCGCGAAACTCATCTTCGAGATGCCTCAGAGTCGCACGACGAAGTTTATGGAGTCGGCGATCCTTACGCTGTACAACTACGCGTCGAATCAACGCGAAGAATACCTGCTGTTGAAGCTGTTCAAGACGTCGTTGGAAGAGGAAATCAAGTTTGTGAATGCATTTAGAGAAACTGGAGTAACTTGAGTAGTCTTTATTAAAACTAATGATTTCTATAGAATCTTGAGCTGGCCACTTGCCTGTGTCGACTGTCATATGAGATTTCAGTGGTTCATATTGCACCCAAGGCAATGCTCCTATGCTCCACTTGTTCCACTAGCCATCTTCATTTTGTCAGGAATGTCTGTGTTGCCGCCTCAAGGGAGACTGCTCAGAAGCGCTCCTGACTGTAGCACGGCAAAAAGTACAGTTTTGAGTTGAATATGAAATGCTTTGAACAGTAAGAGCCCAGGAAGCAGACATTGCATCTTTGGAGTCCATTCCGGACCACTGGCCAACTATGGTAAGACTCGATTCTGCTCAGTTCGTGCGAATGGGACGAAGAACACTCCCTTCTGTGCTGAATAGAAGGGTGATGACCTGGTGTACCTATTTAGCAACAGGGCTTTTGCAGGTAGTCTGGGGCATCACTTGTAGCATATTGAGGAGATGGCTGGCCACAAGCCTTCTTATGCTGAGGCAAAAAAAATAAAGTTGCTGACTTCATGCCCATGGGCAACTCAGGATGTGCTTAAGGACTGACTTTCTTCTTAGTATGCAAAAGTTCATACTAAGAAAAAAGAAAACCAGTGCAGAAAGAAAGAAGAAAGTTTGCTCTTGTTTACAACTGATTTTTTTTCTGTCCAGGTCCAAAGTGGAAAAAATGACGGACATCATAACTGGTAATCCAATGGTGGTGAAAATGATTGTCAGCTTTAATAGGTGATTTATTCATACCACATCTTAGTTTGGACCTTTATTTAGCTCAGTTACGTGCTGTGTCATCAGCTTATGTGTGTAGTATGTAGGTTTTTTTGCAGAGTTGGTACCGAAGATCATGTTGGTGTGCAGTAAAGTTTCAGAGTTTTATTTGAGTTTGCGGTAATTCTAGTTTGTAAGATTAGTATCCTTTTGCCAACTTATTATCTGCATCGTAAATTACTGTTATTTGAGATCACTGTTACTGATTGTACATTATTTGATAATGTTAATAATATAATTATTTTAATTTATTGAACAATCCGGTTGACAGACCGCAACCGGATACAGTGTACAGTTTATGCGGTTATCTTAAGTGGCATCAATCTTAACTACGGTACTGACAGAACAGACAGCCTGCACTAATAGCAGCCTACAAAGCACATCTATCCTACGTGTGCTTCGAGAATCGAACCCAGCTCTGCTGATCTCCATGCCAGTGTGTTATCCAATGCACCACTGGGCCCCCCACTAATGCCATTTAATCAGTAATAAATTACTGATATGTAATGAGTTAGTATTCAGTTTCAGGTCAACTGGTTGTGCTTCATTTCAGAAATGGCCGAGGTCAGAGTTCGTTGCGTGAACTCCTGAACCCTTTGGTCCGTAGCGTGATCGAAGACCAGAATCTCCAGATCAACACGAACGCTGTTGAGGTCTACAAGCAGTGGATCAACCAGATGGAAGCGGAAACGGGAAGAGCCAGGTAGACGACGTGGAATGGAAAGCATTAATAAGCGTGGAAAATTGAAGTTGGTTTTTAGTCAGTGTGATGAGTTGTTCCGCTGTAAGATAATTCATCAACATGTTTACATTGGTTTGTATCCATTCATCCATCTATCTGTAATCTATCTAGCTAGCTATCTATCTGAGGAATTTACATAGTATCCCTTCAAGATAACGATTCAGAGGCGCTCCCGACCCAGGCATGGCCAAAGAAGAAAGTCTTTAGTTTATGAAAAGAGTTATAATATGTTAAAAATATATTGTCTCTTCCTTCCCTCTTCTTAAAACCTGCTTCTTCTCACAGAACCTTGCACACTGGGAGTGCTTCTGAGCGTTTCGTCGTGCTTGTGTTGCCTTACAAATGTTCAAATGCGATACTCGAAGATGGAATTTGCAATCCAGTCAACTTCATAGTTTCATTTTAGACCTTCTTTAGAATCCTTCAGTATAATGAGAAAAATATGTTGTCTGATACGTGATTTTGAGTATACCTTTGTCCAATCATTTGTTCAATTCCGAATTCGGCAATTTCCGTCAGTGTTGCAGAATTAAATCAGATAAAAATTTATGAAGCAATTAAATACAAAAGTAAACATTTAAATACAAAATATTTTATGGCTTTGTTTGCTGCTTAGTGGTCTATCTTATGAAACTTCTTCAGAACAGAATTAAGTCAGACAATTGAACTCATGAAACAATTATACATGAATTTTTTATGATTGTGTTTTCTGCTTAGCGGTCTTCCGTATGAAACATCTACGGAGCAGGCGCTTGAACATAGAGAAGTTCAAGAACGCATCCAGAGATCCCTCGAGGGATTGCGACTTGCGACGGAGAGATTCTTATCTTCCATTCTTGCGTCTGTTGAGAAAATACCGTAAGTTGTTACCCTGCCAGAGCAGAGAAAATCAGAAAGGGCGGTGAAAACCAGATAATTTTTTTTATTTTGCCTCCACAGGCGCACCCCTAGCCACTTGGCTTTAATGAGCACACTAACAACATAGAATGCCAGGACTAAAAAATGAAGTCACTTTTACGTCATGACTTTATTGCCAAGGTCGTTTATTCGTAGTTCATCCTTTTCTTGTTTAGAGATTTTTGGTTGAACTTTGGATTTTACTTAGTTTTTCTTGTTGTCTATATTACTTTTTTATTTCGTAGAATTGTTGGCCCTTACTTGTTCATATCGAGTGATATTGTCATTGACATGATATATTTCATATTTATTTTTTAAAACTGTTTTTATTTCGTTAGTATATGTAAATTTGATTTGAAATTGTCATTTCTTGTTCTTGTGGTAAGCATAGAATTGTAACGTGAAGCGTATTTTCACATAAGAAGCAATTGTATGATTGAATATATTTGTTTAAACTGCAGACAGCATTCTGGCAGCAGTTTAATTTCTAATTAATGAGAAAATTTTATTGTTTTTCTACTGATGGAGAAAGCAACGATTTGATATGTACAGCATTTTAGAACCTGAAAGCATAAATTTTGAATAATTTAGCAGCGTCACTTCTATTGCTTAAACTCACGGATAGCGTAAAATTTTATCTGGCAATAAAGTTAAATTGCAGTTATAATTAATTTAAGAACTGTTACAATATCTTTCATTTTAAATCCATTTGCAATTACAGGTACGGCATGAGGTATATGGCGAAGGTCATGCGCAATGCTCTCCATGAACATTTTCCAACCGTTCCAGAAAAGGAAACGCTTAAGGTGATAATAAGTCATCAGGTTTTCTTCATAGTATTGTTGAAAGAATGAATGAATAAATGTGCACACTATTGAGCTGCCAATACGGTTTTGTTTTGTTGATTTACTTGTTTTGCATATGAATGTTTGGATTGGTAATTTAATGGTGGCAGATTTTAGTTGAGCAGGTGTAGTCTAGCATATATTTTAAAATTAGTATTTATTTTAACGTAGCTGAACTCGATATTGGGGCTCAAATTTCTGCGAGTCCAATTGCTGAGGATGGAAATCTGAAGTGGAGCATAATTGTCTGCCTTTCCCTGTGTCTATCATTCTTCTGCTCTGTCTCCCCTCCACCCCATCTTGCTCCCTCTTCCTTTCTCGCTTCGCTCTTTTTCTTGCTCTCTCCTCTCTTTCTCTTCTCTCTGTCTCTATCTCTCTGTATCTATCTCTATTTCTATGTATCTCTCTTACATGTTCACAAGGTTTCAACTGATTTTTTACCTAATTTTAAAGCATAAATCTGAAAGTTGTTTGGGTCTGTAGATTATTGGAAATCTGATCTACTACCGTTACATAAACTCAGCAATTGTTGCGCCCGACGCGTTTGACATCATCGACGTCTCAGCCACGAAAGGCCTCACTAACGACCAACGTCGAAATCTCGGTTCAATTGCAAAGATCCTCCAGTTTGCGGCCTCTAACAAAGGCGTATGTCTGCGTATTTTTAAATATTATTTGTTACTTTTTATAGTTTTTCTATAACTTCTTTATCATTACTTTGATTAAGAGGCAGATTGTATATTATTTCGCTATACTTTGTTATTTTGACTGCTAAATTGGTTCAGGCATTATATTATATTTAATTATACTAACAAGCCGCTTGTAATAATTATATATAATGTGTCTACAGGCAGATTGACTTCAATAATTTAGTTATATTTAAATGTTTTAATAAAGAGAATGGTTTAAATATTGTTATATTTATATTTAATTTGTTTAACAGGCCAATTGGTTTCATTATTACAATATTTAATGTTTTTAATAGATCTGCAGATTCTGCATGTTGTGTTAAATTGTGATATTTAGTCTTTTTAGTGTTGATTTTTTAACTGTAAGTTAATTAGATTCTGTATTTGTAATATTTCTTTAATGTTTCTGTGTTAGTTTGGTGCTGACAGTGCACATTTGGTAGCCATGAACAAGTACATCATGGAAGCCCACACTCGTTTTAAGTGAGTCTTTTCTTAACTTTCCTTAATAAAAAGAACTGAAATATGATACTGACTTTCTTACGTTATAATGTGAAAGCTCGAACTTTTGCAGTCTAGTAATTTTTTCAAGAAACCTTCTTTGTTATAATGTTACCATTTACTACTTGGAAATTGAGGTTCCTCATCTTAGCAAGAATGTTATCCCATCTAACGACCCCTTGTTGCCTGCGTTCCAAATTGGTTTTTCATTTGTATTTTGTTGTGTCTATGATATGCATATTGGCTTACAAAGGTTTCAGTAAATTCATTCATTCTTCATTTATTCAGAGCATTTATATAGCGCCACTTCAAGAAACTACTCAGAGGCGCTCCCAGCCCAACCGCGAACAAAGAAAAAAGACTTGAGAGACTTGTAGAACCCAGCCGGATGGACCACAAGTAGAGAGCGAAGCGTAACCAGGAGGTCGTTCCATACAGTATATAGGCCCCACGACCGAGAAAGCACGGTGCTGCTTAATAGCCAAGCGAGCCCGCGGGACCAGAAGTTCACCCCTAGTCGAAGAGCGAAGTACACGACGCGCTGCAACGTCAGAGACTGATTGATTGAACATAAAATGCTATTCAAAATATTTGTGTATATTTGTCCGGCAAGTTGGCTGAAGACTGAAGAGTGACTATACTGTGTTTTAGGAAGTATTTCCAGGATATTTGCAACGTTGAGGAGCCTGAGGTGAAGTTCAACATGGATCAATACTCGGACGTGTCTCGTGTTACGAAACCCGTCATCTATATATCGGTCGGAGAGATCGTGGAAATGCACAAGGTTGGTTGAAATCAGCAGGAAATGAGCAAACAGAATTAATTCTAGGGCAGAAGTGTTGAAAAGTCGGCCTGTGGACCATTTCTTGTTCACCAATGATGCTTTGATGGTCAGCCAAGCCTGGCATCAAAACAACATATTGAGAATTAAACTTCAAATTAATTTGTCGTTTTCTCTGCAAGGTCTTGTTCAGGATCCCTACGTGGCGGCTTGTGGTGGATTGAAACCTGCAGCCTTTCGGCTTCAAGGCATCGAACATACCCCTATGTCACCTCATCACTTGGTTTTGAGTACCATTTGCTCTCTGTTACACTAGATGATGGCTTCATTTTATTTTATCAGTGGTTCCCAACCCGTGGCCCACGGGCCAAAAGTGGCCCGTGGGCCAAAAGTGGCCCGCCGGGCCTCAATAAATGGCCCTCATCTCTCAAAGAATTTTTTAAAAATATGAAAATATTGACAATTTGGACAGGATGGAAAACATAATTATTTTCTATTACAAATTATTTTATTTTGACGTCTATGGATGATATCAAACACTATTTTGAATCAATTATAACAATTTTATATGGTATTAGTTAATAAAAAATTTAGCCTTTTGGCCCCTAATGTCGTTCAACTAAGAAAAGTGGCCCTCGTGTCCTCCAACTTAGAAAAAGTGACCCTAAAGTCAAAAATGGTTGAGAACCACTGTGTTATATTGTATGATACTGTGTTATAAATGTTATTTCATGTGAATTTGTACAGTTGTTGCTCGAGCATCAGAATGCAGTTGCTCCTGACCCATGCGACCCGTTGCATGAGCTGTTGGATGACCTCGGTGACGTTCGTGACGTCGACATACTCATCGGTAAGTACAATGAAGTAAATGAGTACAATGAAGTAAATGAGTACAATGAAGTAAACAAGTACAATGAAGTAAACGAGTACAATGAAGTAAATGAGTACAATGAAGTAAATGAGTACAATGAAGTAAATGAGTACAATGAAGTAAACAAGTACAATGAAGTAAACGAGTACAATGAAGTAAATGAGTACAATGAAGTAAATGAGTACAATGAAGTAAATGAGTAACAGTAGGTTCTCTAATAAGTCATGGTGAATGTCTCGGTAACGTAAAGTTGTGATGCCACATAATTGTCAAGAAATAAATTATTTGGTCGATCGTTTATGCGGGGTTTTTTTAGGAAGAAATATACTTTTGGTACTGGAGGTTTTACGTAAAGTTAAATGCAGCAGTTAATGACAATTATGGTAGTTAAATGAATTGGTAGCAGTACTTAGTTGATTATCGTGTGGACAATTTATAAATCTGTTTGAAGTGATTACAATCATCCAGATAACTCATGTTTTATTACAATTTATTGCTGCTATGTATTTATAACGATGTTTTATGTCCCATTGTGCATTTGCAACTGGTGTAATACAGAAAATACTTGCTTATTTACTACGTTGAAGGGACTTGTAAGTTTTTCCGTGTTTAGTTATGAAATTTTTTAGGGCCTATCAAGCAATGATTCCATTAGTGTATAATTAGAACAATAATTGGGAAAAACTGAAGGTTATTTGGTTTTGATGCTATCTCACAAGTTGTTTTTTGTAATGCTAGGTTCTCTCCAGAAGGTAAAGTTAATTACTGAAGTGTTTTCGTTTTTTTTGTAAATGCATTTCAATGTTCATTTTTTTCGTGTTCTTTTGTGAAAGTCACGTTGGTGAGATTTTGTGCGTTTTGTGTTCTTAGTTAGTCTGATTCCTAAATTCCTTGTTTGTCAGTTTTAAGTGTTTCCACAGAATTAAAAAAAAAAATTTATTGGTTTTTTTAGCATTTCTGTAAATGTTTTCCATGCAATAGTCAGCAGGAGTTTTCTTCAGTTTCAATGCCAATATTTTGCGAACGCTTAAGACTATTGTGTTCAATCATTGTCTTGCGCAGTGAGGGCAGGAGTGCGTCTCATGAGTTTTTCTTGAAGGGCACTAAATTAATGAGCTCTTGTAATTAAATTTTTTTATGTCGATTTAAAGATGGGTCACTGAAGTAAATCTCTCTGGTCCGTGGCTGGGCTGGGAACAGGCTCATGAGTAGGTTTCTTGAAGGGGTGCAATTTATTCTTTTACCCGTTTGCCCCGAGAATATCCGCTGAAAACGGGCTTAAAATTTAAAAATGAATGGGTAAAGGGTTAAAAATTCATAGAATGAATGAACGAATGAATGAGCGAGTTGCAGTGTAGAATGAGTAAGCGATGAAATGGAGGGGTCAAAACGTGGACATGGTCGGTGCATTAAAAAGTGCACTCTCTGACAAATACAACACCTGATAAAACAGTTCTTTAACTGCAGTGTTTGGTCACGATGGGTGTCTCCCTTACTCCCTCTCCCCCCCCCCCAAAAACTGCTCTGTCTGGTCTCGGATTGGTCACCGAGCATTTTCCGTGATCGACTATCGACTTGGAATGGACTCCCGCTGGAGATGTGTCTCCTTCCTCAGGTTCCACTCAAGACTGTTTTGTCCATCTGACCTGGATTGGGAGTGCCTCCGAGTAGAGATTGTATACGGGAGCTATATAAATTCCGATTGATTGAATGACCGATTTCTTGTGTACACTGGCTGGTCGAGGAGAACGGGAGATTGGCCGACAGGATGTAACTGTAATGTAAATGTGATGGAAATGCAATGCAAACTAACGCAGTGCGAATGTAAGTTTTCGAAATATCCCATACGTCTATGAAAGTCGAGTTAGGAAGAATCAACTTGAAGTGAGCTGGATGGTTGTCTTGTGGACCTCTAAATACACGTTGCCCATATCTTTGTTTATTCTATTTTTTGGTTTTATTTTTTAGGCCACCCTCTGGGTATGTGTCTTTTATCTTTGCATGGCAATGTTCTGAAGGGCTATCAGTCTGAGTTCTTGGGGCATGCATGCTATGGCAAAGATGCTTTCATTTTAAGCGTTGAACGTTTTTATTCAGCAAGATCAAACTATTCGTTAAAAAATAAATTTTTGTGGATGTATTTGTATCTGAGGAGTTAGATTTTTGAAAGTTTTATTATACGTTGTTATTCTATGGTCTGTAACTTGTTTAAACATGTGTGATTGTATGCAAGATGCAAAAATAATCAAAGGCTGTTTTATTGCAAGCTACATTCTTCAGCAATTGGCATGGCTGGTAGTATGCTTTGGATACGGTAGTTTTTCCATCTGCGTGATTTTTCCTATTTTTTCTCTGAATAAAGAAACAAAAATCAGAACTTGTCTGCCATGCATGAAAATAAATTTCTCATTTTCTGTGGAGATTATTTCTTTAGATGATGCGTTGAATATTTGTTCTAATTAGATTCCGTGTTTCGGAATATGTTTCGTGATGATATGTGCTTTGTGAAGGATCCAGCGTGACGTGACTCTTTGGCACGATGGTTTAGTGCGCTTGGCCTGTACTGCAGAGGGTGCTGGTTCATGACCTCATTAGGCAATTGTTTGCAGGGACCACGAGCGAGTCCCTAACTTGCACTTGCCTAGTACCATCGATGTTCTGTCATATGGTCACGTTCATCATCATCATCATTCGTCGCCTACTCCACCAATGGGAGCGTTGCACAATGAGTTAATCAAGTTTCTCCATCGTGTCCGATTCTCAGCCACAGTGATGGTCATGTTCAAATCCATACCCAGCCCAGTTAAGTCTTCATCTATTATCCCGAGCCACGTTGTTCTGGGTCTTCCTCTAGGGCGCTTCCAGGAAGGTGGAGCCTGCACCAGCAGTGCCTGTCTAGACTCTAGAGTCTGAGTCTACTAAACTATAGAGAGATAAATATCAAATGCAGTTGTATATATTAAATCTCATGACCAGAATTCATCGGTCGCTGTCCTGCATGGTGTTGGAAAATTGATGGTTATGGTTATGTTTATGTTATGGTTCGTTAGTGGTGAAAATCAATGTCACGGAAACCGCAGATACTTAGTCAGAAGTAACATCGACGAGGTACCAGTAGATTCATCAGTGGACAAAATCTACAGGACCCTTGAGCTATATAAATCTGTTATTAATTACATTTACGATTGGAACTGCTGGCTGGTCACTAGCTTGATTGAACATTTGAATGGAGAAGTGGTAAAGTTTTTGATTTTCCTAGATGAACGTGACTTTTGATTTCATTAAGTCCGTTAATTGATGTCACTGGTTTCCTGTACAGGAGACGGTCCAGGCGATGACGTCGGTAGAGCCCAACTCGCCAAAACCGAGATTTCGCTGACGCTCTCGAATAAATACGAGGTTCCAGAGGATGATGAGTCAGACAAAAACAACCTCGTTCTGCGGTAATTCTCGTGATCATAAACTCTGTAACTCGAAAGTGCTACTCAAACGTGAAGCGCAGTTCTAGCACCAGCTTATTTACATACATAGGAGTGGTTCACTGATATATATCTGGAATGGCCTCCCACTAACCTTGCAACTTATGCCTAGGTTAAATTCCCCTGCATTTTTTTAAGTATCTCAAATCCTTTTTTTAGCTGTGGCTGGGCTGGGAGCGCCTCTGAGTAGGTTTCTTGAAGAGGCACTATATAAATTATCGAAATGAATGAATGAATGAATGGACATGTATGACAAAAAAATTAAGTTCGAGCTAAAATCCAGGACACCCCTCTTAGTTTTAAAACCTATCAACGGTATTATTCATATTGTGTGATACGTATAATAGCACTAAAAATTTATATCAGGCTGCTCCAGAAGATCGGTGTGTCAGAGAGAAAAAAAACTGCTAATGGTGGATAGGCAAATGTGTAATTAATTTGTGTTATGTATCCATATTGCTTGACAATGCTGGCTTTTCAATCCGCATGTTTTCAAAGGGAGTTGCGTTTTACTGCTCTAACTGTGACATATTTGATTTTATTTATTCGTCTATTTATATACAGCCTTTTTCACTACCCAACAAGGATGCTGAGTGTCTTTCAAACAGATCTAAAATGCAAGTGTTTTCTCGTTGCATTATCAGCGCCTCTGAGTAGGTACCTTGAAGGGGTGCTATATAAATTACGATTGATTGACTGATTGATTGATTGATTGATTGATTGATTGATAGGACGAAGCGGATGTTGGTCGATGTGATTCGATGTCAGAGAACGGGAGGCGATAGTCTCGTCCATATTTTACGAGTTCCTGCCACGGAGGACGAGGTAGCGGTTCAATAATGATTTGGTTAAAAACAGGCATAAATTGCTTTCCTAGGTTTAAAAAAAATTCAGAATTATTTATTGTTCCAAAAACATATTATACGCACACATAATATTACAGAAGTGTATTACGTTGCATCATTCGGTAATGATATTGAAGGTAGATTTGGGAAGCAATTTAGGCACTCCAAAAGGGACATGTCCCACTAACTCGGGGCCTATATGCATGTTATGTTATATTATATACATAGGTTATTTATTGTTATATATTGATATTATTATTTACTGCTGTTTTTATTTGCTGCTATTCCTATTTATTCTTATATATGTTGTTATTTATCGCTATTGTTGACTAGTAATTTATTTTAATGACAGTTGCTTTGTATACCAGTGAGTGCTTTGTAGTATGCAGCAGTACTTTTAATGCACTTTAGTAATTTGTTGTTCATTATATATACATGGTCATTACTTCCTTCACAGTTTTACAAGGAGGACAATGGCAAATACATTGATGTTCTGTGGTTACTTTCTTACTAATGTCTTAGATTTCTTCACATAAGGGAGAGCATGAGTGCATGTTATTTGTTGCTGCTTGGTCAGTATTATGATCAGTGACCCTGTTGCATTTAGAAATCCTTGAATGGAAGTGGTGCATCTTGCAAATTTGCAATTTCTATAGTAAAATCAGAAAAATTGTTGCCAAACATGTTTTCTTAGTCGTCTAAGAAATTTAGTTTTTGATGTTTGATAAGAAAGATTGTTGTCAGATTGTATTCTAACGGCTGCACTGAATAATTTTTCAGGAAAACATCCACCAGGCGTTGATCAGAATGCGCGAAAGAGTCGACCAGAAGGCGTTGGTTAAGCAGGCGAAGCTTCTGCGGCAAACGTCAATTCTTGGCGACACGAGGTGACTGACTATATACCACTATACCAGGCAGCCATTGCTATTCACATACTTTTCATTGTACTGCTTCTTTGCTCCTACTACTTTGCTCTTTCTTCAACCTGCCTCATTTCTTTCTGCTCTACCTCCCTCTCTTCCTTCTCCACATCTGTCTTCACATCCACGTCCTCCACCATGTCTTCCACTATTTCCTCCATTTCTTCCGCGTCCACCTCTTCCTCCACCACTTCCTCTTCCTCACCTCCAAGTTCTCCTCTCCGATTTCCATCACCTCCTCTTCCTCCACCTCCTACGTTTGCTCCTCTGCCTCATTTTCCAACTCCAACTCATGCCACCCAACCCCATTTCTTATCTCCCACTTATTTATTGTTCTCTATAGAAGGATTTACTGTTCATCCTGTTTGTTCACATTTTATTACTCACCCCTGCATCAAAAATAATGTTACAAAAATAATCTCAAAAATGTCGTTCCAACTTTTGAGGGGTTTAATTGCAGGAGGCTGTTAGTTGTAGATATGACGTATTCTGGGCATGATAGAGTTATGACATGTACCGTAGTGCCTAAATTTTTTCACAATTTTGTTGTGTCATAGCAACTTGTTGCTGGAGTTCTGTCTGTCTAATATGTATTAAACGTGGTGAAATAATTTAATTAAATTTTGTTTATTTCAATCGTACAGGTTATCTCTGGAAGCAATGAAGAAAAAGATCTGCACACATATTAATCAGCTGGAAGAGTTGGGAGTCGTTAGTCGCAAGGATGGATACCAATTCCTCGTCAATTCCATTGTTCAGGTACCAGCATTGTTTTTTCCCCGATAAGTACCAAACGTACGATTCCTTGGGTTTGCAAAAATTAGATGGGGATTATTCTGTGTGCATAATTGTGTTGTTGCTCGTACATACTCCATGCAAAGCTTTTTCTGTAGTTGGCACGGCAGTATGTAATGGCCTCCCTCTTGAGCTGCGACACATTCCATAAGCACTTTAAAACTGTTCTTTTTGGCCGTGCCGATGTTGGGAGCACCTCTGAGTAGTTTCCTTGAAGAGGTGCTATATAAATACTTGAATGACAAAGGAAAATTAAGACCTCAGACATGTTTTTTAGTGTTTTTTACTGATTGTATTTGTATTTTCTCTCTGAATTGTTCTCATCAGGACATCCGCAACCAGCGTATCTACCGCCAGAGACGTAAACAGGAAATGGTAAGGTTAAAGGTCACGCTGAAGAATCTGTCGACTAAGCGATCGTTCTTTGAGGAGCAGGTCAACTACTACAACCAGTACGTCAAGACGTGTCTCGACAACCAAGCGGCTAAGAGCAAGTCAGTTGACCGTCTTTTGTCTTCGTTTTATTTGTTGACTGGCTTTTATCTTCGTTTTATTTGTTGACTGGCTTTTATCTTCGTTTTATTTGTTGACTGGCTTTTGTCTTCGTTTTATTTGTTGACTGTCTTTTGTCTTCGTTTTGTTTGTTGACTGGCTTTTGTCTTCGTTTTGTTTGTTGACTCTCTTTTGTCTTCGTTTTATTTGTTGACTGTCTTTTGTCTTCGTTTTGTTTGTTGACTGTCTTTTGTCGTCGTTTTATTTGTTGACTGACTTTTGTCTTCGTTGTATTTGTTGACTGTCTTTTGTCGTCGTTTTATTTGTTGACTGACTTTTGTCTTCGTTGTATTTGTTGACTGTCTTTTGTCTTCGTTTTGTTTGTTGACTGTCTTTTGTCGTCGTTTTATTTGTTGACTGACTTTTGTCTTCGTTGTATTTGTTGACTGTCTTTTGTCTTCGTTTTGTTTGTTGACTGTCTTTTGTCGTCGTTTTATTTGTTGACTGACTTTTGTCTTCGTTGTATTTGTTGCATGTGTTTGTCTGCAATAGTTCTCAAAACAAAGCAATGTCTTTCGCACTGGCTTTGATCATACATGTACGAGGAGTTCGCTTTATGCAGAAGACTACCATGTATCACATTGTATGTGAGAAATTTTAAAGTGCCACTTATGGCTATTCAGAGGTGCTCTTGTCATGACCAACTATATTGACACGTTAACCGATTAATTAGTTGTTTGCATTAGTTTTGAATTTTCCTTTATTTCATCTAGTGAACTGTTAACTTTAAGCGAACTGTAAATTTAAATTCTGCCTTTGAGACATGGCTTGCATTGCCACCACGATGCGCTTAATTTGTGTTGAATGGATGACACCATAGCAGTGGAATATTATCCATTCTGGGTATCTTTTTGTTACCATTTAATTGCTTTTCATCTTTTAATTCAGAGTGTCTTGCCTTGAAATGGTTTAAATAAAACATGATTGATTGATTGATTGATTGATTGATTGAAATTAATTTCTTGTATAAAGCTGATGGTTTTATGCTTTGATAGGAAGCCTGGAAAGAAGTCGGCTCCAAAGCATTCCGTTAAGTACAGCGCCGCTCAACTCTACGACAAAGGCGTCATCCTGGACATCGAAGGACTCGCTCATAACCAGTTGGTTGCCATGGTTACAGAATTGACGATTTATTGATTTTAAGCCTTAAAAAGAACTGTGGAGGTAGTAATTGATGCAATACAACGTAAATGCATTTGACAATAAAATAGAATTCGACTGTGTTTGACAATACAATATTGGACTGTCTTTTTGGCAATATTATACAACTGTACTTCACAATACAATGCACCTGAATTTGACAATATTACAATACAACTTATTTGACAATACAATACACCTTTTCGACAATATAATACAACTCTATTTGACAATAGAATGCAGCTGTAATTGGCATACAATACAACTGATTTGATAATTAATACAATGCATCTGTATTTGATAATACAGTACAAGTATATTTGACAGTACAGTGCAATGTATATGACAATGTTGCAATACCACTGTGTTTTATATTATCCTCCTTCCAAAGTTCAGAAGTGTGTTATGAGAGAACATCGAGCAACGATGCGTCAAGGACTTGACTCTAAGTTCCTACACGTGGGGCGCGGTGGTGTAGTGTTATGTTCGCTGCCTTGCAACCTGAGGGTTGCAGGTTCGAATCCACCTCAAGTCGCCGCGTAGGGACCTTGGACAAGTCCTTCACTCGCAATTGCTCAGCGCTTCGGAGTGAAACTCCGATGCAATGTCTTCTCTGTAGTCGGGAGCGCCTCTGAGTAGTGAACGTGAAGGGGCGCTATAACAAGTGCACATATGAAGAGACAAACAAGAGAGGCTCGAACTTGTACTGCTCGCTTGCAGGGTGGGAGGTGCTCTGTCGTATGTGATCATGCTTACATTTCTGAACTTTCAAAGGACGACAACATCAGATGCATCATCAAACAATGCAGAGTGCTTTGTGTTCATTGTTATTAAACTTCTTTTGTTTTGCAGTTTCAAGAACGTCCTGTTCGAGATAGGTTCTACGGAGACGCCCGGACTGTTTGACGTAAACGCCAAGTTCATGGGAGTGAGCATGGAGAAGGTGGAACTGCTTTTCCAGGTCAGTTATCTTGATGAGGGAAGAAGAAAAAGAGCAGTCCATATAATGGGGGGATGTTAAATGGCATGGCACCCACTGAAATGGGTAGCAGTGGTGAAGGATCTCACCCGATCAATTTGTTGAAAAATGATTGGGTCAAGGCCATCTATGGTCGCTATTTAAATGCATGTACAATTGTACATTTATTTTATCACCAGTGAATGTATTACGTCAGCGACTGCTTCTTGGCCTACGAATGAATCTGTTTTTGATGCTAATGGAATGCTTGCCACCTTTGACCCAGAACTACCACCTTGATGGCTGGCACTAGGAGTTGATGGTGATGATGACTGATGATGATGATGGTCGTGGGGGTGGTGGTGATTGTGGTGATGATGGTCGTGGTGATGGTGATGATGATGATGATGATGGCAGCGGCGGCGGCGACGACTATACTTTTGGTCGATTTATTTGTTGGGTTACTTTTCTATTTATTTGGTTAACATTCCATTGATTTGTGCATGACGGCGAAAACTTTTCGTATGCGCTTTTGATTTCTTGGGGAACACATCGATTGACAATGGCACAACATAATAACAATAATAATTGTATTTGGTAGTAATAACAATTAACTTGTATTTAACGATAGTCATCTTTCATGTATTATTATGAAGCCCAATTAATTTCAGTTTGGTTTTCTGTTCACATTCTTTAAAGAATTTGCTCGAGCTGCAGTACGAGGGAATTGCTGTCATGAAGATGTTCGACCGTGCTCAAGTGAACGTCAACCTGCTCATCTTTCTGCTCAACAAGAAGTTCTTCGGAAAGAAATGACGTCGCGATTATAAAAATGCAATCGACAGACTGCGTGAAGTCATGCTGTGTTCGTTGTAGAGCGTACATATCCGTCGCATCTCACCTGTTAGTGTTCACGTAAACTATGCTCGCTCCTTTCCTCGTTTCAATTACCGATTTGTGTACTCACTCCTTTACTCGATGTGTTCATTGATAACTAGTGATCAGTTCTGCTGGTCATATAATTTTTTCATTTTCTTCATCAGTCGTATCGGTTTGTTTTATTGTTTTGTGCTTGCGGTCTTTTTTCGTGTACCGTGGCCTAGCTGAAGTGCTTGGTCTTCAAAAGTTGCCTAGTTCGGTGTGTGTTGAGTGTCTCTTATATGCCTGTGTTAGTCATTTATTTCTTATATTTATCGTTGCATCATTCTCTGGTTTTTTTCTTAGAAGGTTTCTAGTGCTAGCGAGTGCAATTTATTCCGAGTAAGGATACTGGTCTGCTGTTCTGTGAATGGAAAGCTGGACACTTTTGAAATTTGTTTGATAAAAATTCTGACTTGAAAAAAATTAAATGGAGGATTATTTTTTCATCCAAGTGGTGATAGTTACCATAGATTAAAAATATATATCCGATGCATAAGTATGTATAATAATTCATTGGGAACTAGTAGCATAGCTAGGTATTTTTTTCAGATTTAAGCGCCTTTGTAAGGTTATTATAAGACACTATATATATATATATATATATATATATATATATATATATATATATATATATATATATATATATATATATATATCACATCTGTTTATTTTTGGTCAGGAGAAGGATATTTTGAAAAGCGGGCAGTATCAAAAGCAGTTGTATATTATTGTATTTGTATTTTTTAGCAAGAGTTTATAAAGATTGGAAGGGCTAAGCTCTTAATTGGTAATGTATTAATTCTGCACAAGATCGTGTTTGCCATGTAATCATATCTGCTTTGTTTTTTTACCAGTTGAAAAAGTTTTTGCAGGAGTTTTTGCTGGTCTTGGGCTTCTGCTCTGCCATTTGATAATATTAGCTGGGCTGTCCATAAGTAACCATAACCATCAATTTTATTGTAAATTACATGCCCATGGAAGGAATTTAGGCGATTTGCATATGGGTGCAAGCGGCAAGGGGTCTCAACAAAACGTACGTACGAAAAATAATTTTCTATTTATGACGTTCCCCTTAGCCTATTTATAAATCTGTATTATCCTATGTTAGTTGCCCGATGGTATTTGATTCCATTATAATTTTTAAAAATTAGGATCTAAAGTTCTAAACAGTGAGACAAAGGAGTTAAAATATTGTAGTTAGCAAATGTGTTTGACAAAAATAATTAGTAGCCTACGGTAAAATGAATGTTTTATAAATGACTTCCTGTAGGGAAGCCTATTTGTACGTAAACAAGAGGAGTTCCGCAAAATGCAAAATGTATGAGTTGCAGCAGAGGGGATGGTCTAAAATCAGTGGCAGCGCCAGGATTTCAGTTTTGGGGCTGAACCCTTGCAGAGGAAATTTTCTATTTCAGTTTTTTTTCCAGTTTTTTATTCATTAATTTTGGTTGAAATCTCATGAATTTTTTTCCCATTTGTCAAAAATTTCTTGCAATTTTTCTTCTTCTTTTTTTAGTCATTTGGTCGAAATCTCATGCATATATTTCAGTTTTTAGGAGGGTTAGTCATGGTAATATTTCATTTTTACATGTAAAAAACGGATGGCCTTTTAGGGGGGGGGGGGCGTAACCCCTGGCCCTGCTACTGTCTAAAATGCGATATTTTTAAATGTGTAATCATTATATGGATGGCTCATACGGAATTCGCAACTTTCAAGTTATCAAACTGCTTCTGGAGATGTTAAGTGTTGTTCTCTCTTTGCTGAAATGTATCTTTTACTCCGATTAATTTGGAGGTTGTATGCTTGAACGAGAATGCTTTCGTGAAATGTTCTTTGCTGGTTGAGCAGTATAAAGATTGTCTCTGATATTATTTACTGTCATTATGTACATTTGTTTACATCAGAATTCTTTAGCAGTTACTGTCTTTCTTTCACAAAATTCTTTTCTGTCGAGTTTCTCTTTAGGTTCCGGTTGTTGCTAGTTCCATCCCTGTAATTGAGGTCGGCGTTAGAGAAGTTATCATCGAATAGATGATGTATTGTTTAATTCTCATTCGACAAAATTAATGTTCAATACTAGTTCAATGCTGGTGCTTTTTACATGCAAGTAACCATTGAAATCCTATTAGGCCTACACGTGTGTAATCGCTGTTCTTAAGTTGTTACTATCATTATTATTATTAGTAGTAGTAGCAGCAGTAGTTGTTGTGTTAATAGTATTAGCATTATTACAAATAGTTAAATAAATTATACTGTACGTAACGTTGGAAATATTAGATCTCTATATGACTGTTAGATCTCTATGCTCTGAATCTGACTTGAAGTTATTTGTAAGCACAGTTAACATGATTTTAAATTAGCTGTTACTAGCATATTAGGCTATATGTTGGTTCAATAAATGTGTTCACACTTGCCTCAGTTTCACGTTCCTTTCTTACAAGTGCATGTTTTCAAAGAAAATAGAGTATTATTGTAACTAGTAATTTCCGTCATGTAAAATAGCACACCAGTAACCTACCAAACAATCTCCAGAAGATCGGCTTAAAAGGGGGGCCACCCAAATGGGGTGAGGGAGCTGGTTATTTCCACTCTGGGGAGACTTCTTCACATAGCACCAGCTCGGATGGATTGCTTTAATCTAATTAGAGGTCCCTAGCTGGGCGATTCTGAATCAAGTACATTTAGGGCAGTGGCCCGCCAGACCCCAAAATAATATTTTGGCCCTCAAAGAATTAACAGAAATGTAGGACAAAATTAACAATTTGGACGGGATAGAACTCAATTATTTTCCAGTACAAATTATTTTATTTTGACGTCTATAAATAACATCAAACATTATATTTTGATTCAAATATAAAAATTTTATATTCTTTTAGTTAATTAAATTTTAGCCTTATGGTCCCTACTAGGGAATGTAATCCCGGGGCACTTGCTCAATCCCGGGATTCCGGGATTATAAATGAGCCAATCCCGGGATCCCGGTATCCCGGGATTGGCCTAAAAATAGCAATTTAAAAAAAATTGTTAGACATACTATAATAGTAGGTCAAATACAGTACAGCTTTCTCTTTGCTTTAGGCACTTCAACCGCGATCAATTATGACTCACGACAAGGGCTTTAGTCATTGGTCCCTGGCAACAGCCGGTTTGTTTGAAACTTGATAGTGATAGGCCTACGACCAGTGGCTTCTATCCCCACTAAACAAACAAGTTAGACCCCTCTCCTCCCCACCCTGGCCTGCCCTCTCATGTCTCTCCTTTGACCTAGATTGCCGTGAGTTGAGCCCAGATTCAGATTCCCCGTCTTTAACTGGGCTTAAGTTGCGATCACTCTGAATAGGGTAATTAACCTCTGCATACGATGACCCGGAATTAGGTCAAACGATATGAGGTGACAAATGCACCGACTGACCACAGCGCGAGGAACACAACAGGTAGCAGCCTAGCCAAGATTTACCAGTGAGTGACTGATCTTGCAGCCTAGCCTAGCCGCAGTCCTCTGATATTAAGGCAGCAAGGGCCCGTCTGTGACTCTGTGCTGTCCAGGTCCTTTCCACTCACCAACCGGCGCAATTTTTCGGGCGAGGTGTCATCAACACACGTCAATTGGAGTTAGGCGCTATGACGTCGCAGGCCTAGTCGGTCAGCTCTGCTAGCGTCTGACATCTGTTTATCTTCTATAAGTCAACTGAATGTGTCTGGATGATTATTGTGGGTCTGTAGCCTGTATACATGAATCAGGCAAGGAATGGGAGGGAGCAAACCTAAATCTCCTGCCTGATCACTCAGAAACGCCTACCTCCAGTCACCCCTCTGGGTTTTCTGCTGGCCGCCAGCTTACCTTCATTAGGGCGTCTGCTTATCCATCGTTTTGGCGTCTATTGACCGTAGATTGTTGCAAAATTGGTCAAGTAATTTAGTAAAAATCCGAATTTTCGGAAATCCCGAAAAACGGGATTCCATGTGTATCAATCCCGGGATTACGGGATTGTAAAATGTCCGGGATTCCCGGGATCCCGAATATCGGGATCCCGAGATTACATTCCCTAGTCCCTACAATGTCCTTCAACTTAGAGAAAGTGGCTCTCGTGTCCTCCAACTTAGAAAAAGTGGCCCTAAGTCAAGAAAGGTTGGGAACCACTAGCCTAATTTAGGCTATCCTACACTGGCCTAATTAGCTACACCGGTAAGCGAGAGCGACATTCGTCTGTTGGTTGCAACGGACTGCGGTTCAAGCCCCGGGCTGGGAGTTGACATTCAGAGATTTAGATATCTCGGGCTAGCAGGGGCGCAAGCTCTCGCGGAGCGACCTTGGGCAAGTTGCTTACCCATCATTGTCTGTGGGGAAGGCAACGGGAAACCACCTCACTCATCTCATCCCCAGGGCGTAAAGCCAATGAACGAACCTGCCTTCGGGCAGAGCACCATCATCATCATCATCATCACACTGTAGCATGTTTAGGGCCCACCCATATACATGTATTACGCTCGCACAGATAATAATCGTATTCTTGACCCATCCTCTGCTGCAACTCGTACATTTCGCGACCACCCCTCGCCATATGCGTGCGTACAAATAGGTTTCTCAACCCCCTACCAAAGTTAATTAGCTTAAATCATCTAGAAAACATTTATATTAACGTTGGCTATAATAGTATAATAATAATAATAATAATAATAATAATAATAATAATAATAATAATAATAATTAGATAATAATAATAATAAGATTGAGCGACGAGGCTGTGAGAGTCGCGGTAGGTCTCCGACTTGGCGCGGCCATTTGTGAGCCGCACACGTGTGTTTGTGGTGCTCCTGTATCAGCAAGAGGCTCGCATGGTCTTTCATGCTTCCTTGGTTTCGGTCGTCAGGCAAGACATGGCACCATCAACGACCTTGTCTACCGAGGTTTAAATAGAGCTGGTACTCCGGCAATCAAGGAGCCGTCGGGCCTCACGAGGTTGGACGGGAAAAGACCGGACGGCCAGACTCTCATCCCTTGGAGCAACGGAAGGGCGTTGATTTGGGACGCGACCGTGGTGGACACGGTGGCCGCCTCGTACGTCCACGAGAACGCGACCGAAGCTGGGAGAGCAGCAGAGAAAGCCGCTACAAGGAAAATTTCAAAGTACTTAGACCTTCAGAAAACATACGTCTTCGTCCCCTTAGCCGTGGAAACAATGGGGCCAATCAACAACGAGGGCCTCGCCTTTGTGTCCGAGATTGGACGCCGGCTGTCGAAATTATCTGGAGATAGGCCTATACGAGAAACGGGTTTTCTTTTCCAAAGCATTTCAATCACTATCCAGCGCTACAATGCCGTTGCCTTCCAGGGCACCTTGTCTGGATTACCCGGGGCCATGGACCGGCCACCCTAAACAAACTAAAATTTATATGTAAAAACCAAATCGTAACTGTTTATAATAATAATAATAATAATAATAATAATAATAATAATAATAATAATAATAATAATAATTAGATAATAATAATAATAAGATTGAGCGACGAGGCTGTGAGAGTCGCGGTAGGTCTCCGACTTGGCGCGGCCATTTGTGAGCCGCACACGTGTGTTTGTGGTGCTCCTGTATCAGCAAGAGGCTCGCATGGTCTTTCATGCTTCCTTGGTTTCGGTCGTCAGGCAAGACATGGCACCATCAACGACCTTGTCTACCGAGGTTTAAATAGAGCTGGTACTCCGGCAATCAAGGAGCCGTCGGGCCTCACGAGGTTGGACGGGAAAAGACCGGACGGCCAGACTCTCATCCCTTGGAGCAACGGAAGGGCGTTGATTTGGGACGCGACCGTGGTGGACACGGTGGCCGCCTCGTACGTCCACGAGAACGCGACCGAAGCTGGGAGAGCAGCAGAGAAAGCCGCTACAAGGAAAATTTCAAAGTACTTAGACCTTCAGAAAACATACGTCTTCGTCCCCTTAGCCGTGGAAACAATGGGGCCAATCAACAACGAGGGCCTCGCCTTTGTGTCCGAGATTGGACGCCGGCTGTCGAAATTATCTGGAGATAGGCCTATACGAGAAACGGGTTTTCTTTTCCAAAGCATTTCAATCACTATCCAGCGCTACAATGCCGTTGCCTTCCAGGGCACCTTGTCTGGATTACCCGGGGCCATGGACCGGCCACCCTAAACAAACTAAAATTTATATGTAAAAACCAAATCGTAACTGTTTATAATAATAATAATAATAATAATAATAATAATAATAATAATAATAATAATAATAATAATAATAATAATAATAATAATAATAATAATAATAATAATAATAATAATAATATACCGTGCTCTTATTAAAGCTGGATACCCGGCGGCCAAGGAACCTCAGGGTTTGGTCAGATCTGACGGCAAACGACCGGACGGAATCACGCTCATCCCATGGAAAGCCGGCAGAGGTTTGGCGTGGGATGCCACAGTGGTGGACACATTGGCACCGTCTTACCTTACCGCTTCAGCCATCCGAGCCGGATCAGCAGCTAGCCTGGCGGAGGACAGAAAGAACCAGAAATAGGCCTACTGTGCCTCCTTGATGCTCATGTGTTCGTCCCGGTGGCTTTGGAAACCCTAGGCCCAATCAACGACAAAGGCCTAGACTTCATCTCAGATTTGGGCCGGCGTCTAACACAAGCAACCGGGGATCCCCGAGAATCAAGTTTCTTGTTCCAACGTTTTTCCATGACTGTGCAACGCTTTAATGCTGTGGCTTTCGCAGGGTCATTTATTAAGCCCTTAATTGACATGGATGAGGGTGGTTGGACTCGCCCAAATGCACACAGCCTTTGCATTGTTTGACTGTTTGTAACATTTGTTGAAACAATAAAAGGATAATAATAATAATAATAATAATAATAATAATAATAATAATAATAATAATAATAATAATAATAATAATAATAATAATAATAATAATAATAGTAGGCTAGCCTACTATTTTTTGTTAAACATCGTATTTGCTAGCTATAATTTGTTAGCTGTTATGGTTAATTAAGGCTACTGTTTAGATCTGAACTGAATTTAATTGTAATGTAGTCATGACATCGGACGAGACTATAATAGGATAGGCCTAATCATTATAGGATAGGCCTAATACAGAGTTAGGCCTATAGGCCTAGATAGGCTGAAGTGATATGCTATTTACGGCAGGTTCATATGGCATGGAATAATGGTAACAACAGTAACTAATAGCCTACCGGTATAGATTATAGACCTACTGAAGCAATGAAAGTCTCACTTTGATAATCATCGGTATTTGTATTTATTTACAAAGTAGACGTCAAGAGGTTGTCACAAGAATGCATGCACGCATTTAATTATGTAGCCTAGGCCTACATTATGTACGTAGGCCTCATAATCTATCTCAATAAGTTTAGCAGTAGGCCTAGTGAGTGTAATGGCGTCACAGACAGGGCCTAATAGCCTTCGACCAGACGCAAGTTGGCCTATTTAATAAAAATTGCTTTGCATGAAATCTCTTGTTAGTAATTGCGTGTAGAAGCTGAAAGTAGAGGAACAAAACAGGTCCACGTTACTGAAATATGAAACTCACCATTTAAATAGCAGTAATAGAACAGGATTTAAAGGTGTCTAACGAAACACCCGCGTTACGCTATAATTAGCTGCAAGATGTCACAGTCACTAGGCAAGGTTATCAAAACTTCCTCTGTACTGCTACAGCTCGCGGGAAACAGAACGAGGAATATGAAATGATTATTATATAGGCTACTGTGCTCTGATCGTTTGTTGGAAAGACTGATGGACAGGACGCTATCAGGTACAAACAGTACAAAATGGTGATGACATAACAGGCTTGAGATCTGTGGTGAATGATTGCATGGCTTTTGCAAAGGTGTGTGTGCGTGCGCGCGTGTGTGTGTGTGTGTGTGTGAGTGTGTGTGTGTGTGTGTGTGTGCGCGCGTGTGTGTGTGTTGACGTGTTAAGAAGTTCGTCTTATTCTGGGGCTACCTGCTGGCAAAAGTGCAAAGACTAATAATAATGGTCGCCAAACATGTGACCTTCCAGTTCTTAGTTGTGGTTGCGATGCTTTTATTTCGCAGTCCTGTTATTCGGTCCGGTATCGTTCCTGAAACAGAAAACGTTTGATAAAAACAATTATTAGAATGCAATTTGGTTAATTAAAATGACTGCCGCGGTAATTCGTTCTCTCAGGCCTAATTCATTTCCTTTGTAGAATGTATCTTTTCCCATAGCTATATTGCTCTCTTTATTTCTATATATGGCACTCTGCGTTATTTATGATCATCTACTTCCTACATGTATTATATGACAATAAATGTTTTTTTGGTACTTGTTTTTTAATTCACCCCCAAAAGCAAATGTCATTGTGGTGGCCAGAAGAGCGATGTGTCGTGTAGAATGTTGTCAAATACATCATTTCCATTTACTGCCTGCCTCCTTCCTTTTTTTAGTGTGGCCTTCAGAGATATTTTATTTCCGTAAACTGGAAGTTGGATGACCGATGAAAACATGATATTACTGCTGACTTATTGCAGTATCATTAGAAGCTGGATGGGCATATTAATTAACAGAAGTAGAAGTTGGATGAGCGACGAAATCATTGTTTTATGCTATATTGTAACCGTAAAACTAGAAGATGGATGAACGGTAAAAATATTTTTAGTTGAAGTAGAAGTTGGATTAATAACGGAAATGTGATATAATAGAATTACAAGTTGGATGAGCGATGAAAAAATGACAAAGACATGTTTTAAATAATTTTACGATGCTATAGGCCTACGGCTTGGGATTCGGGTATATGCAACCAGAGTCATATGATTAGTTTTTTGTTGCAGAAACACAAAACTTGCTTCCTTGTCGTGAACTATTGCTGAAAGTTTGAGAAGATTCATATTTATCTGTTATATTTCAGTTTTGAAAGGAATAAGTCTTATTACTGCGTCTTTCCGTAAACATAGATAAGTCTTAATAATGCGACTTTAAGAAAACATAGATTAATTTTGTCATATGATTAATTTTTGGGGGTGAATTAAAAAACAAGTACCGTTTTTTAAAATTAAAACGTTGGCTCCTATAAATAAGCTTAGTCTAGCTTTAAGTTCCATTCAAACTAAAAAGTGAAACCTGGACATTTTTTCGCGCGTGGAAACCGTAGGGCTTAACAAACTTTGATGTAGCCCAATATAATGTGTCGTTAGTGTAGCCTACTTTAATCCAAACAGCTAACAGCCCACGTTAATTGAGGAAACTATCTTTGCTATCAACGTCAATTAACGGACTTTCATGATGTCGCTAATTGTTAGAATAAATAATCCTGTGTGCTACAGCGCATAAGTGATTCCGTTAAACACCTTAAAAACTCTTTCAAATGACGCAATAAGTACATAGGTCGCGCTTGCATTTACGCTCAACCGGTCGTTGGTCTTTCATAGATTGCTGCTGTTGTAAAAATAACAGACTTGCATGTACACACATCGTAACGCAGATGATAAGAGGAGAAATTAGGGTGCGACTCGTGGATGTTGTAGTGTCAGGTGCCCTGGTCCAAGGCTGAAGGAAGGAAGGAAGGAAGGAAGGAAGGAAGGAAGGAAGGAAGGAAGGAAGGAAAGGAAGGAAGGAAGGAAGGAAGGAAAGGAAGGGAGGAAGGAAGGAAGGAAGGAAGGAAGGAAGGAAGGAAGGAAGGAAGGAAGGAAGGAAGGAAGGAAGGAAGGAAGGAAGGAAGGAAGGAAGGAAGGAAGGAAGAGGGCGATGCAAGTCATTTTTGGTTTCACACATAGACAGGCAGATAGAGAGACAGACAGACAGACAGACAGACAGACAGACAGACAGGCAGGCAGACAGACAGACACAGTCTGAGACAAACAAATAGGCTGATGTGATTTGAATTAGTCGTAGATTTCAACTGCTTCTGGAACGACGCACTGTAATTATTATACTCAATCTACTGTCACTCTCTCTCTCCTTGGTTAAAAAAAACAGCACGCCATCGCGTAAGGTTTATGCGTGCTGTCAGCGTATCTGCGTAGGGACACAGTATTTGTTCTTTATCATAATACTAGCTGGGGTACTCGGCGTTACCAGGGAATTTTTTTATTACGCCCCGTTCCCGGTCAATCCCCCTACTTCCTCAATCTCACTTCGCCCCATTCCCTCCCTCCCTCCCTCCCTCCCACCCTCCCTTCCTTCCTTGTATCTTCTCATAGTCCGCTTCCTCTCGCGGGGCATTGCGCACTGGGAGCGCATCTGAACGGTTCACCTTACTAGAGGCGCTTTATAAATGCTTAAAATTTAAATACACTGCAATACACTACAATAAGCATAGCGGGATATACACGTAGGCCTATGCGTGTGTTATTTATAAATCACTAACGCATACTTGTATCATTTTTGTATGTACGCTAAAAATCTCTTCATTAATATGCAATACGAACAGCTTCATCTCTGGTCGTCAGATAATGACGTTTCCGTTTTACGATGACGTAGAAAGTCAAAAAACAAGCGATCAACGTCACACAACCTAATAATATTATTTTGCCCATTTACTCGCCTCACCGCATGTACTATAATTATAGCGCTATTATTAATTTACACAGCTTTTCGCTGGTGACTTTAACGTGTGATGCGCTGCTACCGTTACAACATCGTTAGGGGTTAAAGGTCAACGCTGGCCTGTGCATTATATCCTGAGATCATGTATTTTGCAAGAACGATATTAACGCTAATAAATGCGCTTCAAATGGGTATACACGGCATAACTATGGTATCGGGTATACTTCGTTGTCTGTGCGTGAGAACATGGGCCAGACAGGCCCGGCCTTAGGCATAGGCAAAGTAGGCAGTTGCCTAGGGCGCCGCAGTCTTTGGGGGGCGCCGCGGCACTGGGAATTTTTATTTTTTTTACACCATATACTTTTAAACTGAAGACTTTGGAAAGAATTTAAGATAATTATTGATTTCATTGCACCAATTCAGGCAGGCCTGATTCAATTTCAAGGACTGCATAAATTTTTATCGACTAATAAAATTCGATTTTAACGTCATTCTTTACTCTGTGCCTTGCAGTCAATGGCTTAATAGACCCGATGTCTACGGGTTAATACTGACCTAGTGACATCTTTCGACTGAATGCGCCAACAATTGAAGAATTGTTGTGTTATTTACATGTATAGTCGTTGTGTCAGATGTGAATCTTTTGACCGTAAAAAATTAAATGATATCAAGCAATATGATTCCATGAAGCGTCAAAAGTTATCGGGTGCCAAGTCGTAGGAAGTAACAGAAGACAGAAGTTAGAATAAATAGACAATACGGGTCGGTTTCCAATTATTTAAACAAAACTGAGACAACTTTATCTGTCAACGTTAGCGCCCAGTCGTCAGCTATAGTAATTCAGACTACGCGACGCTCCATTTCGATAGTGAAAATCAGGGGTACAGACAAAGCAGCAGTTGGCTGGGGCGCCAATTGAGTTTGAGTGGGGATCTGAGGGCGCGAAATGTATGCTTTGCCTGAGGTGCCCAATGCATGCTCTGCCTGAGATGCCCAATGCGTGCCTTGCCCAGGGCCGGATTAAGAAATGTGGGGACCACACAGTGGGGTCACTGTTCTGGAAATTTTTTGCGGATCTTCGGCCGAAAATTCTGATGACTTTTTTAGTCGTTTGGTCGAAAATTTCGTAGAATATAGGCTACCGATTTTTTTGACTTTTTTAATCGTTTGGTCGAAAATTTCGTAGAATATAGGCTACCGATTTTTTCCCTCCCTAAACGTTGATCTTTTTAATCGTTTGCTTGAAATTTGGTAAAAATCTAAACAACTCGGCAATAGTGTTTTTTC
>OX457050.1:11989663-12009663 GCA_949752735.1 Lumbricus terrestris | reverse complement strand
ATAAAATGTTTCGACGATGACCTATATTCACAAGCCCCCGTAACATTCACAGCGAAGAGCGAAGACGATGATGTAGCGCAGATATTTATTGATAGTCTTATAGTGGATATAAAAGATATTTATAATCGATTTAAATTTCCAGAGAAAATGATATTTAGAAAGGACGACAAGGGGCTATACGACTCGGCTACTGTTTGTCATATATGCGGGGGCGAGTTCTTTGTTGATGATGATAGTGACAATAACATGCGAGTAAGGGACCACTGTCATCTTACTGGTAAATTCAGAGGCGCAGCTCATAAGATTTGTAATCTAAAGTATAAAGTCCCCAAGTTTTTCCCAGTAGTATTCCATAATCTAACCGGCTACGATAGCCATCTATTCGTGAAGAAATTACGGGGTGGTAATAATGAACAGATTAAATGCATACCCTGCAACGAAGAAAAGTATATCTCATTTAGCAGAGAGATCGTAGTCGATAAGTTTATAAACAACGAAGGGAAAGAGAAAGCGGTCAAACGAGAATTACGTTTCATCGATAGTTTTAGATTCATGCCACCGGGTCTCGACGCTTTATCGAAGAATCTAAGTAAAGACCAGTGTAAAAATGTAAGCAAGTACTACTCCAGTAATCGACTCGATCTCTTGCTTAGAAAAGGGGTATATCCGTACGACCACGTTAGTTCCATCGATCAATTGAATGAAACAGAACTACCGCTAAAGTCAGCATTCTATTCAAAACTAAACGACTCAGGCATCAGTGACGAAGACTACAACCACGCACAGGTGGTATGGAACGAATTCGGTTTCAAAACATTCAGAGAATATCATGATTTATATAACGTGAGCGATGTTCTCCTACTAGCTGATGTCTTTGAGAATTTTAGAGACGTTTGTATGAAGAACTACAACCTAGATCCCGCCTGGTATTACACTTCACCCGGTCTAGCATGGGATGCCTCATTAAAGTTGACTGGAGTAAAGTTAGAATTATTGAGCGATTACGATATGATACTAATGGTCAAGCATGGGATAAGAGGTGGTGTTAGCACAATTTCACATCGTTATGGGCAAGCAAATAACAAGTACATGTCCACGTTTGACGAAAGCAAGCCCTCATCATTTATAACGTATTTAGACGCTAACAATTTATATGGGTGGGCAATGTGTAAGAATCTTCCAACTCACGGGTTTCAGTGGATGACTGATGATGAGCTAAACGACTGGAGATCAATACCATGTATATTGGAGGTGGACTTGGAATATCCCAAACATTTACACGATCTTCACAACGACTACCCTCTCGCTCCAGAGAATATTACACCCGAATCTTCAACGGTTCCTAAACTCATCCCAAACCTGAATGACAAAGTAAAGTACATTGTTCATTACGAAAATTTGAAGCAGTATGAAAGCCTAGGTCTGAAGATTACCAAAATTCATCGAGGAATTAAATTTGAAGAAAGCACCTGGTTGAAAAAATATATCGATCTCAATACCAACCTGAGGACCAAAGCAACCAACGATTTTGAGAAAGACTTTTTCAAACTTATGAACAACAGTGTGTTTGGTAAGACTTGTGAAAATATAGAGTCTCGCGTAGATATTAAACTGGTTTCAAGCGAGAAGCAAGCCATAAAACTAGCGGCTAAAACGAGTTACGGCAGTCGGACTATTTTTGATCAAAATTTAATTGCTATTCACATGAAGAAGACTTCGTTGATCTATAACAAGCCGATATATCTCGGTATGTGTATCCTAGACTTGAGTAAAACTTTGATGTATTCTTTTCATTATAATTACATCAAGGACAAGTATGGAGATAGGGCACAGTTGCTTTTTACAGATACTGATTCGTTAGCCTATGAAATTAAGACCGTTGATTTTTACGCTGATATAGCCCCCGATGTTCGAAGCATGTTTGATACGTCAGACTATCCAAAGGACCACCCATCCGGAATTGAAACCGGAGTGAACAAGAAAGTGATCGGTTTGTTCAAGGACGAAGCTTCAGGAAAACAAATAGAAGAATTTGTGGGACTTAGATCCAAGTTGTATTCGTATAAGATGGCCGGCGTAGATCATAAAAAATGCAAGGGCGTTAAGAAAAATGTCGTTAAGAAATCGATAACCCATGATGATTATAAAGACTGTCTTTTTACGAGAAGAGAACAATCGAGAAAAATGAATGTGATTCGATCCCATCTTCACGATATCTATACAGAAGAGGTAAACAAAGTGGCGCTATCAGCTAACGATGATAAAAGAGTCATAATGAAGGATGACATTCACACTTTAGCATATGGACATTATTTATTGAAATCTACTTAAGAAAAAAAAAATCCTAATATAAAATGACAGACTCAATTGTATGCACCAGATGTGAAATGGAAAAAAGCTTAACTGAATTTTACAAAAACAAACGTAATAAGAGCGGCTATTTCGCTTCTTGTAAAAAGTGTGTTATTATCAAAACGAAGGAACTTAGACAAAAATACTCAGAGCTTGAAGTGGGGGAAACAAAAAACAAAAAAGTTTGCTGCTGCTGTAAGATTGAAAAAAGTTTTAACGAATTTCATAAAGATAAAACAAAAAGGAACGGAATTTATACGAGCTGTAAAACGTGTCATAATACCAAAGCAAAGGAACGTGCACATAAATATGCAATGCTAGAGAACAGAGAAACAAAGGAAAGAAAAGTTTGCAGCGGGTGCAAAATAGAGAAGAACATATCGGAATACGATAAAAATCGATTCCAAAAAGATGGATATGCTAATGTATGCAAAAATTGTAGACATAAATATTATCTCACCCACGTAGAAGCCCAACGGCGTGATAAAATGACAGACCTAAAATGTGAAATGGAAATCCCAGAATGTCTCAAAAGTAAACTCGGTATCGGTCTTAAAACATTTACGAAATGGATCGAGTTCCAATTTGAAGAGGGTATGAATATGGACAATCACGGTTCGGTTTGGCATCTCGATTTTGTTTTACCAATATCATCGTTCGATGAAAAAGAACTTGATAAAGCTGTGAATTGGCTGAATATACGCCCGGTGCTATTGGAAACAAATATACAAAAAGCGAACAAAATAGAGCAGAGGGAAAAAGCGTATTATTTTCTAAAACATTTAAGCGAAATATAAAAATGAGTTTTGAGACACACAAAGAGATAAACGTTGAAGGCGTTGTATTACCAAATGTCCCTCTATCAAACATACAGCTGATTGATGCCGCGAAGAAACTAAACATTAAAAACTTCAGAGGTGTCTTCTTACGAGATGAACTACCGAAGAAACCTAACCGAAATGAGTGCGGGATACTAAACTTGGACGACTCGCAAGGAAGAGGGACCCATTGGTGCTGTTTTTTAAAGAATGGCAAGGATAAAATATATTTTGACAGCTACGGCCTACCTCCTCCTACCGAATTGTTAAAGTATTTACGCAGCCCCGTCTACTACAACAGCGAACGTGTTCAACCCGATGGCGAAGTCTTTTGCGGCCATCTATGCCTATACGTCCTAAAAAAGACTGTGTCAGACGGTTGTAAATTTCAAGACGTTATAAATAATTTATACTAATAAAATGCCTGTAAACATATTTGGACAAATGGTTAGCGAATCAGCGCCACGAGTAATATCAGGCGGCATCACATCATCCCAAGCCGACAATACTTTTATAAGACGAAATGGGGCGAACCTTGTTACAGGAGATCTAGATATGAATGGCCGCGTGATAAAAGGTCTACCTACAACGAATACTTCGGGAGCGGGAAAAGACGAGGCACTAAGTCGAGGACAGGTTATGGATTTAATAACGAAATACATCGATGCAATAGGGCCCACGATTAGCGCTTACTCTTCAGCTACGCAAAGCATAGACGCTAGTACTTTCACAAGAGTTTCTTTCGATATAGTAAGATTCAAAAGAGGTGGTGACAACAGTACGAGGCTGACTCGTTTCACCCCTGGTAAAGCCGGTTGTTATATCGTTTCGATGTATGTAGATTTTGTTAACCGAGACCCCGGTATTATTGCCGGTAGTTTCTTCTACCTGTATAAAAATGACGGAGTGTACATGCAAATTTCAGGTGGAGGGGATTTGGTGGCAACAGGTAGTACCTTAGTTTTTCTAACCGAAACCGATTATCTCGAGATAGGTGTTTATTCGACCATCAAAACAAACATAATGGCGAGAGACTTTTCCATCGCATTTTTACGACCATAGCGACTGAAAAAAATAATCTTAATTATATAAAATGCCTATCGATATATTTGGAAGAATGGGTGTTAAATCAACACCACAGGTACCACCCGCTGCTACCACATTTTCCACAGCCGGCAATACTTTTCTAAGACGAGATGGAACGAATCCGGCTACTGGAGAACTAAATATGAATGGCTACTGCATCATAGGCCTACCTATAACGAATAATCCGGATTGCGGAATGGATGAGGCTCTAAGTTACGGACAAGGTGTGGATTTGATAACGAATCACCCCGGCATTCCATCCAACGATAATCATTTGACTAATAAAAAATATGTCGACGAACAAATTGCTTCGGTAGTATCTAGACTCACAAAGACCAACTTTGGCCCGGCGTTTAGTGCTTACGGCTCCAGTGCCCAGGCTATCCCCGCTAACTCCATCACGACACTAAATTTCTCGAGAGAAAGATTCGACCCGGATAATTGTTTCATCAATTCGAAACGATTCTTTCCTCAGAAAGCCGGATTTTATATGGTTTCGGTGTTTGTGGAATTTCGCGCCGATAATGTAAGAACTGCCGGTGCTGTTTCCTTATCCAAAAATGGGATGTTATACATGAGGATGCCCGGTGGTGGAGGTGATTTCGGTGGTGGAGGTACGGCTGGAGCGAATAATAATGTATCGGGTACTTGCCTAGTTCGATTAAATAACACCGACTACCTCGAGCTAATTGCTATGACAAACGCAGACGCAAACGTTGGGGTCTTTGACTTTTCAGCTGCGTACTTACGACCCTAAATTCTGCCAAATCGACGGGAAAGTGTAAAAATATCACTACGTAATAAAATGCCTGTAAACATTTTTGGACAAATGAATGGTGGATCGGCATCACGGGTTGAAGCGGGTGGTGTCACATATCCTCAAATCAACAATACTTTTCTAAGACGAGATGGAGCTAACGCAGCGGTGGAAAATATAGACTTGGGTTCAAAAAAACTGATTAATGTAGCAGATCCTTCCGATCTTCAAGACGCCGCCACAAAGAATTACATGCATTCAACTGCATTTGGCCCAGCGTTTAGTGCTTACAATTCCGATCCTAAATTTCAAGGTATTCCTGGTATAATTCACACAAAAGTATTATTTAATACAACAAGATTTGATACTGATAATTGTTTCATCACCGGTTCGAGTCGTTTCTTCCCCCAGAAAGCTGGATATTACATCGTTTCCGCTTATGTTGAATTTCAGGACGACATAACAAAAAATTACGGTAACGTTTTCCTATACAAAAATGGAACATTGTACATGCAGATTGCTGGTGGGGGAGGCGTTATTGGATTGTATATTAACGCAACGGGTAATACCGTAGTTTACTTAACAAATACCGAATACCTCGAGATATTTGCTGAAGCGAACGCCTCTGTAGTCATATTAGGCAGGGATTTTTCAGCGGCGTACTTACGACCTTAAAATTCGAAACCACATTTAGTTTTGAATTTACACAATTTAGTAGATACTACCTATTTTGTCACCATCCGATTGAAAATTGAATAACTTGTCATAAATCACCACCGCGTACGCTTTCGTCCCAGGGGGTGGCGCCACACTAAAAGTACCTCTGATCTGGATATCGACTACCGAGGACTTCAGACGCTCGGGTTGCCTGCTCAAATCAAACACCATAATCGGGTACAGCTCTTTGAAATCTACCGGTGTGATATTGCTTTGCGTTAACTTTTCGTCCATTCCGTAGAATTTTTCGCTAAACGTAGCCGCTGCTCTGTACGCTCGCGAGAATTGCTGATTCGGGAATGATAGGTAGTAGTCGCAGGCTGGGTATCGGGTTGTATTCATCATCACGTACATGTTAGTCAGATTGCAATGATCGAAAATCGATGGGTTACGTTCCTGGTTGCCATCTCGATTGGTTTGAAATCCAATTATGACGTACCTAGGTTGTTCAGGAGATGACTTGACGCCAAGTTTCCATTCAAAACTAGTCGACGGATGGACGACTGTAACATCGCATTGACGAGCCCTGTATCCAACTAGGAACGTTGCTTTCGATGCGATCGTTTTGTTCAATTGGTGGTCCTCCATAAGAGATGGTATAACATGAGGCATAAACCACGAGATTTTATCAAGTACGACTTTCCCAGCATCCGCATCAGCGTGTCTAAAAATTGCGTCATCGTCGGCTTTACGAGTAAGAATTAGCTCATGTCTCACACCATAAACAACCTTGTTGTAATCTTCGCAAAATCCAAAAATATGTTTCAACGGAACGATAAAGCTAAACGTGCCTTTTACCCCTGGTTTTTGAATTAGATATGACTGTCGAATGCTGAAACCTTGGTTATCCGCGATAACAGCCGTCCTGCCACTATCCTTGTACCACAGCTGATTTAACCCTTGTGCCAGTTGAAAATCATTTGGGTATTTGAGTAAACCGAACATCGTCGTTGCCTGGCCTGGGTTAGATATCGTTTCAATTTCTTGGTTCGACATTTTGTACGAAATTTGTTGGAATAGATGCATAAGTCCATTATTCGTAAGGGTTACAGCATCGTCATTAGCGTACGCGGTGTTGAGGTTGTCCGCCTTCGTCAATCTACCCTCGAATAATAGATAAGATTCCGCTGGATGGCAGTAAATACTTTGACTTTCGATGGTAATTGTAATATTCGACGGGGTGTTTATTTGCGATCCCGATATCGGGTTATACTGTTGCCATTCGTAGCTCTCGATAGACACATCAATCAGAGGTTCATCGGTTAATCTTAGAATATCAGACATCATTTTATTGTAGAATAATATTTTTTTTTACACGACCTTCATTCCCGCACCGTTTCGCTTACGCACTAAATCTTGGATCAATATACCATTCCCCATCATCAGATTATTGATATTAGCGCTCTCCGGATTCGCTCCGATGCTACTATATCGAGCAAGAATATCTCGAGTTTCCTGCGTAACCTGTTTCTTTGGAGCATCCAACAGTTTTACCGCTGCTTTCTGCACTAATCGTTTACCCGCGTCGATTGCGGTGGTTTTCCCAACATCGATAGCCTTTTTCCCAATTTCTATCGCCACGTCTTTGCTAGCACTAAGAGCTCTCGCTGCTAGCTGGTTGGCGGCATTCGATGTGACTAGTCTTTTGAAAAATCCTGAAATAGCATCAACTATACCAGATCCACCGATAACGTATCGCCTCCTGTAACTCATTCTATTATTGATCATCATTTTATAATATCGACATTAAATTTTTGTAAACATCCCTACTCATCACTCCTTGTCGAAGTAGCGCGTCGCATATCGATACGAGCTCGTTTCTTACTCCGGTGTTACCCACGTTGAAGCTGTTAACTAATAAATCTAGCCGTTTCGCTAATACATTTGGGTCTTCAGAGATGACGATTACATCGACACCTTTACCTACCATACCTAGGGTCATCTTTTCCCATATCGGTCTGACAATTTGTTTGTATTTGGCGTGCTTAGATGATCTAGGTCTGTTAGGATTTTTTTCCTGGCTCATAGCATTCGTTGTGGTGAGAATCTCGGCGTAATCAGCCATATCATTATCATCGTATATCGTGGCGTTCGGTTGTTTCATCGTCAACAACTCCCAAAGTCCCGGTGTTCCTGTGTAAGTCTTATTTACAACCGTCACGTCATCTCCTTGAATCGAAATCGGAGTGTCACCGATATAGAATTGGTTATTTTTTTCTTTTATTCCAAACGTTGTGTCGGTGATTTTTTTATCGGAGGCGTATTGACGAAGGTACTTTGTCGCCATATCTCCAAAATACAGGGTTCTGATATCCTCAGTCGGATTGGGGTTATACGCTTCTATCGCCGGACGCTGTAGACCCTGTAACGAAGGAAGTGCTTGTAGCGCATTTGAAGTAGCTACCGAATTTTGTTTGATCGCGGACAATAAGACATTTTGCTCTTTGGAAATTGCGGATTGTGAATCGACGATAGGTTTGAAGAACTTGGTTAAATCTTGCTGAAGCCCTGAATCTCCTAATTTCTCCGATAAAAATTTTTGTCGAATATTCTGCCTGGTTTTCAGATAATCAGCAACGATAAGGTCTCTTTTCGTTGGGTCGGTTATTTTATAAAACGACATTTTAAAATTAGGAATATAATGTTTTCAGACGTGTTTCCAGACAGATTCGTTATTTTTCTCAAACATAGATTGCAAGTACCTCCTGACTTATTACTTGATTGCGTAACGATTCCGCTATGGTTGTAATCTTATTACCCCAAATTTCTTTAATATCGCTTAGAATCAGATAATATTCCTCAACTGAAATGATATCATCCACGAGAGCTTTTATAATATGGTCGCTGATCGTGTTGAGTTTCGCAGCAGCTTGCGTTTTGATTTCTTCATACATCTCAGCTTTCATCATCTGATTTTTATAGCTGTCGATTAAACTTCCCATCTCCGAATCACCTATTAAACCCCATAAAATTTGTTGATTATGTTCATCGATTATTTTCAGATTTTCTACAACGAAATCGGCTCTTTTCGCGGGATCGGTTATTTTTTGAAACGACATTTTAAGTAAGTAAAAAATATAATGTTTTCAGACGTGTTTTTCGACATGTTTCAAAACATAAGTTGGACGTATTTCCCAACGTAACAACATACGTCTACATGTTTTCACGTATGTTTTGTCTTTTTGATAGATTCGTTTTTTGTTTTTCTACCTGACTTCTTCGTCACCTCGTTCACCACATCCATCACGACTTTAATTTTACTTCTAATCTCTTCTTTCTTGTTATTGAATTTTTCAATCTCGCTCAGCATCAACGAATATTCCTCATCTGAAATGTTATCATCCATGAGAGCTTTTTCAATATAGTCGCAGATCGTGTTGAGTTTCACGTCAGCTAGCGTTTTGATCTTTTCATTCATCATCAGCTTTTTACAGATGTAGCTGGCGATTATACTTTGCAGTCCCGAATCTCCCAATCTCTCCGATAAAAAGTTTTGTTGAAAATTCTTCTTGGTTTCCAGATATTCTGCAACGATAAACTCTCTTTTCGCGGGGTCGGTGTTTTTTGGAAACGACATTTTAAGTAGAAAAAAATATAATGTTTTCAGACGTGTTTTTCGACATGTTTCAAAACATAAGTTGGACGTATTTCCAGACGTAACAACATACATCTACATGTTTTCACGTATGTTTGCGAATGTTAGACGTATTTCCAGACGTAACAACATACGTCTACATGTTTTCACGTATGTTTGCGTTAGTCTTTTTTTTTCTCAAACATAGATTGAAAGTACTGCCGGGCTTCATCTTTTCCACGATCGATGAGTGATTGTTTCGTCACCTCGTCCATCGCATCGATCGCAACTTTAATATTACTCCTAATTTCTTCTTTCATGCCGTTGAATTTTTCAATCTCGCTCAGAATCAGGGAATATTCCTGATCCGAAATATTATCATCCATGAGAGCTTTTGAAATATGGTCGCTGATCGTGTTGAGTTTCGCGTCGGCTAGCGTTTTGATCTTTTCATGCTTCTCAGCCTTCAACGCAAGCTTCTTACTGATATAGACACCTATTAAACCTAGCAACCCCATACCTAATGCCGCTCCTTCCAAAGCCATAGCAATGGGTGCTGCGATTATAGTGGATAATACTCCGATTCCTGAAACACCGAGCCCCATCGTGACTGCTGAGAGGACTCCACCTACCACGCCGATTACGCTTACACTTCTATGGTACTTTTTACTCAACGCCGCTCTTTTGTCGCGTACTTGCTCGATTTCCTTCTTAATTTCGCCAATCTTTTGAAGTCGATACGTTTGAGCCGACCCTGTGACGATATGTATTTCTCCTTCCGGTGCTGATGGTAGCTTCGGATAGAGTGATTGTGTTATTTTAATGCCGTCGTATTCCATTCGGTTTTATTTACGCAATATTTTTTAGCAGATAATTTACAATATCATGCCGAGTATCGGAATATTTTGAAACGGGGAATTTGGTCCAAACAAAAGTCCTCTACCTATAGGCACATACCCCGACCCTGTTTTCATGTACAACCCGGATCCTGTTATCGAGGCGCCTTTTGGCCATGGGGATAAGTACAAACCAGACCCGACTGATTTTATCTTACACGTCATATCACCTTTCTTCGCATATATTTTCTTCAGGTACTTTACACCAGATCCGCTGATTGAATCAACAATCTTCGACGCGGTCGCGGAACCTACGCCGGTCATAGCCCCCATCGCTAAACTAGGTAGTAATTTAGACACAAGGAATTTACCCGCTGTTGCTAGAAACGGAAGTATAGCACCTATAAATCCCCCTTGGACTTTCTTATTGTTCTCCAATTGCGTTTTACTCATTTTGATGATCACACCTGTTCCTTTTTCATACGCTTTGGCTAATTTATTGACCTGTGCTTGCGTGAAAGCCAAAGCATGCTCTCCGTTTATATCGCTATGGCTTAGTTTGATACTCACACCAGTTCCCGCTTGAAGAGAATTTTTAATTTTCTCTTGTTGCGCTTCCGAAATATTAACTTTTAAGCACGTGTAGCGACTCATTTTATAAATTACAAAAAAAACTTTCAAACTTCTCTGATGTGAAAACGAATCGTCAAGTCTTCTCCTCTAAGATTTACCTGTTTCCCATTTTGGTCTGTGAGCGCCGTCGTCATCGTTGAAATCGAAGATAGCGTAATGGGAAGATATATTAAATTGTGTGGCACTTCGAAAATCTTGTAACCCGGCCCTACGTTTGGGAAAAAAGAATGTATCACGTTTTCCGTCGTTCCGTTGGAGTATGAAGACCCGATAATGTCGTTAGTCACTCGCAAAGTGCTAATACTCATTATATTTACCAAGTTCTGCGATTCGTTATATCCGCTCCGATAGAGTAATCTTTCAAAACCTAAAACTGATCCTATTGAATTCTTGAGGTCAAAGTTAACCCGATAGCCCTGTGCTATATTTAACACAGACTTCAGCGTATTGGTGTTTGGTTGTATTGAGATACAGTACTCTGAATTTGTCTCATCATAATGCCCTCTCCTCTTCATTATTCTCTGTATGCATTCGTTGATTTCAGTTATTTCATAGCATCCTTCAGGGACTTTTATGGTAATCCAGTCTGTGTCATCATCTGGCGAATATGTGAAGTTGTTGTTTGTCGCGTCGATATTTGGAAAAGAATAGTACGTTTCGAGATTTAGAAGAGCCATTTCATAGTTTTTATTTTTGTCCAGTTCAATTGACGGATTAAAATCTGTTCTGATTCGTGAGCTCTTTTCGCTCAAGAAAATGTAAAATGACTTTTTTGGCTCCGTGTTACGAGCTGTCTTTTCTGTATTATCAGCTATCTGTTTGAGAAGCGATGATTCCATTTGTTATTAGGTCTAGAATAATTTTTTACGACAGCGGATCCTCAATTACGTAAAATAAGTCGAACCCGCAGCGGTATTTACCATTGTACTTTTCGCTACTGTGGTCGATAACAAGGAATCCATGAGGTTGCTCCCATACCGTTTTGCATAGTTTTCTAAACTCATCTTTCGACATGTCTGTACTAACATGATCGTTGTAAATATGGTCGAGGTTTTTCTGATCCTGTTTGAACAGGCAAATAAAGTTTGCATTCTCTCTGATCGTTTGTCGCGGTAGTTTAAAATAATTCTGAGCGAGGTAAAAACAGTCCACATTACTATGCCTTCCCCGAATATAATACTTTTCGCATGTGTTCTGTTTTTCTAATTGTAAATCGTCGAAAATCATCAGATTCTTCTTTTCGCTACTTAAGGCACTCGGGTCTGGCACATCATCGGCTTTTTCAAAGAACTTGGCAATTATATCGGATTTGGCTTTTGATTTTTTAGCCATTTCTTCCATAACGAAGCCTGGTGTCGTATTTAGTTTGACTATTTCATCTTGAAGCTCGAATAAACTAACGATCGATTCTTTTGGTAATTTTTCTTCGAATGCCTTTTTAATAATACGATATTCCGGTTGAAACAGAGATTTACCGAATACCTGGAGGTTATTATAGTCCAACCAGTCTGGTCTGAGCAATAGATTCAGAAGAAGCGTTGTTTTGCCGCACGCTGATTTCCCTATTATCAACCCCCGTATACTTCTAGGTAAAAGAGGATTATTAAATCTTTTCGATAGGGCAGATCCCCAACTCAGATCTTTGATATCCATTTTTTTATTATATTTTTTTATTAAAAAGCGAGATGTATTGCGTAAAGTGTAAAAAACAGACTGAAACGAGAGATGTACAGAACGTCGTGACGAATAACGGAAGATCTATGCTTCGAGGCGTTTGCGTTGTATGCGGGAAAACTAAAACTCAATTCGTAAAAGGAGCCAAGAAAGGTGGAGATTTAGTTAGTTCATTGAATGCGGCCACTAGTACCATAAAGTTACCCTGGGCTAAGTTTCCCGGCGAGATGCATTTACCAGGGCATCAGTTTCTCGGTCCCGGTACTAGGCTAGATTTGAGACTGAATCCAGACAGGACTCCTAAAGATTGGAGCAAACCTATTAATCGAGTAGATAACGCGGCGTATTACCATGATTTAGCTTACGATCAACACACCGATACAGCTTCTAGAAATATTGCGGATTTAACTATGATAAATGATTTGAATAATATTTCTAATCCTAGCTTGCGTGAACGAGTGGAGAGGGCCATAGTTAAACCTATATTATCTACTAAAGCGAGTCTTGGGTTAGGTTTAAAAAAAGCTCTGAAGTGAAATGGACTGATCAATTAGCCGATGAGTTACATAAACCGGTGGTTAGACATTTTAGGAAGAGGAAGGTGATTGTTAATGGGATAGATGAGATATGGGCGGCTGATTTGGTAGACATGCAGAGCTTCGCTAAAGATAATGATGGTGTAAAATACCTATTAACCGTTATAGATGTGTTTTCCAAGTACGGTTGGATTGTACCATTGAATGATAAGAGTGGGAAATCTACAGCGAGCGGCTTCGTGAAGATACTCGAGGGTGGGAGGAAGCCTGTGAAATTATGGGTTGACAAAGGCAAAGAATTTTATAATAAGGATGTAAAGAATTTGGTTGAGTTGTACTCTACTGAGAATGAGGAAAAATCTTGCGTTGTTGAGAGATGGAACCGAACGATGAAAGAAAAGATGTATAAATATTTTTCAGCTAATTCAACGAGAAGATACATCGATATATTAGATGAAATGGTTATCAATTATAATAATACAAGGCATTCTTCCATTAAAATGACACCCGTTAAGGCTAGTATGAAAGTGAATGAAAGGACCGTATTTATGAATTTAAATGGTAAAGAGATTTCAGAGCCTATTGTACCAAAGTTTTCAATTGGTGATAAAGTCAGAATAACTAAGAAGAAGAACATTTTTGAGAAGGGATATACACCCCGATGGACTGAGGAGGTATTTACAGTATCCCAGATTCAATACACGGTTCCACCAACTTATAAGATTACTGATTCTAATGGTGAGGAAATACAAGGTAGTTTTTATGAAGAGGAGCTACAGAAAACAACTCAAGAAATATTTAGAATAGAAAAGATTATCAGGAAACGTGGGAAGAAATCGCTCGTGAAGTGGTTTGGATATCCAGAGTCTTTTAATTCGTGGGTAAATAATGAAGACTTAGTGGCTATGTGATGATAGTTATTTCCCACTCACCCTAAATTCGAAACTACTGGAAATTCCCCGCGTGATGAGTCATAGGCGTGTGCTGGGGTGGTTATGGGGTGGCTGATTTTTGAAGCATGGTTTGGGTAGTTGGCAAATTTTTTGATGAGTCGGCATATTTTTTGAACCATGGTTATGGGTTGATATATTTTTTGATGAGTCAGCATATTTTTTGAACCATGGTTATGGGTGGTTATATTTTTTGATGAGTCGGCATATTTTTTGAACCATGGTTATGGGTTGATATATTTTTGAACCATGGTTATGGGTCGATATATTTTTGAACCATGGTTATGGGTCGATATATTTTTTGAACCATGGTTATGGGTGGTTATATTTTTGAACCATGGTTATGGGACATTTGGAAAAGTTGAACCATGGTTAAGGTCAAATGTTCCAGAATAGTCTTAATCTATCTACTCCTGCGCTGCCAGGCGTAATGTGCTGGACAGTCGCATACTTCAGAAGGCGTTAGACCGGGCATACCTCAGCAGCGCTAGGTCCAGAGGAACAGAGAGAGAGAGAGAGAGAGAGAGAGAGAGAGAGAGAGAGAGAGAGAGAGAGAGAGAGAGAGAGAGAGAGAGAGACAGAGACAGAGACAGAGACAGAGACAGAGACAGAGACAGAGACAGAGACAGAGACAGAGACAGAGACAGAGACAGAGAGAAACATAAGGCAGACAGTCCTAGAAACAGACAGACCGACATTCAGCCAGCCAGAGAGACAGACACACATACACAGCAACACACGCATATATATGTAAATATATATGATTGGATACACTTGTACATAGATGAATTGACAGACACACGCGAAGGCGACCACCACTGTCACGTGACTTTAAAAAACGTTTTTATCATCATCATCGTCATCGTTTTCGTAATCGTCATCGTCATCGTCATCGTCACCGTCACCGTCACCGCCGCCGCCGCCGCCACCACCACCACCACGACCACGAACACCACCACCACCACCACCACCACCACAACCACCACCACCACCAACCACCACCACCACCATCGTGTTGACTATCTTGAGCTACTCTTACCGTTCAGTATATGAACTGTGATTGTGGCCGAATCGAGGTCTGACGATCGACAAGTGTAGAGTCCGGCGTCGGCCAATTTACTGTCGGTGATGACCAGCATACTGACCAGCACCTTTGTCTCGATCTTCTTCGTGATGATGACGCCGTGCCTTGCGTCCGAGTGGATGGGGTTCGAGTTTCCTCTGTACCACTCGACGTCCTGAGGTGGATCCGGTTTTCCAGTGGCGTTACAGATCAACTGGATTGTTCCGCCGCGTTCCACGTATTCCGTTCCTGACACGAGGATATCTGTTGAGATATACAGCCAGCAATGCGACGTATACTGGGATGCAAACTGCAATGAAATGTTGCTGCAATGCGATGTACTGGGATGTAAACTGCAATATTTATTGCAATTCGATGTGCTAAGATACTATTTATAACTGCAATACAATACTACTGTAATTCGATGTACTGGGATGTAAAATGCAATGCAACACTGCAGCAATGCGATGTGCTGGGATGTAAGCTGCAATATACTCTACCTGCATTGCTGCAATGCGATGTTTTGGATGTGAATTCCAATGCAATAGGCCTACTACTACAATGCGATGCACTGGGAGTCTAGGATGAATCTGCAATGCACTGTTAATGCGATGTGGCGCTTGATCAATTATTATATCGGCTCTTGAGCCATGCCCTCAAGAGATTAGGAAATCTGATTGAAAACCGTTTCTGTTGATCAGGTTTAAAACTCGTGTGTATATCGCGCTTATTGTTTGTATGTGCACTTGTTATAGCGCCCCTTCAAGCTCTCTCTACTCAGAGGCGCTCCCGAATGCAGAGCGGACACTGCATCGGAGTTTCACGCCGAAGCGATGAGCAATTGTGAGTGAAAGACTTGCCCAAAGTCCTTACGCGGCGAGGTGGATTCGAACCTCGAACCTTCCCGCTTCAAGGCAACGACGCCACCACTACACCACCGCGCCCCACATGAGAGACGTATATATACAAAATGAGCTAGAGAAAGTGTCTTGAAGATTCGTTCACATAGTTATATAAATTATGCATGCATACAATTGTTTGAGTTTATTGCATGCGCATGCATACATACATATTTACGTACATGTCATGTATACGTACGTACGAACATCGTGAATACAAATGTTGGTAGCCTGCGGGGGTGGTGGGGTCTGAGTTAGGTTGCCAGAGGGTAAATTAGCTGCCGGGAGGGTGGGTCGAGTAGTGGACGGTGGACTTTCGGATGAGTCCAGCAATGAATTTTTTAGGAGACAAGACTTCAATTTTGAGTGAAAAGACTCGAGGAATGATGGATAGACGAGCCTGAAACAGATGATAGTTGGTGGTTGGGGCTGATGTATTGTATTGTATTGTATTATGGCCATTTATAAAGCGATTCTCTCGGCAAAAGCCTTTTTAAACCGCTCCGCAGTGCCAGCGCACTCGAGAGAAGAGGCGAAGATTGAGGCGAGGGAAAAACGAGAAAAGACTACCAGAGGGAATGGCAGAACGAACTGATGCAAATGTTTACTCCATTCTTTTCATTTAAGAGATTTATATAGTGCCCCTTAAAGACCATTGACTCTGAAGTACACAGGAAATGGTTCTGTGGTATTCTATGCAGTATAAGGTGGAGTGAAAAAAACTAAAATTAGAAACCCGAAAAGTAATAGCAACCAAATGTTACCTAATGTCATGGGATCGTCAAATGCCGAAAAATCTATGTTTCTCCTTGTCATTTAGCCAAAGTTACGCGATTAGGTTCTAGAAATTGAGGATTTCTAGCAAGAATGATATTCTTATTAAAAACTTTTGGCTTTTGTTCTCTAAACCGTTGGAAAGAGCTCATAAAATGAGTAAAAAAATACTGTGCTAATTGATAAAATATGCCAATATTAATTTTGTAGATTAATTTTCAGCAAATAGAATGTCGCTGAAATATCTCGAATGCAAAAAACCCAGTTATTAGCGTTTAACATGTTGTCTTCAGTTTTATCAGACATGTTACATGCACATTGGTAAAAACAGTGTGAGAATTGTGAAAAAATAACTGGGAAGGGTTGGACTATGATCCATTTGGACCTGGGTGTGAAAAACAGACTTTACTATGCGGCTCTAAGAAAGACTGAGGGATTAAAACCTCCCAACCCACCGAGAATTCTCACCCTGGTAAAAGGTTAATAACTTCCACAATGCCAATTTTCAGTTTTATAAGTTTATAATTTATAATTTTCGCTTTTTGATCCACTCTTCTATGCAAGCAGAGGTGGAGGTGGAGCAATGGGAAAAATAAACGGAACTTCAAGTGAATACCATTCCAGAGACGTGGTGTAAGTAGTAGTGAGACTACCGCTATGAGGACAATCTAGGTCACGGTTCATTGACATTCATAACTTAAACGAGTCATGAACAAAATAGGAACCGTCAAATCTAAGCCAAGATCATTAGTCCCGCCCACAATGAGTCGCAAACCCGCCTTTCATGAATCATAAGGTCATTAGGGGCTGTCCATCAGATCAATGGACCCGCCCACCGGGCGCTGCGTCTCTCTAATTATACTACCAGATGACGTACTCTTGACGTTCAGGATGATGTCATAGGTGTCCAGTTCGTTCTTCGTGCTGATCTGGCACTGGTAGACTCCCTCGTCCATCGGACCAACGTCCTGGATGATCAGACTCCACTCGCTCATCCGCTGGTTGAAGTCGACGCTGATCCGGCTATCCGGAGCAAACGGATGCATCCCGATCGTCAGAGGATGGACCTCGGACTGCTTCTTCCACGTCACCTGATGAACGCAGCACCAGCGGGAAAAGGCAAGTGAATGTTCTGCTATTGCCGATTGGAGTGAATACATTCGTAGATAGGTACATACAAATATATAAATTCACAGATGAATGAATGAGTGAATGAATGAATGTGTGAATGAATGAATAAACGAATGAATGAAGGAATGAATGTATGAACGAAATAATGAACGAATAATTAAATAAATAAAGGAATAAAGAAGTGAATATATAAATAAAAATAATAAATGAATGAACGAATGAAAGAATAAATGAATGTATGAATGAATGAGAGAATAAATGAATGAATGAACGAACGGATGAATGAACAAACGAATGAACGAACGAATGACTCTGACTGACTGACTGACTGATTGACTAACTGACTGACTGAACGAACGAATGAATGCAATGCAAGCACAGAGCCACGGCCCCACCCCACCCCACTCCACCCCACCCACCTCATCCCACCCCACTCCACCCCACTCCCATATTGCTTACAGTTTTCGTTCCTAGATTGTCGATTCGACAACGGAGAACGGCTCGGTCGCCCGGAGAGACGGTGATATTGTTGGCCGTCTGTCTGAAGATTGGTCGTAGGATGAGGTCGTTGTAGTTGTTGTTGTTCGAGACGGCTACGTAGGGTGCCAGCCTCTGACGCACAAAGACATCGGATGCGGCTGCTGATGCTGATGCTGGTCTGGATGCTGGTGACGATGCCACAGTCTGTGGGCAAACTTCGACAGCGAAAGCCAGTTTAGTATCGATTGTATGCGGATTATAACAAGCTAATTCTTTATGTATCCGTAGGTCTATGAATGTTTGTGAGGATATGTGTATGTATGTTTGTATGTGTATGTGTATGTATGTCTGTGTGGACGGATGGACGACTGGATGCATGCATTTATGCATGTATGCTTATATGTCTTCACAGAATGATTGGACTGAGAATGGACCGGATATAAAGTTTAATTGGTCTTATTACAGGTTCTAATCAATAGGTTTGTTTGTATGTATATGCATGCATGTATGAATGTATGTTTGTATATCTGTATGTATGCATGTGCAATTGCACATATGCATGTGTGTATAAATGCATGTGCAATTGAATATTATGTGCATGATGCGTGCATGTGCGTGTGTTTTCTGTGCGCGTGCCTGTGTATGTGTATGGGTGTGTGTGTGTGTGTGTGTGTGTCAATATATGCATATTTCTATGTACACATTTGTTATTGTGCTTAAATAGGTATATATATATATATATGCGCTTATGTATGTAGCCTACTATGTATTATGTACAGATGTATTTATGTGTGTATGTCTATATTTAAGAAAGAGATTCTGCTTGTCCGTCTATTGATGTATTTGAACGTCAGTGATACGGAGGGTTTAAACTTAATGAAGAAATAATATAAGGATCATATATATATATATATGTATATATATATATAATGTATCATGTAAGCCTATGTATCAAATATATTTATAGACCGTCTGGTATATATATAGCTAGTGAGATAGAGATCGATAACCAGCGACATGATTGATGAGACAAACACAAAGATAGAGACACACACAGAGAGACAGAGAAACAGAGAGAGACAGACAGAAAAAGACATAACAAGAAAAGAATAAATAGGAGACAGACGGACAGACAGACAGACAGACAGACAGGCAGGCAGACAGGCAGACAGACAGTGACAGAGCCAGAGACAGAGACAGAGACACACACACACACAGACAGAGAGAGAAAGACATACAGAAAAAGACATACCAAGAGCAAGAAACGAATGGGAGAAATAGGAGACAGACAGACAGACACACAGACAGACAGACATACAGACAGACAGACATGCAGACAGACAGACAGGGACAGAGCCAGAGACAGAGACTGCTTGTGAGTAATTTGCAATTATCGTCCACTGACAATGTTGTTTCCTCTCCTGCCCTTTCCCCCCCTTCTTCCATAATGACTCCGTCCGTTTTAATGAGCTGGTGGCTTAGTGCGACGACTTGGTCTTCACAGAAACGCACTGATTGGACTGAGAATAGACCGGATATAAGAATAATTGGTCTTATTACAGGTTCTAATCAATAGCGTAGGTCCTATATGGATAACTAATATATATATATACATATATATATATTCGTTCATTCGGACATTTATATAGCGCTTTTTCAATAAAAAACTACTCAGAAGCGCTCCCGACTCCAGCACGCCCAATATATATATATATATATA
>OX457050.1:11986634-11989463 GCA_949752735.1 Lumbricus terrestris | reverse complement strand
TCTCTCTCTCTCTCTCTCTCTCTCTCTCTCTCTCTCTCTCTCTCTCTCTCTCTCTCTCTCTCTCTCTCTCTCTCTCTCTCTCTCTCTCTCTCTCTCTCTCTCTCTCTCTCTCTCTCTCTCTATCTCTCTCTCTCTCTCTCTATCTCTATCTCTCGCTTAATCTCTGTCCGTCTGTCCGTGTCTATCAAATCCATTTATCTGTCTGTCTGTCACCCTCTCCCTTTCCTCTCTCCTACGTCTCTCTCTCACTCTCTGTCTGTGTGCATAATTTATATATTCATAAACGAGAGTGAAACAACGCAATATACAACAACGCTTGTGATGCACTCGCACGTAAGTAAGTAGATCTAACACCATCATCATAATAGAAGAATCTATAATTTTTTTGTATAATATAGAACGATCCTAATTTTAAAGGGAACCAAGAGCGTTGTAAATTAAACCATGACCGTTGTACATGTTAATGACCGTTGTACACGTTAATGACTGTTGTACATGTTAATGACCGTTGTACATGTTAACATAGAACGTTGCCATCGTGCCCCAAATCCGTAGCATTCGTCGTTTATGACCCAATGTATACATGTACGTCTGTGACCTGAAGTCCAATTGACGTTCTCTCTATGAGGCAATTATTTACAGCAGATCTCTGTCTGTATCTCTGTCTCTCTCTTCATATATATATATATATAATGTATAATATATATATAATATTATATATATATAATATTATATATAAAAATTATTATACATAGGCCTATATATATTTCTCTCAAATGTCGTCTGCAGTAATGTCGCACTCCATGAAGGGTCAGAGATCCTCTTCTGTCGAATGCGCTGGTTGCAGAGAAGCATGCCATATTTTCCATTCTGTCTTGTGGCTGAGACGTGGAACCGGTTTATGCCGATTTTTTGGCCCAGATATACGTTTCATGCAATGAATTGTTGCGTTGCGACAATGCAGATACTGCAGCAGAGCGGATAGAGGGATGGCAGGAAGGATGGAAAAGAAATATGTAAGGAGGGAATAAAATGTTTTAGGAAAAGAGAGAGAATCAAGAATGGAGTGAGATATTTAAGAAAAGCATGAAATATGTGAGGAAGGAATGAAATATTGAAAGAAGGAGTGAAAGGTTTTATAAAAGGAATGAAGGATATAAGAACGGAAATAAATACGAAAGAAGGAAGTATGTGGAAGCATTGAAATAAGAAAGGAAGGGAGGGAGGAAGGAAGAAAGGAAGGAAGGAAGGAAGAAAGGAAGGAAGGAAGGAAGGAGGAAAGGAAGGAAGCAAGGAAGGAAGCAAGGAGGGAAGGAAGGAAGAAGAGAGGGAAGGAAGAAAGGAGAGAGGGAAGGAAGGAAGAAAGGAAGGAAGGAAGGAGGGAAGGACGGAAGGAAGGAAGAAAGGAAGGAATTAAGGAAGGAAGGACGCGGAAGTGTTAAAGAGGCTGGAAGGATGAATAAAAAGGAAGGAAGGAACCAAGCAGGTTGCAGAGAAGGAATCCAACAGATCCAGAGAGATAGATAGACAGAGACATATACAGACACAAACACAGACACAGAGGGACAAAGAAGACGACTTGGATCGTGCCGCTGGAAACTGATATGGTTGGCAGATAATAATGTCTCCAATCCAGATGACAGCAAGAAAGCAGAATCGTCCCCCCACCCGCCCTGGCACCGTCCAGACCGACTGCACATGGAAAGGATGGAAGAGGACCTACATAATATCCTCCATCGAGATGAGCACGACCGCATCCCTGGCACAGCCACTGGACCAATCAACTGTCATATACATGTATGATCATCCATAATATATGATGCACGTGCACTGCGTGAACTTCGCGTCGTTACATTATTAATTATACATTGCGAATCTAAATAGAAATAAGATTAATACATTGAGTGAGCGTCTTTTCAATGACACTCTGTCTGGGCCTGTCACGTGCATCATATCTTCGTGGTAGACGTGATCTCCTTGTTCCACGAGCAAGGATTGCTTGTATCGAAGACTCGAGCTTCTGCCTTCTTTGGTCATGCACTCTGGAATCATCACTCTCCATTGGCACGTTCTTAACGCAAGCACATCGTTTCGGCATCTCAAATTTTTTTGTTCTGTCGGTCATTCTCACTGGGAGCGCCTCTGATTAGTGTGCCCTGTGAGAGGCGCTATTTAAATTCATAAATACAATACAATACAATAGTGACTATTAGTGAGGCGCGGTGGTGTAGTCACTGTAGTGGGTATGTTCGTTGCCTTGCAGCCGAAGGGTTGCAGGTTCGAATCCACCTCAAGTCGCCGATGCAGTGTTCGCGCGGCAGTCGGGGGCGCCTCTGAGTAGTGAGCTTGATGGGCGCTATGACAAATGCACATACAAACAAATACAATGACCAATATGCTGCTTCATTACATAAATATACACTGGCAATCTATAGATGGTAATACATTTAATGACGTTCTTTTCAATGGCACTCTGCCTGTACATGTACCTGTCGTTTGCATTCTCTTTTTCGTTCACTATCCGCTCACGTTATAGATAATTGTCATGATCTCTGCCATTACTATATTAATATTTCAACCATCAACCATAATGCTGCCTGTTCTATAATAGACATAAATTATTATTTAGATACAGTTCTGTTAGTGGATGTGTTTTTAGCCACATTTTAGATGTTTGGAAAAAGAGAAAGTCAATTGAAGACAGAGACAGATGCTGTTGGACTGGATGATGATGATGATGATGTTGTTGTTGATGATGATGATGATGATGATGATGATGATGATGATGATGATGATGATGATGATGATGATGATGATGATGATGACGAT
>OX457050.1:11969134-11981634 GCA_949752735.1 Lumbricus terrestris | reverse complement strand
AGAGAAAGAAGAGAAGGAGGAAGGAAGAGGAGAAAGAGGTGAAGTAGGGGAAAGAGGAGGAGGAAGATGAAGAGGAGTGGGAAGAAGGGACGAGGAAGAGGAGAAGGAGGAAGAAGAGAAGGAGTAGGAAGAGGAGAAAGAGGAGAAGTAGAGATGAGGAGAAAGAAGGGAGGAAGATGAGAAGGAGGGATAAGAGAGGGAGGAGGAAGGAAGAGTAGAAAGAGGGAAAGAGGAAGAGGAGTGGGAAGAAGGGAGGAGGAGGAGAAGGAGAATGAGGAGGAAGGAAGAGGTTAAAGAGGAGGAGAAGGAGTAGGAGGTGCTGGGGAAGAAGAGGAGTACGGGGAAGAGGAGGTGAAGAAGCGGAAGAACAGGAGGACGGGGAGAAGAGGAGGAAGGGGAAGAAGAAGAGGAGGCGGAGAGGATTAGGAGGAGGAAAAGAGGAGGAGGAGGACCTGGAAGAGAAGGAAGGAGGAAGTGAAAGAGGATGCGACTGCTGAGGCAACTGAGGAGGAGAGGGAGAGGGAGAAACACTCCTCTTCCTCTTTCCCCTACTTCTCCTCTTTCTACTCTTTCTTCCTCCTCCTTCTATTCTCCCTCCTTCTCCTCTTCTTCGATGGATATTTGTGAATACTGTCAGTTGTGAGTCGCGCTGCAGTTGCTGTTGTGTTGTGTGACCGAGGTATCCATTACGAAGCGGTGAATGCGATGCTCCTATAAACAGCAGGACGGCTAAGTGCTTCCGCAGACATATTATGTCTGTCCCTCTCTGTCTGTCTGTTTGTCTGTGTGATTCTATCCGTCTGTTTGTCTCTGTATCTGTTTGTCTCTCTGTCTCTGCCTGTCTGTCTCTGTCTTTGCCTGTCTGTCTCTGTTTCTGTCTATCTGTTTGTCTCTGCCTGTCTGTCTCTGTCTTTGCCTGTCTGTCTCTGTTTCTGTCTGTCTGTTTGTCTCTGTCTCTGTCTGCCTGTCGCTGTCTCTGCCTGTCAGTCTGTCAGTCTGTCTGTCTGTCTGTCTCTGCCTGTCTGTCTTTGCCTGTCTGTCACTGTTTCTGTCTGTCTGTTTGTCTCTGTCAGTCTGTCTGTCTGTCTGTCTCTGTCTCTGCCTGTCAGTCTGTCTCTGTCTCTGCATGTCTTCTTGCCTGTCTGTCTCTGTCTTTGCCTGTCTGTATGTTAGTATCTGTCTCTCGCACTTCGGGCATGACTCCTCCGCTCTTATTTTTTTCCGTCGTCACAATCATCATCCTTCTCCTACCTTTTCTGTTGTGCATAAATGCGGCCAACATGTAAATCAACAATCTGTCCAGACTTCTATAGCGCCTTTCTATTGAACCGATTGACACTTTAATTAAGCAGAACTGACTGCAACGAGATTCAATTAATGCTGCCAACGGTCAGTCTGTCGCTATTGCTGTCTGTCTGTCTGGCTGTATGATGCTTGACAGCTTCATTTTATGCCTTCCTTGTCTCTTACCCTCTCTACCTCACTTTTCTCCTCTCCTGCGCTTTCGTATCCTAGGCTATGGTAGTGACATTCACAGTGGTGAAAAAAGACAGGAGTTACGGCATCCTACTGTTTGTCTTATATTGTGTGTCTGTATATGCGTGTGTGCCTTCGACCAGCATCTCTCTCACTGTCTCTGTCTGTCTCTCTCTGTCTGTCTCTGTCTCTCTGTCTGTCTATCTGTCTCTGTCTCTCTCTGTCTGTCTGTCTGTCTGTCTATCTATCTCTGTCTCTCTATGTTTCTCTCTGTCTGTCTGCCTGTCTGTCTGTCTGTCTCAAACATTTATACATACATGTATAATTCTATACATGCATACAAACATATGTATGCATTTGTCGGCGTGGCATATATATCTATATATAATAGAGAGAGACAGACAGACAGACATACATATTTGCTACGCCGACAAATGCATACATATGTTTGTATGCATGTATAAATGTGTGTATAAATGTTTATATTTATGTATGTGTATATATATATAAATTATTAGACCTACATTATGGCTATATATATATATATATATATAAATATATATATATATATATATATATATATATATAAAGCTCGCGCGTTTGTGTATGTGTCCTGGAAACCTGATTTAAACGCAATAAATCGTATTTATAAATCTTGTCGGAATCGAATGTTCGGATGTCACGGACTGCTCCAGACTTCATTACTCCATTTAAAGACTGATGTCTGCTGCTGCTTCACGTCTTCCATGTGGACCTGGCGCCAGCAATGCCTACGACTCGTCGGACGATAGCATCTCTGCAGTTGCGCAAACTCTGTCGCTGCAGCAGGGACAAAACACGTAGCCGGAGATTGTGGGTTGGGGGGGGGGGGCAAAGATGGAGGGAACAGGAGAGGGGGAGAAAGAGAAAGAAAAAATGGCCGACGATCAATGAATCGCAGCGTAATGAACTTAATATAGCAGCTGTTTAGAAATAACGTCGAATAGAGATAAGATGAGAGAGAGAGAGAGAGAGAGAGAGAGAGAGAGAGAGAGAGAGAGAGAGAGAGAGAGAGAGAGAGAGAGACAGAGACAGAGAGAGAGAGAGACAGAGAGAGACAGAGAGAGACAGAGACAGAGACAGAGACAGAGACAGAGACAGACAGACAGACAGACAGAGACAGAGATTGGTCGAAGCAAAAGCGAAAGGATAGCAGAAGAAGAGACAAAAACCGGCGGTAAAACTGGTAACAAAACAGCTGTAACATGCACAGAAAGTCAAAGCAATAGCAGAAACGGCTTAAACAGAATGGAAACAGATAAGAGAAAGAGTTGCGTCATCAACCGAATATGCAGCTGAAACGCGTATTAGAAACACATGCATGAAACGTTTCTTCTGCACGTTTCAGGCAAAATACTGACCATTACTATAATGTGGACATTCTTTTCAAAATCATACCCACGATAATCGTGTTGATGATGATGATGTTGTTGCTTTTGCTATTGTTGATGATAACGATGACGACGATGACGATAATGACGATGATGATGGCGTTGTTGCTGTTTTATATGTCGATAATGATAACGATGACGACGACGACGACGACAATGATGATGATGATGATGAGGAGGAGGAGGAGGAGGAGGAGGAGGAGGAGGAGGAGGAGGAGGAGGAAGAGGATGATGAGGATGATGATGATGATGATGATCTCTGTGGTCTCTCGCTGTGTCCTTGGCTGTGCTCCGTCATACTTGTCTGATCTTTGCTGTCCAGTCTCTGACGTTGCAGCGCGTCGGGTACTTCGCTCTTCGGCTAGGGGTGAGCCTCTAGTCCCGCGGGCTCGCTTGGCTATTAAGCAGCGCCGTGCTTTCTCGGTCGTGGGGCATATACTGTCTGGAACGACCTCCCGCGGTCACGCTTCGCTCTCTACTTGTGGTCCATCCGACTGGGTTCTACAAGTCTCACAAGTCTTTTTTTGTTCGTGGTTGGGCTGGGAGCGCCTCTGAGTAGTTTCTTGAAGGGGCGCTCTATAAATGCTCTGAATGAATGAATGAATGAATGATGATGATGATGATGATGATGATGATGATGATGATGATGATGATGATGATGATGATGATGGGGATAATGATGATGACGATAACGATGATGACGATTACAATACGCTGCTGCTGCTGCTGATGATGACGACGACTACGGCGACGACCACAGCGACTGCGATGATGATGCTGGGGAAGACGAATCAGTTAGGGACATGTCGTTGCCATTATTTTGTTGCGAATATAGCAGTGGTGACCAACTTGTGACACGCCGACCTATGATGAGTGGCACGGAGGACCATGGAATTTTGAGAAATATTGATGCTAGATCTGCTAGTTTAAAATGTTAGTCTAGGCATCTCAGGATGGAGGAGTGGGGTGGGCGGGGATTGGCACCCAGGAATGACGAACTGCTCCAGAAAAAAAATCGACGGCTGTTGCTGACATGTATATAAAAGTTTACCAGAAATTTTAAGAAAATGTAGAATTTACTACCGAATGTTATGTATATTATCGGAGTTTTTGCAGAAAGACGGAAAAAGGTCGTAAGAGGGGACGTACATGTAGGGTGACGTCGGTTGCCTGCATCCTCGGTCCCTGCCGTCCACCCACCCCACTCCAGACACATGAATCCCTCCCCCAAAGCAGGGAATCATATGAAACACTGGGCGACGCCGTGTGACAACAATGATCAACTAGCGCCGCCCTCCTACTTTTCCCGGCTTTGGACCGGCACTGCCAGAGTACAAGCAGTGACAGAATTTCTTGTGAGATTTTGTCGTGCTTCAACAGAAGATGTTAATTAAAATTGGAAGTGCTACCCCTTTTCAAAGCGACTTTCACCCTTTCGAAAGGTGTCTATTGCATGTCATTATTTTGTCACCTCTCGTCGCATGGAGTGTTCCACATACAGATTGGAGGGTGAGGAGATTACCAGTCGGAGATTATGACCATGTGTGTGTGTGTGTGTGTGTGTGTGTGTGTGTGTGTATGTATGTATGTATGTATGTATGTATGTATATATATATATATATATATATATATATATATATATAATTACCCGCTGTGGGACCCGGCGTTGCCCGAAATTTCGGGTTTTCGACACTACTTCTCTGGGGTAGACGGCGTTGACCGATAAATTTAGGGTTTTCGCCCCCACCCTCCACCCCATCCCGCATCTTCCAAAAAAGCCAAACATGACTTGCCCCGCAGCGGGGCGGGTGTGTGTGCTGACTGTGAGTGAAGGCCCTGGTCGCATTCTAACTCTAGCTGCAAGGTTTGAAGTGTAAAGCTGCGAAACTGCGCGAATATATGAAAATAGCGAAATTTCGGGTTTTCGTCCCCAATCAGGCCCCAGTGGAGAGACATTCACCAACCCCTCCACTGGGAAACTTAAAATTTTCTTTGCCCAAATTTTAATTTGCATAGCTTCGGACTCTCTTCGTTTATCTCTTGGATAAAATTTTCAAGAAACATTGATAATTTATCCCAGGGCTTTTTTAATGTGCAGTTACACACAAAATGTGCAGTTCTAAATGGATTTGTGCAATTGTAGAAGCACTTCTGTACAGTTAAAACTAGCGAAAAAAGGCCATTGTCCTCCAATTGGAAGTAATTTAACATGGAGGATGGGAAGGAAAGAAGGGGTTGTGCAGTTCTAAAAATTCCTTAAAAACAGCCCTGATTTATCCCTCTTACATTCTCTCGAATTTTATACAGTTTCATTTAGAATTGACAAGTATATCGCCAAAACAAAAAGGGTATCAGTTCAATTGGGACACCGTGTAGATACGCTAAAATAAATCACCTTAAGAAGTAAGTAAAATATAACTTGTCGTCAAATGCTTCGATGAATATTGCGTGTGACAATTTTGTGAAGTGAGTAAACTGTTATGGTCGATATCAGTAGTTAACGAATTCGCTAGATGGCGATAGATGTATGTATGTATGTATGTATGTATGTATGTATGTATGTATGTATATGAACATTTATATAGCGCCTTACAATAGTCTCACGAAGGCGCTTAACGCAGCTACCGGGCAGTTCTGAACAAGTGCGACTTAATTAACTTTGAGAATGTTTCATGAGAAACACGCAACGCAGCATCACGAATTGCCAATGGAAGACTTCCAGAATGAAGGTCCAATACACGAGAAGGCGCGGTGTGTCCGCATCACTGTACGGGAGCGTGGGACTATCAAGTCCCCACGAGTCGCAGAGCGCAGAGACCGACGACCTGGTTGGCTGGAGACGGGAATACAAAGTTCCCTAATGTATTCTGGCGCCAGGCCAACCACTGACGCTCGTCCCATAACGATGATGATGCCAAAGATTTCTTCGATTCTCACGTTAGACACCTTTACAATGAGTTTAGAAAACTTTTAAATAAGCACTCTGAGTTTATTTTACACTGGTCTAGCACCTTGCTCTTAAGTGCTGTAATATGCCGAGCAAATTTCTGCCCAGGGTAACGGCATCTGTTGTCATAGATCCTGGTCAAATCGGATCCATCCATCCATTTGAACGCTCCAAACATATTTGCTCATAGCTTTCCCCGCCTATATCTAGGTTTTTCGGTCTAGTCTAGGTCTCTGCTTTTTTTGTCAAGATACAGATTTTTTTGTCACGGTCGTTTTTTGGGCATTTTTCGAGAAAATTGAGTTTTTCGGTGTAAATTTACGAAAGGCGAGTAAAAGCAAGAAAATTTAATAAAATATCTGACTTTGGAGCAAATTACTAAAAAAACAATCAGCAAATTTGAATGGAGAAATAGGAAAATCTGGACATTTTTGGGACCTGAAACACTTAATAATAATAATATTTTAACAGTAACAGTAGAAGTAGTAGCAGTAGGTGTACTAGTGTAGTAATAGTAGTAGTTGTAGTAGTAGGCCTATAGGGGTAATAGTAGTAGTTTGTCTGTCTTTGTTTTGCTTGTGCACTTCTTATAGCGCCCCTTCAAGCTCCCTACTCAGAGGCGCTCCCGACTACAGAGCGGACACTGCATCGGAGTTTAACGCCGAAGCGCTGAGCAATTGCGAGCGAAGAACTTGCCCAAGGTCCCTATAGGCGGCGACTTGTGGTGGATTCGAACCTGCAACCCTTCGGCTGCAAGGCGACGAACTACAGCACTACACCACCGCGCCCCAATAGTAGTAGTGGCAGCAGTAGTAGTAGTAGTAGTAGTAGTAGTAGTGGTAGTGGTAGTGGTAGTGGTAGTGGTAGTGGTAGTGGTAGTGGTAGTGGTAGTGGTAGTGGTAGTGGCAGTGGCAGTGGCAGTGGCAGTGGCAGTGGCAGTGGCAGTGGCAGTGGCAGTGGCAGTGGCAGTGGCAGTGGCAGTGGCAGTTGCAGTGGCAGTGGCAGTGGCAGTGGCAGTGGCAGTGGCAGTGGCAGTGGCAGTGGCAGCGGCAGCGGCAGCGGCAGCGGCAGCAGCAGCAGCAGCAGCAGCAGCAGCAGCAGCAGCAGCAGTAGCAGTAGCAGTAGTAGTAGTAGTAGTAGTAGTAGTAGTAGTAGTAGTAGTAGCAGCAGCAGCAGCAGTAGCAGTAGTAGTAGTAGTAGTAGTAGTAGTAGTAGTAGTAGTAGTAGCAGTAGCAGTAGTAGTAGTAGTAGTAGTAGCAGTAGTAGTAGTAGTAGTAGTAGTAGTAGCAGCAGCAGCAGTAGTAGTAGTAGTAGTAGTAGTAGTAGTAGTAGTAGTAGTAGTAGTAGTAGTAGTAGCAGCAGCAGCAGCAGCAGTAGTAGTAGTAGTAGTAGTAGTAGTAGTAGTAGTAGTAGTAGTAGTAGTAGTAGTAGTAGTAGTAGTAGCAGCAGCAGTAGCAGTAGTAGTAGTAGTAGTAGTAGTAGTAGTAGTAGTAGTAGTAGTAGTAGTAGCAGTAGTAGTAGTAGTAGTAGTAGTAGCAGTAGTAGTAGTAGTAGTAGTAGCAGCAGCAGCAGTAGTAGTAGTAGTAGTAGTAGTAGTAGTAGTAGTAGTAGTAGTAGTAGTAGTAGTAGTAGTAGTAGTAGTAGTAGTAGCAGCAGCAGCAGCAGCAGTAGTAGTAGTAGTAGTAGTAGTAGTAGTAGTAGTAGTAGTAGTAGTAGTAGTAGTAGTAGTAGTAGTAGTAGTAGTAGTAGTAGTAGTAGCGGTGGCAGTGTATAGCATCCGTAGACTTTTAGGCCTACTGCGCACATTTTGATTGACACATAAACGAACATTTATCCTAATAATCCGATGTTTTCCTAATCGTGTCTTTTCTTTATATATATATATATATATATATATATATATATATATATATATATATATATATATATATATATATATAGTCGTCAGCAACTGGCCAGACATCAGTTCTTTGGTTCCATAGCCTGTGGGTTTTTTTTCGAGAGTCCATTAAGGCTGTATATGAGATTTAAGGCTAAGGCTATAATCCATAATGTCACTGTTTATTTTTGTCGCGAAGCTGACGACATGCATTTCGGATAGAGAACAGTAATATTATTAAGAGTATTTATGTACACTTGTATAATAGCCTACAGCGACTTGTGTCTTAAGCGTAAATTAAGCATTTGCCTTTGCGAAAAGTAATGAAAAGCTCGATTAATAAAAATTTAATAATCTATTATCGGTCCAGATTCTTTGGTATTCTGCCAAACGACTGGCTCAAGTGCAGAGCGAATATCGAACTAAAAATCGAAGAAACGAATTGTGGTCCAATCGCAGGAGATCTGTCTGTTTATCATGCGAATCGATTGACCAATCAGAATGGAGCATTCGTGTGAGCTGACCTGCGAAAGCATGCGATTGGTCAATCGGAGGAGGTGTGCTAAGGAACTATAGATAAACTTTTCATCGGAAGTGTTAAGTTGAACAAGAGAAACATTTCAACCAATCAGAGGCGGTTTTCGTACAAGATAACAAACTTTCCTTAGCCAGTCAGCTGAAGTTCATTTCACTCAGCTGACCAATCGGAAGTGTTAAGTTGAACAAGAGAAACATTTCCACCAATCAGAGGTGCTTCTTCGTACAAGATGAGCATCGCCTAGCCAATCGCAACTGATCACTAGCTATATAGAGATCGATTGTCATTGGCTCTCACATCTTCCATGCTGTAATATGCCAAACAAATTTTTGTCGAGGGCAACGGCCTCTGTTGTCACAGGTCCTCGTCAAATCTGGATCCTTCTCCTCTCCCATCTAGCGTTATTTCTTCGAGTCTAAGGCTCTGTTTAAGAAGACTCTTTCATAATCGTAATCGTAATCTCCTAATTTCTAAAGCGCCACTCGAAAACCAAGCGCGGGGCACCGGCTTATTCACGAGCGCTGCGTTGAGTCAAAAGGGTTGTCCGTAAGAGTAGTCCATGGTGCACGGTCCGGGTCGCAGACAGTTTGCTCTAAGGTCGTTTTCAACAGGATCAATCCAATAACAACACTGCCGTGTAAATCAGACGTCATCTAATCTTTGGCAGCTGCTCTGTCCACAGACGAGAGAAAGAGAAGGTTTCTTCTGCCCTGCGTTGAGCTTTTGCAGGAACTTTGTCAAAACCAACTCGTTCTTTCTGCACTTATGATTATCACTTGATTCTGGATTCGTCATCTACTCATCTTGTTCTTATCAGACTGAGTCAGAGAGTGAGTGAGTGAGCAAGCGAGCTGGAGAGCGCCGAGCGACTGGGTGAATCAGTCAGCCAATTAGTGAGTCAGTGAATCAGTTCGTGAGTCAATCAGTGAGTCAGTCAGTGAGTAAGTCAGTGAATCAGTCAGTGAGTCAATCAGTGAGTCAGTCAGTGAGTCCGTCAGTGAGTCAGTGAATCAGTCAGTGAGTCAATCAGTGAGTCAGTCAGTCAGTTATTCAGTCAGTCAGTCATTCATTCAGTCAGTAAGTCAGTCATTCAGTGTCAGTAAGTCAGTCATTCAGTCAGTCATTCTGTCATTAAAACAGTCAATAATTCAGTCAGTCAATCAGCCAGTCTCTCAGTCAGTCAAGTCAGTCAGTCAGTTCGTCAATCAGCAGGACCGTCCATTAGTTGATTTATTGGTCACTTAAATCTAATTCATCAAACTATTATTCATTCAACAACTCACTCATTCATTCATTAATTCAGTTATTAGAGTCGGTCAAGTCTTTCCCGTCTCCATGGAGTTCACCCAAACTCGCGCCTACTTCCTCTGGGCTCCACCCACATGCCTCACACCAACGAAGCCTCAGCCGAATCATCCCCTTTATCTTTCTTTTCAGAACCGTCGTTGCTTGCCATATGAATTGAAGAGCAATAATTTTTGTTGTTGTTGTTGATATCACAGAGAAGTCGTCAAAGAATCCATCGACCATAACGAGAGGATGATGATGATGATCAGTGGAGTGTGACCGTTGTTCACTGGAGCAGCACTTTGAACCGTCAAACGATGCGAAGCTACAAGACAATAAGACCAGTTGTTTAGGCTGCTATTGTCATCAACATTGCGTGTGTAGCTAATAGCCGGACACACAAACACACACACGCACATGCACACACACATTCACGCCCGCACACACATACACACACGCACGCGCACACACAAGCACGCACACACACCAACTATTACATACCCATTGCCTTGACCATTCTCTCCATCTGTAACTCCGCCACTGGTTGCACTCTGCCAGTGCCAGTCCCAAGCCTGGATAAAGGAGGAGGGCGTCGCTAATGGTCTTTGTTACCACGCAGTGACGTTAAACTGCATATGTCTGTCTGTCTGTCTGTCTGTCTGTATGTACAATTGTATGTATGTATTTTTATGTATGTATTATTGTCTGTCTGTCCCTGCCTCTGTCTGTGCTCTGTTTCTGCATGTTTTTGTCTTTGTCTCTGTCTCTATATTTGTCACTGTCACTGCCCGTCTGTCTGGCTGTCTGTCTCCTTCTCTCTTAGACAAGAGAAATAAACAAAAGACACTGAATAGTGAGACAATATGAAGAGTCTTACACTGGCTGCTCCTTTCTCGTTTCGCCTCCGGTGCAACAATAGCTGACCTCGTCGAGGTCATGTGTAAACTGGATTCGCGTTTCGAGGCAGTTGCTAAGTGATGTTGTTCAGATTCCATCGGTTCTGAAGACAACGAAGAAAACAGAAACCAGATAGTAATGCGCCACGGTTACCATAATCATCATCGTCATCGGTGTTGTTGTCGTCGACGTCGTCGTTATCATCAACATCATCAATTTATCGTGATCATCATAGTTGTAGTAGCGTAGTTGTAGTAGTGGTAGCAGCATTAGTAGTAGTAGTAGTAGTAGTAGTAGCAGCAGTAGTAGTAGTAGTAGTAGTAGTAGTAGTAGTAGTAGTAGTAGTAGTAGTAGTAGTAGTAGTAGTAGTAGTAATAGTAATAGTAATAGTAGTAGTAGTAGTAGTAGTAGTAGTAGTAGTAGTAGTAGTAGTAGTAGTAGTAGTAGTAGTAGTAGTAGTAGTAGTAGTAATAGTAGTAGTAATAGTAATAGTAGTAGTAGTAGTAGTTGCAGCAGCAGCTGTAGTGGTAATAGCAGTAGTAGTTGCAGCAGCAGTAGTAGTAATAGTAGTAGTAGTTGCAGCAGCAGTAGTAGTAATAGCAGTAGTAGTTGCAGTAGCATTAGTAGTGGTAGTAGAAGTATTAGCAGTAGTAGTAGCAATGGTAGTAGTTCATAAAATTTTTGACAATTAATGATGTACCTCTTCCTTCTTCTGCTCTTCCTCTTCGCCCATCTCCTTCCCTTTTCCTTCTCCTATTCCTCCTCCCCTTATCCTCCTACTTTTTATCCATCCTCCTCCTCCTCCTCCCAATCCTCCTCAATGTCACCGCGTGCTGCCACCTACCGAATATCGTGACGACTTCCTCCTTCCTGCCTATTCGGTTGGCGGCGACGCACTTGTAGTCGCCGAAGTCGGCTCCCGTCAGGTCTCGTATGACGACCCGCAGGACGATGGCGGCGTGGGGCTCGGGGGCGTCGTACCGCTGGATGGCGTGTCGGTCGGACGGCGTGACGAGCCTCTGGTGTCGCTCCCAGTGGACGACCAGGTCGTCCCTCGGGAAGGCTGAGACGGTGCACTCGAGGACGACCTCCCGGCCGCGGCGCTGACCCGTCGAGCGACTAGTGACGCTCAACTCTGGTCCGTCTGTATACATATGAGATACATTGTGTGATAGTGTGATACATGGTATGGTATGGCATGGTATATACATATAATTATATTATAGGTTGCACGCGGAGGTGGAAGGAGAGAGGTCAACACGTTGGGAGCACAGAAATGCACGCCATGCGGCTCGCGTTATAGATATATAATACATGTTCATTAATTATATATAATATTTATTACATATACTAGTGTGGTCCTTAGCTCCATGTAAAAATATTTTTTGGAGAATTTTAAACGAGGCACCCTCCTAACTTATACCTTTAGGTTAAAAAACATCAACACTGAAAATTTTGGCAGATTTTTTTGAGTTTTAGGGGTCGCTACCGGACGTAACATAATTATATCAATGTAAAGACACAGGCGAAACCTGGAATATCGTATATTGTACACTATTACTTGTGTACATGTATGGTTGAATGCACAAATTGAAATAAATTCTGGTGGGCAATGGACCGTTTGTTTTTATGCGCACTTGTTATAGCGCCTCTTCCAGCCCTCAACCGCTACTCAGAGGCGCTCCCGACTACAGCGCGGACACTGCATCGGAGTTTCACGCCGAAGCGCTGTGCAATTGCGAGTGAAGGACTTGCCCAAGGTCCCTACGCGGCGATTTGAGGTGGATTCGAACCTCAAACCTTCCGGCTTCAAGGCAACGACGCCACCACTACACCACCGTGCTGGAGGTGGACTAGTGGCCTGTGGACTGGTTTACTATTTTGGACAAAACGCATACACGGACATAAAAATGTTTTTTCCAGTGAATGTTTCCATTATTGCATCAGTCTTTTGCGACGATAGGTAGGCCTATATATTTCTTCACAACCAATATAGCAGAGTCTGCATCTGATCCTCATTATTTGTTTGAAGCTTATTATACTTGT
>OX457050.1:11921634-11964134 GCA_949752735.1 Lumbricus terrestris | reverse complement strand
TTACCGGATCCAATGCGATTTGCGCAAACGCCAATCAATCATTCCGGATCTAATGCAAATTTTTGGAACATCAATGAATCTTACCAGATCCAATGTGATTTTGAAATAATGTCTAGAATCTTACCAGAACCAATGTTATTTGGTGCGATGGTCTAGAATCTTACCGGTTCTAATGCGATTGGGTGTTTCGAAAAAATCGTCAAGGTTCAACACAGAGGTCGAAAATAGGTTGCAGATTGCAATAAAATACACTGAATGGATGATGTATTATTCTTGACATTTGTATAGCGCCAATTCAACAATGGCAATAAATAATTGATGTTTCCTGGACCGCAGAGTATACGTGGACAATCGAGTATCAATCGAACTTTCGTATAGGAAAAAATGATTCATAAGCGAAAAAATCAACAATAACAATAATTAACGTTGGCATTATTCTCAAGCTTCAGTTCAATCATACCCATCCTTGCACATAGAGCCTGAATGACCAGACTCTGAAATCACGATTCCATTGCATACGCGACTTCTCTTACAGCCATTTAAGATTATGGCCGCCATTTTGTCCGCCATTTTGAATTTCTTGCAGAGCTACATAATTATGTGTCCTTGGTTCCATTGCATTCCTTGCACTTTATAATCTTAATTCAGTGTCTAAAATCGTCTTTTTATCACGTACAATACTTTACTTATAGTCACTTGAAGCCACTGACCGCCATTTTGTCCGCCATCTTGTTTTCCCATATAACCGCCAAAAATACAGCTTGCTAACAGCGGTTTTCGTTTTCAGCGGGAGTCAAATTAGTCTAAAAACGCCTGTTAGCAAATTGTTACACGATTTGCTTCTAACAGTGATTTCTAGAGCACGTTTACAATTCCAAGCCTTGTCTATGGTGACAAACCATGCGCTCCATGCAGAAAAAAGACTTCTTGCTATGATGTCAAACATATCGAAACACATGCTTCATCTTCTGATGTTAAACCGACAATGGAAGAAGATCTTGTAAGTGACCCTAAATTACTGATCACCTTTCAACACTCGATTCGTCATTATCTGTGCTTGGGGAATCTCCTTGTAACTTGTGCCGAAGAGAAAACTGCACGCTACATACTACATACAAAAAAGAAAGCTGAAGAGAGAATTAACTGTGTTAGGAGTTGTAAGTATAATTATGCGCCTAATGTTCTTAATGATGGCGATGAAGCGCATGACTGAAAAACGACCAAACAGCTAAAAACAAAGTAACAGAGTTCAAGACGTGCACACTGAAAAGTGCACAAGGAACAAGTGCACACTGAAAGTGACAAGGGACAAGTGCAGACAGTGAAAAGTGAAAAGGGACAAATGCACAATGAAAAGTGACAAGAGACAAGTGCTGACAGTGAAAAGTGACAAGGAACAAGTGCTGACAGTGAAAAGTGACAAGGAACAAGTGCTGAAAGTGACAAGGGACAAGTGCAGACAGTGAAAAGTGACAGGGGACAAGTACACACTGAAAAGTGACAAGAGACAAGTGCTGACAGTGAAAAGTGACAAGGAACAAGTGCTGAGAGTGAAAAGTGACAAGGGACAAGTGCTGACAGTGCTACCAAAAGTTGGAGCACGAAAAAGATGACCGAAGAATTTCAAGGTTCAAACTACATGACCAGAAAAGCGAAGAAGCTGGCATAGAGGAGAAAGGAATTCTTTCCATTCCGAATCCATGATCTGGAAGAAATCTGCCAAACACCATTGTCCTCAATGTCAGAGATTATTTTCTATTGCAACGACAACTGCATCACCCGAATACAATACATGTATGAAGAACACGAAGAGCTAATGCAGTATACCTTAAGCCAACCGTGCATGCAACAACCGTGGGTATACAGGAAGAATGGCGACCTTATTTTCTTAGCCTCGGCATATGATGGTGGGTGGAGCACCCATGGCCGGCCTTATAGGCATAGGCAAAGCAGGCAGTTGCCTGGGGCGCCAAGTTATAGGGGCGCCATTTCCACAAAAGGGGAGGGCGCAATTTTCACAAAAGGAGAGGGCGCATTTTCACAAAGTGTATCTGAATAGTTTTTTTTACTTGTAAGTATAGCAATTTTCCAGATATTGAATAGTATCCAGTCTTCAGTGTACTAATAAAAAAACCACTATAATGAATTACTCATTTGAGCGTGCAGGCCTAGCTACAAGGCTCTGGGTAATTCATCTTTAGATTCTGACGTGGGGTGAACAATTGAGTGGGAATCTGAGAGCGCCAAATGTAGGCCCATACTTTGCCTGGGGCGCCAAAACGCATGCTTGCTTGGGGCGCCATTTGGGCTAAGGCCGCGCAACGACCAGTATTTTACTCCACCCGGATCTCGCCGGATCTGAGTCCGGCACATCGGACTTGTGATCCGTCACCTAAACCATGAGATCGTCCGCCCGAAAAGAGAGTCCGGTCACCTATACCTCCTGCTACAACGATCCACCATGATTATTTCTAATCGCTTTAGATGTTTTCCCAGAATAAAAACGAAGGAGGCTTTTGTTTTAGATTAGCAAGAATTCGGAGAACCGACACCTCTTGCCGGATAAGATCACAAGAACAGACTAGATCTATGTTTTTTTATATTCACATGCCATCGACTGTGCGCTGATAGTTTTTTCTGATGGGCGTCAACCGTTGAGGGGCGGCGGGGTTGACAACCGAAAAACAGGTTTCGCATTGCCGATCATTTTCAATTTCGCCGCTTGGTGTCGGACAATGTCGGAACCGACAACTGGCACGTGACCAACGCTGATGAATTCGGATTATTGTTGTGACGAGAGAAAATGAATCCCATACGAGATGCATTCCTGCCTGCCCGCCTAACTATGTCTGCTTGCCCGCCTAACTAAGTGTGTCAGCCCGCCTATGTCTGTCTGCACGCCTAACTATGTTTGCCTGTTCTCTTATCTACACTGGTCTTGTCTCCCTGACAGCTCTGCACTTGTTTCCCGGCAGGCTTGTCTGCTTCTTTGCTGCTATGCATCCTACGGTACATATAGCACGTGCCTATCTGATAGTGTTTTTTTTTATCTCTGCCTCTGTCTAATATCTATGTATCTCTGTCTGACTATCTGTGTGTCTCTCTCTGTCTCTGTTTCTGTTTCTGTCTCTGCCTCTGCCTCCGACCCTGCCTCTGTCTCTGTCTCTCTCTGTGAGTTTCTTTGTAAGTATCTCTCTGTCTGTTTCTGTCTGTCTGTCTGTCTCTCTCATTCATTTACACACACACATAAGTCTTACATACATACATACATACATACATACATACATACATACATACATACATACATACATACATACATACATACATACATACATACACACATACACACATACACACATACACACATACACACATACACACATACACACATACACACATACACACATACACACATACACACATACACACATACACACACACATACATACATACATACACACATACACACATACACACATACACACATACACACATACACACATACACACATACACACATACATACATACATAAATACATACACACATGCACACATGCACACATACACACATACACACATACATACATACATACATACATACATACATACATACATACATACATACATACATACATACATACATACATACATACATACATACATACATACATACATACATACATACATACATACATACATGCATACATACACACATACACACATACACACACATACACACATACACACATACACACATACATACATACATCACACATACATACATACATACATACATACATACATACATACATACATACATACATACATACATACATACATACATATATACATACATACAGGGTGGCCCATAATAAACCGGACTATTTGTTTTTGCAGTTGCATCGCTTGAATAATCAAAGTAATTATCGCCTTAAAACTATCATTAGACAGAAATGACACAACCAATTCACAGAATGATCGAGTGTACGCCAACGTAGCTGTGAAACGAGACATTCCTTCAGAACGCTTGCTGAAAGGTCGGAAGCACTTCTAACAGAGCATCATGGTTTCGGTTGCCATGTCGCAGCTGGGGAAATCGTCATCAGTTTTCGTTGAACGAGGAGCAAAAGTTAACAGTTCCTATTACTAGCATTGGTTTGGCATTTAATATAACATTGAATGAACTGTAAAATTTCAGAATTTTCTGCAATTTCGGTCAAAGTGATGTTCAATAGGCCTATGTCCTCCGTTTGCTGCGATAACCAATGATAATCGCTTGCGAAACTGTGCAATAGCCCGGTTGATAGTGTCCTCGCTGATTTCGTCCCAGCATGCGGTCAGAGCTTCTTTCAAATGTTCAATATCTCGAATTCTCTGCCTGTAGACAAGCTGCTGAAGCATTCCCCAGATGGAATAGTCTACGGGATTCAAGTCCGGACTGTTCGGTGGCCAATTTTCTGGTTCAATAAAGTCTGGAACGTGAGCAGTGAGAAAAGCAACTGTTTTTTGTGAACGATGTGCAGGTCCTCCATCCTGCTGGAAAGTGAAATTGTGACCAGAGTGAGCTATAATGTCTGGCAATAATCCTTGATGTAGGACGACGTCACAGTAATAGGAACTGTTAACTTTTGCTCCTCGTTCAACGAAAACTGATGACGATTTCCCCAGCTGCGACACGGCAACCGAAACCATGATGCTCTGTTAGAAGTGCTTCCGACCTTTCAGTAAGCGTTCTGAAGGAATGTCTCGTTTCACAGCTACGTTGGCGTACACTCGATCATTCTGTGAATTGGTTGTGTCATTTCTGTCTAATGATAGTTTTAAGGCGATAATTACTTTGATTATTCAAGCGAGGCAATTGCAAAAACTAATAGTCCGGTTTATTATGGGCCACCCTGTACATACACACATACACATACATACATACATACATACATACATACATACATACATACACACATACATACATACATACATACACACACATACACACATACACATACATACATACATACATACATACATACATACATACATACATACATACATACACATACATACACACATACACACACACATACATACATACATACACACATACATACATACATACATACACACATACATACATACATATGTGGCGGACATGCCACAAGACATAATATTAGTTAATGTGAGCGTATAAAAACAATATTGATAGACCCATGAGAGTGTTTACAGACCGTTTAAAACACGTAAAAGTCGTTTGAGATCACTTTGGTACATGATAACTTTTTGGCCGAGGGTACCCCATGTCGGGTCGGGATAACCTTCCTGATAGGCGTACATACATATATATTGGCCCTGGAGGGGTATAAGAGGACGTACGAACCTCAGAAAACGTCTAGGACGACGTATAACAAAGCTCGTATGAGATTAACGATTACCTGTAATATTGCCATTTTTCATACGGAAGACAAATGTCCACGTTTAAGCCAAACCATAGCGTGCAGACAGCGTTATTCCGGTGGAATAAAGCCTGCCGTACGGTGCGTTGCTTATAACGTGGAGTAGTTGCCGACTACTCCATACGTACTGTGTTCGTGAATTCGTTCATAGTTAAATCGGTTGTGTTCGACTGTCTCTACAGGATTGGCATTGGCCATTCGAACATGATTTGGCGATCCTGAGTGTATGCGGTTGTGAGAGCTGGTGTAGTGATCTGTCAGGGTTCTCTTCCTTGTCATCGATCGCTACGTGTTTAATCTTCCGTTTCAGGGGTACGTGATAACATGGCCAGAGACGCCGCAGCTCTGTAGGTCTGCGGGAGGGATAACGTTTGTGCAAAGGGTGAAATCCCCTGGTGAAAGTTACGTAATTGCAAAGGCATTCATTTTCATACATTACGCTGGTGTCGTTTACCCGGTAGTGCGGCTGGGCCCCGCCTACCACGTTCACACCAAGTTAGTTGATTTGTTACGTTAATACAGAGAGCTTCGTTGTATTCGGACTTTAGAAACAGTATTCTGCGACCTGTTGTAAGAGACTGTCTGTTCCAGTTGTTCAAGTTCGTTGGGTGTCTTGACTTCAGTTCTATCTTTGTTCAGCTTCATCAGCATGAATTCCCTGAAAGCGGCACCTCGGTGAAAGGCGACCCGCGGGAATAAGACTTAGTCGGTGAATATCGGAGAAGCCGCAGCTCCATTGGTCTGCGGGTATAATAAATACACGCGTAGAGGGGAGCGCCCTCAGAGAATATATACTTTTTCTTACAGTGTTTCATCATGGGCCTGCGCGGATGACCCGGCAGCTGTAGGACTCAGCCCCCTCTCTGCCACGGTCGCGCCAGGAAGCTACTTATATAATTGATACAGTTACTTACGTTTATACTTGGTTCAAACGACAGAGATAATACTTGAATCCTTGTGAGTTGATCGCTTGGTCATACCGACCGCATTGTGACTGCATTGAAGGCTTTTGACTGTCCGCCTCGATCGACGTTGTATCGGTCCGAGGGCTCTTCGATCGCCGGGCGCTGGTGCCGCCTTGGTTTCTTCCGTCATTGAGTGAAGGTTTTTCGCGTTGACCTGTGCGACTCTCGCCCCGATTGATAGCCAACACTTGGTGTGGTTGTATACGTTTGACGTCGCGTCACATAACGTTTGCTGGTGTTTCTGTCAGTGGTTAACCCGTTCGTCTGAGGAAGACAGCCGCCTCAGTTGTGCTTGTTACATATACTATTGGTTACCGGAAAAGTGTTAACGTAAGGCCGCCCGTAAGCAGCCGGGTAGAGGCTTGTCAGATAAGTGTGCAGCTCCTTATACTCTGTCAGCGTAACGACGGTGAAATACGTGTTCAGTCGGGAAGGATAGTTTGCCCGACTGACGCGCAATTACAGTTACTGGGAAACTAGCGGGAGTAAGTGTGACTCACGTTAGGTAACATTTCCCGTGTCAGGTGAACATTACCATTTGAAGTCCGATCGTTTGAGACTGTGTGTGAAAGTGTTCGTCTTACCTTGGTTGCCCGTGAAAGTGTTGATAACTCGCGAGTAAGGCGCGAGGGAAATTCAGTACAGGTTCGGTAAACTATTCTCTGGTCTTTGCTTGGTGTCGGCAAAGACCAGCTTCGGTATCGGTCGATTGCAATCGTCCGCGTTTTCGGTTCGGTGCCCCCGTTTACATTTGTCTTCCGTCCTTGTAATGTCCGTTTGGTTAACTAATACAAGAGTTCTATGAAACGTTAAAGACCCTGTCTAGCTCCATTAGATAAGGTTATTTGAAAGTTAAAGTACCCGTAGTTAGGGCCCCGTCACGTCCATCAACTTCAGGCCCGATGCTGGTCTGTTCGTGATCGGACGGTGTCGGACGCCGCTACGAGGTTTCTTGGAGCTCATGGGTTACGTGCTGGCAGAACAGCATCGGTACAACGTGGGTTACGTGCTTGCAGAACAGCATCGGTATAACGAGGGTACGGGCGTGGCGAGCAGCATCGCTGAAAGTCGGTGACCAGCATCGCTGAAAGCCGGTGACCAGCATCGCTGAAAGCCGGTGACCAGCATCGCTGAAAGCCGGTGACCAGCATCGCTGAACGCCGGTGACCAGCATCGGCGAGAGCCGAGGACCAGCATCGCTGCAGGTGTCGGCCAGCACCGGTTGGAGTTGGTGAGTTGGGTGGCTGTCGGCCAGCATCGGTGTACGCGCCGTACGAGTATAGCGAGGCTACGGGTGAACGAGTTGTCCGTTGGACAAGGGAGCGTCGGCGCATCAATTTGACAGAGTTGGTGGCGCGTCTTTTCCCTGTAGGAATATTTCGGCGGAGGTTAATCGGAGCTCCGGCCGAGGGTGAACAGAGTTGCGACCGGCCGGTCAGGGCAGTGCTACCTACCGTCTTGGGTCCTTGTGTGGAATATTTCCTGGTGAATTCGTTGTCGTTGCTGTTCCTTTGGAGCGAGTTGGTGTGGTCACCGCCTAGTCCCGGTGACGCCGCCTTGTAAATTTGTCCGTCTTTTCCGAACGTGTCATGCCGTTCTGGCGAGGCCTGGGACTCAGTCCCTTGGAATGGCCCTGGTTCAAATCACTTTGGTCTGCCGGGTTTCGAGAACGCGCCGTGTTACCCGTCGGTGGCAATAGTTCGAGAGTTGCTGTCTGTTGTATGTTACGCCGGAAAGGAGATCGGTCGGGCCAGGGGAAAAGGCCCGTGGCCGCGAAGGGTAGCTCCAAGCGAGGGTCTGCCGCCCGCGAAGCAAGGAACCCTGTGTTGAGCGACGGCCATCCTCAGGCTCAGGATGTTACTCCCAAAGTGACCGTGGACAAGGGCGAGGCAGACTCGGACGCGACCGAGCTTGATACCCTGTCGCGAGCGACCATCTCAGAGGCCACTTCGGCCGAGAGTGAGGACGGGGACGGCGCGGTAGCGTCCCGTCGAATGAGCAGCAGACACAGACACAGACACGCTAGCGACCCGGGCGACACTCGGGATCCTGGTAAATTCATGAGTCGTCCGGGAAGCCAGCAGCTCGCCGCCCCTTGTATGTCTGATGTGGCAGCAGGGGCACGAACGCCACACATACATACATACATACATACATACATACATACATACATAAATACACACATACATACATACATACATACATACACACATACATACATACATACATACATACATACATACATACATACATACCCACACATACATACATACATACATACATACTTACATACATACATACATACATACATACATTAGTGTGGTCCACAATGCTATGGGGAAAAATAAAGTTTGAAAAATTCGTGACGGTACTCTTTTATTATGTTATGCATCATGTGTCAATGATTCCTACAAAATTTTATTAAAATTGCTCAAAGTTTAGAGGTCGCGCGACAAGGTGAGATATATTACAGCACCCCAACTGTACATTATGTCAACATTTGTTGGTGATTTAGTGATAAAGGTTGTCATACACGCATTGCTTACTTCAATCTTCAGAGAGAAGCTGATGTTATTATTCTTTTAATCAAATACCTTTTTAAAACAAGGGTATACAAACTATACATGGCCAAGGGGAAGGGATAAATTTACGGATGTACCTGTTGTTAACAATGCTTTCGATGGATGGGAAAATCCCTCCTGGCAATACTGCAAAGCAGCTATTTGATAGATTGCCAGTATGCTACTGGCATGGGCGGAGACTTATGGGGACGGTCCACCAATGTTTGCGGTGGGGCACCGTTCCTTCTCACCACAAACACATACTCATATCTCCCAACAGTTCAGAAATATGCCAAAAATATCATCGGAAATTTCGAAGGTGTTAGGATAATATCGGTAAATCTGTTAAAATATAAGTACGTTAGAAAAAAGGTCATCAGCCATTTTGGTTGGGAAAATAGTATACATGTATTTGCATTCGATTTTAAACAAAACGACTAAAAAAGGGCGTCAAAAATAATTATGGTCGATGAAAATGTCGTCGATGACTCAGCCGTCTCTCGGCGATCGTCCTTCGGCCGCTCATTCGTCCCACCCCTCAACTTCTGGACCAAGTCTACGCCTATGGCTACTGGTATCAAAGATGCATGACATTGTATGAAGTGAATTAATTACTCGGAGTGAAAAGGTTAGGTCATGGCACACGTGAAAAACAAGACAAACTGTTGTGATTCTGTTGAAATATTTTGGCTATAGAGTATGCTTTCTTCGTGTTCTCTGCCCCACGGCAGGTTCGAACTTCCGATTGATGGCAAAGATATTGTATTCCATCAGAGTCTTGATGTTCAAAGAACAATTCTTTCTTACAGACCAGAAGAAATGTCAGTTAGAGACATCAACCTGTTTCCTAGTCTGGTATGCACAGAGGCATGATGTCTTGTCCAAACCCGATAACAACACCATCCAGCGACCTTCGAATTCTGAAGTCTATCTTCAGGTACAAATCGTTAAAAAACAAATTGTGTCATTTCTGCAGCAACCACCAAAGCTCTTTCTAAGGATTTGTAATAATCATGTGTGTGAGGAGTCGGTAGCCTGGGCCTTTTTAGACACAGCCATCAACCATGCAACATGTCCAGCAAAAGATGGTCAAGGCATCTCAAATTCAAGAACGAAACGAGCGCTTTAGACACACATTCAAGTTGCAGGTGAGCCATGTATTTACAGGTGGATAGATCCCGGGACGGTGAAACCTTTGAACTTCCTACAGGTAGTAGAACCGCCATGTGAGTTCCTACATGAGATTGATACTGAACAATGAAAACAAAATCAGGATTGTCAGAAGGCAAAACAGTGCACAAAGAGTGTCAGGGTTATAAACGTCAATGCCGAGAGGGGTTTTTAAACTCATTCAAGAAAACAAATCATCCATCACTAAAAATGAGGGGGAGAAATATCTAATGCAGGTTGTATCTGAGCACAGCGTTCCTTGACGCAATGAAGTATGCGTTAGGCATTCTGCTGAGACTCCAACAATCGAAAACCCTATGTTCAGCATATGGCTGCCATTGCCATAATTTAAAAAATTATTTTATGACTAAATTATTAACTTTATATCAGCATTCAGTACATCTACATGCCACTCAATCTCTAATGCAGTCTACAATGATCAGTTTATTTTAAAAAAATATAAATTCTATAAGAGTCCAAATCCATTTGCTTTTAATGCTTTCATTTGCTTATTTTTTGGCATTGTCGCCAATGGTGAAAAGTCAGGAGCATGGCGCGACCACTAAATATTAATCAATCAGGCTGAAATTTTACACTTATTCACCAACAATGTAAGGTAACAGAATGAGAGGGTACCGTCAAGGAAATTTGAAAAATAATTTTTGTGGACCACATTAACATACATACATACATACAAAATTTTATATGAAACGATATCATCTTGCGTAATTAGTGGTGCTCAGACGAAACTCGGAAAGAAGCCACATTCAGAGAGAGAAATTAATCTCGTTTCGCATAATAGCCGCCATCTTGTTTTTTCTTCTTCGTAGAAACGCCATCTGTGGTCGACTTACGGAACGAATTTTTGTTTGAGCAGACGACCGTCGGATATGAGAAGCGAGCTCTCTGACGATGGCGCGTCTTCTCTTTCTCTCCGTTGAGTCGTGCAATAGAGCGTCGGGGACGGAGATAATTGCATCTTGTGGAGTGCTGCGCACGGTTTCTTTATGTCGATTTCTCCTCTGCAGGCGTTTGTATGATTGCGTTGATAACATTCTGACGCCACCAATTGCGATTTATATAGACAGTCACTGAGCTGAAGTCGGAGGGCTAGCGAGGAGGCAGCTGATGGCGTGTACCTACTTAAGGATCAAAATTTAATGAAGATTTCGGAAGCAACGCAGAAAACGTGGTCATTATCCCAGTTGTTTCTAAGAAGCAGTTAGAAATCGGAAGCACCGAACAAATCGCTTGAAATCGCCAGACAAAAAGACCCAAAAAGCCACACACTGACAGAGACATAAACAAAGACATATACGCACAGGCAAACACACAGACAGACAAAGCAACATACATATACACACATACTGACAGACAGATATACCCACACACTGACAGGCAAACAGACAGATACAGACACACGCGCACACAGAGTTGCGCACACACAGATAGAAACAGATACGGGCATATATAGACAAAGAAGCAGACAGATAGACAGATCCCTACAAATCAGCCACTATCTGAAAGACACACAGGCAGGCAGGCAAACAGACAGACAGACAGACAGACATACAGACAAACAGACAGACAAACAGACAGACAGACAAACAGACAGACAGACAGAAAGACAAACAGAAAGGCTGACAGACAAACAGACAGACAGACAAACAGACAGACAGAAAGACAAACAGAAAGGCTGACAGACAGACGGACAGATAGACAGACAGATAGACAGACAGATAGACAGACAGATAGACAGACAGAGACACAGAAAAACAGACAGACAGACACATAAAAACAGACAGACAAACAGACAGACAGACAGACACACTGACAGAACCAGAAAAACAGAACAACAGACAAACAGACAGACAGAGAAACAGGCAAACAGACAGGCAGACAGACAGACAGAGACACAGACAGACAGACTGAGCCTTGACCCCTCCTCACTGACCTTTAACACTGAGGTTGATGGTTCTGCACGTGACTGGATCAGTGTTGATTGTGCATTTGTACGTCCCTGCGTCTTTCGATCGAACTTCGCTGATGACCAGGTTCCAGTCCCTCAGGTAGGGTCGAACGATGCTGAATCTTCGGTCATCGATGACCCGTCGATCGTCGTACGTCAACGGGAAGGCGTTCTGGTCCAACCATACCACCTGTTGACGAACGATGGTATACCAACGAACAATGTATTAATCGCTTCGGGTAGAGGAAGAATCCCAAGCACTTGCGAACACATATACAGGTGTACATGTACAGGGTGGGCCAAAAAATACCCCTAGGTTTTTTTGCCAATATCTTGACCAAAGTAAGAATTTTGAAATGAAATTTTACAGGCTTATAGACAATTCATATTTACACAAGATAGACAGATTTTTCATCAATATATTTCAAACAAAACAAAAGTTATATCACTTTTAGTGAGGCCACCCACCGTTTCCTGATGATTCAAAACGTAGACCTATGGGTCTTTTTTGGCCCACCCTGTATGTGCGTATACATGTATGCGGGTGTATTGTGTTGTTTGGCATCGTATTGTATTATATCATTTATAAAGTGTCTCTAGTATGCTGGACCGTTCATAGGCGCTCCCAGTGCGCAAGGCCCCGCGAGACGAATTTTTTTTTTGAGAAGGTAGAAGGAAGAAGAGAGACTGCCAAACAGGAGTCTCTTACGGTCTTACCCGACTCACCTGATTTTCAACCTTCCAATTCTCTACCTAAACGCCACCCACCTTAACAGCAACGCTGCTACCTCTGATTCATTGGAAATCGGATTACAAACTCCTTCGGACAATATTCTTTTGGACAACCCTGCTGACTAGGCGCTCGTGAATAAGCTGGTGCCCTGCGCTTGGCCTTCGAGCGGCGAAATTTAAGAAATTTGGAGATTACGATTACGAGAAGTGTAGAGTGAACGCAAGGAGAAAGCGCATTCCAAAGAGAAGGACCAATTGAGGCAAATGATCGAGACTGAGCCACAGACGTTCTACAGAGATATGTTCATAAATGTGTACATTATGTACACTATGTATTTAGAGATGTATGCATGCTTTCATTCATGTCTGTTAACAGGCATTTTTCACTCATTTTTAAACCTTATGCAATCTTCAGTTTTTTTCCAAGCTGAATAAACCACTTCTCAATGGGACTATAGTCCCCTTGGTGGGCCGGTTATTGATCCGAAATTGTCTGCAGTGACTGATTCTTACTTGATGAATGGCGCTCATAAGCTACCTTTATTTTTGTTTGTTTCTATTGAATAAAACTATTAATATTTATAACACAATCATTTATTGAAAGACCAATCAAGATTAAAAACCATACTAAAATCAGAAAAGTGTTCAAGCATAAAGTGCATTGTTCTCGTCCCCGGTGAGTGGTGCAAAAGAACCTCTAAAAGCAACAGCATTAAAACGTTGCGTGCAGATAGAAAGTCTCTGAAAGAGATAGACAATTTCCCTAGGATCGCCGGAAACAGCGGCACAACGGCGGCCCAACTCCAATAAAAATTCGCGACCCGCACGATTGATGGGGCCCATCGTTTCGATTGCAATTGGCACAAACTCATGGGAGACAGGAAGCGTCGAGTAGGCTACTTGCTGCACTTTCGATCCGCCGCGTGTTCAGCAGCACCTCCGGAAACCGCTGAAGACAAATGTAAGTAGGAGACAGCACATGTGTGGATGGCTGTGTAGTCCCAGGCAACATATTTACCTCTGGCCCATGGGACGAGAGTGGCACCGTCAGGTCTTTTGCCGTACGTTCTAATCAGGCCTGGAGGCTCTTTAGAACTGGGGATGTCAGCCTTCGAGAGCGCCCTCCACACCAAGTCGTTGACCGCAAAGTGTCGAGCAGTTCTTCCAGAAGAGCGTCTGCAGACCAACCCGTGGTGTCCTCTTGAGTCGGCGGTTTCTCCGCACTGACACTGGTGCGGTGCACATAACTCCAAACCCAGACGCAGTCCAACGGCCACCCGGATTGCCTCATTGCTTAGATCCAAGCCACAGGCGGTCACAGGAATGGTTGATAGCCAGTCCCCCGCATGAGGGGAGGTCACCGCAAACAACCGGGCCATGTTGACCGGATCGCTGTATACTATAGGCGGCCCATACCGCTGTCCTGTCTACCTCAATCAGTGGTCTATCCCACACGCTCTGCCTGCTCCAAAGGGGCTCTGCACTGCTCGGTTGGGTGTTCTTGCGGACCTCGAGCAAATCGTCGATGTGGACATCATCCCACTCCTCCTTGCACAGAATCGTACTCACGAGTGACTTGGTCGATGCGGCTGATGCCAAGTAAGCTGAAGATGCCAGCATCGAGACACGTCTAACTCCGAGTCCTCCATCTCTAATTGGGAGTGTTACTATTAATTATTTCTTTCAACGTACTTACGATTGATGGTTGACACTTTTATGCAATATAGAAACAAAGAAAATAAAGGTAGCCGATGTGCGCCATTCATCAAGTAAAAAGCAGTCACAGGAGAAAATTTCGGATTAAGTGATCTACCGCAACGTACTTGTCTGGTTGCACTCTGTCAGTGCCAGTCCCAGACCTGGATAAAGGAGGAGGGCGTCGCTAATGGTCTTTGTTACCACGCAATGACGTTAAACTGCAAACACCACCACAGCGTATTTGCGACAGGATTATACTGTCAAATATTGTACAGTGTTGGACCATAATAAATTTGATTTGCTTTACGTTGCTTTGATTTAATTTGCGTTGCCTTGCTTTTCAGTTGCTTTGATTTGATTTGCTCTGATTTGCTTTGATTTGCTTTGTCTTTGCTTGCCCCGATTTGCTTTGCTTTGATTTGATCTGCTTTGTTTTGATGTGTTTTATTTCATTCGAAACAGGGCATTGCCCGTATACAGATACGAAATACACTGCCATGGATATTATTCCGTCTAAAAGATGAATCGGTACAATTATCCTGTTCCCTGCGATTTGCCCTTTCGCTCGGACGCCGAAGCCGTCATCAATCACACGGAAAGTGATGACGCAGCTCGCAGCCTAACAACAGACGGCAACAGCGAGCGACGCTGCCATGGCAACGGACACCAATGGCAACGCCTTCATCACCGCTGTCTTTATTTCGTCACAACGGCTTCTAGAGCGCCATTACAATTATTATGCGCAAGACATCAATCTTTTTAGATGATAGTGCGCTATGTTTGCGCCTAATTGCTCCATTTATTCACTCCATTATTCACCGTCACACGATCATGGAATTGAGTTATGATTATGAGTGAGTTGTTTCTGACGTCATCATTTTAGTCGCTGTTGGAGTCGTTGTGGTCATCATCATCACCACAAACGATCGTTTTTGTGATAAATATCGTGTCTGATTGACAGGCCTGGCGTTAGGTGGGGGGGGAGGCGAACTGGGAGCAATAAGAGGATTATGAAAACGAAGGGAGGAGGAGGAGGGAGGATGAGCATGCAGGAGGCTGAGTTGAGGAATGAAGAGGATGAGGAGTATTTATACGATGATGAGGAATGACTGGTTCGAGAGGAGAAGAAGCAGGAGGAGAAGAAGCAGGAGGAGAAGAAGCAGGAGGAGGAGAAGCAGGTGGAGGAGGAGAAGGAAGAGTCGAAGGAGAAGGAGGAGAAGGAGGATTAAAATGAGAGGTGAAGCAGGAGGAGGAGGAGAAGGAGGAAGAGGCGAAGGAGGAGGAGGAGAAGGAGGAGGAAGAGGCGAAGGAGGAGGAGGAGAAGGAGGAGGAGGAGGAGAAGGAGGAGGAGAAGGAGGAGGAGGAGAAGGAAGAGGCGTAGGCGAAGGAAGAGGCGAAGGAGAAGGAGGAGGAAGAGGAGAAGGAAAATAAGGAGAAGGAGAAGGGCAAGAAGGAGAAGAAAGAGAAGGCGGAGGAGGAAGAGGAGAAAGAGAAGGAGGTTGAAAGCAGGAGGAGAAGAAGAGAAGGAGGATTAAAATGAGAGGTGAAGCAGAGAGGATGAACGAGAATAGAATGAGAATGAGGAGTGACACAAATGATCGAATACTAAATGATGCCGAAGAGTAAAAAATGAAAACATGGGGAGATAGAGAATTGAGAAGAAAAATGGGGATTGAGGACTGGAGCAAAGAAAATGGCAGAAATGCGAGGATGGTATTTTGAGTAAATGAGCAGGTTGAAGAAACATACGGAAAATTGAGGAATAAATGATAAGGTTAGGGATAATATAAAGATACTGAAGAACAACTAAGATTAGGAATGATATGAAGAATTGAAGTGTTGATGGTGTTTCGAATAGAATGAAGAAATTGAAGAACTACTGATGGTTGGAATAATAGGATATGAAAAAATTAAGGCATACAATTAATGATGTTTGGATTTTTTGCCCCGAGGTTTTTAGGATTCCTCTGGGATTTATCCTTATGTTTGGAATAGTATGAAGAAATTGAGAAACTACTGATGTTTGAAACAATATGAAGAATTTGAGGAACCAATGATGTAATAATAATAATAATAATAATGATAATAATAATAATGATAATAATAATAATAATAATAATAATAATAATAATAATAATAATAATGATAATAATAATTATTATTGTTTTTAAAGCCTGAGGGATCATTTATACCTCGGGCGCTAAAAAAATAAATAAATAATAATAATAATAATAATAATAATAATAATAATAATAATAATAATAATAATAATAGTAATAATAATTGGAATAATAATTACGAAGACATTGAGAAGTAAGTGAGGTTTGGAATAGTACGAAAATTTAAGAATAACTATAGGCCTAGATCTGGGGTAGTACAAAGGAATTGATGAGTGAAGGAGATTAGGAATTCTTATATGAAGGAATTGAGTAATAATTAAATGAAGTTAGCAATCTCATGACTAAATTGAAGCCTACATGTAAATGAGTTCATAACTTCTGAATTCATTTACATGTACTTCTCAATTTCTTAACATTATTCCAAGTCTCGTGTATTCTTCAATTTCTTCATCATTTCTTATCACTATGGCTTCATTTAATTATTCCTCGATATCTTCATAAGAATTCCTAATCTTCATTCATCAATTTGAGGACTAAGTGAGTCTAGAACCAATAGTAAGAAATTGAGGAATAAAGAAGATTAGGAATTATTTGAGGAAATTGGGGGAAATGAGAGCAACTTGAGGATATCGAGGACAGTATGATGACGAGGAGAAGGTATAATCTGAATAAAATAGACAGCAGTCCCCGACCATCACTAAAGAGCCCTGTTGCAGCAGGAACTAAGGAACACACCAATCGCTACAACATATTAGACTTCGTCGTATAAAATAAATGGTCCACACATCATTATTGCTCCTGTGTGGAATTTCTTTATTGCTTGCGCTAAACAAATTTACCGGTAAATTCGGCGATAAATCCGGTGCCCACCCCCCCATGGTTCGCCTGTTGTTGGTCGTTTCTTTTCCGAAACAATCGATTCGACTCCGTTACATCATCGCTTATGCAAACTCTGTACCCTAAGTGATGCAGCCCCTGTACCCTAAGTGGTGCAGCGGTGCAGCCTCTGTACTCAAAGTGATACAGTTTCTGTGCCATGAGTGGCGCAGTCTCTTTACCCTGAGTGATGCAGCCTCTGTACCCTGGTGATGTAGCCTCTGTACCCTAAGTCGTGCAGCCTCTGTACCCCAAGTGGCGCAGACTCTGTACCCTTAGTGATGCAGCCTCTGTACCCTAAGTGATGCAGTCCTGTACTCTGAGTGATGCAGCCTCTGCGCCCTGGTGATATAACCTCTGTACCCTTAGTGATGCAGCCTCTGTACCCTAAGTGATGCAACCTCTGTACCCTGAGTTATGCAACCTCTGTACCATAAGTGATGCAACCTCTGTACCCTGAGTTATGCAACCTCTGTACCTTGAGTGGTGCAACCTCTGTACCCTGAGTGGTGCAGCCTCTGTACCCTGAGTGATGCAGCCTCTGTACCCTAAGTGATGCAACCTCTGTACCCTGAGTTATGCAACCTCTGTACCCTGAGTGGTGCAACCTCTGTACCCTGAGTGGCGCAGCCTCTGTACCCTGAGTGGTGGAGCCTCTGTACTCTGAGTGATGCTGCCTCTGTACCCTGAGTGATGCAGCCTCTATACCCTAATTAATGCAGCCTCTATACCCAGAATGACACAGCCTCTGTACCATGAGTGGTGCAGCTTCTGTACCCTGAGTGATGCAGCCTCTGTACCCTAAGTGGCACAGCCTCTGTGCCCTGAGTTATGCAGTCTCTGTACCCTGCGTCAGCAACAGAGCCGGGTGATGCTGGTATCGAGAGACAGTGAGGAGGTAGGTTCCGCTGGCAAGGCCAGGGTGGAGATGAGGGTCGAGATGAGGGTTAGACGGTCCATTGTTTACGAGGATGTATACACACACACCGAGACATGGACGACTGAGGGAGGCGATGAGATACGAGGCCAAAGGGAGGAATCTATTGTCTGGCTGGCTGGAGAAAGTGGAGGAGAAGGAGAAGGAAGAGAAGGAGGGAGAGGAAGAGGAGGTTAGGTTGAGGAGATGAAAGAAGGAGAGGGAAGAGGAGGAGGAGGAGGAGGAGGAGGAGGAGGAGGAGGATAAAAGGTCAGTTAGAGGAGGAGGAAGAGAAGGAGGAAGGTGGACAGAGAGGGATGGAGAAAACTGACATCGTTGGCTCTGGTCTCCGATCCGCCGCAATGAGGATGGTCGGGATGATAGTTTAATTTTAGCACAGATGGTGGGTGAAAATTGTTCACTTGGTTATAAACGTCCATACAAACATGAAGTTTGGTACATACTAGGACCATGCTAAATAGGCCAGTTAGCTACACTGGTAAGCGAGAGCGGCATTCGTCTGTTGGTTGCAACGAACTGCGGTTCAAGCCCCGGGCTGGGAGTTGACATTCAGAGATTTAGATATCTCGGGCTAGCACGAGTGGGACGCAGGGGCGCAAACTCCTGCGGAGGGACCTTGGGCAAGTTGCTCACCCATCATTGTCTGTGGGGAAGGCAACGGGAAACCACCTCACTCATCTCATCCCCAGGGGCGTAAAGCCAAAGAACCTGCCTTCGGGCAGGGAACCATCATCATCATCATCATCATCATCATCATCATCATCATCATCATCATCATCATCATCATCATCATCATCATCATCATCATCATCATCATCATCATCATCATCATCATCATCATCATCATCATCATCATCATCATCATCATCATCATCATCATCATCATCATCATCATCATCATCATCATCATCATCATCATCATCATCATCATCATCATCAGGACCATCAGGACCATGCAAAAATGATCTGGCTATCGGGCCGCCGCAGATTTTCCGCCTTGCGGCCTAGCCCGAAATGGCAGTCATTTTCAAAAATGGCACACAATTCGTCTATATTTTCTGCTTAGCGAAACTGTGTCATAATAGCGAAGATAATCGGCGTCACCCTCCTCATTTCTCCGGACTTGGGACCGGCACCATATGGATCAAGAGAAGAACAATTTCAAACCACAATTTACGGAGACGTGGAATTATTTTAAACAGCTCTCATCGAGCTTATTGCCAGCAAATGCCCTGAGAGATAAATTAATTAATAGGCCCATGCTTTATAGATATAGTTCGAGTCAGCAGCAGTTGAAAGGTGTGTAAAAACTCGCACGCAAACAAACGGCATCCAGTCAAAGCTCATGATAGCAGCAGAGATGCTACATGCAATGGGTCTTGCGTCTTAACTCTAAACGGTTCGCTGTTTATATGAGCTGTTTATAGCCGAACCAATCATGCGCCGTGAAACAACCACCAATCACAGTTCTTGAAAGCGCCAACAAGTCATCAATGAGCAGTGTTTGATCCACATGTAGACGTCTCTGGGGGCGTGGGTGGGAGTTCCCCAGGAATGACACCCCTCTAGAAAAATCTTGAGGTGTTGTTCCCAGGTATTATATGTACCTTTCTCTTCCAAAAAACCCCCGCTATATGTAGCATCCCCCCGATAAATGCATGTGGATATTTGAAATTTCCGCGTTAGAATAATTTGACGGCTTCGTTATGTAACGCTCACCGGCCCGCTCGCGGTCAACACGTTGCCTTGCCTCGTAATCTGACCCATCGGTCATCTCTTCTACTCGCATCTGTACCACTGGAGAAGAACGTCTCGGCAAAGAGGCCCGGAACAAGGTATACAGCTCCGTAGCGTCGGATCCTGATGCTGCCCCGTCCACGGTCACCTTGGGGGTAACATCCCGAGCTCCAGGATGGCCAATCCTCGAAACAGGGTTCGCTCTTCGGGCAGAGGACCCTCGCTTAGAGCTCCTTTTCGCGGCCGCCAACTTCGCCTTCTCCTCCGCATGATCTGTTCTCTTTCGCACCATGTGACATCGAGTTGCCGACGCGCCGTCACTTCCAACAGGTAATACCTGGCGCTGCCATGAGGTCGGCCATAGAAGGCGACACCAACTCCACTCTAGGGGATTCAACCCTACTCGGTACTGTGCCACTACCATTGTCCCTTGTCCGCTACAGGACAGTCAAAATTCTCGGTATATGTTTTTCTGGTACCAGGCCTTTAGGGAGACCACCCGTATAGTTCGCGGGGAAGCGAAACTATTTCACGATTCGCGCAACAGCGAAGTTAACCGTAACCAGGAATACGGCGCTTGCCAGGCGCTCGTGTACTTGTTTCTCTCTCAACTCCGCGCTATCCCACCAGGAAGGCGCACACTTGTACTCGGAACTGTCGACTCTTTCGCCGCAACAGGCGCCAACGCTAACTGACTTTTGTATCTCTTCTGAGTCGCGTTTGCTGTCAACAGACCAGCATCGCTCCCGTATAGGGGGCTTAACAATTAGCTAAGGGGTACACACTTCCTTAACTAAATTAACTTATGACTTATGGAACCGGGACACGCTGCGTAAACTACAGGGAGCGGTTAGGGCAGCTTTGTTTAACCCTAACTTTGCGACTACGAATTCCTCGACTTGGCGGGGAAAACCGTAGTATCGGCGAAGAAGAGCCTGTCGAGCCTTCACCGTTTAATCCACCAAGGATACTCTAACACTGACGTTCTATTCACGGTCGTCTTGGCGCGCTGAGAATACCGACACCCAGATCGACCAGATCGGATCGAAACTGACGAAGATACGTATACAGGGGAAATACACGGGCGACGGCTTTTGAAGTGCCTTCCGAAGCCCTTTTCACGACACAGGTAACTCACTGACACGTATACAAGATAGAACTCGGCGTGACGTTCAATCTGACACCAACTTTGTAAAGATCGGACCACAAATAACAAAGATACGTTCTTGCGACCGATACGCTTTCGGCCTTAAGTGGACTTCAACCAACACACGTAATACGAGCCGGTACGGCTAAGCGAACACTCACGACCCTGCTACTCGGTCGACGCAAAGACCAGTAGGTGAAAGTAAAGATATTCGAAAGAGCCAAGTTTACACTTTCATACAATCGCGAACGTATGGAGTCGCGGGTCTCCAACACAGACCTGTACGGGGCGGTCGCTCGCTGCGGCGGCGCCGCGGGCCGTACGCACGTCTTTCCCTTAGCGTACGGTTCGCGAAAGACCGGAAGGAACTCTTCGCGGGTTTATATCGTCGGAACCTTCACTCACACTCGTTCACTCTCAACAGGTAAGATGTTCGCACAGACCAGACGAACAGTTTGACACCAAGTTTACGTAGATCGGAGGATTGACAAAGTTGTCCGGTAAGCTTCGACCTCTCTCAGCGGTCGCTCGGTCTTGCGTTGCTGGCCTGTCTGCGCTAGGCGAAGGCCGGGGTAACTAAGGCTTGCGCCCTTCTGGCGTCGAAAACCGTGACCGTCACTGACTAACTCTTCGCAGGTAAAGTATTCTCCTCGTCGAGACGAACAACCGGACACCAAGATTGGACGAATCGGACGACAGAAATCTGATGGCAAAGTTTCTCGGAGACCGGGACGTTCGCTGCCGGTCTTCGCTGCACCAGGCGAAAGACCGCAGAATCAAGTTTCGCGTCGGCTAAGTCCTTGCTTCCGCTAGACCATACCGTCGAAACCGTAACAGATGCTGACAAACTCTCAACAGGAAAAGTCTTCTCCTCGTTCAGGTGAACGAGGTTGTCGCTTAGATCGAAACGATTGGATCACAGGATACAAAGTTATTCACGCTGACACTTTTGTTGCCGGCCGTCGCTGGCTTTGCGATGCTGGTCTTCGATGCTGGTCTCTGCGATGTTACGCGTAAGACCGGGAAACCAAGTTTGCGCACTTCTACCGTCGGAACCGTAGCCGTCACTGACTAGGTCTTCACAGGTAAAATATTTCTCTCAATGAGACGAACAATCCGACACCAAGATTGAACGAATCGGACAACGGATGACAAGTCTGTCCGGTGAGCGCGAGCTTCGTCGCAGCGAACGCTCGGTCTTCGGCGGGCGCCGATGAAATCACAAATATGCCTCTAGCTCCCAAACGCGGCGAGCTAGACCAAGTCTCTTGACACTTTCACGGGCAAATCGTATGCGCCGCACAATCTGATGCAGGTTTCAACACTGTAACGGGAAATTTCACCGAGTATGACACTCGACGACACTAGGACCTGGAGTCGGCGTCTGCGCAGGAGCTGAACCGACCTCACGCCGAAGAGCCGAAAAGGCACACTTCGCCCTCAACTTCAAACAGTAACTGTAATTACGCGTCGATCGAGGATTCCCCCGACCAACCACGTTCAGGTCCACTACGCTTGACAGAATTAAGGAGGCTGCACCCTTACTTACTGTCGCCTCTACCCGGCGCTTACGGGTAACTTATCGTTAAGTTCTTGCCGGTGGCAAGATATGGGTATCACTGTATTTCTATGCACTCTTCTTCAGTATGTCACTCGACACAGGCGTATTCAATTTCACTGAGCTTTACGCGATCCGCCGAGGCAGAATGCGTGCCGCCCGTAGACTCGTTGCTGGCGGTCGGCCACGCGGGGAATAGAAGGCGCGACGAACTTTGAGCCCTCAATCCAACGCGCGGTCAGAGGCGAACCAACAACCAACGATCACGGTGTATTGTTTTCAAGGTACCACTGAATCAGACTTCACAACCAAGGCGAAAGGAAGGAAGAATTACTGCTGACGCCCGAAGCGTTCTCGGTAGGCTGGGCAGCGCCCGTAAGGTGCGTAACTAATGGCCGGCAACGCAGGGGAAAGAAGGCGCGACGAACTTTGAGCCCTCAATCCAATGCGCTGGTGCGGTCTCAAGTCACTACGATCAACGTCACTGATGTTCACGACCAAGCTGGAATGACGAACTATTCACTGGCGCACGAGGCGTCGATTGACCGGGCAGCGCCCGCGACACTGGATGACGGCACGTCCGGGGCGGACGGTGTCCAAATGAAATACACCGGACGGTGTGGAAGCCTGCACTACAGTCACCAACACACTCGTGTACGGTTTGGATGCGGAAATGTATTCAGTATTCACCGACGAGGCCTTACCGCTTATCGACGGTTGCGCGCTCGTCTTGGCCGGCCGTGCAGATTAACCGCCGCGGGCCGCCGAGGTAACGATTGTCAAACACTTTTAAGAGACGCGGGTCAGACCTTCTCAACCTCCAGGCGGAGGACTCTAAAGAAGCTAAACCAGTCACAGTAGCAATCACCACGAACTCTAAGGTAACCACCGTGTGAGCACGGATGCGAAAGGAGTCACTTGTCTCTCCGGGTTCACCGAGGATTAGCGCACAAAGTCACTCGCTTACCTCCAGGCGTAGAATTCGGTACAATATGTATGATGAGCTGACGGGCTCGTGGCGGATAGGGGGCCGAGGCCTATACGACGCCGGAGCCTCGATCAGACGGTGCGGTAAAACTGCTCTCTTTAACGCTGCAAGCACTCAGCGGGTCTGATTTTCAACACGGCACTAAATGCCAGGAGACAGTCACAAGTAAGACGGGATGAGCCACCACCAACTCTCCCTGACGCGGTCGTAGCGCGGCGATGCCCAGTCGGCCGTCGCTAGATCGTCAATACACGTACGTACAACCTCCGCGGGTGCGGATTCGATCCGATACAATATTTTCCTTCAAATTCGCCTGAAATGCTTGGAAACCACGAACCACTGTAGCAATGTCACATTCAACGTGCCAGGACTGCGTAGAGATCAATGAGAAGAACAGAGTTGATGCTCATTGACCATGGAGTAATCGCCATTACTCCACATATATAGCAGAACACCGTGTGGCAGGCTTTATTCCACCGGAATATCGCTGTCTGCACACTATACTTTGGCTTAAAATCGCCAATCGGTCTTCCGTATAGAAAAACCGTTATTAATTCGCCAAAGATTTATTTATTATCCGATCTTCACGATCTTTGTTTCTGTCTCTTCCTAAACGACTTCTCTACAATCTACGCCTAAAATTAAAGCTATTGGACCTACCTAAAATTTGTTATCGAATTAATTCTAATCCTGGTTTTGCCTATATAAGGGTTTGAGACGCGGTTTGGCTGTGTTATACCTTGCCGTCGCTCTCGTCTGCTTCCAGCTAAGTTCTGCAGACACTAAACTGTCGGTCGCGCTCTTATTGCGCATATTTACGTCGCGCTTTTTCGCCACATAAATTAAACCTATAGGATAGACCTACTATTTTCGGCTAGGGGAAATTACGCCTTACCTATATTGAATCTAAATACACGGTTTGGCTGTTTTAAGAGCGTAACCGTTGCTCCTTGCCTGTTTCCAGCTCAGTTTAACAAGGCAGGCGGTCAGTGTTTCTCGTATCGAACATTGTCTTGTGGCTGAAACGCCACAGTTATTGGGGATACAAGCAACGAATTTACAATATCGCGACCACAGCTTCTTATATAGCATCGGTCAATAGAATGTTTTAGGTGTGTAAAAGAACGCGCATAACAACCTCAGAGATAATACCAGCACGTTTCTGTCAATTTTAATTGGCTCTCTGTCTAATACGGTTTGCATTGAATTATAATATAAATATTATTATTTTCTTTAATCATTCCTTTAGTGTTAAGTGCTGTAATATGCCAAACAAATTTCTGTCCAGGGCAACGGCCTCTGTTGACTCCTCACAACTTAAGCGCCTCCAACTCATTCAAAATTCTCTAGCTAGAGACGTCACCAGAACACCCAGACATCATCACATCACCCCATGATACTCAAGTCACTTCACTGGTTGAAAATTCCAGAGCGAATCCACTTCAAAGTTATATCCTTAATCTACATATCTTTACAATGCTCCCAGCCCAGATATCTTCGCGAACTGTGCACCGTCCAGCCTACCCGTTCTACCCGATCATCCACCTGCCGTATATACACTCTCTCGACCGCCGGTCACAAGTCATCTCAAGTTCTCCAACCGAGCCATATCCAACTCAGCACCACGCCTTTGGAATGATCTGCCTGCTGAGTTCCAATCCTTTTCAGTTCCTCCATCATCATTAATATACATCACCACCTTCCTCCATGGGCGGAGTTTGGTTTCCGTTTTTTTTGGGGGGGCCAAAAAACTTGATCCAGAAGGCGCAGCGCCGAACAATTTTTTCGTTTTGGCCGGAAAAAGTTGATGACCTTTTTTTAGTCATCAGTTGGAAGTCCTTGGGGGCGAAGTCCGAAAAAATAGACCATTTACACGGTAAAAAACATGACTATGGGGCTTCTTGGTGGCTTAGCCGCCCTAGACCCTGATAAACTCCGCCCATGCCTTCCTCAGGTTCCTCTATCCATCACACCTCAGGCTTTTCATTCAAAATTTAGGACACTATTTTTCGCGAACTCTTGCCCTGTCTCATCTGATCCTCCGCCCTACAATTCCCGGTCCAGACGACACCCGCCTTAGTAGCTGTTCTGCCCCTCTGATCCTATACGGTAGCTCGACCCGGACCACCACGTACTATACTCTCACGGACAAACCTTCTAACTCAACGCAGCGCTCGTGAATAAGCTGGTGCCCCGCGCTTGGCTTTCGAGTGGCGCTTTAGAAATTTCGAGTTTACGATTACGACTGTTGTCATAGACCCAGGTCCGATATGGATAAATTTACTTTAGTATCAACCGACTATCGGTTCCAGGCTTTTATAATGCCACTACACAGCATTTAAAAGGTGTGTATGAAGAGCGCGCGCAAAACAAACGGCAGATATAACAATAATACCAATAGCAACACGTGCCTTGTATTTGCCGAGTTGGTTGACGGTGCAGGGAAGGGCGACACTTTGTCCAGCAATGGCTGTGATATTTTCCGCGGTCAGCTCAAACGACGGCTCCGTCCTCAGACCTGGAAAAACAAACCGCCGCAGCCAATAAAGCAGCGCTCGAATAAGCCAAGCTGATTCTAAACAAATTAGAACGCAGCCGATCATGAATCTGTTCGGGATCAATATATACAACATGTAAACAGAGCGATAGACGCATTCTGAAAATCGGGGGTGGGGTAGGGTTGGGGGTGGGGGTGGGTCTATGATGTATGGAAAGCTGTTCGGGTCTGCGTTCATAACAGATCTGGTGTATACGATAAGACGCGCACACATGTGTAACATTGTGTAAATGCCTTCGTTCATGCATGTGTAACAGACATTGTATAATTTATTATACGTACATTGACGCAAAAATATAGATAGGCCTACATATTTGCACACTTGTACACTTGCACACACGCGTGCACGCGCGCACACACACGCGCACACACACACACACGCACACACACAAGCACACACACACACACGCACACACACAAGCACACACGCGCACACGCACGCACGCACGCACGCACGCGCATACACACACACTTGCTCACACACACACACACACACACACACACACACACACACACACACGCACACACACAGTTGCACACAACGCACACACTTGCTCACACACACATACACACACGCACACACACACGTATACACAATGAAGTTAATGATGTAGTGGTAGTTGTGGGCATTTATCTGCGCGGACGTCGCCAGCATGACCGTAAGTGCCCCTTGCAACCAGTCCTCTGTCCTCTGCTTGTCCTCTACGTGTCCTCTGATTGTCCTCTACGTGTCCTCTGCTTGTCCTCTGCGTGTCCTCTGCTTGTCCATCCTTCCTAACCGACCATTTGACTGAGCTCTTTCGTTAATAATTGAACAGGCGGGCCAAGGCTCCAAAAATCTTCTCTCTTCCTTTCTATGTCTCGGTCTTTCTCCGTCTGTCTCCGTCTGTCTTTCTGTATGTCTTTCTATCTGTCTCGCACACACTGTCTGTGTGCCCACAAAACAGAAGTTAGCGACTTCTACAAATGCGCAAGCAAATTACTTCCCCCAAATGGATCCATTTATAAGCAGCGCAAATATATGGTGTATACGCTCAGAACTCAATATATAAAGCAGATACCAATGCACGCATACTGTGGCATATATATATATATCTATATAAATAAAGAGAAGATTCTGTAACGTGTGTCTGTCTGTCTGTCTGTCTGTCTGTCTGTTTGTCCGGAATGCATTTCAACAGTTTTTGAGCTATTCACTCCAAACCTTCACTACTGTGTAGGTCTCGGCACGAGACGCAAAGTCGAGGGGTTGGCGATTCTCTACCACCATGGGGGCCGGGGTGGGGGGCGAAACCCCCAAATTGTTTTCCAAATTTTTTTAGCCATTTATATGAAATTTTTTTCCTGGATAGAGGGCCATCAGAACCACCCGGATCAGTAGTTGGTGAATCTCTACCACCAAGGGGGCCAGCGTGGGGGCGAAAACATTAAGATGGTTAAACACCTTCTTAAACGCTTCCATGGTCATTATATAAATGGCGAGAGCTGCTAATTTAATTTTAACGAAAATCCTTATTTCACGGGTGGCGTACTGGTGCAGGTCGGTGTGGTGGGGTGAGGTGGGAAAGAGGGTGGGGGGCGGGGAGAGGGTTAGGAGAATGGGGTGAGGGGGAATTTTTCCTGGAAACCCTAATTTCACCGTTTTCACGGGTGGCGTACTGGTGGAGGTCGTAGTGTGGTGGGGTGGGGGAGCGGGTGTGGGAAGAGGTGGGAGTGGAGGAATTTGTCCCTAAACCCAAATATCGCGGGTGGCGTACCGATGAAGGTCGGAGTGCGGTGGGGTGTTGTAGAGTGGGGATGGTATGGGGGTGGGTGAGGTTGAGGGGGTTGGGATCGTGGTGGGGTAGGGGGTGGGGTGAAATGGGGTGGGGGTAAGAGGTGTGGTGAGGGGTGGGGTCGGGGTGGCGTGGGGTGGAGGGGTGGGGTTTTGGGTGGAGGGGTGAGGGTGGGGTGGAGGGTGGGGGTTGGGGTGTGGTGGGGTTGGGGTGAGGGTGGATGGAGGGGTGGGGTGGGGAGTGGAATGTAGGGGGATGGGGTGGGAGTTGTGTTGGGGTGGAGTGGGGTCGGAGGGGGTTAGGGGTGGAGTGGGGGTGGAATGGGGGTGGAGTGGGGTGGTGAGGTTGGAGGAGGTTGGGGTGGAGGGCTGGGTTGGGTGTGGGGGTGGGATGGGGGTGGTAATTTTCCTGAGACCCAAATTTCTCGGGTGGCGTACTGGTACAGACCGGAGTGTGGTCGGGTGTTGTGTGGTGGGGTTGTGGCCGAAGCGGGTCGAATCCTAAATTTCCCGGGCAACGCCGGGTACCCCAGCTAGTATATAATAAGCGTAAATATACATAAATATATATACATATATAAATATGTATTATGTGTGTGCGTGTGTGTGCGCGTGTACATATAATTGCAATAGCATGCATTTTATTAACATTATTTATTTATTTTATTAACATCTATAATATGAACCTTTTAATGGCACTTCACACGTAACTGGTGGTAGTATTTGCAGTTTAACGTCACTGTGTGGTAACAAAGACCATTAGCGACGCCCTCCTCCTTTATAAAGGTTTGGGACTGGCACTGGCAGAGTGCAACCAGTGGCGGAGTTAACACGTAACTGGCAAAAGCGCTCTCAATATAACTTGCAGCAGATGGAAAAGACAAGTAAGAAGATAATATAGGCTAGGGTGCGTTTCTATATCAAAGCGGTGCACAAAAGATTGTCTGCTAAAGAAGTGAGGATCTTCTTTACGCGGAAGAACATTATATGTAATATAATATGTAATATAGGTTAGGGTGCGTTTCTATATCAAAGCGGTGCACAAAAGATTGTCTGCCAAAGAAGTGAGGATCTTCTTTACGCGGAAGAACATAATATGTAATAATTATTTTGACGCTTTTGCTTCGCTATACCTGTATGACATAATTGTACAATTATGTAGGTGAGAAAATAATCCCTGAACGAACTGCAACGCCATTATAGGATGTAAAGCTGAATGAAAGAAGTTTCGAGGCTTGAGGTTATCACTCGCTCAGCTTAAAATAATTATACAGGCAATGGAGTAAATGCATATGTCACACGTCCGCTTGTTATAATTATTATGTATCATTATGTTTGTCCATATACATTAGCCTACACATAATAATATTTGAGCACCTCTGAGTTTCCTTGAAGAGGCGCTATATAAATACTTGAATGAATGAATGAATGGATGGATGAATGAATGAATGAATGAATGAATGAATATGCATTCTTCTATATTGCCGAGACATGGCAGCCGATTGGCTAAAGGTTTTCTTTATATAATGAAGACAGTATAATTATATGGTCTTCATACTCAGAGAAGGGCGCATGTACGCTGTAGACTTTTACACAATAATTTTATTGACCCTTGAGTTATTATATACTAGCTGGGGTACCCGGCGTTGCCCGGGAAATTTAGGATTCGACCCGCTTCGGCCACAACCCCACCACACAACACCCGACCACACTCCGGTCTGTACCAGTACGCCACCCGAGAAATTTGGGTCTCAGGAAAATTACCACCCCCATCCCACCCCCATACCCAACCCAGCCCTCCACCCCAACCTCCTCCAACCTCACCACCCCACTCCACCCCCATTCCACCCCCACTCCACCCCTAACCCCCTCCGACCCCACTCCACCCCAACACAACTCCCACCCCATCCCCCTACATTCCACTCCCCACCCCACCCCTCCATCCACCCTCACCCCAACCCCACCACACCCCAACCCCCACCCTCCACCCCACCCTCACCCCTCCACCCAAAACCCCACCCCTCCACCCCACGCCACCCCGACCCCACCCCTCACCACACCTCTTACCCCCACCCCATTTCACCCCACCCCCTACCCCACCACGATCCCAACCCCCTCAACCTCACCCACCCCCATACCATCCCCACTCTACAACACCCCACCGCACTCCGACCTTCATCGGTACGCCACCCGCGATATTTGGGTTTAGGGACAAATTCCTCCACTCCCACCTCTTCCCACACCCGCTCCCCCACCCCACCACACTACGACCTCCACCAGTACGCCACCCGTGAAAACGGTGAAATTAGAGTTTCCAGGAAAAATTCCCCCTCACCCCATTCTCCTAACCCTCTCCCCGCCCCCCACCCTCTTTCCCACCTCACCCCACCACACCGACCTGCACCAGTACGCCACCCGTGAAATAAGGATTTTCGTTAAAATTAAATTAGCAGCTCTCGCCATTTATATAATGACCATGGAAGCGTTTAAGAAGGTGTTTAACCATCTTAATGTTTTCGCCCCCACGCTGGCCCCCTTGGTGGTAGAGATTCACCAACTACTGATCCGGGTGGTTCTGATGGCCCTCTATCCAGGAAAAAAATTTCATATAAATGGCTAAAAAAATTGGGAAAACAATTTGGGGGTTTCGCCCCCCACCCCGGCCCCCATGGTGGTAGAGAATCGCCAACCCCTCGACTTTGCGTCTCGTGCCGAGACCTACACAGTAGTGAAGGTTTGGAGTGAATAGCTCAAAAACTGTTGAAATGCATTCCGGACAAACAGACAGACAGACAGACAGACAGACACACGTTACAGAATCTTCTCTTTATTTATATAGATATGATGACCTTTAACTCCAGATCAACAAAGCTTTAAGCATTGCTTTTGAAGCCTGACGTATAATTTTTTTTACCAAGAGCGAGAAAAATATTAATAATAATGATGAATAAATTAATTTTGAAAGATAATAATGATGGAAATAATAATTTTAATTTAGCATTTATTAACAATTAACGCTAACACCAAAATATCGCGTCCACAGTTTAAGAAATTGGACCAAGACAAGCGGTTGAAGACAAAGATATAGGCAGACAGACAGACAGACAGACAGACACACACACACACAGGCAGACACACAGACAGACAGACACACACGCAGGCAGACAGACAGACAGACACACTGACAGACAGACAGACACACAGACACACAGGCAGACAGACACACAGGCAGACAGACAGACACACAGGCAGACAGACAGACAGACCGGTCAATCGACTGCCCAGCGAACCATGATGATGACCGCTCCTTACTCCATTATTCATATAATTTATATGGTCAGCTTGGATCTCTAATGAGTTTAGCGATCTCTGTGTTGACTGTAGACACTACTAGTCAGTCGTTCGTTACGCCATGAGATGCGGTTTACACGGCAGACAATCAGGAAATCTCGCGTCACCGTCGCTTTAAGCCTTAAACTTCTGTCTTTTATGTCGTTCAGTAGGGGGGGGCACTTTTATTATATGGAGATGTGTGTAATGATATGGGGTCCGGGTCCTGCTCTGTCTCTGCCTCTGCCTCCGTCTGTCTGTCTGTCTCTGTCCTTGTCCATGTCTCGTCTCTGCCTCTGTCTCTGTCTCCATCTCTGCCTCTGCCTCTGCCTCTGTGTCTGTCTCTGTCTCTGTCTCTGTCTCTGCCTCTGCCTCTGCCTCTGCCTCTGTCTGTCTGTCTCTGTCTCTGTCTCTCTGCCTCTGCCTCTGCCTCTATCTCCATCTCTGCATCTGCCTCTGTCTCTACCTCTGCCTCTTCCTCTTCCTCTGCCTCCGTCTGTCTGTCTATATCCGTGTCCATGTCTCTGTCTCTGCCTCTGTCTCTCTCTGTCTCTCTGTCTCTGTCTCTGCCTCTCTGTTTTTGTCTCTGAGACGCCGTTCATTACCAAATACATTTAGATCCAACTGGCTCGCATGCACAGCGTCACACACACACACACACAGACACACACACACACATACACACAGATGCAAACACAAACGCAAACTCACAATCGTTTAAGGTTCTTGGCGATACAGACTGTTGGATTGATGGGCTCGTACAAGAGATGCCCCCCATTCCCCATTCCCCCATTCAGGCGTTTCCTTTCCTACTCCAGGGACAACTTTCTGGAATTGGTTATTCCAATCACTCCATTCAACGTTATCCTGTTATAGGGTCTTATCCTAAGCCCCATCTTCCCTGAATGGACCACCGCCGCCGCAGCAGCATCCAGGGTTTCACCTTGCCAATCTCATCTTCTTATATCTTCCACATGAGGACCAACCAATCTTTCTCGCTCCACAGCCATGCATGCATCTGACGTAATGCATCAGGCAGCATTCATATGCCGTGGGTGGCTGCCTATCAGAAGGAATATCTAATTAACCGACCGCGTTGGAATACTGATCGTGTCAGCCTATACAATCGACTGAAGTATAAGACTTAGTATATACATACTGATTGTGGCATTGTATTGTATACATCGCAATCGTTATCTCCAAATGTCTAAAGCGCCACTCGAAGGCCAAGCGCATGAAGGGCACCAGATTATTCACGAGCGCTGTGTCTAGTTGGAAGGTCTGTGTCTATGGGATTAGTCAGAAGGAGGTCTAGGCCCTGGTATACCAAAGGATCAGGTGCATTGGTGCGGCACTGCGGCACGTATAGCGGCACAGCACCATGGAAAATAGACACCAACTTTTTGTTCTACTGGCCCTCTTTTGCTTTTAACAAATTTTCTCGCACTATAGGCACACTACCGGAAATAATAATAGTGGTAAACAAAGTGAAACTGGGAAATTTACAGTAACTGTTATAAATTTTAATGAGCAATAACAAATTTTCATAATTTCCTGCTTTGCCGTTTTCAAGCTCTGGGTAGAACATTTGACCGTGTCATGCCAACTCTTGAAAAGATATTTGCCTGCACCTATGCATACGAAAGGACCACTAAAAGGGACGATGAAAAAAGTACCAAAGGACCTTGGAGACCGTGACGTCGACGGTCAGATATGACCAATGTAGAAGATCATTTATCTAGCGCCTATTTACGACTCTCTCGTAGATCGGAAATAATACGAAAGCGCATTCGTTCAGCAATAAAATGTTTCCTCGCGAAATCAAATGCCCCGCCCAACCACACACCCAGATAGCTTTATATTTCCATCAATACGTATAAAAATATTTATGTATACCCATCACATTGTCCGTGTGTATATCAGATAGACAGAGGCTTATTATATGTTCATATATGCAACAATATCTCGCATTCTTTCGTAAAGTTTTGTCTATTTATGTATACATTCATATATTTCTGTGAACATCCTTATTATATGGAAATGCATAAAAAGCTGTCTCTAACATAAACATTCATGGCATATATCATTTGTTTGCTTAAGTTTGCACGTATATATATAATATAAATATATTAGCTCATTTTGCGAGAATTTTTATAGCGCCTCTTGAGGCCCTCTTCAAGGGGTACTCAAAGGCGCTCCCATTTAAAGGCGTTCCCATTTAAAGGCGTTCCCATTTAACCTCAGCTATACATGTATATATAGGCCAATATAAAATTATCCTAAAACATAGGGCGATGAGCAGAAATAGTGGATACAAAAGACAAAAGACTTGAGACTCTCGAAGTGAGTACCTTTGAGAAGTACATAGAGTAAATCAGTTATTGTGTCTTATAATTTTCCTTTGTCTCTCTAACAATTGTTCGTTTCGTTCACGGTTCTTCCTTCCCCCAATCGTCCCACTCCATCAATTCCATTTGTGGTATTATGTTCAACCAAACTGTGGTTTGGTGCACATGCTGTCAGGTAGGGAGCGCCTCTGAGAAGTTTCTTTTGAAATGGTGCTAAATAAATTCATGAATATGATGATGATTATGAATCTATGGCTAAGATTGTGAAATAACTATTTAAAGAATCGACCACCGTATATAGACCCCGAGACCACACAATACACTATGGGCAATAACAAGACTAGAGTATACAAAGTATATAAATGTGCTGCGTATATATATGATGTAATAACATTGTAATAATATAACGTACGTGGATGTACACATTTTTCATACACAATCGCTTCCCATGTTTTAATGCAACGCACTTTGTGATCGCCATGTTCATTCAACCCGTATAAAAGGTCCCAGTAAGTCAATGCTTGGCCGATCGAAGGCCATTCTAGATAAAATGGCCGCTAAGTAGTTTTACGTGCGTCTTTAAGTGGCTCATTTTCTAGTCAACGCCGACCGGGTTTATACGAGGGCTCGGCTGGCTGGCCGCCTCGGCCGACCAGTCCTTCGCTGGTAACACCAATCGGAAATGGGTGATCACGGCTGTGGTGGTGGAAGCCTCAGATGATAGGCGAGTGATCGATCAATGGGGAAAGGTTTTCGGTGAATTATCAGATCAAGCAACTCTCTATCTATCTCCTCTTATTTTGCTCTTTAGTATTTTCCATGGTATGTAGGAATTAATATAGAAAGGCTTAGTATGGCTAGTTCTGATTCTCCTCCTCCTCATCATCATCCCCTCCTTCTCCTCTTTCTTCTTCCTACTCTTCTTCTTCCTCTTCTTCTTCGTCTTCCTCTTCTTCTTCTTCTTCCTCTTCTTCTTCTTCCTATTATTCTTCCTCCTTCTCCTTCCTCTTTTCTTCCTCTTCCAGTTCCTTTCCCTATTCCTCTTTCCCTTCCCTCTCCTTCCGTTCCCATCCCATTCATTCCTTTTTCCACTTCACCACCCCTTCCCTTGCCCCTCCCTTCCCTTCACCTTTGTCTTCGTCATCCTCTTTCACTTCCTCCTATTCTTATTCTCATTGTTCATCTTCTCATAGCACACACAGAGAGAAAGGGACAGAGAGTGCATGGGTCCGCAACTCCCCATATCATGTGCACACCATACATTCTTCTTTTTCTTCTGCCTCTTTTTCCACCTCTTCCTCCACCTCCACCTCTTTCTCCACCACCTCCTCCTCTTCTCCTCCTCCTCGTCGTCGTCATCCTCTTCCTCCTCCTCCTTTTCTCTATCTCCTCCTCGTCGTCCTCCTCCTCCTCTCCTTTGCCTGCTACTTCTTCATTCGTCATATTAATGCAATGGCAGCATTTCTCTGATTCAGATCTGCAGCTGATGTAGAACCAATAATCACGACTGTCATCCGTTCACTTTCTTTTAGCCGAGCAGTGTATAGTCGCTCTGACAAAAATAGATTGGAATTCATCTCTCCCTCACTCACTACCTGTCTGCCTGTCCTCGTATGCTCTCTCCCTGCCGCTCTCTCTGTTCCTGGCTCATCCCTCTTGATTCTAGATTTTTACTCCAGCATAGCTCTCTACATGTAACTCATCCGTAATGAGTTCAATGCACTAAGGTACATACATGTACAATTGTATATAGATCTACATACATACATACATACATGCGTACATGCATACATACATACATACATACATACATACACACATACATACATACATACACACATACATTCATGCGAACATACATATACATACATGCATACATACATACGTACATACATACATACATACATACATACATACATACATACATACATACATACATACATACATACATACATACATACATACATACATATATACATACATACATACATACATACATACATACATACATACATACATACATACATACATACATACATACATACATACATACATACATACATACATACATACATACATACATACATACATACATCCATACATACATGCATACAAACATACATACATACATACATACATACATACATACATACATACATACATACATACATACATACATACATACATACATACATACATACATACATACATACATACATACATACATACATACATACATACATACATACATACATACATACATACATACATACATACATACATACATACATACATACATACAATACTTACATACACGCATCTACACATTCATGCACTCATGCACCGTGTATACAAAACAGAAACACAGAGTAAAAATCAATTGCATCATTTGAGACTATAAAGTACTAAACACGGATCCGGATGACGTACATGTACATATACACGTACATGTACATTTCAAGAGTTTCTTGTGATGATTTTCCAAATCCCTTTTGCGGACTCTTTGGAACTCCCGGACTCTCTAAAGACGGGCGTCCAGCTGGGTCCATCTACGGACGTATCCGCTTCCTTCTCGTGTAGATGGATCCAACGGATTGACCGTTTTAATTTCTCCGGAGACCTTCTGCACGCGTCCGCGCCACTCGCCACTCGACCGATCCGATCTCATATATATATTTATATATTATATGCATATATATATTATATATATATATATATATATATTCACCGACGCCTTCGAAGTTTTTCACTGCCCGGGAAGAGTATGAAACGGAAGAGATACTGCCTGGATGCGTGGAAAGGTGGACGATAGGAGGAAGCACTGGCGGATATACAGTGCAAGAGGAAGAGACAGACAGAGATAGGTGGAGTGACAAAAAGACATACATAAAGGTGGGTACTGGGTAGGTAGGTAGGTAGGTAGGCTGGCATGTAGGTAGGTAGGTACGAAGCTGGGTGGTTAGATAGGCTTGTAGTACGGTAGCTATAGGAGGATGGTAGGTAGGTAAGTAGGTAAGTAGGTAGGTTGGTAGGTAGGTAGGTGGGTGGGTGTAGGTAGGTTGGTAGGTAGGTAGGTAGGTGGGTAGGTAGGTAGGTAGGTAGGTAGGCAGGCAGGCAGGCAGGCAGGCAGGTAGGTAGGTAGGCAGGTAGGCAGGTAGGCAGGTAGGCAGGTAGGCATAGAGATGGATGGATGGATGGATGTACGGAGGGATGGATGGATGACAGACATAGACAAACAACTATATGGATCGATCGATAGATAAACAGACAATGGATGGATGGATTGATGGATGGATTGATGGACAAAAATGCATACAGCCCGTCCGATCGATATATCAACATGGGAGACAGAAGGACGGCCGGCAGGACAAACAGACAGACATACAGAAAGATAGACAGACTGTCACAGACATATAGATGTTTTCGAAAAGTCTAAAAAGCAAATTGCTGTTAATGCATGCTCTGATCAAGCAACTTCTTAACTGACATCCCAGCAGTGTGTACTGTATACCAACTACAATTGTGTGTACTGTATACCCACTACAATTGTGTGTACTGTACACCCACTACAATGTTATACCAAAGATAAACTTGTACGATATACACTGAGGGAGATGACGACGAAGGTTTGACATGGACACCGATCTAGAAACCTATCGGCGAAAACAAACACTCTATCGTCTCAGATCGCCCGACATCTCATTTCATACGTTTGCACAAGCAGCAGCAGCGAGCGGCATCAGTGGTGGCATCAAAGAAGAGGCGGCTCCTTTGATGCGTAACTTTCATCATGGCCGCGTTGATCGGGATATACCATGGAGTATTGTGACGGCTGCAATAAGGATGTGCGTATATATATATATATATATATATATATATATATATATATATATATATATATATAAGTATATAAGTATATGCATGATATATATATATGTAGGAGTGTATAATCATAGTAGATAGGTATATTTATATTATAGCAAAAACTGAGATGTATATATGTATATATGTAGATGTAGATATATGAAAACAGTGACCAGCGCTCTGCTGCTGCAGTCCATGGCGAAAATAGAACGCGGGTGTTACACGTGATAATTATATTCGTACCATTAATTGTGTTTGAGAAGCGGGAAATTAAACTTCTTTATTTGGATGATGACGTCAGTGTCATCGTCATCGTCATCGTCGTCTTCATCGTCATCGTCATCGTCAGCGACGCCCTCCTCCTTTATCCAGGCATGGGACTGGCACTGGCAGAGTGCGACCAGTGGCGGAGTTTCTGTAGGTGGAATCGACGAAAGGTGACAAAATAATGACAATGCAATAGACACCTTTCGAAAGGGTGAGAGTCGCTTTGAAAAGGGATAGCAATTCCAACCAGTGATATTTTACTTCAGCAAATAATTTTCGTTTTACTTCTATTTCAGTTCGGACGTACTCAATTTCAGTTCTAGTTCAATTACAGTTCTTCAAAAAATTTCAGTTATACTTCAATTTCAGTTTTTACAATAATTTCAGTTCTCAATTCAGTTCTTGCATTTAAATAATTTCAGTTTTACTTCTTTATAGGCCTAGAACTTGCTTCAAATTAAACCAAGTTTGAGCATTTTCATTATCGATATGCTTCTTAATTTTAAAAGAATCTCCTATTTTCACCAACGTTAGCGGACAGTTTATTCTCCCCGTGCACCTTTTACAAGTCTTCAGCATCTTCTGCAAGTGGGGCAGTGCTGCCGTAGACTTGCCTTCTTTCCCTCCAATAATAATTATAATTATGCGTAATTTCTACTACAAAAAACCAAGCAATTTGAACTGCAGATCTAGTTTGTATAATTTCCTGAAAATTTTAATTGGCATTAGGCGTAGTTGCTGGATGGCACCAATCCGCTAACATGTTGACAATAGCTAATCACATCCCTTTATCATATGCCATTGAATTGGTTGACCACGTTAGGCCTACATTTCTTTTTTTTACACATTTATGCAGCGGTTGTGCTTTATCTGTTGTGAAGCCACTGACTCGAATCAGTCACATGAAAGTTTCGGGCCAAACTTGAATATATTTATTAGCATTCTGTGTGCGCTTATTCACTGAAGAAGACAAATTAAATTGCTGAAAAATTTACCAGAAACATCCAGAGACGTACGTTTTAGGTTAGGTTACAAGTGTTGCATGGTTAGACTAGGCCTATTTGTCTGTTTCGTTCAGTAAGCCTATTTTAAACAATCCAATACATGATTTTTCCATTTAGCCCAGTGAGCAAGCTGCACGAAGTTATCATGATTGAAATATTTGCACTCCGGTATTGAAAGTGATTTTTCACATAACCACATTCTTATCATGAAGTTGAAAATTATCAACTTACAGAAAAAGTTCAAATACAAAAGACCATAATAAATTGCACACGGAAGCACATGCTAAGCCAAAGATACCAAAGTTTTAAGAGTCAGAAAGTATGTGCGCCTTTTAGATGCGAACTCAGTTGCTTAGGAAAGGCTATGTGCTAAAATTTCCAATTTTATCATAATTTCCGTTCTAAAATTAATTTTCGTTTTTATTCTAATTTTCGTTCACTGTGCTTAATTTCAGTTCTACTTCAGTTTTCGTTCTCAAAATAATTTCAGTTACAGTTAAAGTTATACTGAACGGAAATCAATATTTTCAGTTCTAATTTTACTTATCGTTAATGAAAATATCACTGATTCCAACTTACAACATCTAATGCCATCTTTAACTCGAGAAAATCTCACAAGAAATTCTATCACTGCTTGTGCTCTGGCAGTGCCGGTCCAAAGTCGGGAAAAAGTAGGAGGGCGGTGCTAGTTGATCTTGTTGTCGCCCAGTGTTTAATATAAACCTCTGCTTTGTGGGAGGGATTCACGTGTCTGGGGTGGGGTGGGGCAATCGTTTTTGGCGGACGGCAGGGACCGGTGAGGTAGACGTCCCCTCATTGTTTTTCTCGCGACCTTTTTTCAGTATTTCTGCGAAAAAACTTCCGATAATAATTATACCCGGTAGTAAATTCTATACATTTAAAAATTTATGGTGATGTATAATACATGTCAACAACAGCCGTTGATTTTTTCTGCAGTAGTACGTCATTCCTGGGGGACCAACCCCAACCCACCCCACTCCCTCATCATGGAGATGCCTAGATTAACAGTTTAAACTAGCATATCTAACATCAATATTTCTCAAAATGCCATGGTCCTCCGTGTCACTCATCATAGGCCGCCGTGCCACAAGTGGCTCGCGTGTCGCAAATTGGCCAGCACTGCTATAGTCGTTACAAAATAATGGCAACGACATGTCCCTTACTGATTCGTCTTCCCCAGCATCATCATCGTAGTCGTTGTGCTCGTCGCCGTCGTCGTCATCATCAGCAGCAGCATCATCAGCGTATCGTTATCGTCGTCATCATCATCATCATCATCATCATCATCATCATCATCATCATCATCATCATCATCATCATCATCATCATCACCACCACCACCGCCACCACCACCACCAACATTGTCGTCGTCGTCGTCGTCGTTGTCATCGTCATCGTCATCGTCATCATCATCATCATCATCACCATCATCATCATCATCATCATCCCCACGGCCACCACCACCACCAACATCGTCGTCGTCGTCATCGTCATCGTCATCCTCATCATCATCATCATCATCATCATCATCATCGTCATCGTCGTCGTCATCATCATCATCATCATCATCATCAGCATCATCATTAATTATAATCGGTGTGGATCATTCGCATAATCATCGCTCTGATCATTACCAACTCTCATCGTCACCGTCACTCTTGTCGTCGGCATCATCATAGCAATCATCATCGTCGTCGTTGTCAACACAATCATCATCATCGTCATCATACACATCGAGTTCTCTTCCGAATTCTCACTGCTTATTCAGCCTCAGATTTCTATCACGTCTATTTATAGAGACAGATCTTTCCCTGCAGCAACGCTTATTCAGGTCATGCGCCCATTTCAGCGACAAAAGTCCCGTCTCTCTCTCTCTCTCTCTCTCTCTCTCTCTCTCTCTCTCTCTCTCTCTCTCTCTCTCTCTCTCTCTCTCTCTCTCTCTCTCTCTCTCTCTCTCTCTGTCTCTGTCTCTGTCTCTGTCTCTGTCTCTGTCTCTGTCTCTGTCTCTCTCTCTCTCTGTCTCTGTCTCTGTCTCTGTCTCTGTCTCTCTCTCTCTCTCTGTCTCTGTCTCTGTCTCTGTCTCTGTCTCTCTCTGTCTCTGTCTCTCTCTCTCTTTCACTCTCTCTCTCTCTCTCTTTCACTCTCTCTCTCTGTCTCTCTCTGTCTCTATCTCTCTCACTTTCTCTCTATTCTGTCTGAGTGTCTCTCTGAATCTCTGGCTTTGTCTGTCTGTCTCTGTTTGCTTCTGCCACTGTCTCTGTCTCCATCTGTCGCTTTGTCTGTCTGTGCCTGTCTGTCTCTCTCTCGTCTTTGAAACGAACCAGCAGGACAACTTCCGCCGGAAATGAAGCGTCGGGGGTCGGCAGAAGTTGTCGTACGTCCCAGCGGTCCCCCCACCTCGCCCACGATCAGCCATCTCCTCATGTAGCCCACAACACAATACATTCGCTGGATTATCCTGGAGAAGGAGAAACGAATCAAACGAACTGAATCCTTGAAAACCATTCAGGATTATCATATACACTTCGCAGGCAACTGCCCGGATGTACAGTAAACTGTATACGGTCCACTGGGCCACCACAATGCTGCTGGTGCTGCTGTTGTTGTTGCTGTTTGATGCTCTGGCTGCATGTGGCAGGCGCTTGTGACGATTACAGGGTGAATGAAGATAAAAATTCATCTGACGGAAAATTAGATGGAATGTTGATGATAAAGATGATGGTGGTGGTGGTGATGGTGATGGTGATGGTGATGGTGGTGGTGAGGGTGATGATGATGAAGATGATGAAGATGATGATGATGATGATCAAATCAAATCAAATCAATCAAATCAATTTATTTGGCAAGCAAAGCAAAGCAAAGCAAATTTAAAAATAGATCAGATGCAACATCATATAAACAAAGTTAACACAAAAAAATAAAACAGTGCTTAAATAATGATGCTGATAGTTAACAATTGGTTGCACAGGGGACTCGGAAGGGGTCTTGCAACCCCGCTAGGTGGGCCCCCTGGGCGGGAATACCAGGGTGAGGAATGCCATTAGGTTGCCATAAAGTGGTCTCAATATATAATATAACGAGACAAACAACATTGAAAAAGAAAATGTTCTGAAAAACCTTAACTAAACATTAAACACCTTAACTAATAGCACGGTTACACATTCGAAGGTCATAGCGCCTAGAAGAAAAAATTTAGGCAGAAAATTTACTGTATGGTCGGGATATTGCACAATAGGTTGAAATTGGATATAACCTAGGTCATTACCAAATTAATTCAAAAAGAGTGAAGGAAGGTAATTTAATAGTTAAACTGTTTAACGACTAGGTGGCTAGCAACAATGAATACCCAAGGTGTGTTAAGATAATTCATTGGCTTTTATCGAGTATCAGGGCTCTCAATATTAGCTTAAAGAGACTAAGACTAGGTTGT
>OX457050.1:11904134-11916634 GCA_949752735.1 Lumbricus terrestris | reverse complement strand
AAGGCTTCTGATATCCTGCTTCATCGATCTAGACCCGTATAATATGCAGACTGATCAAATCTGTTCTAATATGAAAATCTAATCTAAACTATTCTAATCTGTTATTCTTCTATTTTATTTTAATACAATCTATTCAGTTCTAGTCTATTCAATTCAATTCTATTCTATTCTAATAAAAAATTCTATTCTAGTCTATTCTGATCCAATTTAATATATTATAATATATTCTTATCTAATCTATTTTAATTTACACTAATCTATATAATCTAATCTATCCTAATCTATACTAATCTATATAATTTAATCTATTCTTGTCTATATTAATCTATCTAATCTAATCTATTATTATCTATTATTATCTGTACAAGTCTATGTAATCTAATCTATACCAATCTAAGCAAATATATTATATTCTAGTTTATTCTGATACAATCTAATATATTATAATATATTCTAATATAATCTATTCTAATCTACACTAATCTAATCTAATCTAATCTAATCTGTTATTATATATACTAATCTATCTAATCTAGTCTATTCTAATATATTCTACTCTATAATTCTACGCGATTCTAATCTAATCTACCATATGCAACGTCGGTTATTAACTGATCAAAGATCTTATCACCAGACAGATTAACGACTTCAGACTGATAATGCATTAATCGCATCTCACAGCAGCATCCCTCCTCCTCCTACTCCCATCTCAGCCTCCGTACCTAAGGCCAGCGCCGCTGCAACCGCTGCATCGCCCGATCCATCATTGACCCCGTAACGGATCGAGACGTACACGTAGGTCACACAGAGGATGATCGACTCGTCGATTAATGAAGTGATCACATCCGCACAGACACAACATGATTAACGATCGGCTGCAGCTGGACTTCCCGTGTTGTATGGTCGCCGTTTGCTTTCAGACGTTAGACGAATGTCGTGCGTAATGCATGGCGAAGGAACTAATAAGTCGATCCTGTTTTCAGTCCCATCCGGGTATACGTTCTTGTCACGGATGTCTTGTAAACAACATTGGATGCGGAGTCAACCACCGTGGCAACTCGCTTTGTCCTATATAATTATATAGGAGGCGAAGGAAATGAATAATCCCTATGCCGAGAACTTGGCACGGTTGTTAAATTCATTTGTCTAAAATTTAACACTGTTTTCTTAATTCCTTTGTCTTAAACTTAACACTGTTTTTTTAGTTGTGTTGTCTAAATCCTGAAACTGATGGAAGTGAATTTCTATGCCGAGAACTTAGCACTGTTGTTAAATTCATTTGTCTAGAATTTAACGCTGTTTTCTTAATTCCTTTGTTTGAAACTTAACGCTGTTCTTTTAGTTGTGTTGTCTAAAACCTGAAACTGATGGAAGTGAATTTCTATGCCGAGAACTTGGCACTGTTCTCAAATTTATTTGTATATAAACTTAACACTGTTTTCTTAATTCCTTTGTTTTAAACATAACACTGTTCTTTTAGTTATGTTGTCTAAAATCTGAAATCGATGAAGTGAATTCCTATGCCGAGAACTTAACACTGTTGTTAAATTCATTTGTCCAAAACTTAACACTGTTTTCTTAATTCCTTTGTTTGAAACTTAACTTGTTCCTTTAGTTGTGCCTGTGTCTTAAACCTGAAACTGCAGGTTCCCTGGTTCCCATGCCTAAAACTCTACACTGTTCTTCGTTCCTTTGTCTAACATTTAACAGTATTCTTTGATTCCTTTGTCTACAACTTAGCATTGTTCTTTACTTACTGTGCCTAAACTTTACACCGATCTTTAATTCATTTGTCTAAAATTTTGCAATTTTCCTTAATTCCTTTGTCTATAACTTAACACTATTATTTAACTATATTACTATTATGTTTAAAACCTAATACTGTTTCTAACAACGATGAAGTGCACTCATAGTGACTGGGAAGCAATGCTGCTAAAGTCGACGAAATTCTGTCTAAACTGGTTGGTGCTCTCTCTCTCTCTCTCTCTCTCTCTCTCTCTCTCTCTCTCTCTCTCTCTCTCTCTGTCTCTGTCTCTGTCTCTGTCTCTGTCTCTCTCTCTCTCTGTCTCTGTCTCTGTCTCTGTCTCTCTCTGTCTCTCTCTCTGTCTGTCTCTCTCTCTCTCTCTCTGTCTCTCTCTCTGTCTCTCTCTGTCTCTGTCTCTCTCTCTGTCTCTCTCTGTCTCTGTCTCTCTCTCTCTCTGTCTGTCTGTCTGTCTCTCTCTCTCTCTCTCTCTCTATATATATATATATATATATATATATATAATATATATATATACATGTAGTCACTCTTCTAGTTAAAGCTTTAATGGTAGATTAAATGCAACCAGACCACATCCTTGCAGAACAAAACAAGCATACTAATGGCCCAAACATCAGAAGTAAGACGAGCGTATATTATAATAAAAGCAACAATGAAGGGAGACAAGGAGAGAATAATAGCGGTCTATATCGGTGTAGCGGTGAGCAGAGTCGAACCGAAGTAAACGAGAGAGAGAGAGAGAGAGAGAGAGAGAGAGAGAGAGAGAGAGAGAGAGAGAGAGAGAGAGAAGGAGAGGGAGATAGGGGGGAGAGAGATAGGGAAAGACAGACAGACAGTCAGACAGAGACATTGACAGACACTGAGACAGAGATAGAAACAGACATAGCGACAGACAGACAGAGAGACAGAAAGAGAGAAAGAGAGACAGAGACATAGACAGAGAGAATAAGTGACAAAGAGAGAGGGACAGAGATAGAGACAGAGACAGATAAAGAGACAGACAGACAACAGACAGACGGACAGATAGACACACAGAGAGATAGACAGAGACAGACAGGGACAGAGACGGAGACACAGACACAGAGACAGAGTCGCGCTGACCTAAGAGAATTGAGCAGATATATATAGCGGAAGCAGAGAAGAAAAAGCCAAGGAGTCCGTTTTAATTAAAGAAGTCCATGTTCGAACGGACTCCCTCACTCCCAACCCCTCCCCAACCCCTCCCCAACCCCTCCCCAACCCCTCCCCAACCCCTCTCCGCAGTTCCTCCGACAAAATGATCAATGACTCTCTCATTTCGAAATTCCTTACCGTCCGAAATAGAAACCAAAATAGCGCCCCCCCGTACTCCCCGTCAATCAATATTGGGGGCACATATACGTTGGCTACACTAACAACAGATTTAAGCGATAACATAAATGCTATACTAACAACCACAAAGTATTTGTTGTGATGTTGCCTGCATTTATATTATGTAATCGCGATAAGTATAATATAATATTATATTCCTTTTATATAGATCTAGATATATTATGGTATTGCATGCATGTATGCAAACGCCTGCATAAAGATATAGGCCGTATAGCTTATCTTGCTTAGCGGCTGTTTAACCAAGTTTAGGATAAGTTTCAAGCCTTGTGGCAATGACGGAAAGCAGCAACGGTTAAGCCTGTTTAATGGCGAGGAACACTGTGTATAAAAGTTGAATTTTTGGTCGAATATCCGAATAACCGTAATGAGTATCCGAATAACCGTAATGAATATCCGAATAACCGTTATAGCTTACGATCGTTCAATTCGTACTGATCTTAATAATCCTGCGTCGGTTTGAAAACAATAAACAAACATTGTACTATCATTTTGATCATTGATAGCAATGCCAGGGGTTATTTTAAGGAAATTTCTCAACTGCACATAATTGACAGAATCAGCGGCGGCGCCAGGATTTCAGTTTTTTTTGGGGGGGGGGGGTTAAAGGGGGTTAATCGTCAATTTTTTAAAAATTTTACATGGGGGAAAAATGGATGACCTTTTTTAGGGGGGTTTAGCCCCTTAGCCCGCCTCCCCAGCGCCGCCACTAAACGTCCGGTTAGAAATTTGAGGCATTACCGGACATGTGAGGCGCGGTGGTATAGTGGTGGCGTCATTGCCTTGAAGCCGGAAGGTTCGAGGTTCGAATCCACCTCGCCGAGTAAGGACCTTGGGCAAGTTCTTCGCTCACAATTGCTCAGCGCTTCGGCGTGAAACTCCGATGCAGTGTCCGCTCTGCATTCGGGAGCGCCTCTGAGTAGAGAGAGCTTGAAGGGGCGCTATAACAAGTGCACATACAAACAAACAAACAAACAAACAAACATGGCTGAGTCCGGTAAATAATTATTGCTAGCAACAAGTGTTGGATACTTGGAGGGTGGTTTCTTATTGGGGCCATAAAAGACGTCTATTTGAGATTTTCCAATTACATTGCCGTTTTTCTAGCTCCTCAAATGCAGTCAGCCTGAGATACGTGGTAGGTATACACGTTGAGACAGATAGATTAGATGATGTTGCTTACTTTGACTGGCTACATAAGTATACAACTGGAGATAAGCCATGCAGCCATTCAACTGTACAAGTTATCCGATATTTCGACGTTATTATCATCTGGGAAGACAGAACTCACAGAAGTACCAGAGTGTGACCCAGCAGCATGCGTTAGCTCATCTGCAATGCCATATGACTATGGTATGGATAAAAAAGAACTCAGAGAAAAATCTTTGGAAATTAGACCGGTGCAAACCACCAACACTTTACGTCATTTTCGACGAAACGGCCGTCACTACGTAAGCTGTACAGCTTGCTGTAAGTTTCAAGATTTGGTGAAAAGACTTTCAGTAAAATGTCAGGTGCCGCCTATTGCTATGGAGTGTGGAGTAATTTTTCGAAAAGAAACGGTACGGAAGCACTTGCAGCAGCCTTATCATTCTCAAAGCTTGAAGGCTCATCGTATGACAACCTTATCTCCGGTAGACGCTGTGAAAATGTCTGATATGGGAAGATCAATCTCAAAGGTCAATGAGAAACTGGCAGAGAAAGTCGGCAGTCTTTTCGTACACGCATATGGAGATGCAAAGAAATTAACTCTGAGTGCATTTTCATTTCCTGCAAGAGTTGTTATCAGTACTATGGCATCTGCTTTCTCATGGAATTGCGGTAAAATGACAACTGAGCAAGATTGGAACTTACAGTACTTGACGCCAGCATCTCACAAAGAATTTTTGCAATGCATTGTACAAAGTCACCAAGAAATTCTTGCGAAAAAGCTGACCAATGATGTATTGGCATTATCCATACGATGCGATGGAACCGTAGACAGAACGCAAATTGATAAAATTTACGTTATGGCGAAAGTGGTCAGAGGGGTTGGTTCAGAGGAACAATACTTCTTAGGTGCCAGCGAACCTCGTTGCCGAGGCGCTAAGGGGATTCTCGAAGCTCTGGAAGAAGCATGCATTAACACAGTTGGAGAATCTGCTGCAAAGCATATACTAAGACACGCGTCCTCTTTGGTGACGGATGGAGCGTCTATCAATACAGGTGAGAGGTCTGGCTTATGGACTCTATTTCGAGCCAAAATGAGGGATCATCAATCAACATCTGTCCCTTTGTTAACAATCTGGTGTGCAGTTCACCGTTCGAATTTGGCTTGGAAATCTACCAGCAACTCTGTCAGTGAGATTGGTCATATATTTCAGAATCTGGTAGCCCTGTCCACATATTTTCACACATCAGGTCTCAGATCAAGGGAACTTCGGGAAGTCGCAGATCTTAACAACTCTCACCTCGTTGCGCTTCCTAAGCTTTTTGAGGTTAGGTGGTCTGAGTTTTCATACGCATTAGTAAATTCGGTTCTGGTATCATGGTTTTCGCTTGTTCTTTATATGCGGCAATCCAAAGATAAAGCTTCAAGTGGTTTTTTGGCATTTCTTCTAGATGAGGATAAACTCGTACTCCTGTCATTTTTGGCTGATGTTCTCACTGTCTTCAGCAGATACCAGAAACTGCTGCAAGGAGATGGCATCACTATTCTCGACATTGAAAAGACAACTAAGTCGGTAAAAGCACGGCTGTTAGCTTTAACAGAAGATGACTTACCAGGAGGGTGGACTAAGGCTCTGAAGAAGGAACTTGTGTTACAGCCAGATGGCGTAACAAAGATCCTGAAAGGAATTGAGCTAATGAGGACAAAGAAACGCCGCAAAGAACACCACCAATATGTTTCCGATTGCAGGGATGTCAATGCTGTTTGTAGAGAAGTGGTTGCCTCGCTAGTCGAGTTCCTTGACCAACGCTTTGATGTGGATGCTCAACTGATGCGTACTGCGAAGTCCTTTGCCACTCTACAATCTTCAGCAAATTTGGAAGGAGTTCACAGCATGCTCTGTCCTGATCTCGCTTTGTCCGAGCTATCTCTTGAGTTTTGGGAGTTGCTTGAAATGGACAATATTGAAGCTCTTAGACAGATGACACTGGCACAAAAAGTTCGCTTTCTTGCATCATCTGACTCATACAGAAGTGTGACAACGGTCTTGGCCCGTCTTCTGGCTGCTAAACCTCACAGCGCAGACGTTGAACGTCTTATCAGCACAAGCTCCGCTTTAAAATCTACCGGCAGAAGCAGTATGTCGGTCAACTCCGAAAATGAATACTTGTACATTTATCACAACATGCCGCCATTGATAGAATGGGATCCTAGGGCGTCCGTGCTTCTGTGGCTGCAAAAGCGAGTCCGTAGAATGAGGGACACGCCAAAAGCATCAAAACAACGTTGGTTTAAGGGAATATTTACACTTTCTGCAAGCGAACAGGCAGAATGCGATTACTCTTTTAGTCAAGATATCACCTCTGATGTTGCAAAACCAAAAGCATTTTGATCTCTAAAGTAAGTGTACGTGACCCGCCAAGGCTCGTTATGCGAGGAATAGCTGAATTGGGGAAATTTTGATACGGTCTAGGATTATTTGCGATCCTTCATGTTTATATGCTTTAATTCATGTCTATTGTTTAAAATGGTTGAAGTTGTAAACACAACAGCAGAGAAGCCCTGTGCTCCGCCTGGCTTTCGTTTTTAACTAATTATTTTGTTACAAACTGTGAATCTTGCATTTGATTTCGTTTCGCTAAGCGTTATTTGACTTGCATCAGACAGCTTGTTTGAATATGCCATGTCTTTATCTAGGCCTATAGACTTGTTTTCTTGTATTTTATGTCAATAGAGTTGTCGGTAGAAATTTAAAGTTAAATTCACGGCAAAAATGTCTTATAATCTTGTTTGTTGCAATAATAGTTTAATTAAAATATATTAGCTGCTTATATTGTTTATGCGATTGTATGTAAAAAAGTAACTGCACAAAACCTGATTTTCAACTGCACAAATTGGTTTTCCAACTACACACTTTGTGTCTAGATGCGCGTTAAAATAACCCCTGAGCAATGCTATTATAGTGACGGCGCATACATGTATTTCTGAATAATCATGTATGCTTCCTTGCGTTCTCGTGTGTTTGTGTGTACCATAGATTGAGTATTCGCATATTACGAATATTAAGATTTTCCAATATTCACGAATATTAACGAATATTAAAACTGCCAACGAATATTATATTCGTAAAATATTATGTTCTTTCAGGAAATTCTTTATTCTTAATTTTTATTTTGTTATTTATGAAAATGTTTAACTTTTAGGCTACTGAATGAATTGTACAAAATTGAATTAGCCTATGCATAGGCCTATATCAGTAAGTTACAATAACTTTAATAGATTTATTGTTAAAAACTTCCAGGCTTAGGTTAAATACCAGTGCATGAAATAATAGTGCCAAATTACAAGCCAAAACTATTCCGATCTCAGCATATTAAGCACATTGCAGATTTTAATTCAGCTCTGCCCTGAATGCGAGTGAATGTCATGGAGATATAAAGAAACTTAAACTGCTTTACAGGGTAACATTGCGGTTTCGATGGTTCACTTTAATCCGTTAACGAATATTTACGAATATTTACGAATATTAAAAAATCTTAATATTCACGAATATTTACGAATATTAAACCCAAAAGTCACGAATACTCAATCTATGGTGTGTACGACTAAGTACGCATCTACAATTTCGTATATGGTGCATGCATGGCAAATGCAACCTCCTCAATGTATGTCTTTCGTCTCGGCGTATATACACATTGTATATATTATATACACAATCAAGTCGATTGGCATCCGGGACACGCACTGGTTCGACAGTTGTGCTCCTTCAAAGGGAAGTCTCTCGAGGACGGGGAAAAAACTACTCTTACTTAGTCTCTCTTGCTTTGACAAAGCAGGAAGCTGCAGCCCCATGCTGCAGCTCCGTCTTAATGATATGACTCGATGCAAAAACAAAACAACGTGTTCCCATTGTTATTCTCATCATCGTATAGTTCTCGTATATTTGTTATGGTCATCAGCTAACATGATGATTAAGAAATTTTGGTGTTTTGATCATGCAGATTGATTATATCCTCGAAACGTACTAATGACCATAGATGTAAAAAACGATGAAAAGAAAAGAAAAAACGGTAAAAAAACGTCGTTTTTTTCGAAATAATAAAAAACGACGAAAAAACGATAAAAAACGGAAACGGAAAATAATTTGCCTTTGTTACATCTGAAATTTCATTTTCAGCTTACAAACCTTAATTGCTTAAGCAATTTTATTAAGAAACTGCAAATAACACAACTTTATTATTAGGCCAAAATAATTGGTATAAGTAACATTAATCTACCACAGTTATTTTTTGTTATAACTTTCGTTTGATAAGAAATTCGGACAAATTAAAGGTATTGAAATCTTTTCAAATTTAAATTGTAGACATAGGCCTAAGTCCACATTATAAGTTTATGCTGATCGACATAACACAATTAAAATCTAACCAGAAGCAAAAACCACAGATGTTTACTAAATTATATATTGTACATTATTTTGTGCTTAAAATTGCTACTTATTAATATTAATAATTATGCCCAAGAATTTTATATCAAAATAACTCTGAGAAATTTCATTTCTTGTAGAGATCTACTATAAGTATTTCTCAAAATTATGACTTAAACAATTACATAAAGACCCTATAGTTAGCTGCATCCTTGAGAGTACGGTGAAAACGTATGGAATATCAGGCAAAAATTAAATTAAGGAAAATAATATTAGACAGCAAATAATTAAATAAAGTTACATAAAAATTGACGAAAACGATAAAAAACGATGGGAAAAATAAAAAACGAAAAAAACGACGTTTTTGGGGAAAGAATAAAAAACGAAAAAAACAAAAAACGAAAAAAACGTTTTTTACAACTATGCTAATGACTAACCAAATATCTGAGCTAATAAAATTTTATTCATTCATTAATTTCAATTTTTTTAAATAGCGCCCTTCCAAGAATCCAACCAAGAGACAGACGTCCATAGCTCAATAATAATAATAATGATGACAAGATTATAATAACAAAACTAATAATAAATATCGTGATATTATTATAACAGTAATAATAATATTAATAACAATAATAATAATAATAATAATAATAATAATAATATCTTCGTCCCCTTGGCTGTCGAAACAATGGGTCCCATCAACAATGAGGGTCTCGCCTTTGTTTCCGAAATCGGACACCGGCTTTCAAAGTTATCTGGAGATTCACGCGAAACTGGCTTCCTTTTCCAGAGCATTTCTGTTACAATTCAACGCTACAACGCCGTTGCCTACCACGGCACCTTGTCTGGACTACCCGGGGCCATGGACCGGCCACCCTAAACAAACTAAAATTGTTCTGTAAAAACTAAATCGAAATCTAAACCTAACATTCCAGTTATAATAATAATAATAATTATTATTATTATTATTATTATTACTATTTTTTAAAGAAATAAAATAATAATAATAATAATAATAACAATAAATAATAATGATTAAACATAAGAGTGCCCAGCATATGTACAGCAAATATATTCCTGGAATAGGTAAATTATAAAAGATGAAAGCATCGGAGAAGAAGACAATTAAAATGAGCATCGAACGAAAGGAAGATGAGCAGAACGAGGAAGAGGAGAAGGAGGAGCAGGAGCAGAACGAGGAGTAGGAGGAGGAGGAGGAGGAGAAGGAGGAGCAGGAGCAGAACGAGGAGGAGGAGGAGGAGCAGGAGCAGAACGAGGAGTAGGAGGAGGAGGAGGAGGAGGAGGAGGAGGAGGAGAAGGAGAAGGAGGAGCAGGAGCAGAACGAGGAGGAGGAGGAGGAGGAGTAGGAGGAGGAGGAGGAGGAGGAAGAGGAGGAAGAGGAGGAAGAGGAGTGGTAGGTGGAAAGGAGAGCGGCCGGCGATGGAATGGGAAGGAGCGATTGATGGAGAAAAGGAGAGATCACAGCTTGATGAAGTGGAATCCACAATCGAAAATCTTGGTCAGTGCTTGCATTATTTATGTCCTCAGCGGTACGCGATCTCGATGAAGAAGAAGTAAAGACCATGCAGCTTTGGTTTCCACAGCGCGAGCGATATCATATATATATATACATATATAATTATATATACATATATATATATACTTATATAATTATATTATACATGAATATATTACATAATCTATTATAAGCTCGATATATATTTATATATATAATTATCGTATTACATAACCTCAGTTTATATAAACCACATATATAGTATATATATATATATAACACTAGATATATATATATATAACAGAAATGTCAGTTCGATACAAAATAAAACATGCTAAGCAATCTATCGGTTCAGCATCTCGGACCACAGAGCTTTGGTTTTGGTCATAGTTGTAAAAAACGTTTTTTTCCGTTTTTTATTCTCTCCCAAAAAACGTCGTTTATTTCGTTTTTTATTTTTCCCATCGTTTTTTATCGTTTTTTATTTTTATTTAGCTTTATTTATTCATTTACTTTCTGTTATTATTTTTCTTAAGTTAATTTTTTTCTGAAATTCCTTTTGTTTTCCGCCAACTATCAAGGATTCATCATTCAGCTAACTAAAGTCATTATTTCATCGTTTAACATCATCATTTAAGAGATAGCCTGCGTGTGGTAAGTTCCTAATCAATGTTTTCAAGGTTAAAATGCGGTTTTAGATGTAGCAAAGTCAAATTATTTACCGTTTCCGTTTTTTATCGTTTTTTTGTCGTTTTTTATTTTTTCGAAAAAAACGACGTTTTTTACCGTTTTTTATTCCGTTTTCATCGTTTTTTACATCTATGGTTTTGGTAGTGTGAGCCGTGAGCGATATATTGTATATATAATATCTAATATATAATTATATATATATGTACTATATTACATGGGTTTGCGACGAACGCCCGATTGTCCAGGTCCCCGATTACCCTTTCCCCGATACAAACTCCCCGATTACAAACTCCCCGATAGGCCCAAATCCCCGACAGACCCAAGTCCCCGATTGGTGATTTAATCTACACGTAAGACCATTTAGTGTCAGTCTGTATAGGCTAAAGAGGGTGACACCAATCGTCTTGGCCTTATCGATAGACGGAAACAGAGTTGAATAAAGGCAAAGCCAGTTAGATTAATGTAAATAATATTTTTACTTGTGTACGTGTACCAATATGTAATTTGAATTCCTTACTGCACGCTGAATTCAGAAGACAGCTATAAGAGAATTGTCCACAAACTACTTCAAAATATTTTAAAATATTCAAAATATACTTGTCTACTTGCTAAGGCAGAGAAGTTTTTCAAAAATGCAAGCGCATTATATCCCTTATATTACTGCGGCACACTGGGCATGTTTTGCTGATTCCCCTTGTTGATGGTGCGCCAAAAAGAACATTAATACAAGAACTGCATGCACAGTGCCCGCATGGGATAATAGCTGTATCTGATCTTGCGCATTTGCAAACAGGGCACTCTGCAGAGATAGTTGTTTCTGGTGCCGACTCATTTGCTGGCGATGCACTAACTGCTCCTGCCGATGCTGGCAATGCAGGTACTTCTGGTACTGCATCTGGTCTTATTGCATCTGGTCGAACTGGTATTGGTCTTGCTATTGTTGCTGGTGCTCTCGATCTTATTTCTGTTCTTGGTCTTACCGATATGGGTCACAAAAGAACTAATCAAGATGATGACCAGTTTGCCATTCATGTCAGAATGTTGATGGCACTTGCATTCTTGCCTACAGACAGCGTCAAAGATGGATTTGCTTTAATACAATCAACCGCCCCAGTATCTGCGGCCCAAGTTGTTGAATATTTTAACAGCACGTACGTAAATGGACCGGTTATTCGCGGTTCGGGGGTTACTGCTGTAAGACGACCACCTATGTTCCCACCTACGTTGTGGAACGTCGCTGAAAGATTCCGAAATCTGATGCCGACCACAAACAACCATGTTGAAGCATGGCATCGTCGACTCCAAAGCTTGATTGTAACAGATCATCCAGCCTTCTACAATTGCCTACATAAGCTGCGACAAGAGCAGCGGCACACCGAATTGGAGCTGCTCCGTATGGAACTAGGGTACAGACAGCCGAGACGCAGACGAAGCATTGATGAGAATGAGAAGCGTATAAGTACGCTAACTCAAGATATCTGACTGACGGTCGTAAAGACATTTCCACTTTTTTGCGTTCCGTTGCATACACATTTTCGAAGTATAATGTGCCAACAGCTGTTACTGATTCTATTGATGCCAATGCTGCAGG
>OX457050.1:11830127-11903934 GCA_949752735.1 Lumbricus terrestris | reverse complement strand
TGAATATTATATAAACATAACCGTAGCCATAAATGTCACAAATGAAGTGATGAAACAGCGGTGCCGATTATTTAAACTGTTGACGCGATGTTGTGTTGAAACGTATGTAGTTGTCAGACCTCTTAATTTAATGTTCCTGAAACACATCTGATGGGAAAAGACTGCAAAATGTGAGAATTTTCCCCAGTTTTTGAACAAGCACTAGGCTATATCACAGTTTTTTCAGAATTTCCTTCGAACTCGAAAATATATTTCTTCTGCTTGTGGAACTTAATGTACAACGTTACTCTATAATAGCTCTGTGCAATATTACGCGTAGTAGTCCCATTAGAGTATTGGCCCTATAGTATACAGCGAAAACTATCAGCAAGGATACATTGTATAGAATCCGGATAAATCGTCGTTTTCTGAATTATTCGCACAAGTCGCATGGGTAACAACGTTTTTGGATTAACAGTTGGTTCAATTAAAATAACGCCTAAATAGAAGTTGAATTGATGAAAATAACGGGGTCATAATAGATAATGGGAGCATTTAACATGAAAGCACAATGTCGACAAACTCGGCTTCGCTTCTAAAGTACGCGCATATTGTCAGTTTCTGTTCCAAAGCATCTCAATCACTATCCAGCGCTACAACGCCGTTGCCTACCAGGGCACCTTGTCTGGATTACCCAGGGCCATGGACCGGCCACCCTAAGCAAACTAAAATTTATATGTAAAAACTAAATCGTAACTGTATAATAATAATAATAATAATAATAATAATAATAATAATAATAATAATAATAATAACAATAATAACAATAATAACAATAATAACAATAACAATAGCCATTCCAGAACATCACCTCCTAATTTATGCAATCCTAAGAGATAACAGGCGATGTGCCTCGAGGAAATAATAATGATGAAAACAAATAATAACAACAATGATGACAATAATAATAATAGCAATAGCAATTAACGCGATTGTCTTCAGAGTATAACTTGTGACAAAACATTATAAATATGATTATATTGACAAAGATGAGGTCGTTTCAGAGTAACACCACTACCATCTACGGATAATAGTTTCGAACACCTGAGGGATCATAAATATCGCGGGGAAAAAGCAACAACAATAATAATACTAAAAATAATAATGTATCTAGACAATTTATATGGCGCCGTAACGCTGCACGAGTCTTGATGTGTCTTTGATGTCGCCATCGGGAATTGGGGAGCTTTCATGTCACCGATCGGAGGCTAAGACTGGTGTGAAAATCAATGGATCTATGCCCACCACCCACCCACACCCCCGACAGACGAACAGCACTGAATGATGTCCTTCTCTCTCTTACTGTCTAACCCAGTATGTCTGTCAGTTTCTGTCATTGTCTGTCTATTTCTGAACTTAAAAACCGCTCTGTCTCTCTGTCTATGTCTCTCTGTCTCTCTGTCTATGTCTCTCTTTCTCTGTCTCCCTGTCTCTGTCTCTCTGTCTATGTCTCTGTGTCTCAGGCTCTCTGTCTCTGTCTCTCTGTCTCTCTGTCTCTCTGTCTCTCTGTCTATGTCTCTCTGTCTCTGTCTCTCTGTCTCTGTCTCTATTTCTATTCCTACCTCTGTCTTTGTCTTCGCTTCTCTCTCTCTCTGTCTCCATCTCTATCTCTACCTCTATCTCTGTCTCCGTCTCGGCCTTTTCTCCCTCTCCCCTCTCGTCTGTCTGTCTGTCTCCCTCAATCTCTCTATCCCTGTCTATGTCTGTCTGTCTGTCTCTCTGTCTGTTTTTGTCCCTCTTCCCTGTCTTCCTCATCTGAAATATCGTTCTGTGGTTTTCAGTTTTGAAGGGGCTCTTTATAAATTACTTTTGCAAAGTGACATCTACTGTCAAATCTGCAGTGCAAGAAAAATCGAACTGCAAATGCGCACAGCTTTCATCGACGTCATCATCGTCATCGTTATCATCTTCGTCATCATCACCACCACAACCACTGTCATCATTTTCACCTTCATCATCATCTTCAGCATCGTAGGCTACATTCATCACGCGCCACAATAAAATGACCAAGTATCTGTCTACAAATATGTTGCCAAGCAATATATTATATGAGTGAAGGACTTGTTCAAAGTTCCACACAGAATAACCTTCTTAGAACATGAATATAATTATAGATCTACTCTAGATTATAGGGTGAGTCACATTGTATGGTCTATTCATATAGTTTATATATATATAATTATACATATATATATATAAATAATTATATAAATGTTTATTTCAAGTATTTATATAGCGCCTCTTCAAGAAACCTACTCAGAGGCGCTCTCTGCGCTAACTAGCCGAAATGATGTTAAGTGTCATAACAACAAGAAAATTCCATCATTTAGCAAAATAAGACACAGTGAGCCGGAAACAGTCATCAGTGGCGATCCCTCGCAGACACGTAGAATCATCCAACGGAATCCCGTCAACAGCTTTCAGATGGTGTGAATGTTCAGAGTCTCTGGTACAGGTTGCGTCAGTAGAGTAGAGCGGCGACAGATGACAGGGCTCGCAAACACGAAACGCTGACGAAACTGAAGCTCCTCGCTGGTTGAAGATGATGCGCGCGTCCGGCCAATCGTCGGGCACAAAGTTTGCACAGTAGAAGGCATTTGTCGCTTGTCGGTTGGTAGTTTTGAACGCCGCCAGCGACAACATCCGATCGAGTTAACTCCACTGACCTGCGTGAACCGTCCTTCGGCGAGATGTAAACACCAGACAACAGCGGTGAAGCCGCACAGTCTTGATGGTTGAGCTCGACCGTGTGCATCAAGAGGCGTCTAACGTCAACACGTGGGCGACACAAGACGACTTGCGAACAAAATCCCTTCCAACGCAAAATCCTTGACGAACCCGACAAATAAGTTCGGTACACGAACCTAGAACCAGTAAACTCGAACGTGTGTGAAATTACTGCGCGAATTCTGCATAAAGTTGAAATAATCCACCGAAATGACGGAGTGGTCTAATAAACAACCAATATGGCCGCTGACCTGCGCAGAACTTGTATATATATATTATAGACTACAGGTAAAGGAGAAGAAAGATCTGTCCATGGTCGCATTGCCAGAATTGCCCACATACATCATATTTATTATTAAGTATATTGTTACACGATTGTATTCTTCATCTGTAATTCATATGTACATGAATGAGACTTTTAATTAACTTTCGCGTTGATATTAAATATGCACATATCTTTTGGATTGCATGGGTATATTGCTCTATAAAACATTCGAATGAATGTCTCTTGTAAGCATGCATGCATGTATGTATGTACTAATGTATGTATGTATGTATGTATGTATGTATGTATGTATGTATGTATGTATGTATGTATGTATGTATGTATGTATGTATGTATGTATGTATGTATGTATGTATGTATGTATGTATGTATGTATGTATGTATGTATGTATGTATGTATGTATGTATGTATGTATGTATGTATGTATGTATGTATGTATGTATGTATGTATGTATGACTTGTATGTATGTATGACTTGTATGTATGCATGCATGTATGTATGTATGTATGTGTATGTATGTATGTATGTATGTATGTATGTATGTATGTACGTATGTATGTTTGCATGTCTATCTTCTTGGTGCGCGTGTTCGAATGTATTTAAGCCCATATATGCATGCATGTTAAATAGTATATAATACTATAATTTTATACATAAAGTATGTGAGTAGGCTACGTGTGTGTGTATGCTGGACCATGTGCTTTGCTCTTAAATTATTGAGTCGATGCAGATGGGAGAAGTGACCAAGGGACTTTGATTAAGAGGCGAGCATAACATCTCCCGCCAGATAACCGGCGGCAAACGCCGGATCGAAGTAATTCCCTTGACTTATATAGCGCCAATTCGAATGCATATCGTTCACGGTCCATCATTTAATCTGTCGGGGTGAAAGAGGACGTTCTCATTGGTGCGTTTCGGTTCGATTACGTCATGTTTATTTATGTAGAGGTCGATGAGGCAGCTACATATAATGTCCACGTTTCATGTAGGCTACGTATACGTCAAGCAGTGGCGTAGCCAAGAATTTTTCCTGGGGGGGTCTATGGCCGGAAACCCTGTTTTTTGCCATTTTTTCTTACTTAAATGGAAAAATAACCTTAAAAATCTCTTTTTTGGAGCCAATGGGGGGGGCTTAACCCCCGAAACCCCCTTGCCTACGCCACTGACGTCAAGTAATTCCGTTCAATGAGCTATGGACGTAATATTTTTATTTTATTTGCCTTGTTTGTATGTACACTTGTTATAGCGCCCCTACAAGCACTCTACTCAGAGGCGCTCCCGACTGCAGAGCGGACACTTCATCGAAGTTTCACGCCGAAGCGCTGAGCAATTGCAAGTGAGGGACTTGCCCAAGACTTGCCCAAGGTCCCTACGCGGCGACTTGAGGTGGATTCGAACCTCGAACCTTCCGACTTCAAGGCAACCACTACACCACCGCGCCCCACTATGCTTCACTCTTGCTAAAGATGCTATGGATTAGCGAAATTGTGACTTTGAAATAGTTTGTTACTCAATGTGACACGATAACCGTCTGTAGCGCGCATGCGCATGACGTTCTGTAGCGCGCATGCGCATGACGTTCGATTGAGCGACTGAGTGAAGCGACCTTGCAATGGCTGCAGAGGCGATATCCGATCGCTTGTCCGTTTACACGATCATCATACCGCCAAACGAAAATACACGAATCGAACATATGCACACATTGTCACAAACACACACACACACACGCACACACGTACACACACACACACACACACACACGCACACACACACAAACTCTCACACACACAGCGCACACACAGCACACACACACACCCACACGCAAACGAACATGCAAGACAAGCACACATACAAACGAAGACAAACACCCACAAATGAACACACAAAAACACATCAGAAGCGAACACACACGCACACAGAAAAACGCACGTATACACAAATGAACACACAAAGCGCACACTCAAAAACAAGCGCTGACACACACGCGCACGTATGTAAACTAAACACCCACATAATCACAACAACACTCACACACAGACGCACACACAAGCTCCCACAAAACACGCACAAACTCAACCTTTTTCATCTACTATCACCTACACCTGTACATACTATATTGAATTATCCAATTACAAACTCAAAGACACAATCATTACATGAAGAAAATCTATCTCATGACTGGGTGCTGAATGTTGATCTTCCTTAAAGTGTTCTTGCGACGTCAGAAGAAAGCAAGCAAGTAAGTAATCATCACTGGCACGAGATAATCGCTCATACTGTAAAACAACTATACAGACAGGAACGAATAAGTTGCAGAGTATAGCACATCATTTGAAAAGTAATTATGCTGATACATTTTAATACACATCTAGAGAAAACTCTTTCTGATGGAGGGGGAAAGAGGAAGAGGAAGACCAAGAACGGCATGGATACTATTGGATATATAGACAACCTCTCGGTTACGCTTCGCTCTCTACTTGTGGCCCATCCGGTTGGGTTCTACAAGTCTCTCAAGTCTTTTTTCTTTGCTCGTGGTTGGGCTGGGAGCGCCTCTGAGTAGTTTCTTGAAGGGGCGCTGCATAAATGCTATGAATGAATGAATGAATGAATGAATGAATGAATGAATGAATGAATCTTGAAATGGACTGGACTTTCGGGGAGGAGGTTAATGAACATGGCAGGAGATAGGCAACTGTGGAAAATGCTCGTCCATTCGTGCAGCCAACCGTCGCAGAGCGACGATGGCGGAATGACATGACATGACAGAGAAAACTAGTAATTGGACAGTTATTTAGACTATAGCCTGATTCGAGAAAGATGAACATTATCTAAATATGGAAGCAGGGCAGAATGATGCGGTGCATGGTACGTTGTGCTGACGGCGCTGTCGAAATTGCTGTGCTTTTCATTCATTCGCATCGCTCCTGAATGTCGTGTTCTGCACCAATCTATATGCAGAGAATTGGTCGGATGGCTGGGTGGCATGTACATGTATACATCGACTCGAAAATAATCATAGAGTGTGCGAAAATAGAACCGTTAGACGAGAGAAGTAATACTTATTTGGCATCAATATCTGAAAGGTTCGCTGTATGACAGGCAGACAGGTAGGAAGACAAACATACAGGCAGACAGACGGACAAACAGGCAAGCAGACGGACAGGCAGAAAAGCAGGAATGCAGACGGACATGCAGAGATACAGACCGACAGAAAGACAGCGGACAAACAGGCAGGCAGATAGATGGATATACGTACAGACAGACATACAGACAGACAGCAAGAAAGAAAGACAGATACACAACAAAATGAATAAAACAGAATGGAATAGAATCGAATAATAATTAATGTTCTTTATTGGACAGCCAATTGAAAGTCTCGTTTTGGTCTACGTTGAGGTTGGCCAAGGCAGACAAACAGACAGACAGACAAGCAGACAGATAGACAGATAGACAGACAGACAGACAGATAGACAGACAGACAGAGAGATAGACAGACAGACAGACAGACAGGCAGACAGACAGGCAGACAGACCGGCAGACAGACAGACAGACAGATAGACAGACAGACAGACAGGAGACAGGCAGACAGACAGACAGACTGGAGACAGCCAGACAGGCAGACAGACAGAGAGGCAGACACAGACAGACAGACAGACAGGCAGACAGACACAGACAGACATGCGAGCCATAATGCACACTATGCAGCAGAGGTTGATGCAGCAAAAGAGTCAGAGGCAGCGGCAGAGAAACGACAGCAGCGTCAGCATAAAAACAAAGGCATAAAATCGTATTAAAAAACACGGGAAACAAAGGCTGAAACAGGAAAAGCGCAAAAAGAGCATTACCAGAAAAAGAACAAAAGGAAATGACAGAAAAGGCAAAGAGAAGAGAAAGAGCAGGAAGTCGAAGAAGAAAAAGAAGACAAAAAGGAAAAAGAATGTGAAGAACTTTAAAAATGTGAAGATTGCGAAGAAGAAGAAAAATGCAGAGAATGCGATGAAGAAATGAAAGAATGCTAAGCAGGGTGTGACGAAGAATGCGGCGGAGAATGCGACAGAGAAGATAAAGAACAACAATAAGAGCAAAACAGAAAGAACAAGAACAAGGTCAATTTTACCATAGTATACTATACTATGTTTATTGAATTGAATATTTCAATTTCTCGTGATTGTACATGCTACGATTATTCTATTCTTGTCCATTGTTCCCGCAGTGCGTCTGCAGGCGGTTCAATAAAGTAATACTTACTTACTTACATGTACTTAACAAGTGCAAGAAGAACAAGAACAACAAGACCATGGACAAGAACAGGAGCAAGAAAAACAAGAGCAATAACATGAAAGCGGAGAGCAAGAAGAAGAACAAACGGATGCAGAAAAGTCAAGACCACAGAACACAAACAGCATGCAGAAACAGCAACTGGCGAAAGTGAGGCAAAGGAAAACCGGCAAGTGGGCAGAAACTGTCAAGAATGGAAAATCTTTCAGCGGGAAAGCATCGCCGGTGAAAAGCATAAGCAGAAGCATAAGCACAAGCAGAAGCAGAAGCAGAAGAAGCCAAAGCGAAAAGAAATTAAAGCAGAAAAGGAGAAGCCAATGGAATTGCGGATGCAAACGACGATGCTTCCGTAGTAATGGCAGAATCCGAAGAAGTAGGCCAACGCTGAGATTGTGTGAGTGAGTGAGTGAGTGTGTGTGTGTGTGAGAGTGTGTGTGAGTGTGTTTGAGTGAGTGGGTGTGTGTGAGTGAGTGAGTGTGTGAGTGTGTGAGTGAGTAAATGAGTGAGTGAGTGGGTGTGTGTGAGTGAGTGAGTGAGTGTGTGAGTGAACGAGTGAGTGTGTGAGTGAGTGAGTGAGTGAGTGAGTGAGTGGGTGAGTGAGTGAGTGAGTTAGTGAGATAGCGAGTTAGTGAGCGAGCTAGTGAATGAACAATTAAGCGAGAGAGTGAGTGGGAGTGAAGAAACGAGAGAGAGAGAGAGAGAGAGAGAGAGAGAGAGAGAGAGAGAGAGAGAGATAAAGAAACAGAAGGAAAGCGAGTAAGAGAAAAGGACAAAGACAAAAGAAAAGAGAGCAGGAGAGAAGAAGAGACAGAACGTGAGAAAGAAAGAGAGACGGGGAAGAGAGAGAGAGAGAGAGAGAGAGAGAGAGAGAGAGAGAGAGAGAGAGAGAGTGAGAGAGAGAGAGAGAGAGACGAGTGACAGAGAGAGCGAAAGAGAGAGAGAGCGAAAGAGAGAGAGAGAGAGAGAGAGAGAGAGAGAGAGAGAGAGAGAGAGAGAGAGAGAGAGAGAGAGAGAGAGAGACGAGTGACAGAGAGAGCGAAAGAGAGAGCGAAAGAGAGAGAGAGAGAGAGAGAGAGAGAGAGAGAGAGAGAGAGAGAGAGAGAGCGAAGGAGAGAAACGAAACCCTATGCTCAACGCAGGAGTATAGGCCGACCAGCATCCGTGAGAGCAGCAATTGTATTTCAACAATGGGAGAACGTGCGCCTGACAACGACCAATGCCTCAAATGAAACCCGACAAAAATAGGCACGCATTCGCTTAGGAGAAGAGTGATTGATTGAACCAGACATGCACACCACACAAACACACACACACAAACACACACACACACACACACAAACAAACAATACACACGCAAACACACAAACACACACACACAAACACACACACACACACAAACACACACAAAAACACACACGCACGCACGCACACACACACACACACACACATTTCGACTGATGCAACAAGATGTATAGGTGCACCTTGCAGAGGTCGTGCTTTCAACTTGGGAACCGAATCTGACCGAACCATTGAACTCCCATTCAATAACCTTATGGTGCGACACACACGTCGTCGTAAACACACCACTCGTACAATCAGGCATTTCACGCACACACGCGCGCACACGCACACACACACACACGCGCGCACACGCACACACACACATACTTGTATTTTGTATAAATTATGTAATAAGCGAACGCTTTGTAATATATAAAAATATATTATATGTATCATTATATATATCGCGGACGACACCAACATCTTGGAAGTAGCTGTTTCGACTATAATTATATTATTAGCCTATAGTGAGAGAAAACTTGTAAAAATAAACGACTAGCTAATGGCGAGCAAACTTACACTGAATCTTTATAAAACCATGCAATTGCATTCTATTTAAATCTCACGGAAAGCAACAGCAGGACTTGTCCCTTTTGGTGCGGCTACTGCTCCCACGTAGTTATTCTGCCTACTCTTTATGCGAATTTGCTTAATTCTGATTATGTTTATACTTAGTTACATGTATGTATGATTGTATTGGGATCAATAATAAATGTGTAAAAATGTCTAATGTCTTTTATTTTCACATCGTCGATTGTAAATATTGTTTCCAATAGGATGACAGTGAACAATTCTGACTTTTTTAACTGCACCAAAACATCCTCAGTCGCATGCGTGCACAAACTCATTTAGAACTGCACTTTTGTGCCAAGCTGCACGGTATAAAGAGCCCTGCTACCGTAGCTATTGTAGTATGATCTCTGCAGTAACTTAGCCCTATTATTATAGGCAGAAAAGGTTCATTAGTCTGACGAAAAGGACTATTCGCTTACGTGCTGTGGTTCGAAAACGAGCACAAACTGCATGGTCCATTTTACAGAGAATTAAGAAGATCCTAAAAAATGACAAGATTAAGAATTTTCAAGTTAGGAAATTCTTTTCTCGTCTAGTATGCGGATTTCTTCAACCGGTATATATTTAAGGATATCTTGCCTCATGATTATAGCAATGATATCCTCTTCCAGAGTATCACTGTTTGGTCCTTCGTTTTGGATCCTCAATCTGTCAGCGTCGCTCTTTCATAGTTGTGGGGTTGTCTGTCTGGCTCCCGTTGGAGATACGTCTGCGTCTTTTACCTGGTTCATGCATAGCCTATACGTTCCACAGGCTCCTCAAGACCTTTTTTATCAACTTGGTTGGACTGGGAGCGACTCTGAGTGGGTTTCTTGAAGGGGCGCTACACTGACACAGCGCAGCGTAATGAACGGATGCTCACACGTCAGCATACAGGGGTCGAATCAAACTGTAGGCATCCATACCAGACACCATCACGTCCTACCACCCACTTTACCATCTTAGTATTGGTCTCTCCTCCGTCAGGCCTACGCCAACGATGAGGCCTCAACATGACGCCTCCAACTTGCTCTGTCCCTGATTTTGTCCACTGCATCGGGAACTTTTTAACGTGCAGTTGCACACAAAATGTGCAGTTCTAAATGGATTTGTGCTGTTGTATAGCCTAAGCACTTCTGTACAGCTAAAACTAGCAAGAGTCCGATTGGAAGTAATTTACCATGGAAGATGGAAAAGGAAAGGAGTTGTGCAGTTCTAAAAATTCCTTAAAAACAGCCCTGTACTGTATCCCTCATATCCATGCCCTGCGCCAGTAGATCTTCCCTTATAAGTATTGTCCGTCCAGCACAGGTCTTCGCCTGCTCTATTCGGCTTCTCTTTTCTTCCGCATGCCCGTGCAGAGCTGCCTTTTGCCGTCCATTCCAGTTTATCATCGTCGTCTCCCGAAAATTGGAGACTGAGTAAATGAACGAACGTTCCCAATTATTCCGCTCGGCCAAGGTTCATTTTAAGGTTCCTCTGCGTACAGTCCGCCACTGTTTGCAATCTGACAGCGCCAGTCCCAAGCCTGGACAATGGAGGAGGGCGATGCTAATGGCGCTTGTCATCACACTGCTTCGTAAAACTGCAACAAACCCTACAGTCAGGAATCATCTGATTTTGGTGCGCCAGTGTAGGATGCTTTGTAGCCTACCCAATACATTGGGGCGCGGTGGTATAGTGGGTATATTTGCTGCCTTGAAGCCGGAAGGTTCGAGGTTCGAACCCACCTCAAGTCGCCGCGTAGGGACCTTGGGCAAGTCATTCACTCGCAATTGCTCAGCGCCTCGGCGTGAAACTCCGATGCAGTGTCCGCTCTGCAGTCGGGAGCGTCTCTGCGTAGAGTGCTTGAAGGGGCGCTAAAGCAAGTGCGCTTACAGACAAACAAAACAAAATAAGCCTACCGACGCTATACTCATTCGTTCATTATTAGAATTTATATAGCGCCCCTTCAAGAAACTACTCAGAGGCGCTCCCAGCCCAGCCACTGTAGCAGACGTGTTAATTTCTGGGCCGCTGTGTCAATTATGCGCAAAGTATGATTGCGCTTTAGTCAATCTAACGATGTGTTGGCTTAGCAAAGACTATTAGCAATGCCCTACAACTTTTATTGCAGCTACATGTAATTATCATCGTAATTGTCATCTTAACGTCTTCGCTCTACGACCACACGATGATTCCACTGGAGTACAATAACAGTTCTAATATTATAAGCAACGTGGATAAACGAATTTCACTGGAAAAATGAAATAAGCAGACCGATTGCACCCGGAGAAACGGCATCAATCTTCCAGTTCGTGGCATTTTTATCGTCAACGGGCATAAAATAAGGATGGCAATTTTTGCATGGACGAAATGAACGTAGAACAATTCAATGCAAATACGCATACGAGAAAGACATCTATATTTCCTTCGAGACGCACAAATGGAAATATTGAATGAATCTACGAACAGATACGTATATGTTCTTGAATACATACATACATACATACATACATACATACATACATACATACATACATACATACATACATACATACATACAATACATACATACATACGTACATACATACATACATGTACATACATACGTACGTACGTACGTACATACATGCATACATACATACATACATACATACATACATACATATATATATACATACATACATGCATATATACATACATACATACTTACATACATACATACATACATACATACATACATACATACATACATACATACATACATACATACATACATACATACATACATACATGCATGCATGCATACATACATACATACATACATACATACATACATACATACATACATACATACATACATACATACATACATACAGACGGACTCAGAAACATGCAAAACTATATTATACTATTTTTGGATTTGTAAAGCGCCTCTCACAGCAGGCCTACAACCTATTCAGAGGCACTCCCAGTGTGAAGATCTTCTTGGAAAAAGAAAAGTTCTAAGGAAACGCGCAGAAACAGTTGTTCTTCCAGATAAGATCTGAGTACGAATTATAGCAGGGAGGCCATTCCACAGCAAACGCCCGACAGAAGTAGAAAGGCACGATACTGGGTTGTAGCATGCAGTCCGAGACCGTTTTAGAAGAAGGTCACTCATGACGGTCTAAAGAACGGAGATGACGTCCAAACATTAAGCTTATAAAATGGTACAATGTAATATAATTCAGTACAAGGGCGGATACAGAAATTTTCGAAGGGGGGGCCAAAGTCCTACGGAAATACTCATGGGGGGGCACGTCTACTTTCCGAGCAAAATAGCTGGTCAAAAATAAAGAAATTTCTAAATGGGGGGTATGGCCGGTTTGGCCCCCTTGGATCCGCCCCTGATTCAGTGCAATATTGTACAATGATAATATTATACGCAAAAGTACAGTAGGTTAAAAAAATACTCCACACAATGCTGATAAAACAGAGACAAACAACTGAAGACGTTTGCACTGGTTCCTCATTAAGTGTGCCTTGCTAAGCGGAAGAGGGAGACACGACCACAACAGGCAGACATACAGCTGGAGAAACATCGGGAGCCACAAGCAGAGATTTGTAGCGAGACATTAATCAGCCACAGGCAGAGGTTCAGTAGAGACACATCATCAACCACAAGCACAGTCTGCACATACACAATGGAAGGACCTTTTGAGCTCATAAACGCTATAATTCAGCAGATGAGGCCGAGTGTTGTACTCCAAATGCCAAATGACTGCAAAGGACTTCTACATCGGTTCAGCAGTTTAGCAACGAGAGTCTACTGAAAATCCGACTGCTGAACCCAAGACCGTTTACTAGGAGGGGTGTTTTTGGTGTTTGAACACCCCCCCCAATGAAATTATGCTATAATGAAATAATGCATTTACTAACACAATCATGATGTAAGGACTAAGGGGATATGATTCTGAAGCTCTTATTCCTATGTGACATTTTACAATGGATCAAATCCCCTCCAAACACCTTTATGGTCAGTTGATTTGGTTGCTTGTCGGCTTGCTCAAGGTCAACTAAACACCCTACCCGAAATAAAACTTCTGACTATGGATTTGGTTGAACCAGTGCAGATTGTCGCTAGGGAGTTAACGGTAAGTTCTCCGCCCGAAGTCAGATCCATGGCTACTGTAAATTATATCGAAGCAGCCTGGGGACGAGATGAGGGGAGTTGGTTTCCCGTTGTCTTCCTCACAGACAATCGTGTATGAGCAACTTGTTCAAGCTTGCTATGCAGTGACTTGAAAACTCCGCCACTGGTTGTTCTCTGCCAGTGTCAGTCCCAAAACCTGGATAAAGGAGAAGGGCGACACTAATCATCTTTGATGGCTGTTCTCTGCCAGTGCCAGTCCCAAGCCTGGATAAAGGAGAAGGGCGACACTAATCATTTTTTATATGGCAGTGTGCATGGTTAAGCATGCAACAAGCGTAGCAGTGGCTTGAGGTAGATTCGAACCTGCGACACTTCGGTCAGATAGCACAGAACATATAGGCTACCGTTAATTGCATCACCGCGTTCCACGAGTTGACAAGCGTAACACATGAAAGAATATCCGTCGAAGTATTAACAGCCAACATTTTGCGAATTGCCAATAATGATGATGGAAGCGTTCCAATAATGCATTCCAATAATGAGTTTATGAATTATTGTTGTTAGAATAAGAATTACTGTTTAACATTCTTGAGATTGATACTTTGGGTTCTCAAATCATCGAACGTCTTTGTACGGTTTAATACATGTTAACATGATAACATCCTTTACAATTTACAAGTTTTTTTACACAACCTTACTGTGAATGAAGCACAGCATTGAAACAGGTCAAGAGTCAGCCGAAAAGAGTTAAATGAAATCGCTAGAGACTAGAGACTTGGTCGTCACAAAAAAAATTAATACATGAACGAAGTTAATGGAAGCGACGGTTTAAATCTGACGTAGAGAAATTAAGAGTGAAATTTAGAAGGCACCGTAATTGAATTGAAAGAATATAGTACCCTACTAAGTAGCAGAGGACAGAGTCGGGATGGTAGCAGAGAGTAGTACAGGAAGTGGTCAGCGTACATTTCTAGTTCCAAAGCCGTAGCCAGGATTTGATTTGGGGGGGGCGGGTGTTCTTCGGTTTCCCGAAAAAAGTGATGACCTTTTTTAGTCATCCAACCGAAATCTTCAGAGAATGTCACCAGTTCATTCTATTTTTTCACATTTTTCATTTGGGGGGGGTGTTTTCATGGTTTTATTTCATGGTTTTTACATCATGTGCTAGTAAATGCCTTCTATTGTTTTTTACTTTTTTCAATTTCGGGGGGTGTTCAAACACCCAAAACACCTCCCTAGCTACGGCCTTGTCTAGTTCCCAATATCGTATAATGTAGTGCAGCCAATGGTACAAACTTAGCGACATGGACGTTAGCTCACTCCTCTGGCAATTCAACTTGATATATTTTAATATTCCTTCATCCGTGCTGTGATACAACAGTGGTGTCGATATTACTCTTGCTATTCTTATCGGCGTCGAAATTTATATTAATAGAATTCCCTTAACTGCATTTTATGTTCTCCCGTTGGTTGCTTCTCATCGCCTTTATTTTTCTCTATAACTGTCTGCATGCAGCGTCCTATTCTTTCACATCCTCCACGTCCTATCTCATCTTCTTCCACGTCCCCTATCTTAAGCTCTCTCTCTCCCCCTCCGTAAAGAGTCAGGGCTTATCAGATCGGGAATTATCGATTCGTGTCCTCACTTCTTCTTCTTCTTCTTATTCTTCTTATTCTCCCCACCCCAGACTCTGTTTTTAATCTGACAAAGAGCGACGGAAAGGCAAATCCAATTTCCGTGGAATGGACAGAGACAGTGAGAGAGATGAGCTAACATTGCGGAGTGCAGTTAAGATGCATTTGTGTTGGGAATGGATGGAGTTACGTGGAGAGAAGGTTAAAGTAAGGGTAAAGTCGAGTAGCCAAAGAGCAGCAGAGAATGGGTTTTAGAGTATGACTCAGAAAAATTAGGAAAAGGAAAGAGCAGAGTGGGCAGAGAAGGCCCGATATGTAGAGCAGAGATTGGGCCATGGGCGGAGTTTATCAGGGGCTTGGGTGGAGTAACGCACAGAGAGGATTAGAGTTAGGGTTAGAGCCAGAGTAGAGTAGAGCAGAGTGTATAGAGCAGAGAATGGATAGAGCAACGCAAATGGAAAATTGGAGCGTGGATGTACACAGCAGAGTATAGAGCGGAACATAGATATACACATGTAGATGAGCATTGCACTTATATGTATTCATTCATTCATTCATTCATTCATTCATTCATTCATTCATTCATTCATTCATTCATTCATTCATTCATTCATTCATTCATTCATTCATTCATTCATTCATTCATTCATTCATTCATTCATTCATTCATTCATAGGCAGAGCTCCTTCAAGCTTACGACTCAGGAGCGTTCCCGGCCAACCTCAGCTGAAAAGTCCTGGTTTAAGGCTATGGAATGCATCTGAGCAAACCACAGAGGCATAAGGCGCTATAGGCATGCAGTGCATGGAAGCCCATTCCGTATATATATATATATATATATATATATATATATATATATATTATATACGTTGGCATGCTTGATAGTATACATGTATATATATACGTACAATATTATGCGTTATTTGGCATGATATATGTACATGTATAATATAAATCATAGTTGTTTGCACGTATACATTCATGTATCCGTACAATTCTATAGCGCGTTTAGCAGCTCTCAATATGCACGGAAATATATATGGCCAACTAATGGTTCCACTATTATATAAGACGAATTTCATTTAGCCAGAGACAGTCTTCGGCGACATGTCACTGGCAAAAGCCATTAATCACAAGACATGCAACGATATCCTAATTCCTCGGGGACCTTGACCAAGTTTATATACTCCCCTCACCCCCCCACCGACTGTTGATCTGCAGTGACATCTGTCGAATACGGTCATGAGTTACACATGTGCACTGCGGCTGCACTCCGGATGGAGTGAGGTCATGAGCATCAGAGGCTGAAGTTGTATTTACAAGCCTTACATGATGTTTATGGAGTTCGTCATTATTCCTTGGATCTATAATACAGGACACGAGGTCAAGGTTTAACGCTGCTGACATGCAGCTTGATGAATGATGCATATTAATGATCAGTCTTTTATAAGGCTCTGTCTTGGGTCCTCTGCTCTTTATTCTATATACGGCCGACATCCCCTCTCTTTTCCCACTCTCTGGAACAGCCGGTCATCTCTTTGCAGATGATGTGCAAGCATATGTCCATGGGTCTCCTTCATCCCAGCTACTTTTAGTTGAACGCATCCAGTCTCTCTCACATTCCCTACACTCCTGGATGTCATCAAATCGTCTCTCTCTTAATGCCTCCAAAACACAGTTTATTTGGTTCGGCACACCTCAGCAGCTTTTGAAAATTGATTTTGTTCTCCTCTCTGAACTATTTCCTCACTATACCTTTTCCTCAACTGTTCGTGATCTAGGTGTTACTCTAGAATCTAGATAGTTCCCTTTCATTTAAAGACCATATATCTAATCTTACACGATCCTCATATTTTCATTTAAGGCGTCTAAGGGCAGTTCGGCGTTCTGTTTCGCTTTCTGTTTTTACCACTTTGGTCCATGCTTTCATTTGCTCCAGAATTGACTACTGTAATTCTCTTCTAATTGGTCTTCCCAAGGTTCGACTCTCACCTTTGCAGTCGGTCCTTAATGCGGCCGCCAGATTAATTGCACGCCTTCCACGCTACTCTCATATCTCTACTTTTATGTTTGAGCAGCTCCATTGGCTTCCTCTAACTGCGCGCATTAAGTTCAAAATTCTCATTTTGGTCTCTAAAGCACAACGGGGTCTTGCTCCAAAATATCTAACCAATGGAATTCGCAGGCCAGTTTCAGCCTCCTCACATCGTCCACTCCGCTCTTTAAACAGATTTGAACTTCTAGTACCTCCTACTAGAACGGCTATGGCTCAGTCCCGTTCCTTTACATCAATTGGCCCCTCTCTTTGGAATACGCTCTCTCCTTCTATTCGATCTCAACTTCTGACAGGTAATCCCTCCTCCTCATTTTCTTTTCTTAAAACCTATTTTTTCTCTCGTGGCCTTGCGCACTGGGAGCGCCTCTGAACGGTTCACCCTAGTAGAGGCGCTTTATAAATGTTTTTATACAATACAATATGGGTTAATATTATGTATATTACTGATTGGATGGATATGGTAAATCTCCATGCTAATGATCAGAGACATGGGTAAACGCAGATACCAGCTCACACACACACACATTCATTGATCTTGGCCGGGAGCGCCTCTGAGTAGGTACCTTGAAGGGGCGCTATATAAATTACGATTGATTGATTGATTGACAAACTGTCACACACACAAACACACTCACAAACGCATATATATATACGATCAGATATGTATTATATATAATGATCAGAGATATATAATTGTATATTCACATATGGTATATTATTCATATATGGTATATATTCATATATGGTATGAGGGGGTGCTCGATTGTCGATCGAGAGGTCAGGGGGTTCAGTTCCCCACCGGGGCAGAGATTTGTATCGAGATTTCTGTTCCACAAGCACCCTCCTATATCCGACTCAGCTATGATGAGTGCACTTACCTACATGGTCAATGGATAATGAGACGGTGAGGGAGAGGATTGGCCACCGCCCTCATATGCCGAGGTTTTGAAAATGAAGTCGCTAACACTTCATTGCCATTCGCGAACCTCCGGGCTAGCTACAAGGGATCTCATTATATGGTATATATATATTCAATATATATACATATTCAATCAATATATATATATATATTCAAGGATAAATACATGGGTTACTCTCGCAACGAGATAGATTCAATAATTGAATCGGATGCCGTCCTTGTCAAAATATAATTATTATGTGAGTCAGAACGCGTATATAGATCTATACTCCGACAGAAGAAATGTAGCGTTTGACTTGCATTACTAAAAGGCTAAACATAAATAAATATGCATGTATCGTATATAATATAATGTATGCATGTATGTATGTATGTATGTATGAATGTATATGTATGTATGTATGTATGTATGTATGTATGTATGTATGTATGTATGTATGTATGTATGTATGTATGAATGTATATGTATGTATGTATGTATGTATGTATGTATGTATGTATGTATGTATGTATGTATGTATGTATGTATGTATGTATGTATGTATGTATGTATGTATGTATGTATGTATGTATGTATGTATGTATGTATGTATGTATGTATGTATGTATGTATGTATGTATGTATGTATGTATGTATGTATTTATGTATGTATGTATGTATGTATGTATGTATGTATGTATGTATGTATGTATGTATGTGTGTATGTATGTATGTATGTATGCATGTATGTATGTATATGTGAGATAACTCTTTTTATTATATATGGCGCTGTATAAGTTATTTTGATTCCAATCAACCATGTTGTTGACATTTTCGCCACATCAACGGATAGCAGGGAGACGAGATCTTGTTTGCTCCACTCGACAGCGATCGGATCAATTAATTAAAGATCCCTCGCTATGTCATCGGCTACAGGGGACCATCACTCTTCTTATTATCGTCTGAATAATCCCACTTGATTGTCTTTTTCCTTCTTTCTATTTGCGTCTTTATCTATTATTTTATGTATTTCTTCATCGCGCTATTATAAGAGAACGTTTTTCTTTTTGGTCTTTTTACGCGTTTAAGCAAGATATTATCATGTAGGTCCATGACTCTGCAGTGTCTTTTTTGTAATGGAAGTTCCTCCGCTTTCTCTGTCTGTGTCTTCCTGTCTCTGTCTGTCTCTGGCTCTGTCGGTCTCTGTCTGTCTCTGTCTGTCTCTGTCTCTGTCTGTCTCTGTCTGTCTCTGTCTGTCTCTGTCTCTGTTTGTTTGTCTCTGTCTGTTTCTGTCTCTGTCTGTTTCTGTCTCTCTCCGTGATTTACCTCCTATAGCTTTACACTTCTACTTTGTGCTTTATTGCTTTCATCGCCTTCGTCCATCAAACAATTGCGTTTATGAGCTCATCACACCGACTGTATACATAGCCCATTAATTTAAATGTATGTATACATAGCCCATTAATTTAAATGTATGTATACATAGCCCATTAATTTAAATGTATGTATACATAGCCCATTAATTTAACATTCTTTACTTTATCAATAATAATATTACTTCGGAGCATTTCACATTTTTGCAAAGAGTCTCGAATGATGGAGAAGTTGGAATCAATTAAAGTGTATTCCCCTGTTGTATATCATCCTCGGGAAGATTCCGTCAAGTCTAAAGGGCCTCCTGTTCATCCCCTACCCACACAGGCAAGCGATACACCATCGTAGGCCCTCCTCTCTATGGAGCGGACTTCTTCTACCAGTTCGATCCATCATCTTCTCTGCAGTACTCTTTCCTCGACTCTCTGTCTCTGTTTCTGTCACTGTCTTTGTCTGTCTCTGTCTCTGTCTGTCCCTGTCTCTGTCTCTCTGTCTCTTTCTCTGTCTCTCTCTCTATTTCTGTGTGTGTCTCACTCTGTGTGTCTCACTGTGTGTGTCTCTCTGTTTCTCTCTCTCTCACAAATACACGCCCACACACACACACATGCACACACGCGCATACAACCCAAACACACAACACACACTTCAAAACCTGCTTTTCTCTCGGGGTTGCATGCACTGGGAGCGCTTCTGATAGAGACACTCCGTAAATGGTCAAATGCAATACAACACAGTACAATACAATACAATGCAGTACATTGCAAATGAGCTTTCACAAACCACATCAAACAGGCCTTCCCCTGAGTGTTCATGCAACCTCAGGATCAGAATGTCTAATGTGTATGGAGAACACAAAATTTCTCAGTTCGGTTAGTGCAAAGTCCAGTACGCTTAGAATATTTTATGTATACCACACAAAGTCCACCAGACTCACACGGAAGGGGGGGGCAAGAGGAGGCGCTTGACCCCCTGGAAAATCGAAACCTGTTTTTTGGAACAGCTACTTTTGTTTTCGCACGAAAGCACCAATGGTGCCAATAATACAAATACACAAATTGCAACTGAGACATTTACATTTAGAAGCCACTGTCATTGGAGAAGAATGTTCATGTTCTTGATTTCCTGCTTGGCATTTTTGAAGCTCTTGCAAAAGGCTGAACCGTGATCGTTGTGTCCAGTGGCGTAGACAAGGGGGTTTTGGGGGCTAACCCCCCATTGGCCTAGGGAAAAAGTTTTTTTAAAGGTTATTTATCTACCAAAATAAGAAAAAGCAAAACAATTACTTATGGTAGCAATTGTTTTTCTTACTTTATCCCCTTTGCTACTTTATTCCCTTTTATTTACTGTAACACTGATGAGTTGGTGCCAGAAAGGGCATCCGGCCAGCAAAAAAACCCAAAAATCATAAATTCCTGGCTACGCCACTGGTTGTGTTTTGCCAATAATGGAAATAAAATCAACGGCGACCATGCAGCCTTAGTAGGGCGTTGACGTCATACTTCCGAATGTGCCCCCCCAACCCCAGCCCCAACCCCTCGGTTGGCGTTAAACGACCGCGTCACATGATCTCATCAATCATCTGCGAGCCCGACAAATCAACGTTCTACACAACGAAGTCACGTGATCCTATCAACGGCAGAACGCGCCATCTGGCGACGAGGAAGCGACATCCTTTGCGGTTTCGATTGCGTTTCGGTTTCAACGCCGCAACCGAAACCGGGTAGGGTGAGGTTTGGGGGAGGAGTGGGTATATTAGTGGAGCGCGTTGCGATGAAGGCGCGGGTCCCCTGAGTGACCGAGGCTAATAGGAAGTGGGTATGAGTTGACGCCTACTTATACCCCCCTTGCGCTTCTATGCTAGACCGGACGAACATATAGAAGTAAGCGTATGAGCACACGGACACGCACAGGGAGAGAGAAGACAGATCGATAGACAGAGAGAGAGAGAGAGGCAGACAGACAGACAGAGAAACAGACAGAGACAGAGACAGACAGAGACAGAGACAGAGAGAGAGAGAAAGAGAGAGAGAGACAGACAGACAGACAGAGAGAGAGACAGACAGATCGATAGAGAGAGAGAGAGAGAGAGAGAGAGAGAGAGAGAGAGACAGAGAGAGAGAGAGAGAGAGAGAGAGAGAGAGAGAGAGAGAGAGAGAGAGAGACAGAGACAGAGAGACAGAGACAGAGACAGAGCGAGAGAGACAGAGCGACAGAGACAGAGACAGAGACAGAGACAGAGACAGAAAGAGAGAGACAGAGACAGAGAGAGAGAGAGACAGAGAGAGAAGCAGAGGGTTATAGAAGGAGATAGACGAGAGGACAGAAAATGGCAAACAGAGGAAGGAAGGCGTGACCGTCAGATCAGGACATGCAAACAAAGAGGCAGGCAGACACAGAGAGACACACACGGGTAGGCAGACACAGAGAGACACACACGGGTAGGCAGACACACAGAGACACACGCACGGGTAGGCAGACACAGAGAGACACACACGGGTAGGCAGACACAGAGAGACACAAATACACACACGGGTAGGCAGACATATACTATAGAGACACACACACAGACAGATTCTGTACGAGGTTTTCAATGCGCGCAATGTGATACATACAGAACATTTGCGCACGCACACAAACACATGGATACAGATAAAGACAGACAGACCGTATGTAGATGTATTTATGCATCATGCATGCGTGCATGCGTGCCTGTACAGGGTGGGCAAAAAAGGTAGGGTGTCTTTTTTGGCCCACCCTGTATATATGCACGTTTGTATGGATGTCTGCCTTACTGTGTGGATGTATCTTACATGTGTGCTGTCTGTACATCCACTTGAATCCAACTAATGCACTGTATATTGCTTCTCAGAATAGAACCTATAAAAATCCGCAATTGCCCCAATTTCTTCTAAGCATGGCTGTTATTTTCTGGCTAACGAAAGCGCAAATGAACGTTGATGCCCAGCAAAAAACAGCTCAGTGCTTCGTTTTTCTCGTTTTTTAAAGCCAACCTCAAGATCCTATCCACCCGTACAGTCAGCCGAAAAATTACTGGTTCGACAACGTGTTCTATCTAAATTCAGCATTTCTCTTGTAAGCTCATGTAATGACAAATTGTGCCGTGGTCTTTTGGAAGACTTCGGTCAACTTAACCGGTCTAGGATGTGCTAGAAGGCTCTGGACATCCACATGATATTTCTGGCTTGACTTCTGACTCGAAGCAGCGCTCGTGAAAAAATCGATGCCCTTCGCAAGCTTAACTGCATGGCGCCTTAGAAGTTTACATTTACGACAGATAGACTCTATAATATTATTACACCCGCTACGAAATTTAGAGTAGGCTATACATTAGTAAATATTGATTAATAATTATTCGGTGTGAATAATTTAACTGAAAATTCGTCACAGCTACAACTACATGACTTGTGTGTATAATAGCTGGCATTGATCTCTGTTTCTTAACTGCCTTAATTGCAAATCCTTTCATACTATATAACTAGTCTGCAGGTGCTTCCGTCTGTGCATTTGTCAACAGAATTCTCTGTAATCATCGAATTTTAATTCATCGTCCTCTATCAGCTTCTGTGTTGTCAATCGTTCATGTGCGCTCACTCCATCCGTCCGTCCGTCCGTCCGTCCGTCCGTCCGTCCATTCGTCCATTCATCCATCCATCCATCCATCCACCCACCCATCCATCCATCCATCCATCCATCCATCCATCCACCCACCCATCCATCCACCCACCCATCCACCCACCCATCCACCAATCCATCCACCCATCCATCCACCCATCCACCCACCCACCCATCCACCCACCCACCCATCCATCCACCCATACACCCACCCACCCATCCACCCATCCATCCACCCATCCATCCACCCACCCATCCATCCACCCATCCATCCACCCACCCACCCACCCATCCATCCATCCGTTCCCTTTCCTTCATTCATTCCTCCAATCCGGTTCACGACAAACCTTCCGACAGAATTCGATTTCCTGATTCGCGCATGCGCCGCGGAAATTTAATTTCGACAGGTTTCCATTCCACTGTCACGGGCTCTCGAAGCTGATTACAAGCTGGCGCTAAATGAATTCTCCCATTGATGAAGCGCCAGCATAAAAAATCATTCCGAATGATCGTCGCATAGCGCTATATTAACATACTTCTTCTGCTCCAATAACCACTTGATAACTTTACTCATTCTTTTCTCCATAACCTAAGTAATAAAATGCCAAATTGCGTGGATTAATTATTATCTATATATCCATCCATCGCATCCATTTATTCATTTATTCATCTATCCACCTATTCATATAAATTATATATCTATCCATCCATCTATCTATCTATTTATCTCACCATCAATCAACCTTTTCATCTATCCACCCATCTATCCATAAGCCATCAATCCATCAATCTATCTACCCATCTTTCTGTCGATGACTATGCCCACCTATTCATCCATCCATCCATCCATCCGTTTGTCCATCTATCCGACTATCCATCTATACATCCAACCAACCATCTATCCATCTATCCATCTATCCATCTATCCATTTATCCATCTATCCATCTATCCATCTATTCATCTATCCATCTATCCATTACCGAGAAAAACATATACTTCTTTTTACCTCAATCTTCGTGCGTCTATATATGCTACGCAGGTGACCTTTTGACCATACAAAAAAGGTGTACCATAAATATTCTTTTATTACGCTACATTACTCGTTGTTGTCCAGATTTTCCTATGCTTCGCCGCCCGTTTCTTTACGTTTTTCTGTCGACGACTTTTAACGGCGTCGCAAAAGCGTTTTACGCGTCGGCTTATCGCAGCCTTCAGGGTTCCATGCAATCTAGTTATAACCTGGATCGTTGCTGTATGTGCGAGACCCGATGTTTAACGACATCTTATGGGTGGCGAGGTCACTGGCGTTGACCCTATACACCCTCTCCCCAGTTTAACAAAAATCTTCGTTTCCATGGCGATGTATATAGCATTATTTGTGGCTGTTTCCCAACGATATCGCGAGATATGTTTGTGTTCGTTTACTATAACTGATTTTATTGATTAGAAACGGTTGTTGCGACGCGGGCATAGGTCAGAAATTATCGTTCGATGCGGGAACGTATGTTCGCGACTCGTAGCCTAGAATTGCCTTATAGAAATAGGATTGACAGCCTGACAGGAACAGTAAACAGGAACTATATTATAACCAACGATATGACGCAGCGCTCGTGAAAAGCTGGTGCCCTGGGCATTGCTTTGGAAATCTGGGGTTTCTACCACGATGTAAGTATATTTATATGTTCATCTACTGAATGTGTTTATATGTCTGTATGTAGGCCACTGTATAATAATGATTTATGGATCGACGTATGTAGCAAAAACGATTTCACAGTGCATCGTAAAACGAAACAAATGCTACTATATGTATACGGTAGGCACTGATAAATTTCCCTCGAAGAATTTTGATATCGCACCTATGCATGCAGCATGTTATACGGTACGTGATTGCGGTACTTGGAAAATTTTAAATGCACTTCCTAAACTACAGCCACGAATTAGACCAACAGTTGCAACTTGCAGTTACAAATGATTGTATATACAGTTACAAATTACATTTACAAATTATAAAATATTACAACTTACAGTTGCAACTTGCAGTTACAAATTCTAGGCTATGCAGTTACAAATTACATATACAAATTACAACTTACAGTTGCAACGTACAGTCACAAATTACCGTTACAAATAACAATTCCAACCCTGTCACGGCTCATACTCTGTTAGTGCCAGTCAGAAACCTGGATAAAAGAGGAGGGCAACTCTAATCGACCTTGTTACGATGTTGTCATCAGTGAACAGGAACCATACAGCCAATACCAGTATGATCGATTGGAATGGACATAAAAAATACATGCTTGCCCCAATGTAACAGACAGACAGACAGACAGACAGACATACATACAGACAGACAGACAGTCTGTACGTATATATGTGTGCATGTATGTGTAACACTAGACACAAGTCATGTTAACCATGCAGGCCCACAGCAGAAGAACTATACACCCTCTTCGTGCACACCCAGTACGGTTATCATCCTTTAAAATGAATAATAGTACTGTTGTTGATAGATTGTTATAGGCAATAGCGATGGACAAGAACCGTTTGCCTAAAATCACGTTTTCCAACACAGAGTGTGCCATTGAAATTTTCTGATGTGCTGTTGGTTTGCTTGGATTCTTCAGTGTGTAAAATTTGAATTTTCGAGAGATCAATTCAAGTTAAGAGCGTGTCAGGTAATTCTAACAACAACTCAAGTTGTCCACAGTTTGAACAAGAGTGTGGTTTTGACACCTCTAGGGTATCCGGACATTACTGTACCCCCGGCCCATTATCCCTAGACCCACCTCTGAGCATCTTAGGAATTGACATGATCACAAAGAAACGTTGCTCCCATAATATAAAAAAGTGCTAAAAATCGATAATTGAGGGCGAGGTTCATTCCAAAACCATGGGTGCGTATTAATAAGAATGTAGAGTACAGATCGGTGCTAGATGTAGCGGTAATACAGAGAGAAACAAAACAAAATGTGTAAATAGACGTCACAATTATATTGTTATACTAACATAATTTATTACATTCATTTAAAAAATTTATTTCTCACATTTGCGATAGCGCCCATTCAAGCTCACTACTCAGAGGCGCTCCCGAAAACAGCGCGGACACTGAATCGGAGTGCAACGCCAATGCGCACAAGCAATTGCGAGTGAAGGACTTGTCTATATAAGGTCCCCACGCGGCGACTTGAGGCGGATCCGAACCTGGCTTCAAGGCACCGAACCGCCCCCCCCACGATAGAACATACTTCTTTACAAACGAAAGGAGATGGCAAGAAGAAGATGCGTAGCAATTACGATACCATGACTAAAAATTTAGAGCACACACAGCAATTAAATCTAACTCAGAATATATTTACACATTTGCTCTAGTTTCGGCAAAACTACCAATTTAAATAGCATGAAACGCAGTTCAGACGCTGAACAATTATTGAGTGTTACGAAAAGAGCCACCGCCGTATGCAATACATATACGATCAACAGCGGTCAGGAGGGCAGGAATGGCCGATAAAGGGTCTAAACCGGATGAAGGGGTAAGACGGCGAGGAGAGGCATTAATCAGGATTATACCAACCGGCGTTCGGCCTCCAGATGACCACAACGATACCGGAGAAGAATATACGAGCCAGAATTGCGGCGTTAACAGCCATCCAACCGTCGCCGTTTTATTCCCGTATCCACTGGCACCACCACGACCACCGCTACCACCACCACTACCACCGCCGCTGCTGATGCTGCTTACAGAGAATTCCAACAAGCGATGCTGCTGTTAAGGTTCCTCCTGCTGCTGTTGCTGAAGCCGATATATTCGCTGTCGTGGTGGTGGTGATGTTTCGCGAGTTTGCGTGAGGAGTATGCGGAAACGACGACGGTGCTATACATCGTAGTCAGCTCACTCCTCCTCCGCCTCCGTACTCTGGTCGTCGGCGGCGGCATCTGGTTATGAAATCTCCATTCGCATCTGCGGTGTTGCCATGGTGCGTAGCCGCTGCAACCGAAGCAGTGGTCGCTCTTCCGTGTGTGTGTGTGTGCGCGCTGTGTTGTGTTGTGTTGCGAGCGACTTGGTCGTCGTCGTGCTGAATGTCGTTAGCGTTCGGTTGGCCGCGAGATGAGCCGAACACTCGTAATGCGACGGGTGAGGAAGGGTGGGGGTGGAAAGGATGGTGGGTGGGAAGGGGGGAGGGGAGGAGTGAAGGGAGGACAGAGGGAAGGAGTTTCGGTGGTGAAATTGGGGCGACACTGACGGCTGTGCATTGATTGAGGACGAGTGTACGCGGATTGGGGACAGATATGTGCACTCACGGAGGACAGCTGTGCGTTGAATGAGGACATCTTTGCATTTACTGAGGATAGCTTTGTATTGAATGAGGATAGCTTTGCATGTACTGAGGACATCTTTGCATTTACTGAGGATGGCTTTGTATTTACTGAGGACAGCTTTGCATTTACTGAGGACAGCTTTGCATTTACTGAGGACAACTTTGCATTTACTGAGGGCAGCTTTGCATTTGCTGAGGACAACTTTGCATTCACAGAGGACAACTTTGCATTTGCTGAGGACAACTTTGCATTTGCTGAGGACAACTTTGCATTCACGCAGGAAGCTTTGCATTCACGGTGGACAACTTTGCATTCACTCAGGGCAGGGCAGCTTGGCATTCACTCAGGACAGCTTTGCATTTACTGAGGACATCTTTTCATTTACTGAGGACAACTTTGCATTGCTTGAGGACAGCTTTGCATTGAATGCGGACAGCTTTGCATTTACTGAGGACAGCTTTGCATTCACTGAGGACAACTTTGCATTTACTGTGGACAACTTTGCATTTCATGAGGACAACTATGCATTGAGGACAGCAATGCGGTTAATGTGATCGTTGAGCAAGGACATTTATAAACATTGACTAAGGACAGCTATAATGCATTGCAGATAGTCACATGATACATTGCGTGATGTATAATTGTGAAGCTACTCATATCCTGAGGATAACCATAAAGAGACTGAGGACAGTTATTCCTGACCTAGAACATTTTCGCTTTAACTTCGTACTTACAAATTTCGACACAGGACATGCATCTATATTCTATATTATAGTTAAACTCCAACTGAGCCGAGGGGCCAGTCAAAATATTACGAACGAGGATCAATGCGACAATTAAACTTCGACTGCGGACAACGACGACAAAGCCCCGGTAATAAGCATCGGTTGGAGACAGTTAAGACGTGGATGGAAGATAATAACACGCGGTGGAGTCACTAACCATGCTTGGTGCTACCGGTCGGGATGGTGCCGCCTGTTGCACCAATTATGCACGGCGGCGTCAGATTGCTTATCGATCGACCGGGTGCCGTCCGAGTTATTGCTGCAGGAGAGGAGCGACTCAGTCGCCGATGGACGATGGGCAATCGTCGGGGTCGTGTCCATCCCTTCAGCTCGTCTAGAGTAGGCCTACGTTCAACTCTGAAGCTGGAAATACTGGATGGCGATGTTTCCCGCGGAGGCGATTGGCATACTGATGAAAGGCAATAGGGGATTGGTTTGCTGTTGTCGAAATATACTCCGGGATACTCTGTTACTGATTCGCTGTATCTCTGTGTGTCTGTCATTGTCTGTGTGTGTGTATATCTCTCAGTCTCACTCTGTTTCTCTGTCTCTCTCTCTGTCCCTTTTTATATCTTCCTCTCTGTCCCTCTCTATATCTTCCTCTCTGTCCCTCTCTATATCTTCTTCTCTGTCTCTTTCTGTATGTCTCAGTATCTGTCGATCTATCTGTAACTGTCTGTCTGTCTCTCTTTGTCTCTCTCTGTCTCCATCTTTCTATGTCTCTTTGTTCCTGTCTTTGTCTATTTTTCTTTGTCTCTCTGTTTCTGTCTGTATCTGTCTTTATCTGTCTCTATCTCAGTCTCTCTCTGTCACTCTGTTTCTCCCTGTCTCTCTCTGTCCCTCTGTATATTCTCCTCTCTGTCTCTTTCTGTCTCTCTCTCTCTCTCTGTCGATCTACCTATATATGTCTGTCCGTCTCTCTCTGTCTCTGTCTGTCTGTCTCTCCATCTCCTCCCTCTCTCCCCTCCCTCTACCTATCTGTGGTGGGTTATTAAACGGCAGTTTCACGCCAGATAGCAGAGTTCACGGTTATACATTCATCTCTAGGTGCACGACGTGCCTCGTGCTACCATGTCTTTTGAAGTGAGACATCGATAAACAACCGAATGAAGAAATGAAGAAATGTCCAGATAATATTATGTACCAGGATTCATCACCTTAATGTAGCGCCTTTTAAAGTGTAAGTCACGTGGGTATGGAAGTGGGCACAAAGTATCGGCTGACGTCTGCTTCCGGTGCAAATGCAGTCAAAGTCATCGGGTCATGGTCCACTGGAGACAGTGGAGAGGTCGCGTTGGAATGAGATTATACGGAGAATCGAGAAGTCAGGCATCGGAGAATAAGGAAAGTGATGCAGAAAACACGATGTGTGCAATGTGCATATATATATATATATATATATATTTACTAGCTGTACCCGGCCACACGTTGCTGTGGCTGAAAAGACTGTCCAACCCGCCTTCCTAGGTCCCCTCCCCTTACCCCTCCCCTTCTCCCTCCCCTTCCCCTCCCCTCCCCTCCCCTCCCCTCTCCTCCCCTCCCCTCCCCTCCCCTCCCCTCCCCTCCCCTCCCCTCCCCTCCCCTCCCCTCCCCTCCCCTCCGTCCATACTTCTCTCCCTCCCTCTCTCCCTCCCTGCATCCCTCTCTCCCGTGTCATCCCCTCCCTCCCCTCAGTCCCTCCTTTTCCTCCATCCCTAGAAATATGCGCTTTAGAAAGACGCGCGGAAAACAGCCGCAAATGGACGATTTTGTAAAAACCGACAGTTACATATTGCGCTAGAGAAAGACACACCTTTTAAAACGCGCCCGAAAAATTGGCGGACGCCGCCGGACGGATGCGTCAAATTTCAAATGGATTTAGCTGGACTCCATCGACGTATATCGAATGGAAATAAAAGTTGTGTTTTTTGGGTCGTAAAGATGGCGCTTTTTCCCAAAAGGCATTACACAAACCCGCTTATGTTCGAATGGAACGTTTTGGTAAAATTTTGAAAACAATCGGTGAAGAACTTTCCGAGATCCTTCATGTCGAACGGTAGCGTTTTACATTTTTATTTATATAGATATATATGCGTGTGTGAATGTATGCATGTATGTATGTATGCATGTATGCACGTTTGTTATAGAGCACCTCTGAGTGGTGATCCTGAAGGGCTATATAAATGAATGTGACTGAAATGTATGTGATTGGTATGTATAATTGCATATCTATACGTATACTATGTATGTGAGTGCCAAAAAGGCTCCGGATATACAATCCTATATAGATCTACCAGAATAATATTATGGTTCCAACTAACTGGCAATCGGGCAAGTCCGTAGCCAGGATTTTACTTTGGTGCAGGGGCGGGACAAGAGGGGGGCCAATCTGGTCATCCCCCCTCATTCAGAATGTTCACAGGGCTTTCCCCCGCATTAGGTTTCAACAAGCTTTCAACTAATGCAGTGGAAAAGGCGAGAGAAAAAGTACAACACCAGGTGTCCAAATAATTATCTTGGCATTGGTATCTGCAAGACACTTCGACTAGATGACTAAAAAGTCATCAGCTGTTTTGGTAGGGGAAAATATCTCTATTTTCAAGACATTTTGGCTAGATAAACTAAAAAAGAGGTCATCAGCTATTTTGGCAGGCAAAATAGGTATATTTATTTTCGAAGACATTTCGAGGAAATGACTCAAACAGGTCTTCAGTTTTTTCGGTCAAAGATCAACGAAATTTTTCCGACCCAAGGCCTAAAATTTTGGTCCCACCCCTTCGAAAATTTCTGCATCCCCCTGCTTTGGCGTGTGTTTACTCGACGGTGAGCAACCCCCCCAAGCAACTGTGGCAGCAGTTCTTGTGTTGCAACCAAGTCAACTGATCAAGGGTTTTGGAGAAGCTCAATCATATTGATCTCTCATAGGGGATTGTGGACTGCCAATACATTACATATTGTAGTGTTTACATCACAATATGCCAGTAAATGCATCATTTAACGTTTACATTATTTCATTTAGGGAGGTGTTCAAACACCCAAAAAGCTCAAGACCAGTGGCGTAGCCAAGGGGGGGTTTCGGGGTTAAACCCCCCATTGGCTTAGGGAAAAAGTTTTTAAAGGTTATTTATCCGCTTAAATATAAGAAAAATACAATTGCTTGTAGTAACAATTGTTTTTCTTACTTTATTCCATTTGTTACTTTATTCCCTTTTTATTTACTGTAATACTGTTGGGTTGGTGTCAGGAATGGGCCGAAGGGCATCCGGCCAGGCCACAAAACCCCCAAAATCCCCATAATAAATTCCTGGCTTCGCCACTGCTCAACACCTTTCTATTTAGACGTGTCAGGACTGAGAGTGCTTCTGCGCAGACCTCTGTAAAAAAGCGCTGTATAAATTTTCCGGAATGAATAATCATTTGAATGAATGGTGACAATTGATCTGACCTCGTGTCTCCGCTGGTGCTTCCGTTGGTGGTCATTTATGCACGGCATATCTGGCAGAGCCGTCACTGTTCAATTCCACAGGGGCATGCAGCAGAGAGACGCCGCTACCACTACAGATGGCAGTGACGTTGCTCCGGGAAGTGCAAAGCAGTTTTAAAAATCTCACGTCCGCCCGCCCAGTTTTTGTACGCCGCGCACATATATCTCTTATTTACATGGGCGGAGACCTAGGGGGGGAAGGGGGACGGTCCCCCAAAGAAGATGTTGGGGGACGGCCCTTGCATTTGTCCCCCCCCAATCGTTGAGCGTCAAGACTAAAAAAAGGTCATCACCTTTTTTGGCGGCGAAAATAGAATTTTTTTGAGATTTCGTCGCCGGATGACTAAAAAAAAGGTCTTTTTTGGCGGTGAAAATAGAATTTTTTTGAGATTTCGTCGCCGGATGACTAAAAAAAAGGTCTTTTTTGGCGGCGAAAATAGAATTTTTTTCGAGATTTCGCCGGTCGTCAGAAATTTTGGCCGGCAAAATATGGAAATTTTTCTGCGACACTCAGCCATTCGTCCATCAAAAAATATTGCGCCTTTCCGTCCTCCCCCAAGTCTCCGCTCAGGCCTCCGCCTATGCTTTTTTATGATTGTCCCCGTATGCTGTTAATCGTTCAGGTGGACCGCCAGTTCTTACCCGTGTGCGACCATTTCGACGTCACGGCTGACGTGGAACTCGTGACGTAAACAAGCAGACGACTGCAGTGGCGCGAAATCTCAGAGGACCCGGATATTGTTGCGTTTACGTGTTCGGTTGGGGTCGCGATAACTTCCGCTTTGTTGAATGATTCTCACGGATCCGTGTTATATGGTTTTGTTGACCGTTTTTCGTCGTATTATTATTAGCGATAGAAGAGCAACTGCCGAGTGTATGTGAGAATAACGGAAGTTATGGTGTGAAGCTGTAATTTGTTTTTCGAGGCGAAACAAAGATGTAGGCGATGGTGCACTAGCCACACAGTAAGTCTTGTATCTCGGCTATATTGTATATTGGCCTAATTAATGCTTCCTGTATATATTATTATTATTATTTTATTTTCATGTACACTGAGGCAGACGCTTAGAAGACGAGATCGCTGCGGTATTTGTTCCGTTGTGTGCTCTGTAGGCTATGTTTTAAGACTAATAATTAAGCAACCATATGAACAGTATATGTATAATTATATGCTTATGTAGCGGCACGCCCCGTTCGTCACGGCCTCTCAAATCGTACTTAGGCCAATCCAACATTTCGGTTACGACCGGGGAAGATTGTCTTAGCAAGGAGGCCCGGAACTGGGAATATAGTTCCGTCGCGTCGGAATCCACATCTGCCCCGTCCGCGGTCACCGGGGAGGTAACGACCTGAGCGCCAGGATGGCCAATGCTCAAAACAGGGTCCACTTTTCCACGGGCAGCCGACCCGCGCTTGGAACTCCCTTTCACCGCGACCGCCTTTGCCTTCTTCCCTACACGGTCTTCTCTCTTCCGTACCATGTGACAACGAACGGTCGAGGCGCCTTCGCTCCCGAGAGGCATGACCTGAGTTTGGCATCCAGTCGGCCATAGGTAACGGAACCAGCTCCATTCCAGGGGATTTAACCCTATACGAAGTAACGACACAGGCATTGTCTCGTATGCCAACACGACAGTCAATAGGTTTGTTTTCTGGTACCAGGCCTTTAGGGAGACCACCCTTGTATCGCTCGGAAGCGATTAACTTGTACAACGGCCGAACACGCCGAGATCAAAATAGCCGGAATACGCGGCGTTTGCCAAGCGCGCGCGACTCTATATCACTGAGCTTCCTGCACGCTATCCGAAGGAACTGCGTACGGTCGACTCTTTACTTCACGTAAGCCGCCGCAACAGGCGTCAACGGTAACTGACTTTTGTGTCACTTCTGGCTCGTGGTCACTGTCAACAGACCAGCATCGCTCCCGTATTGGGGGCTTAAAAATTAGCTAAGGGGTACACACTTCCTTAACTAAATTAACTTAGGGTAACGAACCGGTAACTGATGCGATTAAAGGGGGCTGTCTAGACCAGCTGAGTTCTCCTAGACAATGCGTACGCGATTTCCCTTGGTCGCGGAAATGCGCTTCTCGGTGAAGACAAGCTTTCACCGTTTGCTACACACACGATATTCACCAACAGACGTTACAGAGATATTACACTGGGTGTGCTGAGTAGATCAACACCCCGATCGTACAAGTCGGACTACGACTGACAAAGATACACGTTCTCGACCGCTATGCTTCCGGTCTTTCGCGGTTCGGGGGAAACGCCGGTGGCAACCGTATGACGCTTCCGACACGAACTCGAATCACTGACACAGGTCACTGGCTCTCGACGTAGCTAGAGAGCGCTTGATTCACTGAGCAATATGACACCAACTTTTCGTTATTCGCACAACAACTCACAAAGTTACTCTCACCCGACCAGTCGTGGCCGGTATCTACCTTGGACTTCAACCAACGCTGATCAACGGCGGCTGATATAGCCAAGCGATCGTATCAACAGGCTCTGCCACTAGCCGATTCAAAGCCCAGAGGTGAAAGGAAAGATATTCGGTAGTCAAAGAATATCGCAATACACTCGCAGACCTAGGGCACTGCGCGTTGCCCACACAGACCTGTCGGCTGCGGTCGCTCGCTTGGCCGCGGCGCCGCGTAACCGAACTCTACGGGAAAAGACCGGGGGGAACTCTTCGCGAGCTCCTACCGTCGAAACCCTTCCAGATATCGCTTAACTCTCTTCCGACTAACTTGTCCCACTCAACGAGACGCACAATCTGACACCAAGATTGCAAGGATCAGGTAACAATTGACAAAGTTTTCCCTTAAACCTCAGCCGTTCTCGCTGCCCACGCGAAAGACCGAGGACGCGAATTTCTGCGCTGGCTAAGTCCGCTTCACGCACGAGGCGTTCCCACCAGACTATACAGCCGAAACCGTAACAGATACTGACACACTCACAACAGGAAAAGTCTTCTACTCGTCAAGATGAACGAGGTTGTCGCTTGGATCGAAGCGATTGGACCACAGGATACAAAGTTATTCACGCTGACACTTTTGTTGGCGGCCGGTCTCTTCGGCAACACGCGAAAGACCGAGAACTCAAGTTTCGCGTCGGCTAAGTCCACTCACGCGCGAGGCGCTTCCTCCAGACTATACCGTTGGAACCGTAACAGATACAGCAGACAAACCTCACACAGGGAAAGTCTTCTACTCGTCGAGATGAACCAGATTGTCGCTTAGTTCAAAACGATTGGATCACAGCTGACGGAGTTGCCCGTAGAGCGAAAGCCCGTTGCGCGGCGATCGCGGACAAAAACCGTACTACTATTATACAACCGCACAATAGGGTATCACTCTTTTCCAGCTGGTGGAAAACTGCACCGGCTTCTACCACTTCTCCAGGAACTCTCCGTAACCAACTCTCGGTATATTCACGACCACACGGACCAGACGGAGGGTTTTGCTCCCGGCCTCGAAGGAATCGGACCACAGGTGACAAAGTTATCCGATGAACGAAAGCCCGTTGCGCGGCTATCGCTGGATGTAACTGTAATTACGCGTCGGCCGAGGATAGGGCCCGACCGACCGCGTTCTGGTCCACTACGCTTGACAGAATTAAGGGGGCTGCTCCCTTACTTACTCTGCCTCTACCCGGCACTTACGGGTAACTTATCGTTAACTCTCGTTGGCGTATTCGACCGCACCGGGTCTTAGCGATCGATCAAGGGAAAGAAAGCGCGATGAACGTTGCACTTCCAAACCGATGAATAGACCGGAGCGCACAAGTAACTGACGTTCACAATCAAACGGGATGAGCCACCACCAACTCTCCCTGGCGCGTCGTAGCGGGGCGATGCCCAGTCGGCCACCGCTCGATCGTCACCGCAGGTAACGTTTAACCTCCGCGTGTGCGGATTCGATCCGGAAACAATATTTTCTCTGAGATTCACCAGAAAACGCTTGGACACCAACAAACCAACGTAGCAATGTCAATTCAACGTGCCAAGACTGCGTAGAGAGCAATGAAACGAACAGAGTTAATATTCATTGCTCATAGAGTGATCGCCACCACTCTACACTAGTAGCAGAACATCGTGTGGCAGGCTTTATTCCACCGGAATATCACTGTTTAAACGCGATTTTTCAGCCTGTGAAAAATCTTCAATAATTCGCCAAAAATTCATTTATTATCGGATCTTCACGATCTTTGGTTCTTTCTCTTCCCAAACGACTTCTACGTCATCTGCACCTTAAATTAATATTATCGGACCTACCTAGAATTTATTATCGAATTAAAACTAACATTAGCCCTACTCGTACACGCGTTTGAGATGCGGTTTGGCTGTGTTATGCCTCGCCGTCGATCTCGTCTGCTTCCAGCAACGTTCTGCAGACTTAAACTGTCGGTCGCGCTCTTTTGGCGCATATTTCCGTAGCGCTTGTACGCCACAAAATTAAACCTATATGATAACCTACATTTCTCCGCTAGGGACATTACGCCTTACCTATTAATGACTCTAACTACACGGTTGGGCTGCTTTAGGAGCGTCACCGTGGCTCCTGCCTGTCTCCAGCTTCAGTTTGACAAGGCAGCCGGTCGGAGTTTATCGTCTTGTGGCTGAAACGCCACACTTACCTGGCAAATAATGTATATAAAATTATGGTTACATGCAAGCACTAAGCATGTATATTTTAGTGTGTTTGAATCCATGTGTGTAGACTATGTTTATGTATGCATTCACGTATGAGTGCATGTATGTATGTACGTATGTAATATGTATACATGTATGTATGTATGTATGTATGTATGTATGTATGTATGTATGTATGTATGCATGTATGTATGTATGTATGTATGTATGTATGTATGCATGTATGTATATATGTATATATGTATGTATACATGCGTATATATATGTATTTTTGTATGTGCGTATGTATGTTTGCATGTATTTGTGTATTGCACGTATATATAAATATGCATGCATGTAGGCATTTATACGTTTGTGTATGCATGCTTAGTTTTGTCTACCTGCAACTGGCATTTTAAGAAATTTACAATCTGAAATCTATGTCAAAGTGGCTCTTCAGATGGCACAAAAGTCTTTGGTCTTGTTTGGTTTGTCTGCGTCAAAGTACTTCTTATATTTAATTTTAACTTAATGTTCCGTGAGATTGGTCCAAAGCACGGAGCACACGATGCGCCCGCTTCCTCGTACTACAGCGCTGGACCAACATATTTCCACAGCCCTTAGAGCGACATATATTATTTGATCATTTCCTTGGCTATAGCTGTAAAGAGGAACTCTGAACACTGTGACGATAATTCCCTTTATCGTAGGAAAGTATTCATTGCCTGTTAACATCTACCATCTACCCTCCCTCTACCCCCGCTTCGAGGCGACCAGAGGTGCCTCATAAATATTCCATTCTGCGCCGCACCAGCAATGAACCAGCGTCTCAACACAGCAGTCTGCAGCCACTTACCAAAGCAGACTTATGTAGCGCAACGACGGGGGCTCGCATGCTGCACCGCGTCTATCAACTCAATTGACTTTGTTGTGGTCTTATGAATTGCCGCGTCCAGCTTCTGTGAACGGCCAACCTTAGAACCATCCCAAGCCACCAGACGAGAGATGTCGTATGTTCGCAACATAAACATACCAATTGCGCAAGAACACTACACGTATGTATTTATGTATGTATGTATGCATGTATGTATGTATGTATGTATGTATGTATGTATGTATGTATGTATGTATGTATGTATGTATGTATGTATGTATGTATGTATGTATGTATGTATGTATGTATGTATGTATGTATGTATGTATGTATGTATGTATGTATGTATGTATGTATGTATGTATGTATGTATGTATGTATGTATGTATGTATGTATGTATGTATGTATATATTTATGTATGTATGTATGTATGTATGTATGTATGTATATATGTATGTATGTATGTATGTATGTATGTATGTATGTATGTATGTATGTATGTATGTATGTATGTATGTATGTATGTATGTATGTATGTATGTATGTATGTACGAATGAATGTATGTATGTATATATGTATGTATGTATGTATGTATGTATGTATGTATACTATGCAAGTATGTGTGTATATGTCTGTATGTATGTATGTATGTATTTTAACAATGAATTTGGTTAAAACAATAGGACGTCTATAATAATACGATGATACAGAATCATAAATGAAGAGCAAAAAATCTCACTCTGGCTGATGCTGATAAAAACGCGAAACCGCTTTTTCGCGTTTTCCAAGTCTGCATTCGGTCTCTATTGAATTTGACTAAGTCTTGCATAATCTTTTTGAATAATTATGTATAGTGAACCAGCAAGCAACCCAAAAAATGCAAGAAATCCAGCCTGACAGTCTATTTATCAGTCGTTTTATAATGCTTGATTTGTGCATATAGTCGAAACGTCTGTCCTTGCAAATCTTCATTATAAACTGTCCACAATAGGCGGATACAGCTTCGATTCCCCCTGCTCAGCAATTTCTTTCCTTCTCTTCCCTGGCCGATATCCCCTTCCTGCCTTCCTAGCCAGTTCTAAGTCGTTTTTTTGCTCATTTCTGACTTTCCTCTGGATATTTTTTCGCTGCCTTGGGATCAATTTGCGCAGGGCTTAAAGTAAGGAAAAACAAGTGCCTGAACGCCCGTTTTTCCAAAAGAAGTGCCTGGACGCCCTTTACCTTTCCAGGCTGTACAGGCCAATAAGAGGCAGGGCGACGTTCAGTTTTTAAAATAAGTGCATGGACGCCGTCCATGACCGTCCAGCCACACTTTAAGCCCTGAATTTGCGCCAACCCGGAATAGGAATATGGATAGGAGTCTCTGACAGTGGTTGGCACTTGGCAGGCCTTTCTAACGTGCATGCAGTTGCACACAAAATGTTCAGTTTCCAACACGCCATCTACCGAATGGGAGGTTGAGTGGACCTTTTGTGGCGCCTAACAAATGTGTAACGACTAACGATAGCAATAATGTAGGAAATGCTGGTGAGGGCTTCCGAGGGATGAAGGCCAAACTCCAGCAATAGTATCATAGTGTATACACATCTATCGTATATATATATATATATATATATATATATATATATATATATATATATATAGTATAATATAACATCGTAGCATCAGCGAACGAGAGACGAAGAAGAAGCCTTATTGAAACACGCGCCATGTATGCAAGTCACGTAAGCAATCTGTGTGGCTCGCTGAGACTCAACCAGAAGGAGACTTTGTGTATATATATATTTATATACAATTATACATCTGCTATATATATGTATTTATATATATATATATTATATCAGAACGTTTCATACGCATTGTAGATCTTCAACTATACTTTTGACATCTTCTAATACCAATCAATTCTAGAATGAGTTGGTGGCTTTATAACACGGTGACCGTGGCTCCAGCCTTATAATAATTATTGTGGAAAGTAGGGTTTCAAGCCTCCACTGACCACTGGTAACTATGTAACATCTTTGAGCATGCCCTGCACGGATTCTGATCACCAAGAGAGTAGATAAGTTAGCAGGCGTTTATTACAAAAGCAACATTGCTATACAATGGTGCAGTGGTTTGCTAAAGAATACTGAAAAAAATGGTACGATTATCGATAAATTACTAGCAGGAGTAAAATTCGGTTAGCAAAACAATTTTGCAGCTTTACTGTAAGATTCCATTGACTTAATACGATGACTCAAAGAAAGATTCGTTACGCAACAAAGAATCAAGACTCCTTTGTGATGACATTATTTTGGTCTTGATGGTCTTGATGGGTGCTTCTGTGACACAGACAAGAATGGTTTAATTCGGTTTTCTAGAATCAATTCTAGAACCAGTTCTTGTATTCGTTCTCAGATCGGTTCAGGCATCAGTATACCATGCAGAATCAGTTCTAGGATCTGTTCCATAGAACCTGTTCTGGAATCAGCTGTATTATCAGTTCTGGAACTTGTTCTGCGACGAGCTTTAGAATCAGTTCTTGGATATGTTCTACCGAATCTTTTCTGGAGTTAGTCATTTTATCTGTTCTGGAATAAGTTCTGTAATCAATTTTAGAGTCAGTTCTGGAATCTGTTCAAGAATCTGTTTTAGAACCTCTTATATAATCTGTTCAAGATAGTGTTCTAGAGATCAGTTCCTGGATCAGTGCCGGAAACAGTTCTAGAAGTAATTCTTGTTTGCTCCGCATGCACTTCTCTCAAACGACTGCAGTAGAAATGTCTTTTGAGTCTATACATGAAATGCATATTGCATCAATGTGCGGACAGTTGCATAAACGACTATATGACTTATGGACACTAATTGCATCCGTAAATGACATCTGCGTACAGCTAAGGATTAGCTGAATACATCAATGCACAGCAGATTCTGACCTTTCTGCGCGCCCTGTTGTGGCGCTGAACTTCCCCTACTTCTCCCCCTCTTTCCGAAAGAACCCAGCGGCGCCCACACACTTAGCTTTGACGGCAAACTCCACGAGCTCACGTGATTGATGCTAAGCGGATGGAAATGGCCAGAGAAGCTGGATTCAGCGGCAGCAGCCGTAGCAGCAGCAGCAGCATCTGTAGCAGCAGGAGCAGTAGAATCTTTTCTATGACTGCTTTGCATGCAGCCGTCGTCGTCGCCACAGTCTGTCTATTAATCTGTCGGTGACGCTCGTGTATGCCTGGTTGTCCGTCCCTGTATATGTGTGCGTACGTGTGCTTGTCTGCCTGTCAGCCTGTCTGAGTGTATGCTTCCATTCCTGTTGGTGTACTTATACTGTATTGATATGTGTATGTTTGCTTGTTTGCATGCATGACTGTGTGCGTATATTTGTTTCTGGCAGCTTGTGTGTAGGCTTGCATCTTATAAAAATGCGTTCGCAGGACAGTGTGGCTGTCTATTTGATTGCATGTGTAGAAGCGCTTGTCTGTCTGTCTGTCTGTCTATCTGTCTGCCTCGCTACCTGCCTGCATATGACCATCTGCTTGTTTTCGTATCTGTCTCTCTATTAGTCTGCCTCCCTGATTGCCTATCTGCTTGATTTTCTACCCGTCTCTCTCCATACATGTATGCCTGTCTGTCTGTCTGTCTGTCTGTCTGTCTGTCTGTCTGTCTGTCTGTCTTATGACCTTTCTTCTTGCAGTCTGTTGATTTGTCTGTCAATTTGTCTGCCTGCCTGTCTGTATATCTATTCCAATTTTTCCCGCCTGCACCTCTAATAACGTCTGTCCGCCTGTTTGTCGCTTTGTCTATCTATACCGGCCTGGCCTGTCAGTCTGCATGCTTCCCTGTCAGTCTGTCTGTCTGTCTGCCTGCTTGTCTGTCTGTCTGTCTGTCAGCCTGCAGTATGCCTGTTTCTCTGTTCGTGCGTTGGCTTGTCTGCCTGTCAGTAGATAGATTAAGACTATTCTGGGACATTCAACCCAAATCATGGTTCAACTTTTCCAAATCACCCATAACCATGGTTCAAAAATATATCCACCCATAACCATGGTTCAAAAATATATTCACCCATAACCATGGTTCAAAAATGTGTCGACCCATAACCATGGTTCAACTTTTACCAACACACAAAAAAAATTTTTCTTCCATTTTATAAAATGACCAAAAAAAATATTTTCTTGCGACCCATCGTACTTTAACCCAAAACATGGTTAAACTTTTCCAAATCACCCCAAACCATGGTTAAACTTCTACCAACCACCCCAGCACGCGCCTATGACTCGTCATGCGGGGAATTTCCAGTAGTTTCGATGATGAGTCATAGGGTCACTAAGGTTTTTTTTCTTGTGTATATAAAATAACAAAAAAATTTCTTGTATCAGTATAAAGATAATATCTTGTATATAAAATGAACTACGATACGTATAATCTGAAACAATTGCGACAAATTCCTAAACAGAGAGGACAAAAAGGATACTCGAAACTACCAAGAACGGAACTTATAGCGTTCATAAAGCAAGGAGATCGACTAGGCGCTCGGGCACCAGACATCAAGACTCCAACGCGTACTCTGGGTACTATACGAGAATTGCGAGAAATTGCGAAAAAGAGAGGCACACGAGGATACTCAAGATTAGGAAAAGAGGAACTTACAGCACGCGTGTCTACTATTTGGAAATTTGTGGGGAAAAATAAAGCTACTTTTTCGGATTGGTTGGCTAGTGAGATTAGTCAGTTACCACCTCAAATAAAACCACCCATTCATAGGTTCAAACTTCGAGAGACAGCGGCGGCTATCAAAGGGTTTACAAAAAGATACACGATCGAGGGCAACAACAGGGTCGATGTTGAATCTTTTCTCAAGGCTGTAAGATCGCAGGTAGCTAGGCTGTTAGCGAAAAATCGAGGGGTAAAAGTTCAACTCAATCTCATGTGTGTAATGGAGAAAGTAGACATAAAATCCGGTGAAATAACAACAGCCGAACCTAATTTTAAATCAAAGACTGATATTATTTTAGAAGCAACCGATGTGAAGGAAATATATACCAACGCAGTGGATAAAATTAAGGAGAGCATGGCGAGTTATCAGATGCGGGGTAGCAATTGGCGATTCAAGGCCGTTTTGAAGTTGGATATTGACACAGTGGTATACAAGCCATTGAAAGGTAGTTCATATATTCAGCTTCCCGAGTATTTAGCAAATAAAAAGGCTATTATTAATATGAAAAACGAAGACGACGAATGTTTCAAATGGTGTATTACTAGAGCGTTGAATCCAGTTGATGAGCACCCTGAAAGAATCACTAAAGACCTGATAGAACAATCTAAGAAACTCGATTGGAGCGGTATCGTGTTCCCAGTTGCTGCTGATGCTAATATTATATATAAGTTTGAGCGCTGTAATAACATTAGCGTTAGCGTATTTGGTTTTGAAAAGAGCGTAAGCTTATACCCATTATACATATCGAAGCATGAAAGTGATACCTGTGTAGATCTACTGCTTATTTCCGACGATGAAAAGAAGCATTACTGTTGGATCAAGAACTTTAATAGATTGATGGCGGCACGAACAGAAAAATCTGTAAATTCGATGCACTATTGTAGAAGATGTTTAATCGGTTACAGAACGAAAGACTCGCTTGAAAAACACATCGAGTACTGTTCGCAACATGACGCTCAACGAATAGAACTCCCAAACCCAGGAACTATGTTGAGTTTTAAAAATTATTATCGAAAAATGCGAGTACCTTTTATTATCTATGCGGATTTCGAATCCTTCATTAAACCGATCGATACATGCCAACCCGATCCCAGCACGTCTTACACCAATAAATACCAGAAACATACTCCTAGCTCGTTTTGTTACCACATAAAATGTTTCGACGATGACCTATATTCACAAGCCCCCGTAACATTCACAGCGAAGAGCGAAGACGATGATGTAGCGCAGATATTTATTGACAGTCTTGTTGAGAAAGTAAAAGATATTTATAATCGATTTAAGTTCCCAGAGAAAATGATATTTGGAAAGGACGACAAGAAGCTATACGACTCGGCTACTGTTTGTCATATATGCGGGGGCGAGTTCTTTGTTGATGATGATAGTGACAATAACATGCGAGTAAGGGACCACTGTCATCTTACTGGTAAATTCAGAGGCGCAGCTCATAAGATTTGTAATCTAAAGTATAAAGTCCCCAAGTTTTTCCCAGTAGTATTCCATAATCTAACCGGCTACGATAGCCATCTATTCGTGAAGAAATTACGGGGTGGTAATAATGAACAGATTAAATGCATACCCTGCAACGAAGAAAAGTATATCTCATTTAGCAGAGAGATCGTAGTCGATAAGTTTATTAACAAAGAAGGGAAAGAGAAAAAGGTCAAACGAGAATTACGTTTCATCGATAGTTTTAGATTCATGCCAGCGAGTCTCGACGCCTTATCGAAGAATCTAAGCAAAGACCAGTGTAAAAATATAAGCAAGTACTACTCCGGCAATCAACTCGATCTCTTGCTAAGAAAAGGGGTGTATCCGTACGACCACGTTAGCTCCATCAATCAACTGAATGAAACAGAACTACCACCAAAGTCAGCATTCTATTCGAAACTAAACGACTCGGGCATCAGTGACGAAGACTACGAGCATGCAAAAACGGTATGGAAAGAATTCGGTTTCAAAACATTCAGAGAATATCATGACTTGTACAATCTTTCAGATGTTCTCCTACTAGCGGATGTATTCGAAAACTTTAGAGACGTCTGTATGAATAACTACAACCTAGATCCTGCATGGTATTACACTTCACCCGGTCTAGCATGGGATGCCTCATTAAAGTTGACTGGAGTAAAGTTAGAATTACTAAGCGATTACGATATGATACTAATGGTCAAGCATGGGATAAGAGGTGGTGTTAGCACAATTTCACATCGTTATGGGCAAGCGAACAATAAGTACTTGCAAACGTTTGATGATAGTAAACCTTCAACATTTATAACCTATTTGGACGCTAACAACTTGTATGGGTGGGCAATGTGTAAGAATCTTCCAACTCACGGGTTTCAGTGGATGACTGATGATGAGCTAAACGCATGGAGATCGATACCGTGTATATTGGAGGTAGACTTGGAATATTCAAAAGATTTACACAATCTTCACAACGACTACCCTCTTGCCCCTGAGAATATCACACCCGAATCTTCAACTGTTCCTAAACTCATTCCAAACCTGAATGACAAAGTAAAGTACATAACCCATTATGAAAATTTGAAGCAGTATGAAAGCCTAGGTTTGAAGATTACCAGAATTCATCGAGGAATTAAATTTGAAGAAAGCACCTGGTTGAAAAAATATATCGACCTAAATACTAACCTGAGAACCAAAGCCAAAAACGATTTTGAGAAAGACTTTTTTAAACTTATGAACAACAGTGTGTTTGGTAAAACTTGCGAAAATATAGAGTCCCGTGTAGATATTAAACTGGTTTCAAGCGAGAAGCAAGCCATAAAACTAGCGGCTAAAACGAGTTACGGCAGTCGGACTATTTTTGATCAAAATTTAATTGCTATTCACATGAAGAAGACTTCGTTGATCTATAACAAGCCGATATATCTAGGAATGTGCATCCTAGACTTGAGTAAAACTTTGATGTATGATTTTCATTATAATTACATCAAGACCAAGTATGGTGATAGAGCTAAACTGTTATTCACAGATACGGATTCTTTGGCGTACGAAATTAGAACCGATGATTTTTACGCTGATATCGCCCCTGATGTTCAACGCATGTTTGATACGTCGGACTACCCAAAAGACCACCCATCCGGAATTGAAACCGGAGTGAACAAGAAAGTGATCGGTTTGTTCAAGGACGAAGCTTCAGGTAAACAGATTGAGGAATTCGTGGGTTTGAGGTCAAAGTTGTATTCGTACAAGATGGCGGGCGTAGACCATAAGAAATGCAAAGGTGTCAAAAAATACGTTGTTAAGAAATCAATTACTCATGAAGACTACAAAGATTGCTTATTCACCAAACGAGAACATTCGAGAAAAATGAACGTGATTCGTTCGCATCTTCATGAAATCTATACAGAAGAGATTAATAAGATAGCACTGTCTGCTGACGACGATAAAAGAGTAATAATGAACGATGGTATAAGCACGTTAGCATACGGTCACTTTTCACTTAAGGAATAAATATAACATAAAATGGAAGAACTCTCTAAAGTGTGTACTCAATGCAAAATGGAAAAAAGCTTGGACGAATTTTACAAAGATAATTCTAAGAAGAGCGGGTATTGTTCTAGCTGTATAACGTGTAAAAAAATAAAAGCGAAGGAACTCAGACAAAAATACTCGAAACTAGAGACTAGGGAAACAAAAGATAAAAAAGTTTGCTGTCGTTGCAAGAGCGAAAAGATTATCTCAGAGTTTGTAAAAAATAGATGCCAAAAAGATGGTAGAGATTGTGAATGCAAGGAATGTAAATATAAATATAATCAGGCGTATTTTAAAACTCGAAAGACATATGATCCTGAATTTAAACTAGGTGTTGATATGAGAAGTAAGCTTAGTGAATCGTTAAGAGGTAAATCGAAATCACAAACGACGCGGCGACTTATCGGTATCGACTTTGAAATATTCTCTAAGTGGATTGAATTTCAATTTGAAGAAGGGCTGAGTATGCAAAATTACGGTTCAATTTGGCACCTCGACCATGTTTTACCAATATCATCATTCAATTTACTAGATGAAGAAGAGCTCCAAAAAGCCATGAATTGGAAGAATATTCGCCCATTGTCCCCACTTAAAAATATGCAAAAATCGAACAAAATAGATCCCTGGTTATATGTTTTACAGGAAGTGAAAGCGGATTATTTTTTAAAACATTTAGATGAAATATAATTTTTTTTATAATAAAAATAATAATAATATAAAAATGGAAATCCCAGCATGTCTCAAATGTAAAATCGGTATCGGTCTTAAAACATTTACGGAATGGATTGAGTTCCAATTTGAGGAGGGTATGAATATGGATAATTTCGGCTCGGTTTGGCATCTCGATTTTGTTTTACCAATATCATCGTTCAATGAAAAAGAACTTCGTAAAGCTGTGAATTGGATGAATATATGCCCGGTGCTATTGGAAAAAAATATGCAAAAAGCGAACAAAATCTCACAGATGGAAAAAGCGTATTGTTTTCTAAAATATTTAGACGAAATGTAAAATGAGCTTTAAGACATACAAAGACATCAACGTCGAAGGTGTAGTTCTTCCTAATTCTCCACTTTCCAACATACAGCTAATCGATGCCGTGAAGAAGCTGAATATTCCAAACTTCAGGGGGGTCTTTTTACGAGATGAATTGCCAAAGAAGCCAAGAACGAATGAGTGTGGGATACTGAATCTAGATGACTCGAATGGAAGAGGGACCCACTGGTGCTCGTTTTTAAAGAACGGCAAGGATAAAATATATTTTGACAGCTACGGTCTACCTCCTCCTACCGAACTGCTAAAGTATTTACGCAGCCCCGTCTACTACAATAGTGAACGAATTCAACCCGATGGCGAAGTGTTTTGCGGCCATCTATGCCTATACGTCCTAAAGAAAACATGCAAAGATGGAATGAAATTTCAAGATGTTATAAATGAATTGTACTAAAAATATTATCACCTAATAAAATGCCTGTAAACATATTTGGACAAATGGAAGGTGCATCAGCGCCACGAGTAGTAGCAGGTGGTGTCACATTAACTCAAGCAAACAGTACTTTTCTAAGGGTAGATGGAGCAAACCCTGTTACTGGAGATCTAGATATGAATGGCCGCGTGATAAAAGGTCTACCTACAACGAATACTCTGGAAGCGGGAATGGATGAGGCTCTAAGTCGGGGGCAAGCTATAGATTTAATAACTAATCACGATGATTCACCGACGAACAATAATCATTTGACTAATAAGAAATACGTCGATGCAACGGCTGAAAAATATGTCAACACGAAAGCAATCGGACCCGTGATTAGCATGTACTCTACAGCTACGCAAGCCATACGCGCTGAAACTTACACAAAAGTTTCTTTCAAGACAGACAGATTCGATAGAGAGTTCAACGGTAGAATAGGGACTACTATAATCGAGCCCGGTAAACCCGGTTGCTATATCGTTTCGACGCATATAGAATTTCGTAACTTCGGTGCTGCTACTTCAGGTTTCGTTTACCTGTATAAAAATTCCGGGGTGCATATGCAAATTGCGGGTGGAGAGGGTGCGTCAGGTGGTACTATCAATGCAACAGGTAGTACCATACTTTATCTAGCCGAAGGAGATTACCTCGAGATAGGCGTTTATTCACACACCGCTTTAGGTATAGTTGCTAAGGACTTTTCCCTCGCATTCTTACGACCATAACTATTTTTTTTGAACCAAAAATATTAATAGCGTAATAAAATGCCTGTAAACATATTTGGCCAAATGGATGGTGGATCAACACCACGAGTAATAGCAGGCGGTGTCACATTATCCCAAGTCAACAATACTTTTCTAAGACGAGATGGAGCGAATGCGGCTACAGGAGATCTAGATATGAATGGTAAATGCATTAAAGGTCTTCCTATAACGAATAATCCGGATGCAGGAATGGATGAGGCTCTAAGTTATGGACAAGCCATAGATTTGGTAACGAATCACGATGACATTCCATCTAACGACAATCATTTGACTAATAAAAAATATGTCGACGAACAAATTGCTTCGATAGTGTCTGCCGATCAATTCTTTGGCCCGGCGTTTAGTGCCTACTCCCACGCTGTTCAGGCTATCCCTACCAGCACTGCGACGATTGTAAAATTTCCAAGAGAAAGATTCGATCCGGATAATTGTTTCATCAATTCGAAACGATTCTTTCCTCAGAAAGCTGGATGTTATATGGTTACGGTGTTTGTAGAATTTCACGCCAATAGTGCTAGAACTAGCGGTAATGTTTCCTTGATGAAAACGGGGAGTGTGTATATGAAGATGCCTGGTGGCGGGGGTGACTTTGGTGGTGGAGGTACGGCTGGAGCGAATAATAATGTATCGGGTACTTGCCTAGTTCGATTAACTAATACCGACTACCTCGAGATAATGGCTACGTCAGACGCTGACTTAAACATTGAGGCCCATGACTTTTCGGCCGCATACTTACGACCCTAAATTCGAAACCACATTTAGTTTTGAATTTAAATTTCTGCCAAATCCTCCTTTCTCTCATGAACTTTAATTTCGTATCTGTTTCTCCATACTCGACCATTGAAAAATAAGATTGTTCGCGCTTCTTGCCCGTGTGCTTTACCCGCCTTGTAAATCGATGAATACGAGCTTACTTCACCCGTTTCTCGGTCTAATATATCTACTCGTCTCGGTTGGTTTCTGATATATTTCAATCTGTCATATTTAGGGTCCGTGCTAGGCACCTTCGGTTCTCGCCGTTGTTTCTCTTTTTCAGCGATATCACGCGAAAGTACACCCTTCTCAAACAATAGATTGATAAGTTCAGGCTTGTTGAGATAAGTTTTGATCCCATGCTCTTTCACCAGCGTTTTCAATTCTGTCAGTTTCATTTTTATAGTACAAGATATTTTTTTTAATACACCATAGTTAATTTCGCACCATCCGATTTAAAATTAAGTAACTTGTCGTAAATCATCACCGCGTACGCATTTGTACCAGCCGGCGGAGCAGCATTAAAAATAGCTTTGATCTTGAGATCGACAAACGATGACTTTAGACGCTCAGGTTGATTGCTTACATCAATCACCATAATCGGGAAGAGGTCTTTAAAGTCTGACGGTGTGATATTGCTTTGCGATACCAGTTCGTCTGTTCCGTAGAATTTTTCGCCAAACAAGGCTGCTTCTCTGTAAGCTCGTGAGAATTGCTGATTCGGGAATGATAGGTTGTAACCGACGGCTGGGTATTGTTCCGTGTTTAACATGACGTAGATGTCCTTTAGATTGCAATGATCGAAAATCGATGGGTTTTTTTCTTGATCACCGCCACGATCGGTTTGAAATCCAATGATGATGTACCTTGGTTTCTCAGCCGATGACTTGACGCCAAGTGACCAATCAAAAGTCGTCGTCTGTGGGACGCCTATATCATCGCATTGGCGAGCCCTGAATGCAAGTGGTAGCGATACTTTCGATTCGATCGTTTTGACCAGTTGCAAATCCTCCATGAGAGATGGCTTAACGTGCGGCATGAACCACGAGATTTTGTCTAGCCTAACTTTCCCAGCGGCTACGGCTCCGACTACGACTCCTCCTAGTCTAAAAATTGCGTCATCATCGGCTTTACGAACAAGAGTTAGCTTCTGATTTATTCCATAAATAACCTTATCACAATCATCGCAAAATCCAAAAATATGGCTCAATGGAACGATAAAACTAAACGTGCCTTTGTCTCCTGGTTTTTGAATTAGATACGACTGTCTAACCTTGAAACCTAGATTATTCGCGATAACAGCTGTATCAGCACTGTCCTTATACCACAACTGATTCAAACCTTGAGCTAGTTGAAAATCATTTGGGTATTTGAGTAAACCGAGCATCGTAGTCGCTTGACCTGGGTTACGTAATGATTCAACGTCTTGTTCTCCTAATGTGTATTTAATATTGTTGAAAAGATGCATGAGTCCATTATTCGTAAGGGCTACGGCATCAGCATTAGCGTAGAAGGTACCGTCCGCCTTCGTCAATCTACCCTCGAATAATAGGTAAGATTCCGCCGGATGGTTGAAAACATCGTGAGAATAAATGTTGATTACTATCTCTCCCCCTGCGGTGTTTATATTCGTTCCCTGAATCGGTTCATACTGGTGGTATTGGTAGCGCTCGATACCCTCGTCAATCAGAGGTTGTTCGGTAAAGTTTAGAATATCAGACTTCATTTTATTATACGATAATATTTAATTTTTACACAACCTTCATTCCCGCGCCGTTTAGTTTACGCGCTAAATCTTGAATCGACGGGACATTTTTCAGACCATTCCCCATCATCAGATTATTGATATTCTCCGGATTAGCCCCGACGCTACTAAGTCGATCAATAATATCTCTACTTTCTTGCGTAACCTGTTTCTTAGGAGGAGTAAATAGTTTCGCCGCTGTTTTCTCTACTAATCTTTTACCAGCGTCGGTTGCGGCTATTTTTCCGACATCGATAGCCTTTTTCCCAATTTCTGTTGCCACGTCTTTACCCGCACTAAGAGCTCTAGTCGCTAACTGTTTGGCGGCGTTCGATGTGACTAGTCTTTTGAAAAATCCGGAAATAGTGTCGAATATGCCGGATCCGCCGATAACGTATTGCTTCCTGTAACTCCTTCTTTTAATGATCAGCATTTTTATAATGTTGACATTATATTTTTATAACCATCTTTACTCAGCGCTTCTTGCCGTAGTAACTCGTCGCATATCGCCACGATCTCGTTTCTTACTCCGGTGCCACCCGCCCTGTAGCTCTGAATTCTAAGCTCTAGCTGTTTCGCTAATACATTTGGGTCTTCGGATATGACGATTACACCAACGCCTTTACCTACTGTGCCTGGGGCCTTCTTTTGAATCTTCCCCCATATCGGTTTGATAATTTGATTATATTTAGCGCTCACAGATGATCTAGGTCTGTTTGGATTTTGTTCCTGTCTCATAGCATTCGTCACATCTAGAATCTCTGCGTAATCAGCCATGTCATTATCATCGTATATCGCGGCGTTCGGTTCTTTCAGCGTCAACAACTCCCAAAGCCCTGCTGTTCCTCTGTAAGTCTTATTTTCAACCGTCACATCGTCTCCTTGAATCGAAATGGGAGTGTTGCCGATGTAGAATTGCCCATTTTTTGATTTTATTCCGAACATCGTATCGGCGATTTTTTTATCGGAGGCGTATTGATGAAGGTACATGTACATCGTCGCCACATCTCCATAATACAGGGTTCTGATATCCTCAGTCGGATCGGAGCTATACGCTTCTATCGAAGGACGCTGAAGACCCTGTAACGAAGGAAGTGCTTGTAGCGCATTTGAAGTAGCTACCGAATTTTGGTTGATCGCAGACAATAAGACATTTTGCTCTTTGGAAATTGCGGATTGGGAATCGACGATAGGTTTGAAGAACTTGGTTAAATCTTGCTGAAGCCCCGAATCTCCTAATTTCTCCGATAAAAAGTTTTGTTGAATATTCTTCTTTGTTTTCAGATATTCTGCAACGATAAGGTCTCTTTTCGCTGGGTCGGTTATTTTTAGAAACGACATTTTAAAATTAGAAACATAATGTTTTTCAGACGTATTTTTAGACGTGTGAAAAACATAAGTTGGACGTATTTCCTGACGTAACGACATACGTCTACATGTTTTCACGTATGTTAGTCTTTTTTTTGATAGATTCGTTACCAACTGAAAACCATTTCGTACATTGATAGTCTCTTTCTTCCATTTCGTATTTAATATCCACCTCTATTTTAATATCTTCCGGACCCTCCTCATCTGAAATGTTATCGTCTTGGAGAGCTTTAAAAACATACTCGCTGATCGTGTTGATTGTCTCTAAAGTTAGCGTTTTGATCTTTTCATCCGTCTTAGCTTTCATCATATGCTTTTTATCGATATAGTCGAGGATTGTTCTTTGCACCCACGAATCATCTATTAACTCCGATAAATTGCTTTGTTGAATATTCTCCCTGTTTTTCTGATATTTTGCTCTGTAATCGTCTCCTTTCGCTAAGTCTTTGATTATTATACCCGGCATTTTAATTAAGTAAGAAAAAAAATATAATGTTTTCAGACGTATTTTTAGTCGTGTGAAAAAACATAAGTTGGACGTATTTCCCGACGTAACAACATACGTCTACATGTTTTCACGTATGTTTGTGAATGTTAGACGTATTTCCAGACGTAACAACATACGTCTACATGTTTTCACGTATGTTTGCGTTAGTCTTTTTTTTTCTCAAACATAGATTGAAAGTACTGCCGGGCTTCATCTTTTCCACGATCGATGAGTGATTGTTTCGTCACCTCGTCCATCGCGTCGATCGCAACTTTAATATTACTCCTAATTTCTTCTTTCATGCCGTTGAATTTTTCAATCTCGCTCAGAATCAGGGAATATTCCTCGTTTGAAATGTTATCATCCATGAGAGCTTTTGAAATATGGTCGCTGATCGTGTTGAGTTTCGCATCGGCTAGCGTTTTGATCTTTTCATGCTTCTCGCCCTTCAACGCAAGCTTCTTACTGATATAGACACCGATTAAACCTAGCAACCCCATACCTATTCCCACTCCTTCCATAGCAATAACGATGGGTGCAGCGATTATAGTGGATAATACTCCGATTCCTGCAGCGCCGAGCCCCGTCCCAACCACTACGAGGGCGCTGCCTACTGAGCTGATTACGCTTACACTTCTATGGTACTTTTTACTCAACGCCGCTCTTTTGTCGCGTTCTTGCTCGATTTCCTTCTTAATTTCACCAATCTTTTGAAGTCGATACGTTTGCGCCGACCCTGTAACGATATGTATTTCTCCTTCCGGTGCCGATGGAAGCTTCGGATAGAGTGATTGCGTTGTTTTGATGCCGTCGTATTCCATTCGTTTTATTTACGCGATATATTTTTTAGATTAGATAATTTACACGACATAGCGAATCTCCCGCGTTAATGGTTACCACTGAATCGGAGTTGTTTTGAATAGTGACTATGATATCATCAACCACATCATCCGAAACCACTTCGTTTTGTAGACTGCATCTTTGTTCTTTGATACTCTGTTTGAGGGAAATGAGACAAAGTCCTGCACTCATTTCTACACCGAGTCCAAGAGTTAGCGTAGTTGTCGTCTTTGGTTGTATCGTTATAACATTTTGCGCAAAAATCTCCCATCTTACGCCTTCTAGTAGTCTAATTGGATTGTGGGTAACGCCCCTCGTAACCTTCCAATGGACTTGCATGGGTTGCATTCTAACCTCGGCTTGCCTAGTTGGTTTAGTTCCAAATTTGTGTACTGGTCTCGACATTTTATAAACACTAAATTATAATATATTGCCGATAAACGGAATATTTTTAAACGGGGAATCAGGACCCAGTAAAAATCCTTTACCTATAGGCACATACCCCGACCCTGTTTTCATGTACAACCCGGATCCTGCTATCGAGGCGCCTTTTGGCCATGGGGTTATGTACAAACCAGACCCAGCTGCTCTTATCTTCCACCCCATATCGTCTTTCTTCAAGTACGCTACTCCAGATCCGCTGATTTTATCCACAATCTTTGACGTAGCCGCGGAACCTAAGCCACTCATAGCCCCCGTAACTAAACTAGGTATAAGGAATTTAGCCGCTGTTGCTAGAAACGGAAGAATGGCGCCTATGAATCCTCCTTCGACTTTCTTATTATGCTCCAATTGCGTTTTACTCATTTTGATGACTACGCCTGTTCCTTTTTGGTACGCCTTTGTCATTTTATTGATTTGAGCCTGTGTGAAAGCAAACATATCGTTGCCGTTAAAATCATCGTGCGTCAGTTTGATATTCACACCAGTTCCTGCCTGAAGAGATTTTTGAATTTTATCTCGCTGTCCTTCTGAAATATTGACTTTATAGCCTATGTAGCGACTCATTTTAGTTTACAAAAAAAACTTTCAAACTTCTCTGATATGAAAACGAATCGTCAATTCTTCTCCTCTAAGATTTACCTCTTTCCCATTTTGGTCTGTGAGCATCGTTGTCATCGTTGAAATGGTAGATAGCGTAATGGGGAGATAAATTAAATTATGCGGCACTTCGATAATTTTGTACCCCGGGGCTACGTTCGGGAAAAAAGAATGTATTACGTTTACCGTCGTTCCGTTAATGTACGAAGACCCGATAATGGCGTTGGTCAGTAGTAAATTGCTGATACTCATTATATCTACTATGTTCTTCGATTCGTTATATCCTCCAAGATAGATATATTTTATAAAACCTAGAACCTTTCCAATCGAATTCTTAGACGTAAAGTCAACCGCATAGTGCTCTGCTATATTTAACACAGTCTTCAACGTATTGGTGTTTGGTTCTATTGAGATACAGTACTCTGAATTTACCCTGTCGTAATGCCCATTCTCCTTCATGATTCTCTGTATGTGGTCGTTGATATCTGTTATTTCATAGCTTCCCTCCGGTACTTCTATGTTAAACCAAGGGCTCACGCCAGTCGGTGAATACCTAAAGTTGTTGTTTGTCACGTCGATATTTGGAAAAGAATAGTATGTTGCGAGATTTACGAGGGCCATTTCGTATTTTTTATTTTTGTCTAGTTCAATAGGTGGATTAAACTTTGTTCTGATTTTTGTGCTCTTTTCGCTTAGCAGAATGTAAAATGACGTTTTTGGTTCCGTGTTACGAGCCGTCTTTCCCGTATTATCAGCTATCTGTTTGAGAAGCGATGATTCCATTTTGATTAGATTAAATTTTACTACAGCGGATCTTCGATTATATAAAATTGATCGAATCCGCATCGGTATTTGCCATTGTCCTTTTCACTACTGTGATCGATAACAAGGAATCCGTGCGGTTGTTCCCATACCGTTTTGCATAGTTTTCTAAATTCCTATTTGCGCATGTCCGTACTAGCATGATCGTTGTAAATATAGTCGATATTTTTATGGTCCTGTTTGAACAGACAAATAAAGTTTGCATTCTCTCTGATCGTTTGCCGAGGTAGTTTGAAATAATTCTGAGCGAGGTAAAAACAGTCTACATTACTATGCCTCCCCCGAATATAATACATTTCACACTTTTTTTGTTTTTCCAATTGTAAATCGTCAAAAATCATCAGATTCTTCTTTTCACTACTCAGGTCTCTCGGGTCCGGTACATCTTCAGCTTTTTCAAAAAACTTGGCATTGATATCTGATTTAGCTTCCGATTTTAATTCTTTTGCCATAAATTCCATAACGAGGGCTGGTGACAGATTTTGTCTAGCGATTTCCTCCTGATGCTCGAATAATCTAACGATCGCTTCCTTCGGTAATTTTTCTTCGAATGCCTTTTTAATAATACGATATTCAGGTTGAAACAGAGAAGTACCGAATACCTGGAGGTTATTATAGTCTAACCAGTCTGGCCTGAGTAATAGATTCAGAAGAAGCGTCGTTTTACCGCACGCCGATTTCCCGATTATGAGTCCCCGTATACTTCTAGGTAAAAGAGGATTATTAAATCTTTTCGATAGGGCAGATCCCCAACTTAGATCTTTGATTTCCATTTTATTTATGTATTAAAAAAGCGAGATGTATTGCGTAAAGTGTAAAAAACAGACTGAAACGAGAGATGTGCAGAACGCCGTCGCTAATAACGGAAGATCCATGCTTAGGGGCGTTTGCGTTGTATGTGGTAAAACAAAAACTCAATTCGTAAAAGGCGCCACTACTAAGGGTGGAGATCTAGTTAGTTCATTGAATGCGGCTACTAGTAACATAAAGCTACCTTGGGCTAAGTTTCCTGGTGAGATGCATTTACCAGGTCATCAGTTTCTAGGTCCCGGTACTAGACTAGATTTGAGACTGAATCCTGACGGGACTTACAAAGAGTGGAGCAAACCTGTGGATAGGGTAGATAACGCGGCTTATCACCACGATTTGGCTTACGATCAACACACCGATACGGCTTCTAGAAATATCGCAGATAGAGCTATGATTAATGATTTGAACAATATTTCCAACCCGAGCTTGCGGGAGCGTGTAGAGAGGGCTATAGTGAAACCCATCTTGTCAGCTAAAACGAGCCTTGGTTTGGGTTTACCTTCAAAAAACGGCAAAGTCGCGGGGAGGAAGAAAAAACGCTAAAGTGGACAGATACGTTGGCGAATGAACTGCATAGACCAGTGGTTAAACATTTTAGAAAGAGAAAGGTGATTGTTAATGGGATAGATGAGATATGGGCCGCTGATCTTGTAGATATGCAGGCATTTGCTAAAGATAATAATGGGGTGAAATACCTATTAACCGTTATAGATGTGTTTTCTAAATACGGGTGGATTGTGCCATTGAATGATAAGAGTGGGAAATCTACAGCTGCCGGTTTTATGAAGATACTCGAGGGTGGACGAAAGCCTGTGAAATTATGGGTTGACAAAGGGAAAGAATTTTATAATAAGGACGTAAAGAATTTGGTTGAGTTGTACTCTACTGAGAATGAAGAAAAATCTTGCGTCGTCGAGAGATGGAACAGAACGATGAAAGATAAAATGTTCAAGTACTTTACCGCTAATTCAACGAGAAGATACATCGATATATTAGATGAAATGGTGGGTAATTATAATGAAACAAGACATTCTTCCATTAAAATGTCCCCCACGAAGGCTAGTTTGAAAGTGAATGAAAAGACTGTATTTATGAATTTATATGGCAAAGAGATTTCTGAACCAATTATGCCTAGATTCTCGATTGGTGATAAAGTCAGAATAACTAAGAAGAAGAATATTTTTGACAAGGGTTATACACCTAGGTGGACGGAAGAAGTTTTTACCGTGTCTGGAGTTCAATACACGGTTCCTCCAACTTATAAGATTACTGATTCAAATGGAGAGGAAATACAGGGGAGTTTTTATGAACAGGAGCTACAGAAAACGACTCAAGAAATATTTAGAATAGAAAAGATTATCAGGAAGCGTGGAAAGAAATCTCTCGTGAAGTGGTTGGGTTATCCAGAGTCTTTTAATTCTTGGGTAGATAATGAAGACTTAGTGGTCATGTAATCACCCTATGACTCATCATCGAAACTACTGGAAATTCCCCGCATGATGAGTCATAGGCGCGTGCTGGGGTGGTTGGTAGAAGTTTAACCATGGTTTGGGGTGATTTGGAAAAGTTTAACCATGTTTTGGGTTAAAGTACGATGGGTCGCAAGAAAATATTTTTTTTGGTCATTTTATAAAATGGAAGAAAAATTTTTTTTGTGTGTTGGTAAAAGTTGAACCATGGTTATGGGTCGACACATTTTTGAACCATGGTTATGGGTGAATATATTTTTGAACCATGGTTATGGGTGGATATATTTTTGAACCATGGTTATGGGTGATTTGGAAAAGTTGAACCATGATTTGGGTTGAATGTCCCAGAATAGTCTTAATCTATCTACTCCTGTCTGTCTGTCTGCCTGCCTGCCTGTCTGTTTGCCTATCTGTCTGCCTGTCAGTCTGTCTGTCTGTCTGTCTGTCTGCCTGTCAGTCTGTCTGCCTGTCAGTCTGATAAAAAAAAGTTCGCTATCTGTCACCGTCTGAATAGAATTTAATTAAGATGCGCTGTAGTCGTCAGTTTTTCTTGTCGAGCGATCAGATTCTCGGCACCATATTTAACCTCTGTTGCCCCACGCATGAGATGAGTGAGGGGGGGTGGGGGGAAGGAAAGGGTGATCGGACGCCAGACAGCACCCACGACCCCTTCACAGCTCCTCAGTCTCTGTATCCCATCAGCATCTTCCTTAAAAACAGACAGCTTCATCCCTGCATGCAGCAGGCATCATCACCTTGTGTCATCTCACTGGCATGCAGCAAGCAATTTCTTACAAAATCCTATAATGCATGTACATGTACACAGTTTTATTTTAGTATAAAATATACTATAAACAGTACACATGCATGGGTATACATATATATATACGTATGCGTGTTATATCTTAATTGGATATGCATATATATATAATATATATACTAGTGTGGTCCACAAAAATTATTTTTCAAATTTCTTTGATGGTACCCTCTCATTCTGTTACCTTGCCTTATTAGTGAATAAGTGTAAAATCTCAGCCTGATTGACTAATATTTAGTGGTCGCGCAATGCTCCTGACTTTTCACCATTCGTGACAATGGCAAAAAATAAGCAAATGAAAGCATTTAAACCATATGAACAAGGACTCTTTTAGAGTTTAGATTTTAAAAATAAACTGATCATTGTAGACATCATAAGTGATTGAGTGGCATATTGTAGATGTACTGAATGCTAATATAAAGTTAATAATTTAGTCATAAAATAATTTTTACAAATTATAGCAATGGCAGCCATATGTTGAACATAGAGTTTTCGATTGTTGAGTCTCAGCAAAATGCCTAACGCATACTTCATTGTGTCAAGGAACTGAGCTCTGTGCTCAGATACAACCTGCATTAGATATTTCTCCCCTTCATTTTAAGTGATGGATGATTTTTTTCTTGAACAAGTTTAACAACCCCTCTCGAAGCACATCACTTTGACTCTGTCTATACTCTATAGCCACAATCTTTAAACCGTTTTTCGTCTGTGCCTTGACTTAACCTTTGCACTCAGAGTAATTAATTCACTTCATACATGTTGGCCTATCTTGAAACCAGTAGCCATAGGCGTAGACTTGGTCCAGAAGTTGAGGTGTGGGACGAATGAGCGGCCGAAGGACGATCGCCGAGAGACGGCTGAGTCATCGACGACATTTTCATAGACCATAATTATTTTTGACGCCCTTTTTAATCGTTTTGTCGAAATCTAGTTAAAATATACTATTGTCCCAACCAAAATGGCTGATGACCGTTTTTTTCTACCCTACTTATATTATAACAGATTTTCCGATATTATACTAACACTCTCGAAATTTCCGATGCTATTTTTGGCATATATATTTCTGAACTTTTGGGAGATATGAGCATGTTTTGTGGTGAGGGGGAACGGTCCCCCACCGCAAACATTGGTGGACCGTCCTCATAAGTCTCCGCTCATGCCAGCAGCATACTGGCAATCTATCAAATAGCTGCTTTGCAGCATTACCAGGAGAGATCTTCCCATCCATCGAGAGCATTACTATCAACTTAGCAGCAAGTACATCCGAAAATTTATCCCTTCCCTCTTATTATTTAAAAAATGACCAAAAGGCCATGTATACCCTTGTTTTTAAAAGTATTTAATTAAAAGAATAACAAGATCATCTTCTCTCTACAGATCGAAGTAAGCAATGCTATGACAAACTAAGTTTATCACTAAATCAAACACGAATGTTGACAATGTAGGCTACTGTTGGGGGTGCTGCATGTAATATATCTCACCTTGTCGCGCGACCTCTAAACTTTGAGCAATTTCAATAAAATTTTGTAGGAATCATTGACACATGATGCTTAACAGAATAAAAGGGTACCGTCACGAATTTTTCAAGCTTTATTTTTTCCCATAGCTTTGTGGACCACACTAATATATACACTATTGTATGTTTCTGAAGAAAATGGATTAAGATGATTTTAGACTTCATATGTATACTATGTATAATATAGACCTACTGCAGACAAAAAAGAAAGTGTGCTTATAAGTATTTCTTAGAATCCCCTCCAAAAGTCTCGTACGGGCCGGGGAGAAAGAACCTGAAACCAGCGCTATATACAAAGGCATGTCCCCAATCTTACATGCCACATTCCACGGTGCCATGCAGGCCAGAAACCGGGAGGGGGGGAAGGTCAAGCCGAAGAAACATCGCCGAGAAATCGTTTTTGCGGTTGCATTTACGGTAGCGCATACATGATACATGTTGGAAGCATATGCAACATAAAACTAACAGAATCTTGCATCCGCCGGTGTTTTTATTACGGCGACGAAGCCTTTCGTTTCTTTTTCCACTAGTGGTTAAAAAAAACAACGACATTAAACTTCCAACCATATAGCAGAAACCGCCCTCTCAGGATTATAGGAAAAAACAGAATATAAGCTTAATATGTATACACGCCATATAAGCTTATAGAAAGCTCACCATCACTCGTTTTCTTTTCCTCTGTTACATTATATACTCTGTATCTGCTTCTGTCTCTTTATCTCTGTCTATCTGTCTGTCTGTCTCTCTGCTGTATGGCTCTGCCTTTGCTTCCATCTGTCTGTCTGTCACTGTCACAGTAGGCTGTAGTCCACAAAGCAGTCTTAAAGCGCACTTATCCAGATATACACACACATGTGATTCGGCTTTCGAAGCGTGTATATACAGTCTAATATGTCAGCGTTAAGTTTGATTGCGTGGAAGATTGAGACAGCCAAGGAATCGCAACGCCCGTCTTTAATACCGCAGAGCTCTTTATTTTTTTAGAACGCGAGGGACAGGAACGGGAATCAGAAAGAACAAGAATTTACAGACTGGTCAGGAAATTGTGGTCCTCATATGCGGACAAATATAGCGTAACACAAAAAAGCGCACAACCCATGATACATAATAATATAGGTAGGCCCTATTATAATATGCAGTTATACTTAATTGACAGCGAAATTCGTGTCAATGTTGTCATCTTCATGTTTTATTAATATTTATTCTGTTTCTAAGAGATTAAGATATAATAATTTATTTATCTAATAACATATATTATTATTGTCATATTTTTTCTCCCATTTGCTGTAGCGCCAATTCAAGCTCTCTACTCAGAGGCGCTCCCAACTATAGGTCTATATACAGCCCGAACACTGCACGAGTAAATTGCGAGTGAAGGACTTGCTCAAGGTCCCTACGCGGCGGCTTCAGGTGGATTCGAACCTGGACGCTCCGGCTTCAAGGCACCGAACCCACCACTACACCACAAATAGTCCCGCTGTCATAAAAGAAGTGTCTTTGTACGTAAACAGACAGATAACTGAACGGATGTATCGGTCAAGAAGTTTGTCTCTGCTTTATTGGATCACTCCATGCCTCTGTCTATAGGTCTGCCTGTATTTATCTATATCCCGGTTTCCTCTTTTATCTACCGGGTTGCTCATAGAAACCGGTTTCAGTTCCGGACCGGTGCTTAGCGTCGAATCTAAAGCTGGTCGAATCTTATCCAATTCAATGCAATTGAGTCCAGTTAATTTCGATTCAATCTGTATATTGAAGAAATTATTGAATTATTATTAGTGCACTTGTGTCGCCTTTCTTAGCCACCAGGTGGCCAGAAAGCTTGCCCATTATTACCAAGACGGCAATCATTCGTGTTATGTGCTTGCAGCTGTGTGTATGGTGTGGGTGTACGTGTGTGCGTGTGCTTGTTTGATCCTGTGTGCCTGAGTGTGCCACGTGGACATGAGTTATAGAGAGCGAACTAGCAAGCGAGTGGGTGTGTAAGCGTGCGAATGAGTGGCGAGTGAATGAGTGAAAGAGTGAATGAGTGAATGAGTGATTGAGTAAATGAGTGAGTGAGTGGGTGATTGAGTGAGTGATTGATTGAGTGAGTGAGTGAATGTGTGAGTGATTGAGTTAGTGAATGATTGATTGAGTGAATGAGTGATTGATTGAGTGAATGAGTGATTGATTGAGTGAATGAGTGATTGATTGAGTGAATGAGTGATTGATTGATTGATTGATTTATTGATTGATTGAGTGACTGAGTTATTGATTGAGTGAATGAGTGATTGATTGAGTGAATGAGTGATTGAGTGATTGATTGAGTGAGTGAGTGATTGATTGAGTGAGTTATTGATTGAGTGAGTGAGTGATTGAGTGAGTGAGTTATTGATTGAGTTATTGACTGAGTGAGTGATTGGGTGAGCGACGAGCAAGTTAGTGAGTATGTAAGCGTGTGAATGACTGGCCATAGACTGATTGGATTGATGGAAAAGTAAGTGAGTAAGCGAGAAAGCGAAAGACCTTTTGATGTGAATTAAGCAAAAAATAATAATGCCAACATAGACGTGACAGTTTTTTTTCCACTAAAGTGTGTCTCGTGCCATTAGCCATGATGGCGTCCCTCGCATCTTCAGGGATGCCACTCTGATGTTATAAAAAAGGTCAGATCCGGTCGAAAAAAGGCTAGACAAAACTAGATCAAGAAATTTTTGAAAAGTACATTTAGTTTTTGGACTTGACATTTCTGACGACCTTTTCCCTTTCTTTTTCCTGGTCATTCGCTCCAGAATCAGAAATTTCTCTGAAATCTTTCTGTCTTTTTACTCGTCTTTCCTATATTATTTATAGCGAAAAATCTCTTTCTCCAAAAGAATGTAACAAGAGCCACCGTGACAAAAAGCTAGATCTTAACAAAAAAAACTAGGAACCTAGACAAGGCTTAAAAAGCCTAGATCTAGGTTAAAAAAAGCTACGAGTCGCGTTCCTATCATCTTCATTAATATTTACACACATCTTAAAACGACGCAGCTGCCGTGGAAGAAACGACTGCGACAATCCACTGCGTTTAGATTCCCTTTCGGTGGTATTATATCCCTAATTTTTGCTTTCCATGCAGCTTAAAAGGAGTCTTGACTTCCAATTAGAGTAGCGCTCACACGTATGGTTGTACGGACCGACGCTTCAAGAAATTGTGCTGTATGATTGTAAGCAGTCCTTAAAGTGTGGGGAAAATAAGTGCCTGGACGCTTCTTACCTTTCCAAGAGAGGCGCCCACGGACGCCCCTTACCTTCTCAGTCTGTGCTGGTCAATAAGGGGCAGGACGGCGTTCAGATTTTAGAATAAGTGCATGGACGCCGTCCATGACCGTCGAGCCACACTTTAGGCCCCGAGTGTAAGGATTTATCGTCATGAGTTTCAAAGACGAGAGGGAAAGAAAGAGAGTTCCCTGGTCTGGTTCATCACATAACGTCTTCTTCTTCTTTGGAGCGGTTATTAGTAGACCCGACTAACCATGGAATTGATTGTCAACACAGCCAGATGCTGCGACTGGACTGCACACTGCAGCAGTCAAGGCTCCATATTATACCTTTCTCTCTGTGTGTCTGTCTGTTTGTTTGTGTGTCTGGCTATCCGTTTGTCCGTTTGGTGTATATATATAAATATATGTAAATAACGTCTTTTTCAAGGTCCTTATAATTAATTATACCATCTCTGAGGTTGAACCTCGCAAGCATCTTTTGCGCGCTACAACTAGAGGTGGGTAAGCAATCGAGACACACACACACACACACACACACACACACACACACACACACACACACACACACACACACACACACACACACACACACACACACACACACACACACACACACACACACACACACACACACACACACACACAGAGGGTTTGACAGTGGCAGGGGCAGAGACAGAAACAGAGATACGAAGACAGGCAGACAGGCAGAGAGATTGACAGAGGCAGACAGAGACAGACATACACAGTGACACAGAGAATGAAAGGAACAGAAGTAGACTTAGACAGTGACAGGCAGACAGATGAAAGCAAAGGCAGAGCCATACAGATTTAGACAGAGACAGATAGAGAGACAGACAGGCAGACAGACAGACAGCCAGACAAAGAGACAGAGACAGAATCATAGACAGAGTGGCAGAGAAGCAGATAACGAGAGAAGGCGAGTAAACGAAGACAGACAGAGAGACAAAAAAGAGACAGACAAACAAAGACCGAGACAGACAAGAAGACAGACAGAGACACAGACCGAGACAGACAGGAACACAGACAGAGGCAAAGACCGAGACAGACAAGAAGACAGACAGAGACAAAGACCGAGACAAGCAAGAACACAGACAGAGACAAAGACCGAGACAGACAAAACACAGAAATAAACAAAGACCGAGACATACAAGAACACAGACAGAGACATACTGACGCAGCCGGCGGACAAAGAAAGTGACAGACTGCGACCAACTGATATTTTTACCCATTCACAAAGGCGCAGTAGAAATGAAAGGACCGGTCTCTCCGCAGTGTCTATTCATCCATATCCCCATCCACTAAATTCCCATCTACCCAACCTGCTACCCAAAAAAACCCCACCAAAACCAAATTCCCAACAACATCGCTCCCCTGCCTCCCCCAAAATCGACCCAAATCGTAACCGTTCCGCCCCTCCCCAAGACCCCGACCTGACTGAGCGCCTCACATTTACCCAGTTTGGATCGCCAGCGCCGCATGTGGCGACCCACCCCAAGCAGCACCAACCACGGCCACGTCTAAACTCCCATTTGTACACAGCGCCGTCGTTGTTTCTCGTTGCTAGGAGCGCGGTTTTTTGGAGGTTTCGTCGGCTGACAGCTAACTCAAACCGACAAGCCATTAGCAACCGACAGACGTACGGACGGACAGAGGGGATCCCACGCTTACCGCTACCGCACAGGGCAATAGCTTATCGTTAGTGGAAGAACGCGCAGCGGTCGGTAAGGTACCCAAGGCGCCCGTTGCTCGTGCGGAGCTGTAGTTACCGAGAAACTGCCGGCGGAGTAGAATTTTATAGCGAAGGTCCGGCGTATTATGCATGCATAACTAGGTCTAGTCGGCGCTTCGGTTAATCAAGCGAGCGGACGGGGAACGGTGGGAGCCCGGACGGGCGGCAGGGCGGCGGTGGGCGTTGTCTCCGTCTCCGTCTCTGTCTCTGTCTCCGTCTCCGTCTCTGTCTCCGACTCCGTGTCTCTCTGTCTGTATGTATGTCTGTCTCTCTCTCTGTCTCTCTGTCTCTGTTTCTGTTTCTGTCTTTGTCTCTCTGTCTCCCTGTCTCTCTGTCTCTCTGCCTCTCTGTCTCTCTGTCTCTGTCTCTCTGCCTCTGTCTAACTCTATCGCTCCTTGGGCTCCTACTACAGTTGACCGTAAAGAACGCTTAACGACAGGTCTTGTGTAGGAGAATGGAGAACAGTCAGGTAGAGAAAAGGAGAGAGAGGGGGAGAGAGAGAGGGGGTCAGGTAGAGTAAGGGAGAGAGAGTGAGAGAGAGGGTGGGGTCAGGTAGAGAAAAAGAGAGAGAGTGAGAGAGAGGGGGGTCAGATAGAGTAAGGAAGAGAGAGAGAGAGTGAGAGAGAGGGGGCTAGGTAGAGAAAGGGAGAGAGAGAGACGTTGATTTGGAGGTCCAGTTAGGTATGGGCGTCTGCTGTGGAACTGTACGTTGTGTTTGGCGGACATTCATTCATTCATCCATTCATTCATTCATTCATTCAAAATCAATAGTTAGGAAATAGGTGTCAATTTTCCAATGGGTGGTCAAGTGACCCATCTTCCCCTATTTGCAAACCACTAAAAATCAGTAGTTAAGAAATAGGTTCAATTTTCCAATGGGAAGTCAAGTGCCCCGTCTTTCCCTAGGTATCAATTTTCCAGTGGGAGGTCAAGTTTCCCCATCTTCCCCCCCTTCTATCTGCGGGCGTCAATTCTGGTTTTGAAACTGAAACTGCGATCGTGATAGGGGAATAAGAGAAGTGAGGATAAGGTTTGTGAAAGAGAAATGTTTTCTCTTTTTATTTGTCAAAGACATTGTAGCCAAAGCATAAGGAAGATTGATCTCTTTTAAGAATAACAGCGACTCTTTCAATATAAAAGAAACAAGACTTAGTATTCGCTCGTGTCAAACTATAGCCTGCAAACCGAGCGTGTATTACAGTAGACATTTCAACGTGTAATATGTCGGATTAGCTCCAATCCCAAGGTGTCGCCACAATGCAAAACCCGACTACACGGTATCTACAGACCCCGATCACACCATCCATCACGTCATGATTGCTTGCTTCCGCCGATGTGTTGCAGCTTTTATAGGTAAACGGACATTAGCCCCCCTGGACATTATCCCCCCCGGACATTATCCCCCCCGGACATTAGCCCCCCCGGACATTTTCCTCCCCGGGGTAGGACATTATCCCCCCCAGTACATGATGTCATTACCTAAAAGTGATGCACAAAATGTAATTAATGGGCCTATGTTGAATGAATATCTATACATTACACATTAGTTTAACATCCTGTAGGAATATGTTAAGTTAATTGAAGGTTTAATATGTATATTATAAGACATTTTAAAGGTCTGAAACAACGCTAAGAAGTCTGCGAAACTCATACGTAAATGTCGTTGTAGCCATAACTGACACTAACAAGTAGGCCTACTTAGTGTATACGATTCCCATTCGTTCATTTCTTTAATGTATTGAATCTAATTTTGAATGGAAACAACGCTAATAGCCCAAGTCTACGAAGCACAGACGTAGCCTAACTAACATTAACAAACCTTTGTTGTAAGACACTAAACAAATAGACTGTGTAGGCCCTACATACGATTCCCATTCGTTCATTTCAAATCTAAGTCTAGGCCTAGGCCTATTGATACAATTAGGACCTAAATGACACTAAGTACTTTCGTTTGCATGTGAATGCCAGTGACATGTCTTAACGGTTACGGCATTATTCTACGATTTGCACATAGGGGGGACTTTGTCCGGGGGGGCTAATGTCCTACGTAAAATCGGGGGGGAATATGTCCGGGGGGGCTAATGTCCGGGGGGGATAATGTCCGGGGGGGATAATGTCCAGGGGGGCTAATGTCCTACAACCCTTTTATATGCTATAATATATACAGCTGCTGACAGATTCTGTTCAGATCAAATTATGGCAACGATGGGACAAACGTCCTGCTGAATATCATATACATATGATATGATAATAGACACACAAACATAGACGCACACACACACGCAAACACACACATGCATATATGTAAACATACATATCAATAAAAAAACCGACACGCGGTGCGCCTATTAGGGTCTCGAAAAAGCAAAAGCACTCTGATATGTATACTAACGTAACTTTCAATATTACAACTTTAGCAAGAGAGAGAGAGAGAGAGAGAGAGAGAGAGAGAGAGAGAGAGAGAGAGAGAGAGAGAGAGAGAGAGAGAGAGAGAGAGAGAGAGAGAGAGAGAGAGAGAGAGAGAGAGAGAGAGAGAGAGAGAGAGAGAGAGAGAGAGAGAGAGAGAGAGAGAGAGAGACAGACAGACAGACAGACAGAGAGACAGGCAGACAGACAGACAGACAGACAGACAGAGACAAGGACAGACAAACAGAGACAGCCAGACAGACAGACGAGAGAGACAGACATACACAGACAGACAAACAAACATGCAATTTGACATTGCTGTTGTGTTGCTTGACTCGGGTTCTGCTAAAAATAAAGATAGCTTCTCCCACTTCTGGCTTGGGTGTCCAGGAGTGATCCAGTACTTAGGCCATTAGTTAAGTTACCGAACCCACTGCTGTAAAGCCGACCTGCGTGTCGTGCTACAGTGAGCCGTATTTCGTATAACATGACGTAGTACTTGTAATCATTCTGCGGTGTGTCATATTGAAGCATTAATTAAAGAAGATATTATTATTGCAAACAGGCCAACAGAGAGACAGACACGAAGGCAGGCAAACAGAAAGATACAGTGACAGAGACAGAGACAGGCGAAGAGAGAGAGAGACGGAGTTATAATTTAACAGAGTCGTGCGGTTCACCGGTTTCCATCGGGCGTTCTCTGTCATTATCGGTCATATTTGGCTATTTCTCGGTCATTAGAGTTCGGTCGATCGGTCATTTAAAATGACAATGAACCGAATCTGACTAATATTCAGATTAGTCCAACATTTATGGCTTCTGGCGCTTAACGCCAACATTCCCAAAGCAATTATTCGTCTTAGAAATTGGACAAGGACATTGACTGGCAGGCTATTAACCCACTCGGTCCGTCTGGTCACTCTGGATATGTCGTTCGATTTGACCGTGTGTTTGTTTGCTTTATGTTACACAACGACACGTAACGTAACTTGCAATTTTACTCTCTCTGTCTCTCTGTCTCTCTGTCTCTCTGTCTCTCTCTCTCTCTCTCTCTCTCTCTCTCTCTCTCTCTCTCTGTCTCTGTTTCTTTGTCTCTGTCTCTGTCTCTGTTTCTTTGTCTGTCTCTGTCTCTGTCTCTGTTTCTGTCTCTGTCTCTGTTTCCCTGTTTCTGTTTCTGTCTCTGTCTCTCTCTCTGTTTCTGTCTGCCTGTCTGTCTCTCTCCCTCTCTGTCTCTCTCTGTCTCTGTCTGTCTGTCTGTCTGTCTCTCTCTCTCTGTCTCTCTGTCTCTCTGTCTCTCTCTCTCTCACCCTCTCTCACCCTCTCTCTCCCTCTCTCCCTCTCTCCCTCTCTCTCTCTCTCTCTGTTTCTTTGTCTGTCTCTGTCTCTGGTTCTTTGTCTGTCTCTGTCTCTGTCTCTGTCTGTCTCTGTTTCTGTCTGTCTGTATGTCTCTCTCCCTCTCTGTCTCTCTCTGTCTCTGTCTGTCTGTCTGTCTCTCTCTCTGTCTCTCTGTCTCTGTCTCTGTCTCTGTCTCTGTCTCTCTCTCTCTCTCTGTCTCTGTCTCTGTCTCTGTCTCTCTTTGTCTCTGTTTCTTTGTCTCTGTCTCTGTTTCTTTGTCTGTCTCTGTCTCTGTCTCTGTCTGTCTCTGTTTCTGTCTGTCTGTATGTCTCTCTCCCTCTCTGTCTCTCTCTGTCTCTGTCTGTCTGTCTGTCTCTCTCTCTGTCTCTCTGTCTCTGTCTCTGTCTCTGTCTCTGTCTCTGTCTCTCTCTCTCTGTCTCTGTCTCTGTCTCTGTCTCTGTCTCTCTTTGTCTCTGTTTCTTTGTCTCTGTCTCTGTTTCTTTGTCTGTCTCTGTCTCTGTCTCTGTTTCCCTGTTTCTGTTTCTGTCTCTGTCTCTGTCTGTCTGTCTGTCTGTCTGTCTGTCTCTCTCTCTCTCTCTCTCTCTCTCTCTGTCTCTCTCTACGCAGTGCAAAAGGGTTGTTCACTGTTGATTAATGTTCGCTGGCATCGGGTCTAATAACAAAACGTCTCCCGACAGTTTCTCAATCTATTCCTCGTTCCAATAGATCAAACATCCCAACATGCTGGAATAACAAAGCATTCTTCTGTGTAGGTGAATACAGAAATACATACAAACATGATAAATGCGTACATACATACATGCATACATGCATACATACATGCATACATGCATACATACATACATACATACATACATACATGCATGCATGCATACATACATACATACGTACGTACGTACATACATACATACATACATACATACATACATACATACATACATACATACATACATACATACATACATACATACATACATACATACATACATAGTACATACAAACATGTATTCATCTTCGCTGTCTTGCGGCCGGAGGCTTGAAGGTTCGAATCCACCTCAAGTCGCCGCGTAGGGACCTTGGGCAAGTCTTTCACTCGCAATTGCTCAGCGCTTCTGCGTGAAACTCCGATGCAGAGTCCGCTCTGTGGTCGGGAGCGCCTCTGAGTAGCGAGCTTGAAAGGGTTCTATAATAAGTTCACATGCAAACATACATGCTTACAGACATTCTGTGCACCCTTTGTAATTCTTTGTGCGCTGTTTCTGTCACATCATCATCTCAACCATTCGCCTTCTAACCCCGTCACCCTCGTCACATTTCGAAGGCTTCGATCGACGTCCACGGTAAAGATAATCCTTTTATCGATGGATTTGTCTTCATACTCCCTCTCCCTCTCCATCTCCTCCTCCGCTTCTTCTTTTCTTGATCCTTTTCCATCTACGCTTTTCCCGCCTCCTCCTACTCCTATTCCCTCTTTTCCTATTCCTTCGTCTTATCCTCCTCCTACTCCTCCGTCATCATGTCCTCCTTTTCCACTTTCTCTTTTGCTCCTCCTATCCATCTCCTCCTCTTGACCCTCCGTCATCATCATCTCCTCTTCCTATTCCTCTTTCACCTCCTCATCCTGCTTCTCCCCTACTCCTACTCCTTTCCTTCCCCATCTCATTCTCCTCCTCCTCCTCTTCCTCCTCTGTTCCCATCCCTCGGCTCCTCCTGTTCCTCTTTCCCTCTTTCTTCTCCCCTCCTCCTACTCCCCATCTACTCTTCCTCTCCTCCTTTCCCTTCTCCACCTCCTCTTCATTGCCCTCCTCTTCCTCTCCATCTCTTTCTCCTCTTCCTCCTCCTCCTTCTTCTCAACCTCCTTCTCCCCTACATCACCATATCCTCCTCGTTTCCCCGCCCCTCCACCTCCTCCCTCTCCTCCTCCTCCTCTTTATCCTCCCCATTCCTGTTTTTATTCCTCCTCCTCCTCCTCCTCCTCCTCCTCCTCCTCCTCCTCCTCCTCCTCCTCCTCCTCCTCCCCCCCACATGTACACTGCATCCATTCGCCCACGCATCGGGCGCTCACAGCAGCCACTGCAGAGTCAAGACTGGATATATACAAGGGGAGGGGTCGAGGGTGCAGAGCTTGGTTGTCTCCTCCTGCTGCTGCTGCTGCTGATTCGGATTCCATTCGCATCGTTGCTTCTGACGCGGCGATCAGTCGCAACGGGATTTGCGCGGATGGGAGTCACCCTCTCTATGGCTATGAAGATGATGCCTCTCTTCTCTCGTTGTACGAATCCATGTAAACAGAAGAGACAGACAGACAGACAGACAGACACACAGACAGACAGACACACAGACACACAGACACACAGACAGACACCCAGACACACAGACACACAGACACACAAACACACAGACACACAGACAACAGACAGACACACAGACAAGACAGACTGCCTGTCTGACTGACTGACTGACTGACTGACTGACTGACTGACTGACTGACTGACTGACGGATTGACTGACTGACTGACTGACTGAATGGCGAACTGACAGACTGATTGACTGACGAACTGACGAACTGACTGACTGACTGAATGAATGAATGACTGAATGACTGAATTACGAACTGACTGACTGAATGACTGAATGAATGAATGAATGACTGAATGACTGAATGACTGACTGACTGACTGACTGAATGAATGAATGAATGAATGACTGACTGACTGACTGACTGACTGACTGACTGACTGACTGACTGACTGACTGACTGACTGACTGACTGACTGACTGACTGACTGACTGACTGACTGACTCAAAGACAAACATGCAGGAAAATAGACAGAGAATAAGTTAGACAGACAGACTGACAGACAGACAGACAGACGAAGAGCGTAGATGGAAAAGGATCAAGAAGAGAAGGAAGAGGTGGAGGAGGAGGAGGAGGAGGAGGAGGAGGACAGACAGACCGACAAAGACAGACAAACAGACAGAGACAGACCGACAAAGACAGACAAACAGACAGAGACAATGACAATGAGGGAGAGAGACGAGACAAGCTATGGACGTGAAGCAACGACACATGCGACAATGAAATGGAGATTTCAACCACCTGTTCTAAGCTCGGTCGCTTCAATGGATTTCAATCACAAGCCACGCTTATATAAGCTTAATTATTATTCAAACCGATCGTCACTCGGATTTTATTATTTTCTATTTTTTATTTCTCGCATTTGCCCCTTCAAGCTTACTGCTCGGAGTCGCTCCCGAATACAGCGCGAACACTGCATCGGAGTTTCACGCCAAGTCGTCCGAGCAATTGCGAGTGAAGGACTTGCTCAAGGTCTGTTTACGCAGCGGCTTGAGGTGGACTCGAACCTCGAACCCTACCCTCCGGGTCAAGAATTTATAGCGCCCCTTAAAAATGTTGCTCTGGACCTTTCATACCTCGATGGCATGAGCGCCCTCATATTCAATAGGGGCAAGAGGGCACTTGCCCCTCCACGTCAGGAAACTCGCGCCTTTTTTTGTCTGATGGCTTTTGGTTCTTAACAAATTTGTTCCCAATGAATTAATAAATTATTAGTCATTAGCTAATTATAACTATACACAGCGAAACTGAGAAAGTTGCACTTAGAAACCTTTATTTATTAGACGTTTCCAATTTATTAACGTGACCAATGCGTTTTGCTCCACCTCAGAATCTTTCACCAATCTGATCGTCCGTGCTTGCTTGGCTTGGCAGAGGCAAGTAAGGAACATGTTTAAAGCTCAGGCTTTCTTCTAACCAATAGCAAAGAAAATTACCTTAAGTCAAAAACTTACGGGTCAGACTACGAGGAAGAATGCGCAGACGAATAAGGAAAGAGGAAGATGGGTTAGAAACAATGAATGAGGAAAGCTTCTTCTACTATCTCACTATCTTACTACTATCTTGCTACTATCTTACTACTATCTTGCTACAGTATCATACTGCTTTCTTTCTACAGTATCTTACTGCTTTCTTACTACAGTATCTTACTGCTTTCTTGCTAATATATCTTACTTCTATCGTACCACTGTATTTCTGCTATCTTACTACTTTCTTACTACAGTATCTTACTACTACCTTGCTACTATCTTTCTCCCACTATCTTTCTCCCACTATCTTATCTATCTTTCTATTGTTTAACTACTATCTTACTACTATCTTACTACTATCTTTATATTATTTAACTGCTGTCTTTCTACAATCTTACTACTATCTTACTACTATCTTTCTATTATTTAACTGCTGTCTTTCTACAATCTTACTACTATCTTAATTGCCACTATCTTACTATCTTCATGGCTTTGTGGTCCCAACTCCACCTGTAGATGAACAGCCCAGCAAACTGTGCAGTAGGCATTCATTCATTCATTCATTCATTCATTCATTCATTCATTCATTCATTCATTCATTCATTCATTCATTTATTCTTTCAATCATTCATTCATCCATTTATTCATTCATTCATTCATTCATTTATTCTTTCATTCATTCATTCATCCATTTATTTATTCATTCATTCATTTCAGAGATTAATATAACTGCGGATTATAACGCTCCTTCATTGTCAACTACACGGAAGCGCACCCGACACAACCCCAGATAAATACAGCAGTCTTAGGAGTAGAGTAGAGCGTGGGCTCATCCTATCAAGCTATCACCCGTTGTATCTAGATACGTCTTGCCTCCAACCAAATAGTCTATTCCTTCTTACCCATTTGCCAAAAGCACTGTGCATAAAAATATCTGCTAAACACTTCAAAGAAGTTTACACCAGCTTAATATAACTATAATACATGTGCCTTGCGCCTCAGGCTGCGTGCAAATGCATTCGCTATGTGGCAGCACAACGATGAGTGTAAATGCAGTCGCGAGGTGGTAGCACAACACAGCGTTCTGCTTCTTAGGCAGTTCAGTAATTGTAATTGTAATTGTAATTGTAATTGAACACTTGTATAGCGCCGCTCACATATTCAGTAGCGCTCCCGACCCAAAGTTAGCACTGTCGCTAACGAATAGTATAGTCTTCAGGCGCTTCCTAAACAGAGGGAGAGAGAGGCTGAGAAGCTCAAGGCGTAGTTTATGTGGAAGACGGTTCCAGCAGGAGGGGCCAACATAGGCAAAGCTCCTGGACTGGGCAGTGGCCCCACGCATGCGAGGAACAACAAGGAGGCCATTTGCTGCCGAACGAAGGGCAGAGCGACCGGGGAGAGAGGAGACCTGAATACAGAAAGAACGGAGGTAGGATGGAGCAACCCCAAGAAGAGACTTGCGCATAATTGTCAAAATTTTGAACTCAATGCGTTGTGGTACAGGAAGCCAATGAAGAGTGTCCCGAATAAAGACTGAAATGTGGAAGAACTTGGGAAGACCAGCAATTAGGCGAGCAGCAGCATTGAGTATTGTCTGAAGTTTAGAGAGGTTGAGAGAAGAAAGACCGGCGTATGAAGAGTTCCCAAAGTCAACCCTAGAACAGATCAAGGCGTGAGCAAGCGTCTTAATAGCTTGCGGGGAAAGTGAATGACGGATGGTACGCAGCTGGCGAAGATGATAGAGACATGTTCGCGAGACACGGTTAATATGGTCCGAGAAAGAAAGAACAGGGTCCAGAGTGAAGCCCAAGTCACGAACAGTGGAAGAGAAATGGATATCCGGAAACAAAGTGCAGAGGAGCTCCATGTCAATCTTAGCAAGCTGAGCTCTGCCGCCAAGCCAGATGTATAGTGTTTTATCCGAATTCAGGCGAAGACGGTTAGAGGACATCCATTGGTCCAGCGCTGAGGTGGCATCAAGGATAGTAGCGACAAGTGAGGCAGCTGCACTGGACGGGCCATGAACAAATGCTTGCGTATCATCAGCATATTGATGAGCCGAGGCACCCTTAAGGGAGAGTATGACTGATAAATCTGCGGTGTAGAGAATGTAAA
>OX457050.1:11820127-11825127 GCA_949752735.1 Lumbricus terrestris | reverse complement strand
TTGAGTGCGGATTGAGGCAAGAGCGAGAAGAGAGGAATGCCCGGTTCGCAGGAGGGGAGACGATGTTGGTTGAAGTCAGAGTGCCACAGAGGTGCATCGTTGTCACGGAGAGATTGTGGAAATCATGGACGCCCCGTAGACATTTTTCATGAAGGACGGACACAGTGGTCACGGTCAAATTTTAGCCAGAGCTTGAAAAAGCGCATAGCAGGATATTAACATACATTATTGTGTTTAAATTAAAATAATATATAAAAGTTGGCATTATATAATATGGTCTGTATCGCCGCAAGTCAAATGGAAATTGGCGGCAACATATGCAATTTTTCATTGGGATGTCTAAATAATCGCAGATTTATCTTTTCACTTTGTATACAATCATTATAAGTCTATAATTATTAATATATAATTAATAACTAATCATATATAATTATTAATATATAATTATTAATATACCTAGTGCCATAGTGCGAGGAAATTTGTCAAAAACCAAAAAGGTAGAATAGTTAAAAATGGGTGTCAATTTTTCAGGGTCAGGGTAAGTACCGTACTTACTCTTGCAATGCCATTATGTGCATTGTGCAGGGCGCCCATGTTGCAGACAGTGCATGATATTGCCGCGGTACACAAATTGTACACTGTGTACTATTATAATAATACAATAATTAATAATTCAGTTCTTCAACAATCTATGAACAGTCACTCGTAATAATGGTTCTTCACAAAGACAGCGGTAACGCGCGGCTGTGTCCAACTTGGGGAGTTATTAGCATTCGTAATTATGGTTCATTTGGAACTCTCCATTAATCAGCACACTCACAACTTGTCATTATATCTTCACGGAGAGATACTGGTGACTTTAAACCGCGAGCTGTGCACATATTGGGAATTGCACGCAGCAGTTCCTGTTAACAGAAATCCTCAATACTCGCCACGTTTCCTCTTTGTGCATGCGTGTGTGTGTGTGTGTGTGTGTGTGGTTGCGGGCTAACTGTTGACTGCGTTAATTGGGGCATGTGGGGAGTTGCCTGCAACGCGGTTCATTTGAAGAGTCCCAGGTTCTCAAACTGCTGAACACAGTAAGTTGTTCAGCTGGTTCAAGCAGATACAGTACTAACAGCAGAGTGCTTTCGAGCTGGTAGCATGCGGGGAGTTGGATGCAAATACGATTTCTTTTGAAAGATCCAGATCGTTAGACTGTTCAACACCTTGCACGCTGCACACTGCTCGAAGAAATAGTGGTGACTGAAGGCTACGTTTCAAACCGTGTCCTTGTGCAAGGGGGTCGTATACATGTAATGCAGTTCCTTTATATGGCTCCTGATCGTCAGACTGTTTCTGTCTTCAGGATGATTGCGAGCCGGGTCCCTGTACACGGAGATGTGTGTAATGCGGTTACTTTGGAAAGTAGTTCCGGACTGTTATATTCATACTGCAGCGGACGTATACAGTCAGCGACATAGAAGTCGTTTGGTGTCGTCTCTGAAGTTCTGGTTCATGAACGAATAGATGACAGGATTGGCGACGTTGTTCGCGAAGTACATATAGAAGATCGTCATGTTGTACGGAATCAGTTGCAACGCCATGAGAAACGCCGGCAGGAAAGTGACGACGAACACAACGGTGACGACGAACAACATGGCGGCCGTCTTGAGGTTAGCCATCAGATTGAGATCCCGCTTCGTAGCGATCGAGATCGACGCCCTCGCCTGGTCCCTATCGTCCCGGCCGCGGACCTTCCCCTGCTTGCCCCCGTTACGGTGGGACTCGGCCGGCGGTCCCTCCACCTCGACCGTCGTGAAGAGGGTGTCCTCCCCATCAGGGCAGCACTGGCGGCGGCACTGCCCAGTCGCTAAAACGAGGGAGAGGCTCTTGCTCTTGGCGTTCTGACGGCGGGTGCGCCTGGCCAGCACCGAGCGGTAGATGAGTACGTAGAGGAAAGCGACGACGATGAGACAGAGTAGGTAGAGGGCGGTGTAGCACTTCTGGAACGTGTACTGGAATTTCGTTGTCACGACGAGCTCGTTCGGTTCGCACGAGCCTGTGTAGACGGCGTACCTGCTACGGTTGAGAAACGAAAAACAGAAAAAAGAACACAAAGAAAATAATTATTGATGTTTCCAAATACAGAAATGAATTGTATTGAAAATGCATGTGAATTAATTAAAAAATACGAAAATTACTGTTAGCTAAAACACGTATTGGAATAATGTTGAAAATGTATGTGCTTGCGTATGTATGCATACATACATACATGCATGCATGCATGCATGTATGTATGTATATATGTATGTATGTATGTACGTATGTACGTATGTACGTATGTATGTATGTATGTATGTATGTATGTATGTATGTATGTATGTATGTATGTATGTATGTATGTATGTATGTATGTATGTATATATGTGTGTATATATGTATGCATGTATGTATGTATGTATGTATGTGCGTGCATAAAATTTCTTTTTTAGCTCCAGGGTTAACACGTTCAAAAACGCTTTAACACCAGACGACAGCTCCATTTTATAATTTTCTAAAGGCGCCAAATGAATCAACGACTGAGTGTTCAATTACAATTACCTGTCGTCATCACCTTCCAGGTCCGGTCCGTCAGAGAACCCGCCTCCGAACATCGAATACGAGCTCGTGTCCCCTTCGAATCCACCATAGACGACGGCTGCATCGAAGGACATCCCATCAGTTGATAGGTGCTGGGACTCAGGATACAACACGGAGCTGTTACCCCCATCGAACATCGCCCCATCCTGTAGCACGTAGACACCATACATCAGCGAAACGCAGACCCCGATGCCCGCCGCCAGGAGGGCGAGCACGGCCACGGCGAGCTTGGCCCTGAAGACGGTCATGGCGTGCAGGAACGGGTGGCAGATGCAGAAGTAGCGATCGACGGCAATGGCGACCATGATGAAGGCCGAGAAGGGGATGTTGGACGTGATGAGGAACTGGTAGAGCTTGCAGACGAGGTCCGAGTCGACTTTGAAGTCGACGTACTCCATATAGATCGTGTATGGTATGACGACGAGGCAGGTGACGAAGTCGACTAGGGCGAGGACGAGGATGAAGAGCGTCGAGACGAGCTTGTCCTTCTTCTGCGAGAAGACGTACATGACGAGCGCGTTGCCCGCTGTACCTGTGAGGCTGAGGAGGATGAGAATCGCCATGACGACGTATAACTCGGCGCGCCCGGTCGCATGGAGGGAGGTGATGCCGTCGATTGCGGCTGCTGCTGCTGACGCTGATGATGCTGATGATGAGGATGATGACCAGGTGCTGTAACTGTCACCGATTCCTCCTATTTCCGCTCCCCCTCCGCCGACGCCAACATCGCCAGCGGATCCCATGTTGTCACCTCTACTGATGTTCATGGACGCCTATGTGAATGGATATCAACAGCTATATGCAACCTGCTTATACATGCATGCACGCACCATATAAAGTACACATTTGCACACATATATACGCATGCGCTCATACACATATTATAGGTCTACATAAATTATGGGCAGTTTATACATGTACACACATTCATACATTCACTTTATTTTAGATATAATCTGTATCGCCACATATGGAACTCCGTCCATTTATAGTGGGCGTAAAGAGGGATGCGCGAGTTGAAACCTAAAAAACCCACAGAATTTCCGAGTTTTAAAACTAATATTCTGTATTTGCCCACAGTGTCTTTGGAAAATCCCCGACATCGAGACCCTGAATTTCTTCCTTGGATGGGTCTTCCAAAAATATAATTATTTGACCAGGGCTGTTTTTAAGCAATTTGTAGAACTGCACATCTCCTTCTTTCCTTTCCCATCATCCATGGAAAATAACTTTCAATCGGAGGACAATGACCTTTCTTGCTAGTTTTAACTGTACAGAAGTGCTTCTACAGCTGCTCATTTTGTGTACAACTGAACGTTAAAAAAGCCCTGGATTTTACACCGACTTACGCAATGTAATTTTTTTATAAAATGCTTTGCAAGAGTGTTAACGAAGGCGCTCATTAGAGCAGTAGAGCAATGCTTAGGGTCGACACTCACTATCGAATAGTTCCGATACATCTAATCGTTTCGGATGTTTTATTTGCGGCGATAACATTTGTCGTCCTGCGCCATATAAATTGTGTTTCCTATCGTGGCAAGCTCCAAATTCTTATTTAAGACGGAAGTGCGTCACGATGACGTCAAAAGGTGACGCCACCTAATGGCCAAGCCATCTTTATAGGTGGACAAATCTTTCCATGTAGGCGAGCACCTTCTCATTTATTTCAAAAAAAATTAATTTTATTTATTCTTGATCTTAATGCACCGTTGATCTTAATTAAACCTTTATTCCAATGAGCCTTCTCCATACTTTCTTGCTTTATACCACCGAGTAGGTAAGCAGACTATTAAAAAATTGACAAATTTTTATTTGTAATACCCAGGTGATATTAAGTAAGTAAGTAAGTACTAGGGAAATTCATTGGGACCAACAGTGCATACTATCCCATAGTAACATGCTCTTCGGTTGAACGAAACCCTTAGTGTTGTTTACCGGTTAAGAAGAAGGACGATCGTCTGTCGTGCGCGCGGCTGGTCTCTATCTGAATGCGCGGTATAGCCTCCTCGTGTTGGATCTGAATGCGTGTTATACTCGCGTTGGATCTGAATGCGTGTTATACTCGAGTTGGATCTGAATGCGTGTTATACTCGCGTTGGATCTGAATGCGTGTTATACTCGAGTTGGATCTGAATGCGTGTTATACTCGCGTTTTATACTCGCGTTAGATCTGAATGCGTGTCATACTCGCGTTGGGTCTGAATGCGTGGTATACTCGCGTTGGATGTGAATGCGTATTATACTCGCGCTGAGTCGAGGGTTCACAAGATAACACGCAGGCGCTTGATGGAAATATTAATCAACACAGGCGCTTAGGAAATGGACGTTGGTCCGATCGTTATGGCTGGTAGACACAGAAGAGAGCGCAGAAATTACCA
>OX457050.1:11807627-11815127 GCA_949752735.1 Lumbricus terrestris | reverse complement strand
CATCATAAGAAAAGCTATAGCATGTGGCTGACTCAACCACTCGGAAGGTATGGTTGGGCCGGGAGCGCTTCTGAGTAGTTTACCTTGAAGAGGCGCTGTAGAAATTTTCCGAAATAAATAAATAGACGTTACCGCGTCTTTGTACCGCGTGCAACAACAATTAAGGGAGCAAGAAGTACCCCTGGAGATTCAAGACGAAGATTTCCCTGGTCAGCCAAACCTGAGTGAGGGACAACAAAGCTCCCGTAAGTAAGCAGATGCATCCAGTATCTGGGACGACCCGACCCAGACCTTAATCTTATAGAACTCAACGAAACAGGAAGCCAGTGGAGCACGTCGCGCACACACTGCGAGATACTAGGGTCAAATGCTGAGAAACCGCCAATACAACCGGTGCGCGAGCCACGCGCGCAGTCAGGCTTTGCAATGAATGTCCCCCCTCCCGGTGGTGGCCAGCATAGATGGGACTGCAGCTGTAGTCGATCCAACTACAAACAAACGAATGAACAAAGCGAGTGCGACGGTGCGCGAAAGTGGGCGGGAAATGATTCGCAATATTGTACCGCAGGCGGAGAAGCGAGTACGGCATAAAAAAGTAGCTTTTCAAGGAAACAATTTCCTGTTCAAGAACGGTGCCCAGACTGTGGAAGGAGGGAGTGGGAGGGAATGGGAGGAAGCTAGAGGCAGAGGCAGAGGCAGAGACAGAGACAGAGGGCAGAGGCATAGGCAGAGACAGAGGCAGAGACAGAGGCAGAGGCAGAGGCAGAGACAGAGACAGAGGGCAGAGGCATAGGCAGAGACAGAGGCAGAGACAGAGGCAGAGGCATAGGCAGAGACAGAGACAGAGGCAGAGGCAGAGGCAGAGACAGAGGCAGAGGCAGAGGCAGAGGCAGAGGCAGAGGCAGAGGCAGAGGCAGGAGCAGAGACATACACAGAGGCAGAGGCAGATGCAGAGGCATAGGCAGAGACAGACACAGAGGCCCAGACTGTGGAAGGAGGGAGTGGGAGGGAGCTAGAGGCAGAGGCAGAGGCAGAGACAGACACAGAGGCAGAGACAGACACAGAGGCCCAGACTGTGGAAGGAGGGAGTGGGAGGGAGCTAGAGGCAGAGGCAGAGGCAGAGGCAGAGGCAGAGGCAGGGACAGAGGCAGAGACAGACACAGAGGCCCAGACTGTGGACGGAGGGAGTGGGAGGGAGCTAGAGGCAGAGGCAGAGGCAGAGGCAGAGGCAGAGACAGACACAGAGGCAGAGACAGACACAGAGGCCCAGACTGTGGACGGAGGGAGTGGGAGGGAGCTAGAGGCGGAGGCAGAGGCAGAGGCAGACACAGAGGCAGAGACAGACACAGAGGCGGAGGCAAAGGAGACGCAGGGGCATAGGCAGAGGCAGAGGCAGAGGCAGGAGCAGAGACATACACAGAGGCATAGGCAGAGACAGAGACAGACACAGAGGGCAGAGGCAGAGGCGGAGACACAAAGGCAGAGGCAGAGACAGAGACAGAGACAGAGGCAGAGGCAGAGGCAGAGGCAGAGACAGAGGGCAGAGGCATAGGCAGAGACAGAGGCAGAGACAGAGGCAGAGGCATAGGCAGAGACAGAGACAGAGGCAGAGGCAGAGGCAGAGACAGAGGCAGAGGCATAGGCAGAGACAGAGACAGAGGCAGAGACAGAGGCAGACACAGAGGCAGAGACAGACAAAGAAGCAGAGACAGAGGCAGAGGCAGATTAAATGAAGTCAGTATGACCTGCATGATGATCAATTTTTTCAGCTGCCGCCTATTTATACTCAGTCGTATCAATTGCATCTTGTGAGCGTTGAGGCGCATACGATTTGGTCGACATCTAATTGCTAATCGTCTCCATCACGTCAGCCAGTGTGGCTACTGCAATCAGTGCATTAGACACAGTACAATACAAACATGTCTGACTACCGTCAACTGACGAAATGTACCACAGGACGGCTGCAATATTGTGCTATAGTGTATAAATATAATAGCAGTGGGACGAGAATTATAGAGCGCTATTTGGCTGGTCATCATAAGAACGTGCTCATTGGCTTATTTCTAAACATTTTACTTTTGATTGGCTTTATAATAATAATTGTGGATTTTATTTCTACGTACACTAGATTGTAATATTGGTCAATTAGAGACTATTCTCATCCTGTCTTGTCTTTTCTTTTCTCCGAAGTGTTGCAGCAAGAACACTAAAAGGAGATATAGGAAAAGCAGCGAAGTGGCTGTGACAAATTCATCCCTCCGCTGTCAAGTCTACTGGTCGTCAGCGAAACCAGTAACAACAGTCTCTCGTCCTTCTCCCTTTGTCTCTCTGTCTGTCTCTGTCTGTCTGTCTCTGTCTGTCTCTGTCTGTCTGTCTCTGTCTCTGTCTGTCTCTGCCTCTGTCTGTCTGTCTGTCTCTGTCTCTTTCTCTCCCTCTCCATCTTTCTCTCTCTCTCCTCTGTCTCTCTGTCTCTCTCTCTGTCTCTCTGTCTCTCTTTGTCTCTATGTGTCTCTGTCTCTGTCTCTGTGTCTCTGTCTGTCTGTCTTTCTGTCTCTGTCTCTCTCTATCTCTGGTTTCTATGACAATCGCATTCGGCTTCTTCTTCGTTTGACATCGATACCGCTGATCACTACGCAGCGACGTGAATAAGTTTGTGCCCCGCACAGCAAGACTGTAGTATTGGGGACCTAAATGTCGTTTAGTACAAGGTAATGCGTCGTGATGGTTGGTTCGGTTTTGGGTTAGTGTTAGTGTCGTCATCAGATACTATTTAAGATCCTGTATATGCCGGTTCCCGATACTATAGTTTGCCCTGAGCATTGCTTTATAACAGGGCTACAGAGATTTAGAATTTACGATTACGATTAAAATGGCTCATGTATTCTACCTCTTGAAATAATACAACAAGAAAAATAGCCCAGTCTATGAATAGCATAATATGTACCCGAGCGCAATATGCAAACGCAATAATAATTTACCTCAAGAACCAATTACTAATTATCACAATGCCATTGTCATAGAAAATTAATTATCAGCTGTATATAATTGTCTAATTAACGCCGCTGAACAATGAAGAATAATGGCATGTGAATGTCAATGACAATGACAATGACAATGTCAATGACAATGTCAATGACAATGTCAATGACAATGACATTTTCGGAATGAATTAATGAATGAATGCAAGGTGCCGTTTTGGCACCTCTGAATATTTTTGGACTCCATGAATTTTCTGTCTCTTTGTACCGTGCGTTGTTTCGATAAACAATGGTCGTCACCAGACTTTTATTGTCATTGTGATGACGCCAAACGCTAAAGAAACAAAGCGCCTGCTCGGAACTGCTCGGAACCTCCTTCACACGTTCCGCGGCCATTGCAATGACGACAGCTGGAACCTTGAGAAAAATGTCCACGGCCGCTTCAGTCCATCACCTGGCTGCTTGCAGGTACGACAATTTGGCGGATCGTGGCATGCGACAGAGAAATATATTTAATGTCTGGATAGAATGGTAATTGCTTGAGACACGAAATCAAGACATGATTTGTCGGCGCTTGGTCGTTTGGACGGCGGTAAAACGGAAGTGCCTGTCTATGGGAGATGAAAGAGGGAATCGATGCTCATTTTAGGCTGATGGATCAGACCAAGCTGAATTGCAGTAAATGGGTCAACTATTAGGACTTGGGTTTGACCTCAATTTCAGTAAATTGGTCGGCTATTTGGCATTGAACTTAACCTCAATTATTGCAGTCAATGGGTCGAGTATTGGACCTTACACGTAAATTTAATTGCAGTAAATAGGTCGAATATTGGACCTTGGACATACACTAAATTGCAGTAAATAGGCCTGCTTTGTTGGCGATTGAGCATAAATTCACTGCAGTATAATAAGTAGTTTGGGTATTAGACCATGGGCTTAAACTTAGACTACTTGCAGTTGACCTAATTGCAGCAAAATATTATGTTAGATATTAGACTATGGGCTATAGCCTACTAATATTGGAGTAAACTTTATTGCATTAAATAGGTCAGACATTAGACCACGGGCTTTAAAAATGCAATTACAGCAAATACATGATTGTGGGCCAAATATTGGACCGTGGAGGTTGCAGGGACTTAAGCTTAATTTGCAGCGAACTTGGTTGCAGTTAGTATAATGCCAAACCATCGACTCAAACTTCGCTTCATAAAGACTTAGTTGCAGCAAGTAGGTCATTAGACCATGAGTTCAATTTCGCCTTAACTTATAATTGCAGCAAATTATGTCAAATATTGAACCATGGCCGAGCGGTAGACAGAATATCGATTCAACTTAGGCCTAATTGCAATAAATTTAATTGCACCAAGTAGGTTAAAATAGTAGACCATTGATTGCAAAGCGCCGTTTGCGTGCTCGTTTGAGCATTCATTGGTGAATGGCGACTCCGCCAACCTTTCGCCCACTACTGTAACAGGCAAGGCCAGGATTTGATTTCGGGGGTGTTTCAAAAAATTCCCTTCCTAAAAAACTGATGACCTGTTTTAGTCATCCGGCCGAAATCTTCACAAAATGTCACCAATTAATTAATTCTTTTTTTACAACTTTCCATTTCGGGAGGTGTTTCCACGGTGTTATTTCATGGTTTTTACATCATGTGCTCGTAAATGCATTATTTACCCCCCCCATTTTCCACTTTGAGGGTGTCCAAACATCCAAAGTACCCCCTATAGCAACAGCCTTGCACTCAGGCCTCACTGTTTCCTTACATTGGTCCAGAGATCTGTAATTTCCGACCATCTATTAATAGGCCAACCCTCCCCCCACAACAACAGACAAACGTATCGAAAACCCTGTACGCACTCGTCGCTGCCAAAAAACCGCGAATATACAACACGATGAACGATATTTTATAAGCCGTGTTTTTTTGCACCTTGAGCGGTGTCTGGAGAGTATTACACGCGAGCTGTTCCTCGCGTCGTAGAAGGGATTGTTTCGGCAAGACCGATGATGCGAGGAGGACCCACCCCGGTTGATGGGCAATACGTCTACGGAGTTAAAAGCTTCGTCGGAGATATCCCCTGCTTTCTATCGCGCTGACATTTCGTCTATCACACGCCTCAAGAACTTCGATAACATATTTATGCACGCATGCGGACATACGTGCATCGTACACAGTGCTTAAACGGCTAATGTATATATATATATATATATATATATATATACAGGGTGGGCCACAAAAGACCAGTCCCTAGGTTTATTGCCAATATCTTGACCAAAAGTAAGAATTTATACTTGATAAATCACGTTTTTGTTACTTTATGTTGCGTTACGTTTTGGAATCGTCAAAAAACGGTGGGTGGCCTCACTAAAAGTGGTATAACTTTTGTTCTGTTTGAAATATATTGATGAATTCTGGTCACCATGTGTAAATACGAATTGTCTATAAGCCGGTAAAATTTCATTTCGAAATTCTCACTTTTGGTCAAGATATTGGCAAAAAAAACTATGGGATCTTTTTGGCCCACTCTGTAGACTATGTGTGTGTGTACGTGTGCGTCTGTGCCTCGTGGGTGTCTGGACCTTCGGCGTTTTTTAAAGGCGTCCTGCAAAGCGCAGTGTATGAAGAAAAGAACATACATGTATATAATTGTACCGGGGTATTTATATGCATATTATGCTTGCGGCGTCTGTTTAGTCGGTGGCTTCGTCAGGTTTATGGAAGCAAGACTGGAAGCTGCAGTAATGCGATATTATATGCAGCAGAAGAAGATACAAGTAACGAAAACTCAGGTCATCGTTCACGAGCCGCATCGTCTGGCTGTTAACACGTCGTGCCGATATGTTGTCTTTTCTTTTTTTGTCTGTGATTTGAAACAGTATTGGCGCCTGTCAGCCAGACACCGATGCGGCCAACATATATTGTCTGGTTATAGGAAGAACAGTGGCGCAATAGTCTGATATATGTTATAGTGTGGGCTGCTCGAAAGAAGCACTCAGAATTTGTGCGCGCATGTATACATGAAAGTAGTGCCTAAAACACTTCGAAATATCAACTGCAGCAAACATCGTTCTCGGAACTGTCAAGCTGCACTTGAGAACTGCGGTAAGTAAACTTTCAGGTGCAGGAACTATAGATAGTCTATACTTCTACAGCTGACTCTGGCTAATGGTTTCAGCGACTGATTCCACAAGCCGCGCACTCGAGAAAATAATTCAACTTACCACTTGACAATGCCAACCGCACGTTACGTATATAAGAAAACACACATATTGATATATATTCAGACCATGGAAAGTTCGACTCCAAAAAAGTATGTCAATTGCGGAATTTATGTCGGAAAGCGCGCAAACTTATATACCCTGTATGCATGAGAGGGTCTCGTCGCCGCGTAGTTATCTGACCCAAATGCAATTGCATTGTATAGGGACTAAATAATAAAAACCAGGCCTTTTTAACGTGCAGTTAGGCTATGAGCGAAATGTGCCGCTCTAGTTGGATCTGTGACATTGTATAAGCACTTTTGTGCAGTTAAAAATAGTTTCAAAAGGTCATTGCCATCCGATTGAGAGAAATATTTACCTTTAAGAAATGGAAAGGACAAGAAGGGGTTGTGCACTGTGTAGTTGTAAACAATCCTGAAAAGAAGATCGAATTCAAACTTCTATGTAAATGCATGTGTACATTTTTGAGAAGCAGCTTATAATACATGTATATAATTAGTACCTGCGCTATTATATTAATTATCAAGTCCACAAGACCAAATTTGTCTGGTCCGCGTTTCGACTACAGGTCAGAATGCCGGAGATCGAAATTGTATCGGCCACACTGTTTGAAAATTGACATTATAAACCATAATAATGTCTACTTTTCCCCCGTATGTTTTTCTCCAGTAACTAATGATCTGAGAGCGGGTGATGTTATCCTTACACGCATTCACCACGAGAAGCGAAGGGCGATCCTCTTGGTCTGGTAAAAGATCGCCGATGCCCCGCTTATGCTGGGTTGGTCGTGATGTAATATACCGCATTTGGCAGTGCGAGAAATCTGGGCATCAGTGCATGTGTGGTTGTTGTTGTGGATCGTTATGTAAGTAGCGAAACAAGAGCGGATTGACGATTCCGATGGGAGAAATCTGTCAATTGGAGAGACGAGGTGGAAGAAACAGCCGGAAAGATATTGAGGCGACCTCGGTAATGATGCAATCCGGACGAACGCGAGTACACCAAGGAGAGAGAGAAAGAGAGAGAGAGACAGACAGACAGACAGACAGACATTGATATATACAAATAGAGACAAAGAGACACAGGGAGACAGAGAGACAGAGAGAGATAGACATAAAGACAGAGAGAGACAGACATATAGATAGACACAGACATATAGATAGACACAGAGAGACAGAGAAAGAGAGAGAGAGAGCGAAAGAGGGAGATAGATAGAAGATAGCTAGCTAGCTAGCTAGCTAGATAGATGGATGGATGGATGGATGGAAGGATGGATGGATGGATGGATGGATGGATGGAT
>OX457050.1:11780127-11805127 GCA_949752735.1 Lumbricus terrestris | reverse complement strand
AGGAGAGGAGACGCTGAACTGTCAGTGGACGCATCGGAAGGAATGAACGCATATCATCAGCAGCAGTGATTCTCTCCCACGTAATTTACTCTCACGCATGTGCCTACATGGATACATATGTATGTATGCATGCATGTAGTATTTATGCATGTATGTATGTATGTACGTATGTATGTATGTATGTATGTTTGTATGTATGTATGTATGTATGGATGTATGTTTGTATGTATGTATGTATGTATGTATGTAAATGTGTATGTGTGATTGTATGTATGTATGCATGTATGTATGTATGTATGTATGTATGTATGTATGTATGTATGTATGTGTGTATGCATGTATGTATGCGTATATGTATGTGCGTATGTACATACATACATACATAGATACATACATACATACATACATACATACATACATACATACATACATACATACATACATACATACATACAAACATACATGGATGCATGCATACAAATATATATCTACATACATACGTAAATACATACATGCATAGCATACATACATGCACAAGCATGCATACACACCGATACAATGATTCATATACATTCACAAATTTTTAAAATTATATATTAATGCTATTGTGTATTAGGTTATACGGGCACAGTTTGTGTGTTAGTGTCCTTTCAGCCAGGACACGAATAAATGAATGCATGAATGAATGAGTGAATTAATTAATTAACTAATGGATGAATGAACAAACGAACGAATGAATAAGGGGATGAATGCAAGAATTGTCCGTGGGCTATACATAAAGAATATCAGCTTAGTAACACACACGCGCGCACACACACACAAACACGCACACAAACACACACACACACACACACAAACACGCACAATCTCACGCGCGCACAGTCAGCACAAACGACTGAAATCCTCCGTCGAGTCATAATATTATTATTTATCGAATCAATAGCAGAAAACGAAATTGCGCTATAAAAGTATTCCATTCGGGGCAACGATATTCTTTTTAAGATTCGATAATAATAGTAATAATAATAACAATTAAACACCCTAGTCGTTATATATCCACGCAATTAATTGGCATTTCGACGGTGCTCTAGACAAGCATTTCAGACTGCAGCTAATTAGCGATGTCTCCACGTTTATAAAATTGTCTTGCCAACATGCGCATGTCTTAACAAGGGCCAATACAATTATACCTGCGAGGCATGTCATGATGCCCTGCCAGCTATCGAATCGCTCTCCTTTGTTCTACGCATGCACACGTATCGTAAGAATCAACCTGGGTTGATGCGTGCGCGTATCAGGGAATATCGCGACAAAAATATGGTAGCCTACCTGCTTGATGAGGAGTTTCTGACAATTAGCACCACGACACGGAGAGCAACGGATATGCTTTGAAGCAGGATCGACTCGTGCGCGCTTCCCTCTCAAAGAGGCCTGGGCAACTCCATCGCTAATTGCCTGGGTGATGCTAGTAAAATTAATTGGGGACATGACGCGCACCTTGAAGTTAAATATTCGATGCCTGTTATAACTTTTAATCATCCGAAAGTGACATTTTTGAATCTTTTTTTAAGTCATATTCCAGACTCATAAGTTTGAATTGATATCGAAACATGAATGTAAATATGTATTTCCAGTGCATCATTAGCACCATAATATCACCACACACACCACCACCACCGTAGCAGCCATAACCATTGCCACTAACACGTGCAATCATTAATTAATTCATTCATTCCTTCATTCATTCACTCATTTAATGTATTGTATTAATTCATTTTCACTCGTTGGTTCGTTAGTTTGATAGTTCGTTTAGTTACTTTAGTAGGTTCATTCATTCATTCATCCATTAATTAATTAATTAATTAATTCATTCATTCATTCAGTCGTTCATTCATTCATTCATTCAGTCGTTCATTCATTCATTCATTCAAATAATTGTGCTCATTCATTCAAATAATTGTATTCATTCATTCATTCATTCATTCAATTAACTGTATTAATTCATTTTCATTCTTTGGGGCGTTCCCAAATTCCAACCCAGCCACGTATAAAAGACTTTTTATTGATTTCTAAAAAAGCCACGTCCACCATGCAACCATCACAAACCATCACCACTATAACACCATCGCAACTGTTTGCATTCACACAGTGACGATACTAAAGCTCCTGGATAAAGGAAGCAAAGGAAACCGCTAATGACTTTTGTAATCAACACATTCGCACCGCGTCGTCGTTAAGCCGAAACTACTACTACAACTTCCATCACTACGTATACCACCGCAATCTCCACTATATCACCACCTCCACCATTACCACAACCACCTCCTCTACCTCCACCACCAATACTACCAACGTCACCGCTACAGACCTATATAGAAAAGGTCAGCGCATTGAAAGAGAATTATTGCGTCAATATCCTCCTGCAGGCCATACAACTCCACGATGAATAGCTTTATTTCTTAGCGACACCGTCGTTTACGACCGTTTCAATGCGGTCGCTTTCTATCAAAACCACCTGCGAACGGCGCGTAAAATTTTCATCGACGTATTCATTTTATGCGCGTCGAATACCTGCCTTCATGACAAACGCTGCCGCAGCGATCGGTATTCATGAACAGAGCGTGAAAAACCGGCTAAGTGGAAAACCAGTTCCAACGTCATCGTCGGCGTCGAAGCTACAAATTTATCTAGAGCCAACCAAAGAGAAGTTGTGCGATATAAGTTTCATGAGGGTGCGGCACGAATGGAGTGCGATTTAAATGCAGGATTCACGTAATGACGTCGTTGGGAGACGGCAGTTTATAGAAATTTATAGTTTATAGAGGAGAAATTGGAGGATGAAGATGAGAGGAAGGAGGAGGAGGAGATGGAGGAGGAGAAATTGGAGGAGGAGGAGGATGAGAATAAGGAGGAGGAGGAGATGGAGGAGGAGAAATTGGAGGAGGAGGATGAGAAGAAGGAGGAGGAGGAGAGATTGGAGGAGGAGAATGAGAAGGAGGAAAGGAGGAGGAGGAGTAGATGGAGGAAGAAAAATTGGAGGAGGAGGAGGAGGAGGAGGAGAAGGAGGACAAGAAGGAGTAGGAGGAGGATGGAGGAAGGGAGGAAGAGGGAAAAGAGGAGGAGGAGAAGGATGGCGATGCTAATGGTCTTTGTTATCATAATTTTTTATGGTGTCGTTCGACACCGTTGCAGCACTGCAGGGATGTTCACATAATAACATTTATAACCTACTGTATTATAGTAATACACACGATGTCATACACTTTCTAATACACAAGATAATCATTAAGGTTGTACCGAACATTTGCTTCGTGTTCGCCTCGACACCGAATCGCTGGCCAAATGGCTACTTGGTATTCGGCTGAATAGCAGCGGTCAGACCGAATATGAATAATGCTCACGCGAAGTCTGTTTCTGCAAAAATGCGTCTGCTACAGCGAGTGGACTGATGCAGCTCTCTCATTAACACAGTGGTTCCCAACCTTTTTTGACTCTAGATCCACTTTTTCTAAGTTAGAGGACACGCGGGCCACTTCTTCTTTGTTGAAGGATATTAGTGACCACAAAGGAAGAATATAATTAACTTAAAGCACATAAGACTGTTATATTTGAATCAAAATAGAATATTTGATGTTGTTTATTATTGACGTCAAAATAAAATAATTTGTAATATAAAATAATTATGTGTTCTATCCTGTACAATTTTGTCACATATTTTTAAAATTCTTTGAGAGAAGAAGGTATTTTTAGGCCTGGCTGGCCACTTTTGGCCCGCGAGTCACGGGTTGGGAACCACTGCATTAACATAATTATACTGGTATGCTGTGGTTGCAATCAGGCGTTGCCTACTGCCTGGACCGCGGTATTGCAGTATAATTATTACCAGTGTATGTGGTATCATTCTTTGTGTACTGTACAGTGACTGAGTGAAGTCCGTAGACATAATGCTGTACACTATGCGTGTTCGGCCGATTAATAGTGATATTCACCTATTCGGTATTTTTCTATAAAATATTATACACAACCTTAATTATATTCGACCAATTCATTGACATACGTATCCATGTATACATGATGTATGCATGTACATGTACCTGTGACTCTTTTGAACCAGATTTAAACACTATTTCTTTTCTATTTGTTTTTTGTCTAGTCCGTTCATCTTCAAAAATTGTTCTGCCAATCATGTGCGACGTTGTGCGTGTGCGTATGTGCGTATGTGTGTGTGTGTGTTTGTGTGTGTTTGTGTGGGCGCGTATAAATTATGTTTTTAAGGTCTCATAGTTACCAGGAACGCTGACATCGCCACCTTCCTTTCCCAGCCTTCGGAGTTCGGACTGGCACTATATAGCACCATTTTCACTTCGGGAAGTGGCGGAATTCTGCCTACCTTGCGTGTGCGTATGTGCGTATGTGTGTGTGTTTGTGTGTGCGTGTGTGTTTGTGAGTGTTTGCGTGTGCGTGTGCGTGTGTTTGTGTGTGTGTGTGTGCGTATGTGCGCATGTGTGCGTGTATATGTGCGTGTGTGGTGTGCATGTGTGTGTTACAATGAATGAATAACCGTTCTACTAACTAGAAACTCAGTGTTGACCGATGGGAACATCGCAAACTCCTCCGTTTACGCACACACACACACACACACACACACACACACACACACACACACACACACACACACACACGTATAATCATCACATTCAATATAGCGCATTATACGTACAAGTAGTCAAATGATGAGCTACCGGTACATGTGGTTTGTGAACGACAGACCTCGGCTGTCAGCAAGTCATATAAACACTAAACAGATACCAAGAGAGTCGATGTGATCGAATAGCAGGCATTGCAATGCACCGATACAGTGTCCAGGGCCTTGGGATTTGTCCGTCCAAGACACTGCAAGCAGGTGGTAATGGAAAACGGATGTCTCGAAGACGACCGGTTAAGTGAAATGGAAGACTGCAGTTGGTGCAAGGCAGTTGCGCTGGTCTTATTAGCTCATGAAGCAGAACTGTATGGTGATGAAAATAAATAATGGGGCATTGAGACCGGTTGTAACTGAACGAACCGTCCGACTAACTTCCTATTTAAGCGAGGTGTCTCGTCTCTGCCAGTGCCAGTCCCAAGCCTGGATAAAGGAGGAGGAGGGCGACACTAATCATCTTTCATATGGCAGTGTACGCGACTTGCTGAAATTTAATAGCTGGCGCCGCCACTGGTGTTCCGTGAAGATTAATAATCTAGTATAGCCGTGATTTTACGAAGCCCGATCAAGATGTAACATCCAATCAATAATATTGTGTACTCCAGTGATTTCAAGTACTTCAAATCAAAGTTGAAATTCTATGCTATAGAGTCTACAGTCTATAAGGCATCTTTGTGTTATTCCAAACTGAGTTTAAGCTCTAGTTTACATGCAGCGTCTGACCGGGATTCACGTAGGCCCCCTATAGTAGGCTATATACATGTAGTCCCAATCAAAGCTTAAAATCTAGTCAATAATATTATTTACGGCGGATAGAAAAAGTCTATGACAGGGTTTTTAATCTAGTCTAAGGTGTATGGTAATTCCACACACAGCCGTCAAGGTTCCTAATCTTCGACTTAGAGGCGACTCTGCACAGTCCTGATCAAAGTCTAAACTAAGAAGAAAAACATTCTCCCAGAAGCCTCTTTTCTTGGTCCACCTCCCCCAACCTAATTACTTTCTCCCGGTCGTTAGTCTCCCGTTCACGAAGCTCCCCTGTATACCGTGTCCAGTCACAAATCGTTGTCTCGTTTCGTCGGTTTATTTACCTACATGTGTTCTACGGTTGTCCGTCCAGATGGCATGGTGGACGCTCGGAATCATAATTAAAACGCGGAGATGAAGTCGTTTCCCGACAGATGAAGTCGTTCTCAGAGACTATTAGGTCCAAGTTAAAGACGAGGTCTGGTTGTTTTAACGAGAAACGTCCCATGGTAATAAACAGATCGTAATTTCGTGTAATGGTTCTACGGAGGTAACCTTAATTTAAACCGTATACAGGTCTACTGGAATTGGGAATTGATCAACTAGTTAGATTTATGACTCAGTTAGAATTAGTTTTTGAAACGACTTGCAATTTATACGTAATGTGCGTCTACAAGTTAGATGTATGACCAGTGGCGTAACTAGGAACTCGGGGGCCCCTAGACAAAATGTGAATACTGAAATGTATTATCACTTACAGTGGCATAACTATAGGAACTCGGGGGCCCCTCTGGGGCCTCTACACTCGGGGGCCCCTAGACTTTGTCTACCCAGTCTACCCTATTGCTACGCCACTGTGTATGACAGTTAGAATTAATATTTTTTAAAGAATCGAAATGTATACATGTAATGTATGTTTACAAGTCAAATTTATGACACAGTTAGAATTAATATTTTTTAAAGAATCGCATTGTATAGGCCTACATGTAATGTATGTGTACATTGTACAAGTTAGATTCATGACTCAGTTAGAATTAGTTTTTAGATGACTTGTAATGTATCATGTATGTATAATGTAACCTATATGTATGCAAGTTAGATGCATACGACTCAGTTAGAATTAATGTTTAAAAAGACTTGCACTGTTCATAATGTATGTATACAAGTTATAAGATATATAACTCAGTTAGAATCAGGTTTTAAAAAGACATGGTTGAAGTTTGCTATCGAGTATGCATACAGGGATCAGCGAGCAATTTCTGCAGCGCCTTTTCTACTCTGTCACAGATAAAAGCTGTTTTGGCTATTTCGAAGAGCTATAATAGGATAAGGCGCGCATGCAGCTACAGTGCGTTCACATGATCCATTCATCATTTTTTTATCTCTCACAGTCCACTTAGTGCGGGCCACAACGCTGTTGATTCCAATGATTTCACATACTTATAACAGTCTATTATTTTGCCCCCGTTCGCTTATCAGCATAAAAATGCTGTTCCAAACAGTGTTTTGTGTGATGGGATTGCACAATAATGTCTGAATGACAGCAGCAAAATAAATTATGTTTTTTAGGTCTCATAGTTACCGGGAACGCTGATGTCATCGCCAGTTGCACCACCCTCCTTTCCCAGCCTTCGGACTGGCACTACCTGGCACTATTTTCACTGCGGGAAGTGGCGGAATAATCTGCCTATACTTGAATCGGTGAACGTAATAAATCTATTTAAATATAATTTTTATGTGTGGATATTCCTAAAGGTCGTGATACCTGGGCCTATATATGTATATATATATATATTATATATACGTGTATGACTTTGTATATGCATACATATATATGTATATAGCCATTATGATATATATTATTTATATATATACACACACATACAACTCCTGTTTCAGGTCGTATAGGTTTGACACAAGTATTGACGTTGTACACTGATGCTGTTTAAAAGGGAGAATTTTTTCGGGCTGTTCTCACGATGTGTGTGCTTCCCACGAATGATTGATGATCCCTGCGGCAGTTATCTCACAGATTACAGATCGGTCCCTGTCGAGAACGAAAGCATCAATTTATTTTTGGTGTTTTATTATCTGAGAAAATAATATGATCAATATTATATCCATTTTTATTGCATTTTTAATTTAAACGAGACATGTGTTATTCGTCGTGCGTTTAATACAATACAATACAATAACATGCAATACAATACTGTACAGTACAATACAATACAGTACAGTGCAGTACAGTACAATACAAAAGAATACAGTACAATACAATACAGTACAGTGCAGTACAGTACAATACAATACAATAGAATACAACACAATACAATACAATACAACGATGAATAATAGCATTGCGTTGTTTTTTATTCGTTTGTTATTCAATTAATTTTTTATCACAATCGTCAATAACAAACTTCAAGAACGTCACTCGAAAGCCAAGAGCAGGGCACCAGCTTGTTCCCGAGCGATGGGAGTCAAGTTCGGGGATTGTGAAAGGAGTTGTCGGAAGGAGGTTGTTGCCAGTGCTGATATTGCTTAGTACATTTCAGATAATCACAGCTTATTGTATTACTTGTCGGACGCGGTGGTGCAGGGGATATGTTCGTCGCCTTGCAGCCGGAGGGTTGCAGGTTCGATTCCGCGTAGATGATCGTCCGCGTGAATGACTTAAGGTCCTTAAGTCATCCACTCGCATTTGTTCAGTGCTTCGGCGTGAAACTCCGATTCAGTGTCCCCGCTGTATTCGGGAGCACTACTGGGTAGGAGTGTGGAAGGGGCGCTGTAGCAAGCGCACATACATACTTGGTATTGTAGATTACCATAATAATTATGACAATTTATATGGCGCCGAAGAACGGCCACACCCATAGCTTATTGTTTATTGCATAATGTATTGTATAATAATTGGCATTAATATGTATGACCATAGCTTATTGTATCGCATAGCCTGGTATTTTTAAATTTTGATGATCATAGCTAATTGCATTGTATTGCATGGCATTGTATAGCATCGTAGGTCATTGTATTCGTTCGTGCATCATGGAGATTTATATAGCGCCCTTTGGGTTTACTACCCAGGAGCACTTCCGGCTCAACCTCTGCTGAAGAGAACGGCTTTAAAGCTCCAATGAAGCGCATCTGAAGAAACCTTATAGCATGAGGCGCACTGTAACAGACCGCGGGAGATCATTCCACACCATGTGACCAATAACCGAGAAAGCAAAATAATGTATAATGACCGCTGCATTGTAGCCTATGCTATTCAATACTATATGCATAGTAACATAGTAACATTCAATACTATATACATAGTATCGTAGTAACATTCAATACTATATACATAGTAACATAGTAACATTCAATACTATATACATAGTATCGTAGTAGCCTTCAATACTATATATATATATGTATATATATATGGTAACATACTAGTATTCAATACTATATATATATAGTAACACAGTAACATTTAATACTATATACATAGTATCGTAGTAGCATTCAATACTATATACATAGTAACATAGTAACATACTAGCATTTAATACTATATACATAGTAACACAGTAACATTTAATACTATATACATAGTAACATAGTAACATTCAATACTATATACACAGTAATATAGTAACATTCAATACTATAGATTCTATACATAGTAACATAGTAACATTAAATACTATATACATAGAAACATAGTGACATTCAATACTGTATACATAGTAGTGTAGTAACATTCAATACTATTTGCATAGTAACATAGTGACATTCAATACTATATACATAGTAACATAGTAACATTCAATACTATATACATAGTAACATAGTAACATTCAATACCATATACCACGGTACATAGTAACATAGTAACATTCAATACTATATACATGGTAACATAGTAACATAGTAGACTATATACATAGTAACATAGTAACATTCAATACTATACACATAGTAACATAGTCGAAAATTGGGTCGGAATTTTTTCATAGACGATTTCGATCCGCATAGTTATCACGCGCTGGCAACAAGGACGTCAGTAGTCATATTAAGACGGTTGCCCGGAGCGACACATACCACATCAACCAGCTTCACTGTATCCATAGCCACGTTGACCGACACTTTCCACTCAAACGATCGTGAGCAGTTGCCCCGTGCAACCGACGTCAGCCACTCAGATCTTTATCATATGCTATTGCATTTGATCGCATCCAAAGGACAGAGGTCAACCAGTACAGCGCACACAGCCGGGAGGTTGCTCGGGTGTGCGTGCTTTCACGTGCGTGACCTAAGGACGATCACAGCGTGTCATGTAGACCTAATTGTGCAGCGCACGTCACCGGTCTATACTCGATAACGACCACACCTGCAACGATTCGTAATTATATCATCTGTGCTCTATCAGTCAGACAGGAAATGGTCGTAATTGGTTCTCACAAACCGTTCAAAAGAATCAGGGTATCTCGCTCACAGCACGACTATAAAAACGGTGATTATACTGGTTCAATAGTTTAACGATTGTCCACAAATACCGTAGCAATCGGGTGAATCTATCGACGCACAGAAGTCGGATTGACGAAAAGAATTCTTGCAAAATAGAAGTCTGGTCGAGTTAAATAATAATATTATTAATGATAATAAATATAATCTTCGTCATCGTCGCCGTCGTCGTCGTCGTCATCATCATCATGATCGTCGTCGTCATCGTCAACATCATCATCATCGTCAATACAGAATTAGAGGGCCTATTACATTTCAGAGTAAATCTGATGACCATATTATTTTATTACAGCTAGGAGTCGAGTAAGCCTATAACAGTTCGACAGTCGGCGGCCAACAGGGTGCCCATCACGTCATAGATTTTCACCAACCCCCATCTGCCGATTGGAAGGTTCAGTGAACATTAAATAGGGCCTACTCGCATGGGACAAAACTGAAGCTGGATTGTTGAAACAAGTTCGGTTGATGAAACAAATTCTTGCCTAAATGGAGTCTCGATTAATGAAAAGGAATCATGCCAAAGTACAAGTTGGATTGATGAAAAATGAAAAATATAACTATGCAATTTATGTAATTTGTGTAATTATGTAATTTATGTAATTATGTAATTATGTAATTATGGATTTTATATAATTTGTGTAATTTATGTAATTTATGTAGTTATGTAATGATGTAATTTATGTAATTTATGTAATTTATGTAGTTATGTAATGATGTAATTAGTGTAATTTATGTAGTTATGTAATTTATGTAATTTATGTAATTTATGTAATTTATGTAATTTATGTAGTTACATGTATGTAGTGATTTAATTTATGTAATTTATGTAATTTATGTAGTTATGTAGTGATTTAATTTATGTAATTTAAGTAATTTAGGTAATTTATGTAGTTATGTAATGATGTAATTTATGTAATTTGTGTAATTTATGTAGTTATGCAATTTATATAATTTATGTAATTCATGTAATTATGGAATTTATGTAATTATGTAATTTATGTTACGCGAGGGAAATAATCTAGACCGCTAAAGCGATATATTACGGTACCCAGTAATCGCAACCTTGGCAACGAGATATCTGCAGCGATTGCTAAGCAACGTCATCGGGTCGCGTGAATAAGCTTATTTACTTTAGAGGCTGTCAGATATCTAAACTGTGTTCAATATTAAGTGTGACACGTAGGCTGGTAGATGTAAGTTTTCTGTTTACGGCGGATGTCAGTAGCCTATCCGTATAATACAGGAGAGTTGTGAAAGTGAAGAGGCTGAATGATCCACATGAAAGAGATGGGGACTTAACATTGAAAGCAGATCAAAGACAAGACGTGTAGCCTACCAGGAACAACATACTTTCCAGCAGATGCTGATCGAGGAGAAGAGCGACCTCTAGCAGTGAAACAGAACGTAAACTGTGGAAGTTAGGAAGGCCTGAGTGGCGGCGCCAGGATTTCTTTTTTTGGGGGGGCTGAATTTTCGGGAGAAAATTTTCCGTTTTCAGCCGTCAAAATTTCTGACGACCTTTTGACCTTTTTTAGTCATCGGCAATCCCAAGAACTTTTCCATTTCAGTCGTGAAAATTTCTGATGACCTTTTTTAAGTCATTTGGTCGGAATCTTAGAAAATAGTCCTTTTTCCATATCCGCCAAACTATCTGGCAAACCTCGTGCGTACCTTTACGGTTTAGTGGGGGCGGGGGCAAAAGGGGGTTATTCGTACAAATATTTCTTTTTACATGGGGAAAAATGGATGACCTTTTTTAGGGGGCGCTATGGGGGCTAAGGGGGCTTAGCCCCTTTAGACCCCCTACCGCCGCTACTGGAAGGCCCACAAACTGAAAGGCGCTATAGAAAGATCCTAGATTCTGAGTCACTAACTAACCTAGCTTATAGCGTACTTACTTTGTACGCGAAAAACGTCAAACAAAAATGTGTGTTGCAATTAAACAATAATAAATTCTCTCGCCAGCTTCGATTTTTCCTTCAGCATTCGCATTATCATAGATCCGGTAGTGTCCCCTTGATATAGTGAAGACACGTAACAGAAATTAATAAACTATTAACCCATATCAACCCTTGTCAGAAACTAATGTTTTCCTTTACATTTTTGTGTTTGTTTATAGATCCAAAACCATCGTATTCAGCCAGATTTTTAAAAAAATATTGCAGATGCAGGCAGTTGTAGGCACAACTATAACCGTAGGCTAATTTTAAACTGACGCAAGCCGCAGCAGCATGGGCGCCAGCATGTAGGGGAAAGAGGGGGCACTTGCTCCCCATCTTGGAAAATTGACACCTACTTTTTAAATTGCTACTTTTGGATTTAAATTTTTCGTTGCGTTAGAGAATATTATTATACTAATCATGGACAAAGTGAAACCGAGAAATCTAAGTTTAGAAACCTCCATAAAATAAACACGCTTTCAATTTTTTGGACTAGCATTTTTCAAGCTCTTGCAAACAAATATAACCATGACCACCCATGTGTTTCACATAAAACTGAAGGCTTGCCTGTTCGAAGGAATCATACCTCTACACATCGGATCTGCTCCTGCCCCTAGGGCCCCCTACACCCCTCTTATAACCGGACTCAGACCTCCGTCTGACTACCATTTGAACACCACTTTGACTCGCTGAATAAGCCGGTGTCTGCTCTTCACTTTCGAACAGTGCTTTAGAAGTTAGAAATTACGACTAAATATGGAAGGAATTAGAGGGAGCATGAAGGAATAGCTGAGTTAATAGGTGTCAGGTTATCCCGGGGCAAGTGGAATTATTGCACCCTTTCAGGAGCCTACTTCTTTAACTAGGCCACTGCTTTTTGATTTTTTTAACCAATTTCTTCGCAATAAAGAAACTATTCAAGCAATATTCATACTAAAAATCCCAAAAACATGAAAATGAGAAATATACACTAAAAAGTTCATGTTCCTTATCTCATGCTTTGCATAATGTTTCAACTCTTGTCACAAAAGTTGTAACAGTGACCATCCCGTTTTGTCCCTCATGCAAAAATTTCTGCGGGCGCCCACGAATTAACCTGCAGCCACTTTGCTTCCCAGCCACTAATTGCGCTTTTTAGAATCTATGATGATGATGATGATGATGATGATGATGACGACGACGACGACGATGATGATGATGATAATGATGACGACGACGACAACGACGATGATGATGATGATGATGACGACGACGACGATGACGAAGAGGGTGACGATGATGATGGTGATGATGAAGACGACGACGACGACGACGACAATGAAGACGATGACGATGAAGACGACGACGACGATGATGATGATGATGATGACGACGACGACGATGAATACGATGATGACGAAGACGACGACGAGGACAATGATGCCTATGATGGTGATGATGATAATTAAATAGGCTACTTTCTTTGACAATTCTCCAATAATATTGGGCGAATCGATCATCTGCCAGTCAGTCAGTCATTGACACAGTTCAAAACGGGAACAGTCAATAATTTCCAATCGGTCAATTTTGATCCCGATTTGACTTCTGGCCAATTGGTCAGCGCTTAAAGTCGGACTGACCACCGGGTCCGAGCGGAGGTGGTGTCTAAGCCGCGCTCAGATTGACTCCTTCGTCAAAAGAATCATCACTCGAAGTGATCTCTGGCTTTCGCTGACGGAGAAGTCGATCGAGTCCTGGAGCGTTGAGATAACGTCGCTACTGAAGTTCGCGAATCCCATCAGAAAAATAATACGTCATTTGTCATTCATAAGGGGCGTGGTAGCCGATTGGTTGCGCGTATGTGATGATGGTGATGATGATGATGATGATGATGATGATGATGATGATGATGATGATGATGATGATGACGACGACGACGAAAAACAATAATGAAAGCGATCGTAATTAGGCTCTCTCTGATAATCGTATAACTTTCATAGTTTCTACCAAAATAACAGGGCTTTTTTTAACGTGCAGTTGTACACAAAATGTGCAGTTCTAAATGGATTTGTGCAGTTGTAGAAGCACTTTCGTGCAGTCAAAATTAGCAAAAAGGGTCATTGTCCTCCGAGTGGAAGTAATTTACCATGGAGGATGGGAAAGAAAAGAAGGGGTTGTGCAGTTCTAAAAATTTCTTAAAAACAGCCTTGCAAAATAATTATCTAACCATTGCACCATACTATTCACCACCGCTCAGTCAAATCAACATCAACAGGCAGGTGCAAGATCAGCCTCGTTACAAGATTAAGATAAAAGCATGGCAAACAGGCAGGTTCGCATTCAAACGGCTATCACGGTGGATTGCAGAAGATACCGATGAAAACTAATGAGGAAGGATTTCTGGAGGAAGTAGACTGAACGGCGAAGGAGAAGTGGATTTTCTGAAACCAAAAGTGGATTCCTGGAATGAAAAGGCGCCATAAAAATCAATGTCTCCAAATGGAAATCGCCGGTCGGTGTCTAATTGGAGTAGATCGTTTATCCAGCGCGCGATTGCGCCCCTGCGTATACCCTGATAATTAATTAACTCACGATTTGCACCGGATCTTCCCTTCACATCTATCCATTAGACCAGTGGTTCCCAACCTCTACTGACTCTCGGGCCACTTTTTCTAAGTTGAATTACATTAGGGGCCCACAAGGCTAAAATTTAGTTAACTAAAGGCATATAAAATTGTTATAATTGATTCAGAATAGAATGTTTGATGAGATTTGCTAACGTCCAAATAAATAATTTGTAATAGAAAAGAATTATAAATTCTATCATGTCCAATTTATCAATTTATATATATATTTTTCTTAATTTTTCTTTTTTGTAGGCCAGGCGGTTCACTTTTTGCCCGCGGGCCACGGGTTGGGAACCGCTGCATTTGTCTCTGCTTCTCTCTCCAATCACTACACAGATGTTTGTATACATACACATTACACATACATACATACATACATACATACATACATACATACATACATACATACATACATACATACATACATACATACATACATACATACATACATACATACATACATACATACATACATAGGCTACATACATATATTTTTTATGGTAGACTGAACGGCGAGTCATTTGTCACCATAAAAAATGCTTCCGGTTTGCGCTTCGGCGTGTAAACACCGACCTGTGTTACGCTGACGGTTTACATCGGATTTTGCGGATTTGCGGGCAATTTATGTTATTATTTTATCTCATACAAGTTCAATAATATTTAGTGATTCTGTTGTCATCAAGAGTGACTCTAAAAATTACAGCTTTGGATATTTTAAAGTTCGTCGATAAAGTTAGTCGTGACGTCGCCATTTTTAAACACGACCCTGACGTACGTATACACGTCGTCGCAGTTACGAGCACACGATCGTCCTGGGCTATAGTCGTACCGTGATGTACGCGCAAGGCTATCTTCCGACCGCACCTGTGGCGGCCGGCAAGAGACAGGGCGGCGGTCTCTGTGTCATTGAAGCCTTCGGACATGCCTATTACGATGACGCCCTCAGATCTGCCAACTACATCAGCGGCCATTCCAACAGAATCTGCGCGGTCGTTGCACTCTGACTGTGATGTTCGTGGTCTCAATCTGGCCACGTGGAACGTACGTTCGCTGGGTAACAAGTTCCTTGACGTCGCTAATACTATCGTCGCCCATGACCTTGACGTTCTCGTTGTTACTGAGTCTTGGCATTCTTCTTCATCCGATGTTGCTGTGCGTAGAGCGGCGCCACCGGGGTATTTGTTCTTTGACATGCCACGTGCGACAGATGAGGGACAGGAGACACCGATTCAGAATCATGGAGGTATCGTTGTTTATTTCAAAGACATTCACAAGGTTAAGATCACTGCCCTACCATTTCAGCCAATCACTTTCGAGGCTCTGTGCCTGTCGTTCGCTACTGCCCGTGGTCCTCTGACTCTAATTGCCATCTACCGCCCTGGTTCCTCTTCTGCGTCAACTGCATTCCACGCTGAGTTTGCATCTTTATTGGAGATTTTCGCGACGTACAACAGTCAACTAGTTATAACAGGTGATCTAAACATCCATCTTGAGGAACCGAGTTCACCTGACACTATCCGTTTCAACGACCAAATCCAGCAATTCGGTTTGGCTCAGCACGTTTCAGAGCCAACTCATGACTTGGGAGGCTGGCTGGACGTCGTCATCACTCGTGATGGCTGTGTCATCCGAGATATGAGGGTGGAACCGCCGTTTCTGTCTGATCATGGTCTTCTGCTCTTCACTACTCCTCACCTTCATGCCCAGCCAATCTATGCTATCAGGTCAATGCGAGGTTGGCGTAATCTGGACCGTGAGGCCTTCAAAGCTGGCCTATTGAATGGTCCTCTCTGTAAAGACATATCGTCAATGGAAAGCCGTTCTTCGGAAGAACTCTTCTCCATCTACGAGTCATCAATGCGTGCACTAATCGATGATCTCCTCCCACTCAGAACAGTGAAGGCCCGAAAAAGACCTCTCACTCCATGGTTTGATGGAGATTGTCGTAATCTTCGTCGGGAGGTGAGACGTCTTGAGCGACGCTCTCGGCGAACACGAAGCACTGAAGACCGTGTGGCCTGGATCAAGCACATGCGGCATATGCATACAGTGTATAGAGAAAAAGAGTTGTACTATTGGGAGAAGCTGATTGAGAAAGACTCTAACAACCCTCGACGACTCTGGGCATCTATCTCAAGCGTCCTTGGTCGTTCGACTTCTGGAAAAAGCCCCATTGAACCATCATTTACAGCTGCGGCTTACCTGGAATTTATGGAACAGAAGATTGACGCAGTCCGACGTTCAACTGAAGGTGCGATACCACCGACTTTCCCTCCAACTGACTGCAGGATGTCTCAACTGAAACCGTTTTCTGCAGAAGACCTTCGCCAGTTGTTGCTGTCCTCGCCATCGAAGTCGTGTGAGCTCGACCCGCTGCCGTCATTTCTCATCAAGGACTTCGTGGATGATCTTCTGCCGTTTTTGTTGTTACTTTGTAATACTGCATTGGGGGATGGGGCCCTTCCTTCTTCTCAGAAGCGGGCTATAGTTTTGCCTTCACTTAAGCGTAGTGGTCTTGATGTAAATGACATGGCCAATTATCGACCGATTTCTAATCTGTCTTTCTTGTCAAAGATAGTCGAGAAATATGTATCGTTGCAGCTTATTAGTCATCTTGAAGCAAACTCCCTTTTGCCCAAGCAACAGTCAGGCTTCAGAAAATTTCATTCCACTGAATCTGTTTTAACACGCATTTTAGTTGACATGTATGATGCTGTTGACCAGGGGCATGTATCACTCCTTGCTTTATTTGACGTGAGTGCGGCCTTTGACACCGTCGACCATGGCATTCTTTTAGAGCGCCTTGAAACGTCGTTTGGTGTCATTGGCCGCCCACTGCTGTGGTTGCAGGCTTTTCTTTCTGAGCGCAGCCAGTCTGTGGTTTTTGGTTCCACCCGGTCTGACTGGTCCAGAGTTTATTTTGGTCTTCCACATGGTTCCATTTTAGGGCCTTTGCTTTACATTTTATATACAGCTGACCTAAATAAGATTCTGTCTTCTGTGGGGGTTGCTGCACATCAATATGCTGATGACACACAGGCATATGTCCAGGGTCCAGCTTTAGAGGCTATCTCACTTGTGGAAAAAATACTTATGACGTCGGAAACGATTGGTGCCTGGATGTCATCCAATCGCCTCAGGTTAAATCCTGGTAAAACACAATTTATTTGGGTTGGTAGTCGTGTGCAAGTTTCTAAAATTGATATGCAAAATCTACAACATTGCTTTCCTGGCATGACTTTTTCTACCACTGTGCGTGATTTGGGTGTGACCTTGGACCAGGAATTGACCCTTTCTGATCACGTGAGGAATGTATGTCGCACTTGCTTCTACCATCTTCGTCAAATTCGCTCGGTACGTCGCTCACTTACAACCAAAGCTGCCACTACTCTGATGCATGCATTTATATGCACGAGAGTTGACTATGGTAGTGCCATCTATGCGGGCTTAACACTTTCACGCATTAATAAGTTGCAATCTGTCCTTAATGCTGCGGCCCGCCTGATTGGTGGCATACCAAAGTTTGGGCATATATCAAGTTTTATACGGGAAGAACTGCACTGGTTGCCAATGCAAAAACGTATTGAGTTTAAGATTTTAATGTTCATGCGCAATTGCCTAGCAGGCCAAGCTCCGATCTATCTTATGGAACTCTGTGTACCTGTGCTGTCCATCCCAGGCCGTAGGTTCCTTCGCTCTGCTACGCATGGTGACCTGGTTGTCCCTAGGGCTCGATCTTCCACAGTGCTTCATAGTAGCTTTGCTATGGTTGGTCCGTCTTTTTGGAATAAGTTACCTATTAGTCTCCGCAATGAACTTCTTTGCATTTCTTTGCCCCTTTTCCGCAAACGTTTGAAAACCATTCTCTTTGATTGTGGTTAGGTGTCAGGTCGGGAGCGCCTCTGAGGAGTTCTCTTGAAGTGGCGCTATATAAATGTACGATTACAATTACAATTACAATTACAATTACATACATACATACATACATACACGCATAGACTACATACATAGTATTCATAAATACAATCACTAGCGTTAGATTAGTGTGAAAGAAACATGCACTTGTGTTCCTATTGTACACAATCCCTATAGTATGTATACTTGTATAGGTAATATACATATGGCTTGAAAATGCAATTTATTTTGATGCATATACACCGTGTCTCAAAAAAAACTGTGCAAAACTGTTTTTGTCAGAACTTCGTTAAATTTCCGCCAATCTTAATAACTTTTGGTAGGTAGATAGCAAAATGGCCGAAATTTTATGCTATATATAAATTTTCCACCTCACCTGACTCATATCACCGCACTACCTTGTTGAACACAGATGTACCAATTTTCATATAACGGCGTCTCGAAGCTTGGCTGCACTGAAATCCATTGCATCCAGCCGGATGTCAAAGTGAATGGGGCATAGGCCTACTATAGCGACAACCTTCTTGCCCAGAAGATACCGTCAGACATACGCCAGGATTTCCCAGGGCGAATTTATTGTCTTTCAACAGGATGGCGCCCCGGCGCATCAAGCGCGCGTCGCCGTCTCTTTCCTGGAGCGAGAGACGCCCGACTTCGTCCCTTCACCACTGTGGCCACCGAATTCACTGGATCTTAATCCAGTCGACTATAGCATATGGAGTGTACTGCAGCAGAGGGTTTACCGGTCCAGAATAACCAACGACGAACTCAAAATGCTCCTGCTTGACGAGGGGGCGCGCTTTGACCAGTCGATCGTTGATGCTGCTATCGGCCAGTTGCGTCGCCGTCAAAGAGCTTGTGCCCGTGTATTCGGGGCACATTTCGAGCACCAATTCTAACACTTTTAAACAGATCTGTCATCACAATTAAAACACTCGGCTAAGTAAACCATATTTTACTTTATTGTGCGCTAATTCAGTCGTCAGATAGTTTGTTGCAAGCAAGAAAATTTAAGCGTTATATGAAAAATTGGTATTCTGTGTTTAACAAGGTGGTGCGGTGATATGAGTCAGGTGAGGTGGAAAATTTATATATAGCATACAATTTCGGCCATTTTGCCATCTACCTACCAAAAGTTTTTAAGATTGGTGGAAATTTGACGAAGTTCTGACAAAAACAATTTTGCACAGTTTTTTTTGAGACACGGTGTACATTATATTTACATCATACACTGTATATGCAATAGATGCATGCATGCATACTATTGTTATTGAGTTTTTCCTTTTTATATAGCGCACCTTCTTAGCAACATACTCAGTACACTCCCAGTCCAGCCCCGGCTAAATAAGACCAGTTTTTATACATGCATACTACTTACATGTACACATGTACATATAATTATACCTCGCACACGTTTCACAGAGTGTGTAAAGCATCCAATAGAAGTGGATTGCGCTATTATAGAAATTGTCGTGATTATAATTGCAATAGCATTTAGATTGCCAAATCTATCCGTCTGTTTGTCTGTCTGTCTGTCTGTCTGTCTGTCTGTCTGTCTGCCTGTCTCCTTGTAATCTCTCTAGGCCTATATGTGTCTGTCGCACTTAGATCCTTGCACTGGCGTTATTACAGAAATTGTCGTGATTACAAAATGCAATAGCATTTAAATTGCCAAATCTATCCGTCTGTCTGTCTGCCTGTCTGTCCGTCTGTCTGTCCGTCTGTCTGTCTGCCTGTCTGTCTGCCTGTCTGTCTGCCTGTAATCTCCCTAGGCCTATATGTGTCTGTCGCACTTAGATCCTTGCACTGGCGTTATTACAGAAATTGCCGTGATTACAATTGCAATAGCATTTCGATTGCCAGTCTGTCTTTTTGTCTGTCTGTCGGTCTGTCTGTCTGTCTGTCCGTCCGTCCGTCCGTCCATATGTCTGTCTGTCTGTCTGTCTGTCTGTCTGTTTGTCTGTCTGTAATCTATCTAGGCCTATATGTGTCTGTCCATGTGTTTTCCGGTTAATTATAGTCTTGGTCGGTCTGTGGCAGATATTGCGTTTGTTTACTATTCAGAGGAAGATGGATATCGATCAAGACGGTTGTTGTGCTTCGTGGGGGTTACCATGGATGTGTATAAACGTGTTTGTGCAATCTGCTCATCCATTACATTATTGCTATTATATGGAAACGGAACACGCCGTGCGATTGTCTTGTTGCTGAGAGCGAATCGTTTCTTTCGCAATTGAAACAGAAACATAATTACGGCAGGAGGTCGATACAGGTTGTTGACGACGTGTCAATAAGTAAATAACTAGGGAAGTAGGTTAGGGCGTGAGTGATTAAGTTATTTAGTAAGTGAGTGATTGAGTGAGTGAGTGAGCTAGTGAGTGAGTGAGTGAGTGATTGAGTGAGTGAGTGATTGAGCTAGCGAGTAAGTGAGCAAAGATTAAGTCAATAAGTAAATAACTAGGAAAGTAGGTTAGGGCGTGAGTGATTAAGTTAGTTAGTAAGTGAGTGATTGAGTGAGTGATTGAGCTAGTGAGTGAGTGATTTAGTGAGTAATTGAGCAAGTGATTGAGTGAGTGATTGAGCTAGTGAGTGATTGATTGAGTGAGCGAGTGATTGAGCTAGCGAGTGACTAAGTGAGCAAAGATTAAGTCAATAAGTAAAATAACTGGAGAAGTAGGTTAGGGCTTGAGTGAATTAGTTAGTGAGTGAGTGAGTGAGTGAATGAGTTAGGGAGTGAGTGAATTAGTTAGTGAGTGAGTGAGTGATTGAGTGAGTTAGAGCGTGAGTGAGTGATTGAGTGAGTGATTGAGTTAGTGAGTGACTGAGTTAGTGAGTGAGCGTGTCAGTGAGTGAGGGGTGAGTTGGTAGGTGTGTGATTGGGTGAGTGAGTTAGTGAGTGGGCGAGTGAGTGAACGAGTGAACGGTCGAGCTAGCGAGTGAGTAAGTGAGCAAATTAGTGATTTATTAAGCACCAGTATTAAGGTAGAAATGCATTATTCACGATTTTCATGATTTATTACTAAAATTTGTTGACTAAACGGCAAAACGCCTCCCGATATAAGATCCATCAACAATTTACCGACTAAAGTGTAGTAAATTGCATGGGAAATCATAATATACATTCGGTCGGTTAAGAATTAAACGATCCCAATGAATGAGTTAGGGCGACAGTCGACAGTCTAAATGGCGTCTCGAGCCCGTAGAGTCCATTGCACTCGTCGTTTCAACGTATCGGCTACCGCGTTCAAAGACAGCAAGCTGAGGAGTAATTGCTGGAGTGGACTGGTTCCCTGCAGCTACGAATAATGCTGTTTTTAAGGTCCAGAATGAACAGTAATGATGTAATTATGGGCTAAATTGAGATGAGAGAGAGATAGACAGACAGACAGAGACAGAGAGAAAGAGAGAGAGAGAGAGTTCACGCTGTGAGTGTAGTCCACATATTCTCTGTGTGTTTTCGTGCTTAAAGCTGTGTTACAGGACCAAAGACCATCTATCTATCTATCTGTCTGTCTGTCTGTCTGTCTGTCTGTCTGTCTGTCTGTCTCTCTCTCTCTCTCTCTCTCTCTCTCTCTCTCTCTCTCTCTCTCTCTCTCTCTCTCTCTCTGATTCTCTCTCTGTATATATCTACATTATAAGGCGGAAAGTTTGTCCTTCTGCTTGTGTGTATGTCCGGATTTATTTTGAATTTTTGTCCCTCGAAACGCTCTGAAATGACAGAGTTTCGGTTTACGAAAATTTTTGCAATTTATTCTTACCCAAATTTTTAGGTCAACGCGACTATTTTCAGGTCTCGATTCACTTTAAAACACGAGATACGAGCAGTTTAATTTCGATGTTGTAGTCAGCGCCCTTACGAATTAAAGCAGCGATTTTCACGTCGCACATTAACCAAAGCGTCGCCATTGCCTAGCAGACGACACCATCCTCGCCTCTCGCATAATAATTAATTAACTAAGTCGTTAAACACCGCACATGTCCAAAACACTGCACGTGTCCAGCACCCGAGAACAAACATAAGGGACTCGCAATCCAAAAAACTTACCATTACCCAAGTTTGAAACATTTAATTTCTATACGAAAGCTAGCGCTTTATTTAAAACGTTATTTGTTTTCAAATGTCTATTTTCAACGAGGAGCGCATACATTAATGACGTCATCACTTTTTCACCACATTTTTTTTACAACGGCCGATCTTATAGCTCGCGGTTCGCAAATAATAATAATAAAAGCACCGATAATTGATCGCAGGTTTGGACAAGGCAATGACACTAGATACCGGTAATGAATGCCGGTAATTAATATCCTACCGTGTCGTCGTGCGTTCGCTATCTCCTATCTGGACATTATTTATGGCGGGACGGGTTTAGGGGAAAAAATCACCGGCAAACACCGGCCGCCCCGGAGAGGTGGCGCATATGCCCCGCAGGGGCGAGGAGTGGGAGATGGATTGGAAATGCGGGCCACCCCGGAGGGGTGAGATTTCCCGGGCAAAGCCCGGTAATTCAGCTAGTATATATGTATATATATATGTCTCTCTCTCTCTCTCTCTCTCTCTCTCTCTCTCTCTCTCTCTCTCTCTCTCTCTCTCTCTCTCTCTCTCTCTCTCTCTCTCTCTCTCTCTCTCTCTCTCTCTCTCTCTCTCTCTCTCTCTCTCTCTCTCTCTCTCTCTCTCTCTCTCTCTCTCTCTCTCTCTCTCTCTCTCTCTCTCTCTCTCTATCTCTCTCTCTCTCTCTCTCACTCACTCACTCTATCTTTCTGTCTTTCTTTTATCCTTTCTTTCGTTCTTTCTTTCTTCTCTCTGTCTCTCTGTCTCTGTCTTTGTGTCTGTCTCTGTCTGTTTGTCTCACTCTATCTCCTCGCCCTTTCAGTTTCTTTTCCAATCACACTCTCTTCTTGGCGATGGTGTCGTCCATCCGACTATCTCTCCAATTCCCCTATCTGTCTGTCAGTCTGTCCGTCTGCCTGCCTCTCCTCTGTTGTCTCTTTATCCATCACTCCCGGTCCCTTTCCCGAAATCACTTCTCCCTGTCACGACTGAGTTGTTGCTCAGAGCATGCACACGCTCAGAGCCGCTTTCAAGATTCATGGTCGCTTCGCATCTCACCAGCATCGACCCCAATACGTCAGCCGGACATCGGGCATTCATAATATTGCATGCGAGACATTGTTTGATTTACCAAGCACAGGCAGACAAAATGTTCCGGCTGACAGGCGATAGATTAGAAAAATGTAATTTAAGCTGGCCTCGAACATATTTGTGTATCTTCTTTTGGATTTATATTGCACATTTGCTTGCCATAAATAAGCATAATAGTATATTTATATTTTTATTGGTAAAATAATATATTAATAAAATAATATAACACCGCAATCGATGAATACAAGTCATTTCTAAAGACGATGATTGCGATAAAAAAAACATCCAGATAGTTTCGTCCATATATATTACGATGCAATGCAATAAAATGCAACATAATAAAATACAATACAATAAAATGCAAAACGCAATAAAATGTAACACGGTAAAATGCAACACAATAACACGCAACTCAATAAGATGCAACACTACTACTTTTTTGCGTTACGTTTTTGAATCGTGAAAAAACGGTGGGTGGCCTCACTAAAAGTGATATGACTTTTGTTCCGTTTGAAATATTTTGATGAGATCTGGCCATGATGTGTAAATATGAATTGTCTATAAGCCTGTAAAATTTCATTTCGAAATTCTTACTTTTGGTCAAGATATTGGCAAAAAACCTAGGGGGGTCTTTTTTTGGCCCACCCTGTACATAAGCATAGTTATATATACACCGTGTTTAGTTCGTGTCAAGAGTCAAGACAATCACTGGATTTCATCCATTTAACGCGGGCAAGTAACTCCGCCACTGGTCGCACCCTGCCAGTGCCAGTCCCAAGTCGGGAAAAAGGAGGAGGGCGCCGCTAACGATCTTTGTTATCACCACACAGTGACGTTAAACTGCAATTACTCACTCTCCCAGGCAAGTGCTTCCCAGGAGTCGGTGTTCGAAAGTGTTGGCCGAGCAAAACGCATGTGCAGTACGTAAATACAGTGGAAGACCGTTCCAAGAGGCTTGTCTAATATATATCAGAGAGGTCAAAACGGGTTCGAGTTGAAGTGGGTAAGATCGGCACCTGCTTATCTCCACGGGTGGCAGGGCGCACCGCTCCCTGACCCGGTTGACTTGAAACTGCATGAGCTCGGAGCAGTCGCGTTGATGTATGTCGGAACGATGCATTTCGACTATTATTGGGGTCGTATGGCCAGCAATTTCATCGCTCAACTCAAGTCCACAAACGAGAGACGGGTGCGGGCGTTTTCTTCCAAAGATCACGATATCTGTCTCATTATCTTTTGTTTTTTATCTCTGCCTTGTTTTATGATCCTCTTGTTCTGCGTCCTGTTCTTCTTTCTGATTCTTTCTCTCCTTGTCGTCATTGTCAATTTTCTTCTTCCTCCTCTTCTTCCTGTTCATTCTTTTTCTTCTTCTTCTTCTCCGTCTATCTCGTTTTCTTTTTTTTCTTTTTCTTTTCTTCTTCTTCTTCTTCTTCTTCTT
>OX457050.1:11752627-11775127 GCA_949752735.1 Lumbricus terrestris | reverse complement strand
CACGTATTTTTACGAGCACGAATTATACACATTAATTATTATGCAAATAATTCTAAGAACGAACAGGGATCAATGAAAACGTTATTTTTTTCTTGTGTGCACTGAATCGATCCGGCCGAGTGTGATTGATTGATTGATTTATTTATTGACTGGTTGATCGATTGGCTAATTGACCGATTGACTGATTGATTGATTGATTTATTTATTTATTAATCGATTGTCTGATTGTTTGATTAACTGATTGATTAATTGATTAGCTGATTAATTGACTGATTGATTGACTGATTGACTGATTGATTAATTGATTGACTGATAGATTAGTTGATTGATTGACTAATTGACTGGTTGATTGACTGACTGATTGATTGACTGATTGATTAATTGATTGACTGATAGATTGGTTGATTGATTGACTAATTGACTGGTTGATTGATTGACTGATTGATTGACTGATTGATTAATTAATTGACTCATAGATTGGTTAATTGATTGACTAATTGACTGGTTGATTGATTTATTGACTGTTTGATTGATTTATTGATTTATTGATGGGTTGATTGATTGATTGATTGATTAGTTGACTGATTAATTTATTGATTGATTGACTAACTGACTGGCTGGTTGATTGATTGATTGATTAATTTTTGGTAAGCGTTTGCTGATTGCTATAAAAAGAACGCTATCTATAGATATCGCCAGCTCTTAATCCCACACAACATGTCTTGCTAAGTGTTTCCTTCAATCAACGCACATCTTAAATTCCTTCATCCATCTTCGCCATAATTCTACTCTCGTAAATTATTCATCCATCTGTCAATCTATCCGCCTGCTGTCAAGTTCTTTCGCAGGGTTAGAGGGCTAAAGGCTAAAGGTCAAACTCTCCTCTTTACGTATACTCTTGTATATCCTCTGACAAGACGCTGGATGTACATGTACATGACTTTGTGTGCGTATAATTTTTTTCCTGTTTTGTTTGTTCGCGGACCCAGTGCATAAAGGAACTTGCCAGTTACCCAATGTGTATAAACTGTACGAGATGCCTGTTCAAATAGACGGTCGCCTTAATAGCGCATCGTTCACTAATTTGGCTTTTGAATCTGCGAACTAAGAGCAATAATTTGTCTCGCAATTCTCTCGTTCAGAGCTTTAATATAATATATCATCCATTGAAGACGTATAGGCCTACTATATGCACTCATCGATTGTCTATGTTAAGATAGCACTCCAATGACTCCTTGTGGAATGAAAGATCCATAATATCTCACCAGCAGCATGTATACGCCGTATAATTATCACAAGCGGTGTGTACGTCATTCAAAACCTCCATGATAGCTTTCAAGACTTCTCGTCGTCCCTTGCCAACCCTTGCCAACCCTTGTCAACCCTTGTCAACCCTTGCCAACTCTTGCCAACCATTGCCAACCATTGCCAACCATTGCCAACCATTGCCAGCTCTCCAACTCCTTGCTCTGTGGTCTTTCTGACTCTGTCTTCCGTTAACGATTCCGTAGTTCGTACAAACCTTATGACACTACGAAGCGCTCGTGAATAAGCTGGGGCTCTGCGTTTTGCTTAGGAGTAGCGCCAATGACTCTATATAACAGGATTGGCTACTTGTGAAGATCTTTTGGACGTACTTTTCAATCTCAGCGACAGATGTCGTCCTCTACCAATTTCGTTTCTAACACTAAGGAATCATGTTTTGAATCTCCAAATGCAATTTTTGTACCTTGCAAAAACAATTATTCGTCAATTTATACCTTCATAAATACAATTAATTGAGTGAATTAAGGAGAATTTTGGCAAAAAGAGAAAGAATAGAATAGGCCATCAGCTTTTAAAGTACAGCGAAAATGGTATATTTTAATTCTTCTGAAAATTCGGTCGAAGTGCAAAAACAGACCGATCACGTGGTGTCATTGGTGGTACAACGGAAGTTGCCGGTGTTCTGAGACAAAGTCTCCCCCTAAAAGTCTCCCCTGAAAATCTCCCCTAAAAGTCTCCCCTAAAAGTCTCCCCCTAAAAGTCTCCCCTAAAAGTCTCCCTCTAAAAGTCTCCCCTAAAAGTCTCCTCTAAAAGTCTCCCTTAAAAGTCTCCCCTAAAAGTCTCCCCCTAAAAGTCTCCCCTAAAAGTCTCCCCTAAAAGTCTCGTCCCAAAAGTCTCTCCCTAAAAGTCTTCCTTAAACGTCTCCCCCCCGGTGACTTTATTTCGAAATAAATTCTCCCCGCCAAATCTGTTCCAGAATAAATTCACCCCGGGAGATTATATTCCTACGCCTACGAAATAAAGTCTCCCCTGTTGAGCGCCAAAAATCAGACCTTTTTCCGCCTCTCCCCAGACACCCGAACACCCCCCCCCTTAAAAAAAATGGAGACTAGATTAAACGCTGCCTGCAGCATACATGGTCCAACGCGGTTGAAAGAATTGTTATCGGGGTCTGATTTAACGGCCAGCGTTCACTTGTTTGTTGTATGTTTATCGCATGTGCAGAAACAATGCATCAACGCCTGTTACTTGACCGAGATCCTAACTCGTGGTAGATGGGGGGACGGGGGGCTGGGGAGAGGGGGGCATCCAGCAACATCAATCGTAAGACACACCAATGATTAAGACGACGAACGAAACTGTCGGTGAATATACCCTGCAACGTGAAGCGGAAAAAATGACGAAATATGTAATTTGGACGATAGAGTGTCGGCACTCGATCGTACGGAGCCGTTATAAACATTGCCAGTTGATCCGTGGATCATTTTGTGCTCAGATAAATGCGAATATGCATGCGAAAACATAAACACGCTTGTGTATGATATACGCGAAATGCGTAGATATAATAGACATGTCTGGAGACTTGTTGATCCAGCTTACAATGAAGTTAATTGAACAATGCTCTCAGGTTGCCGAATGGGGGAATTATTATTCAAACATGTAGTTATTGTGCGCGGATATTGATCAATGTGTTCTTTGCGTTCTGAAGGATACAGTGCACACATACATGTACATCCGTTCGTCCGTTCGTCCGTCCATCCATCCATTATCTGTCTGTCTGTCTGTCTGTCTGTCTGCTTGTCTGTCTGTATGTCTGTCTGTCTGTCTGTCTGTCTATCTATCTATCTATCTATCTATCTATCTATCTATCTATCTATCTATCTATCTATCCATCCATCCATCCATCCATCCATCCATCCGTCCGATACATAGTTGAACAATGAGACAAATAAAATGGATTGTATTGTATTGTACAACCCTATTAATCATATTTACCATAATATATTATGAATGGGAAAATCACCATGACTGTGATGAGTTCGATGGAAGTAAACAGGACAACGGTTCACTGTGATTGTCTGTGGCATATTATAGCAGCAGAATATTTGTAATTTATCAGAACAAGTGCAGCTGTACACTTAGACTTCACAGCCAGTGATCGAATTTCCAGCGTATACTGCACTGCAGGCGCCGCCGGCGTAAAAAACAGACCCTCAAGCATACACATGCGGCCCAGAGACACATTGGCGCCCATTTATTTTATGCCACACATACATATATAATATGCACACACACACACACACACACACACACACACACACACACACACACACACACACACACACACACACACACACACACACACACACACACACACACACACACACACACACACACACACACACACACACACACACACACACACACACACACACACACACACACACACTCACACTCACACACACATATATGTATATGCGCGCGCACACACACACACACACGCGCATGCTCAAACACACACGCATACACACAACCGCAAGCGCGCACGTACAGTATACACACATGAATGTGAATGCGTGTGCATGTGCTGAGGTACGTATAGTGCGTGCTTGCCTGTGCGTGCGTGTGTTTGTGTGCGCGCGCGTGATCTTTCGCTATCTACCTATAGCTTCATGTTCCATTAATCTTTCTTGGGTGGAATTTTGTCCACCATGTTTCCATAACTCTCCTGTAGGAATTTCTCTTGGGAAACGAATGACCCGAAATTCTGATAAATATTTTTTGTCTTTTCCGCTTAGATGGCAATTTTGTGGCAAACATTCTCTGCGTAAATGATGACCACACGCTGCATTCGCCACATCTAACGATAAAGCGTATATAGAACGTTAAAAAACGTTGTACGTGCACTATACATGCAGTCAAGATTACAGAATCCACTCGAAATGTTTGCGTTCATGAATATTTCGCAGTCCGGTGAATAGCAATTTTCGTCAATCACTTTTTCGCTCACGGCGTATATACGTTTTGTTTACGTAGCCTATGTGTAATTGTGTATGTGTGCATGTGCGCATGTGTGTATGTGTGTGTGAGAGAGGTGTGTATGTATGTGAGAGAGAGACAGATAGACAGAGACAGACCGAGAGACAGAGAGACAGAGAGAGGGAGACAGAAAGAGAGAGACAGAAAGACAGAGATGTAGAGAGACAGAAAGACAGACATAGATAGAGAGACAGAGACAGAGAGACAGACAGAGAGAGAGACATACAGAGACAGAGATGCAGAGCAACAGACAGGGACAGACAGAGACAGAGAGACAGAGATAGAGAGAGACAGAGAGAGAGAGAGGCTACGATATTTCATGTCTGAAGCAGTTTTTTGGTCGTATCCTTCGGAGCCAAAGCTCTGCTTCTGAAGTAAATTGCGGCTTCAGCTACCGAACTGCATGATGATATCGTTTATCAGCAGTGCGGCGCGTACACTGTTCATCAAGCTCTCTCCCTTACGGCAACTACTCGCAAAATCCCCGCAGCTACTATAAAGCATTTCAATTCACCATTCGGTCTACGGTTCCATTCTTATGTAGCGCTGATTTTCACAAATTGCGTCGGCACAGTAGACGCCATAGCAGTTCAATGATGTCTTTTATTTGACGCTCGACAGCGGCTCTTTTATACGCAACAGACGGGCGCGGCTCCTGGGGGCGGTTTCACATTAATCACGTTGTATTGAAGTATTGAAACAAAAACCACTTTCACGTCGAAATATCTGATTTATGTGTTTAAAACAATCCTATTCTTCAGACGAGCAGGTAAGTAAGGACGTAAGCATGCAGGGTCATAGCAACAAAGAGCGTGGCCCCTCCGAACATATGTCGGGGGCGGCGGGGCCCCTTACAATGTAGAAACCGGAATGCGGTATTTATTTCATTCAATATACAGGTTTGTATTGTTTAGACCTGTAGTGTACATGTAGGCCCCATTCCGTATTTACTTGACGGTTTTATCAGTAAAACTGACACGGCATGTGCAATGGCGTCAATAAATGTCACTTACCTAGCTATACCTTAACTTTTTGCCAATTTTAGGGCCCCCCTTCCGTGCGGGGCCCCCTCCGGTCGGAGGGTACGTAGGGCGGTCGCTACGCCTCTGGACGTAAGCTTCAGTAGGTAAATAATAAGTAGGATTGTTTATACAGTTATTTATATTATGTAACCTTACCTGACCCATCCACTCTCTTTCTTTCAACCAGACTAAAACGCAACGTCGCATATACATGCATACAATCTTTAGACCAGACGCAGCCCTAATGCTTAATTTAAATAATTATTGGTGTCTATGTGATTAGCCTTAGATGGCCCTAGAGAAACGGGCAATTTGAATTTGGAGTTAGCAATATGGGCTCTCTTGAGTTTTAGTTTCTTCTCTAAGTGCTGCTCCATGATGCGCTTATAAAAAAAGCCTCAATCTTTTCCGCATATAGATTTCGAGATCGCCTCTCCGTAGAGTTCTTCGTGGAAAAGGCGGTATATAAATAATACACGACCACATTTGCGATTTCAGCTTTACTCGTGATGAATTTTTTAATTAAATGGTTGGCCAATTGCTGCTTGTTGGACAAGATTAGTTTAATCAAGGCATCGTATCCCGATAAGACAACATATAGGCTAGTACGAATAATTCAAACGCTTTAAATAATATTCTTTAAATTGCTCGTACCCATCGCCGCTAAACGGCCAGCAAAAATAACCGATAATGCCGAGAAGCTTTACCGGATAAAATTTTATTTACTGCCGCAGGAGCAAAACTGACGTCTGCTGACACTGAATCATTACACACCTGAAGGGAGTTACTGTAGTCTAGCTCCTCTTTGACAGCGTTGAAGGGCGTCTGTTATTCGAGGTGACGACCTTTGTCGCCTTACATGCGAGTGCCGCTCGGACAATGCAGTGATAAATCTTGTGTCGTATAAACTGTACGAATTGTTCGACCGCAGGTGTTCGCTTGCAGTGTGGCCGTTCACATTTGGATTCATCATTCAGACGAGAAAGGCAGGCAGACAGACATACAGAAAGACAGACAGACAGACAGACAGATAGACAGAAGACAAACAGACAGACTGACTGACTGATAGACAGATAGACAGACAGACTGACAGACTGACAGACAGACAGACAGACAGACATATGGATACATAGCGACGGAGACAGATAGACAGAGCCATGACCATGATTGTCAGACATACAGAGATCAGAGTTAGAGGGGCAAACAGGCAGATTTATAGATAAGAAGACAGCGACATTTCTGCTCACTGTCCATCAGGGAGAGAGAGATATAGAGAGAGGGAGAGGGAGAGACATGGGCAGACACAGAGACAGAGATAGAGACAGAGACAGAGACAAAAAAAGACAGAGAGAGAGTGGAGGAGGAGAGAGAGGCAGACAGACAGACAAAGGCAGAGATGGACACAAAGACAGAGAGACAGAGAGACAGAGAGAGACACAGACAGACGGTGAGAATAGGAGAGAGAAAGAGATAGACAGAGTGAGCGGAATTAAGATAGGCAGACTGCCTATGTCTATGTTTCTCAGACAGACAGACAGACAGACAGAGACATAGAAGAATGGATAGGCATACGAATACACAGAGATAGTGTCGGCGACAGAGAGATAGACAAAGACAGAGACAGACACATAGAGAGGAGGTGAGAGAAAGGCAGACAGACAGACAGACTGAGACAAAGGCAGAAACAAAGGTCGAGAGCAATCGATTTATTTTAATTATCATCATTTCTCAGAAACTCATAAACAAATCTTTATCATAACGTCTATGAATTCACAATAATTTGCTCCTCAGGCTTTCAAGACATTCGATATACGTTCCTTAAACCCAGCTAAAAAAATATGTCATAATAGGTTTTACTGAATCCTGTTTAATAGAACGTCATCGTCGCATGCAAGTTTTCACACAATCATGTAATCGTAATCGCAATCTTCAAACTTATAAAGCGCCACTCGAAGTCAAGTGCAGGGCACCAGCTTGTTCACGAGCAGCCTACTGAAGAGAAGAGCATCCTCTAGCGTCCAACTGACCTATAATAGCTGATCCGTCAAGTTACTGTTTGAATTTAAGTCCTGATCGCTGTTCATCTGAATCGTGTTGTCAAGTCTAACTATACAATCGACCAATCGCCATTGGTATTGTATTGTATTGTATCAAGACCGTATTTGGGGTTTGCTTTGGGTGTTTGAACAACCCACCCCACAAATGAGGTAATGCAAAAATGTAGCAATGCATTTACTAACACACGATGTATAAGAACTATAAAGGGACTTTAATTTGAAGCTCTGACACTGTATTGTATTGTATTGCATTGCATTGTATTGTATTGTAATGTATTTATAGTATTGCATTGCATTGTATTGCATTGTATTGCATTGTATTGCATTGTATTGTATTATGCTGCATTGTATTGTATTGTGCCTGTCTATGGGGATCACCACTCGCAGTGCACACCAATCAGAGGTGCTCCCAGTGCAAACGACCCAGAGACAAAAAAGTAGTTTTGAGTCAGCGAAAAGATGTGATTAGGGTGTCCGTTAATTCACTATATAGTGAACCGAGGGGTTGGTCGTATAATGACCATGTTCATAAAGACGACATATTATCGTAGGCTACAGAAGTTGACGTATTAGGCATCGATAAAAATATTATCTAAAAAGCGAAAAACAATCAAAGGACTGGAAAACGTCGTTTTTTATTTTAAGAAAAAACTACAAGCGAAAGACTTCAAAATTGATTTCATTTTCTCGCACCTTTGAGAAGTTTGAGTAGCCTCGTTGACGAGGAGACGCTAAAAGCGAATTCTCTTTATGAATTAGTAATAATTTTCTCTTATTCTCCGACCACCAAACCGCAAGGTTCTTATAATACTTTTGCTGCGCGCTGCGCTGGCTCCCACGCAGTTTTTTTGCACACATTCCTCGTTAACGCGTTAAAGTCCGGAGTGGGTGTCAGGTATAGTCTGGAAAACGTCAAGGTTGTGAACCAACTAAAATATTAACACTGTTCGTACGGCTTAAGTGTTCCGAGCTGTTCAGAGTCCGATCCAAGTCGTCTGTCGACACCACCCAACTAAAGTTTACTGCATCTGTAATGCTCACGTGTACACAAAGCGCAAATGAAAAATCGTTTCTTTTGAGCCGAACTTAGAGAGTGAGAGACAAGTGTTAAACATAATTCACGTTCTTATCCTCGAGCTGTGATGATGGGTGGCCATGCCTCTCCCTCACCGTCCATTCTTCTCAGTTACAGTAGCACAGCAGCCTATACGGTGCGCTAAGCGTATCTAGTTGCGTAAGCCCAACGTGATTGAATTGGCGATAAGTTGAGCAGAGATAGACACGAGGCAAATTGTCGCTCTATCTAGATTTGAGCCGTCCACCCCCGCTCGGTTGGCGGTCCAGTACGCCAAGCACCAGACCGTCACAACAGATCCCACATGAATATTGTATCGTTTTTGCATCTATAGATTTATAAAGGGTCTCTCATGACCAGACAGTGCACACCGATCATTGAGAAAAAAACCTGCAGCAAAGAAAGTGTTTTTGAGACAGCGTAAAGATGCACTTGTTACCAGCGAAGATCATGTCGTTCATCAGTGCTCAGCGTATTGCATAACACAGTATTCAAATATTTACGAGGTTGCTCTAATAGGGTGAACCGTGGACCGTTCAGAGGCGCTCCTGTGCGCAGGGTCACGAGAGAAGAAATAGATTTCCAAAAATAGAATTTGTAGACGAGGGATTACCATGCAGGCAGCTAGAGCTTGAGATCATGCGTACATACATACATACGTATATGCATAAATACATACATACATACATGCATACAGATATACATACATACATACATACATACATACATACATACATACATACATACATACATACATACATACATACATACATACATACATACATACATACATACATACATACATACATACATACATACATACATGCATGCATGCATGCATGCATGCATACATACATACATACATACATACATACATACATACATACATACATACATACATACATACATACATACATACATACATACATACATACACATAAACACTATATATATATACAATATGTTTTAAGCACAGTTTGCATAACGTAGAACGACGTTGAGGAAACGCGATGACACCGATCACACCACGGTGCTCGATCTTTCCGACACCTGTCAAAGCTGACGGTCGAGAATTACACCTGTCAATCACCGCACGCGGATAGGTCGGACCCGGTCTGACCCGACCGAGCACTTACCATCGATACAAGCGACGCATCTCAGACAGTAGGGGGGTTATCACAAGAAATCGATATTCGTTTAGCATCTGATATGTATCTGTCCACCGTCTTTCCATCTAAAGAAGGTAGCATAAAATCGTCTCTACCATCGATTCTTTGCGGCGGTGAGTGCTCCGCGTATCCTGAGTCTTTGTGGAAATAAATGGAAGCGCAGCTTGCGACCATTAAGCTGGCAACGAGCTTTACGTGTTGGCAAACTTCGACAAAACATTAGAATCTGACCTTCTTCCACTTTTACGTATAATGGTGCAAATAAACTTGCGCAGGGAACTCGCTCTACTCGCTCTTCGTCGCCGTCGTATTGTGGGTAGTAGCCTGTAATTGTTTGTAGCAAGCTTAATCGTTCTGTCTCTTCATACGCTTCTTCTGCTTTTCTGCTTTTCGTTGCTGCCGTCGTTGCTGCTGCTCTTCTGCTTCTTCTTTTTCTTTATCTTCTTTTTCTTCTTCTTCTTCTTCTTCTTCTTTATCTTCTTTTTTCCCTTCTTCTTCTTCTTCTTCTTCTTCTTCTTCTTCTTCTTCGTCTTCTTCTTCTTCACCTTCGTCGTCATCATCATCAGCATCGTCGTCGTCGTCGTCGTCATCGTCGTCATCGTCGTCGTAGTCATCATCATCATCATCGTCGTCATCGTCATCGTCATCGTCATCATCATCATCATCGTCATCATCATCATCGTCATCATCATCATCATGAGCAGCAGTAGCAGCATCAGCATCAGCATCAGCATCATTATCATCACCATTATCACTATTTTCTTCTTTTTCTTCTTCTTCTTCTTCTTCTTCTTCTTCTTCTTCATCCTCTTCTTCCCTTCTCTCCCTTATTTATTTTTCGTCTTATTCTTTGTCGTCATCACCACCATCATCCGTTTTGTCTTCTTCATCATCCTATATTCTTTTTATTTGTCTTCCTCATCTTCTTCATCTAATATTTATCTCCTCCTCCTCTTACCCTGTTGTTTGAATATTTCACCGAAATCTTGTTGTTTTAATATTTCACCGTAATCTTCCAAAACTTTTCCGCTTTCCTTCGCTGTATACTATGTGTGTATCGCGCATTAGTTATCTCCAAAGCATGAAACGCGGTCATCTATTAACGCCCTAAACAAAACCAATACCGGCGCAGAACTGCGTCGCGGTGGTGTAGGTGCGTGTGCCTTAGAGCCGGAAGGTCGCGGGTTTGAATCCATCTCGCGTATAGGAACCCTGAGCAAGTCCTTCACTCGCAATTGCGCTTCGGCGTGAAACTCCACTTCAGTGTCCGCGCTGTATTCGAGAGTGCCTCTGAGGAGATTTCTCGAAAGGCGCTTTTACAAGTGCACATACATATATTCATACATGCGTTGCATTTTTGCCTAAACTCCGATTCAGTGTCCGCGCTATATTCTGGAGCGCCTCTGAGAAGATTTTTTGAAGGACACTATTACAAGTGCACATACATAATTACTTATATTCAGTAATACGTGAAATTTTTGCCAAAACTCCGATTCAGTGTCACTGTGTCCGCGCTGTATTCGGGAGCGCCTCTGAGAAGATTTGAAAGGCACTATTACAAGTGCTCATACATAATCACATATATTCAGTCATAAGTACAAGTTTTGCCAAAACTCCGATTCAGTGTCCGCACTGTATTCGTGAGCGTCTCTGAGTAGATGTCTTTAACGAGCGCTATAATAATAAGAAGCGCTCATGCATAAAAGATAAGACGAGAGATTTCTAAACTCACCATGACTGCAGCTGCGCTCGAGTAATCGCCCAACGTACAGACGAACGAACAGGCTTTATATTGCGCCCGTTTCTTTGGCCGCCGAACACAACCAGAGTCTCGTCGCAGTGTATTGTCCGTGCGCCGCGGGGTTGGTATGATTCGTCTTTCTGTATCAAGCAGCGCCAGCAGAGACGCGGACGCAAGAGAAGGACTGCAACTCAATAGACACGCCTAATATACCAGCAGCGCCCGCTTAGATCTCAGAAAGCCCGAGAGGCAGCGCGGCAGCCACCGGCTTGGGTGCGATCGGGCCACGCTGAACGGGTGAATGACTAAACCGCATCGGGTGGCGTACGGAATTGTCAGGGCAGCAAATCAGATTGGAGACCCAGGTCACGATCGTGTGTTAGAGCTATTATTATGAATCGGACGATGATTGCCAACGTAAATCTGCTTATAACGACCTACTCGTCAAATGTCACCAATCAATGTTTACGCTGAAATGATCACAGCTGCAGTATTATAATCGTACGTTACAAACTTCTGTAGCGCCGCCGTTCGAAGGCTAAGTTTTCGATGTAAAGAAAATCGTCAGAGAAAAGGTTAGCTTAATCGGTTGCAAACATGGATAATAGTAATTATACAAACGTCAGCTTAGCATATTAAGCTGAATGTCGTCTAATCTTTTAAGGAGGATGTAATCCTGACCTTAACAAGGTCTAAAGGTTCTATAGAAAAATAAATCGGAGGCACTCAATTCGGAGCGGGTAATTCGGAGCGGGTAATTTGGAGCGGGTAATTCGGAGCGGGTAATTCGAAGCGGGTAATTCGGAGCGGGTAATTCGGAGCGGGCAATTAGAGCGTGTTATTCGGAGCGAGTAATTCGGAGCGGGTAATTCGGAGCGGCCAAGAATTATTCTTATCAATCCCACTTCTATTGAGGCAACAATAATCTTCACCAATCCAACTTCTAGCTGAACAACATTATTATTGTTTCCACAAATTCAACTTCCAATTAGCCAAGATTTATTTCTATCAACCCCACGTCCGTTTAAAGAACAATACTTTCAGCAATCCCAATACTATATTAGAAAAAATTACTTCAATCGAGCCAACGTCTATTTAAACAAAACAATTCATAAATCCAACTTCTATTTAAGCAAACAATTCATCGATCCACTCCAAATTGTCCGCATCGAGTTGTCTGGCTCTGAATTGTCCGCACCAAACTCTGCTCCGAATTTTGTCTGCTCCAAATTGTCCGCTTCGTATTGTCCTCGACTCCGAATTGTCCGCACCGATCCCTGCTCCGAATTTTGTCTGCTCCGAATTGTCCGCCTCGTGGTGTCTGGCTCTGAATTGTCCGCACCAAACTCTGCTCCGAATTTTGTCTGCTCCAAATTGTCCGCCTCGTATTGTCTGGCTCCGAATTGTCCGCACTAAACCCTGCTTCAAATTTTGTCTGCTCCGAATTGTCCGCTTCGAATTGTCCGACTCCGAATTGTGCAATCACCGGCCTAATCTGGCACTAATTATGTAGGCCTGCATGGTTCGAGAGGATCATCTCATTTGCAAACCTATACTTATCTATCATGGCTACACATTGCCGTGGCTGGACTTGGAGTGCTCCTGAGTAGGGTTCTCTTCAAGAGACGCTGCATGAGTTCATAGAAAGAGTGAATGAATATTGTAGCTCTGTTAAAGGATGGTCTCTCTTCGGTTTGCATCTATTGGGAAGTATGTTGTTCATATATTATCACTTATTGTCTTATTCGGACGCTACTTGTCTTTGCCCAGCCATCGTTAACAGATACCGGTAGTGGCGGCGCCAGGATTTCAGGTTTTGGGGGGGCTGAATCCTCGCGGAGGAAATTTTCCATTTTCAGGGGGGCTTAGCCCCCGGATGACCCTTTTCAGGGGGGGACTTAACCCTTCTATCCCATCTGGCGCCGTTATACAACCTACTGGTTACCATCTGGAATAATTTTAAACCTGCCAAATTTGCTAGTGTTATGCAGACCTCGTTTCTATATAATCTGAACAATTTATTACCTTTTCCAGTCTAGCTCTGGATCTTAAAATAGTTGCCCAGCTTCAGTGAACTTAATAAGGAGGGCATTACTAAACTACTGTTTTATACTGTATTGAACTGTATCCGACCAGGTATACAAAGCTATTTTCTCGGCAAAAACCTGACAGAAACATTTCCTTTGCGACCGACCCCCTGGGAAAGGCAAGATTAGAGGCGATAGAAAGATGAGGAACTTTAGACTATACCAGACAGAAAGGCAGAGCGAACTGATGTGGAAGCCCATTCCCTAGAGAGGGACCTATGCATGCAGGCAAGACATCTGGAATATTGTATTGCATAAGTACTGCAGGCTTATAATTTCGTTCATGACTAGCCACTCTTGCTTGCTACTGACTTTCATATAATATTATGAATAAGGCCGTATATACAGCCAGGTTTTTAAAAGGTGATGTTTACTCGCTCTTCTAAACCACTTTTCACCATATAAAATAAATAAAGTAGACTATTTGTTTCGGTTTAAGAACGTTCTCAAATCTCCCAATGTAAGCGGTGAACTGAAAAATGAACTAATTAGTCAGAGCTTCAGAAGCTGCCGGCCTGCCACATGATCATCATGATAAGATCCTCATGATAAGATCATCGTGATTAGATCATAATCATGATTAGATCAGCATGATTAGATCGTCATGATTAGACCATAATCATGATTAGATCATCGTCGTGACCTAATCCATTTCAAAATTTCACAGAAGAGCTTCAGAATTAAATTCCCCTTAGTTCGTATACATTGTGTGTTATAGTAAATGCTTTATCTAATTTTTACATTATTTCATTTCAAAGGGCGTTAAAACACCCTAAACACCACTTAAATCCAGCCTTGATAACCATGATGAACGTTGAATAATTATTATGGCATCAAAACTCTTCGCCACTTACATCAATTACGATAAACAGCCGTAAATTACAACGAGGGTGTCTGATCTCCCACAAAGAAGATCACCCGAAAAAAACACCAAAGTATCAATTGGCCGGCAAACCGATCAAGCGTGCGTCCACTAAATTACCACTTGTTCTCATTCTTTCCGGTCTTTCCCGTGACGTCGTCAGCCCCCACTAATCCCCACCGGAAATTGACCCCGGCGCACAGAATCCCCGGGACCTGATCGACCCATCTCGGTCGCTTCCAAGCTCCCTTTTAGTATTCACCGGACGTGTCGCCTCACCGTTGGGCTCAAGCCGTGCGGTCGTGGGACGGTCGATTTCCGGCGAAAACCTCGGTCGTTTCCGGGATTTTCCGGGTGCTCTTTTCATCACCAGGAGTCCTCGCGTGAAATCCCTCTCCCTGCCCCGAGACTACGTTTTACGACGGATAGAGTAAGTGGAGTAGACGATCGACTGGTTACGACTAGACTCAGATGCGGCGCGATCAGAACCCGGTCTTGAAGTGTAATAATTATTAGCTGCAACAGGTAGACTATAATAATACACACGTAGGTTGATCTTACCTGTGCGGTTCCATCGTTCTACCTACCTGTGTCGCTCTGTCTGTATCGCTGTATATGTATATACGTCTGTGGCTACGTGTATGTCGGAGTGCCGGCCTGCGACCGTGTGTGTATCTCACTGTCTCCGTCTATAACATACTATGAGTCATCTTTGTCTTCTTACTGCAATTGCACGTCTCTTTAATTCTGCATATAATTATATCTGTTTATCTTCGCTAAGTAACTATGTATATGGAGTTTATACACTTATTCACTATATATCGTTTATATATTATATATATTATATATACATAATATATTAGACCTTTGGGTTGTCTGCTTGTCAGCCCGTTTGCTAGTTTGTCTGTCTTTATGCGGTTAGCCTTTTCATAAGTCAGCGGCTGAATTTCGAGGATTAGAGTGATTTTCTGGTATTATCGACTCTAATCGAATTCCATAAAGCATTCTGGTCCACAAGTGGATTACGGATCTTCGCCTTTTCCGGAAGCAGCAGCGTTATCATCATCAGTTTCCATCCAAATCTTTTTCCTCTCGCGCAGGAAGTCCAACCAAGTCACCGCGGAGTCGATCCGGAGATTTTCTGGACGCATCTGAGGCGCCTTACAACGAAGTCCCACGTAGACTTTCGCAAGCTGCGCTATATTTCCCACCCGGTCGGGGGTGACACAAACTTTTTTCTCTACACGATGCAAGATGTGTTGATTTATAAGACTAGTTTTCTTTGCAGTTGTGCAAGAAACACTGCCCTCACACTTTATCCAACTTTAAAGAAGTTTTCGGTCTTGCCGTATACAAGCATGCATGCATGCATACACACATACTATGCATGAAAAATACCTACATATATATACACAATATTGCCTAGTCATGGGATCTAATAAACCATGTATCATGCATTCATTAGATTACTAGCGAAAACAGCATTCATATCATGGAACATTTTCTATAATAGGCTGAAAGTTATCTTGTCAAATGTTCTACATGTTTACAACTAATTCAGGGCGGAGTCAAGTACTCATATACACGTCTGTACTTTGCTATAAAAAATACGGGTTTTGTATAGATTAGTCGGACACCGACGGACAGTCGTTGGCTGATAAAACGTTTATTTAATCGTGGCTGCTATAAAAGTTTTATAGTTTCTTCATTGTTCTTTATCATGTTAAACTCGTACGTGTTAGGTTTTACTCGCTCATTATCAAACCTTGATAATGTTCCAGACGTCTCATTCTTTAGTGTAATTGATTTCCTCAGCTAAATATAGGTACCCCAGATATCGTGACCGGATGTTACCAAGAGCAGGGAACCAGATGAGAAAAACATTTGCAGGTAGAATGATGTTTACATTCTAATTACTTCGTTTAGACTTGATGGTTTTTTGATGTCTTATGTGCATTTTGCATGTGATACTTTGTTCACTAGAGTGTTGTTTTACAGCTTGTTATATTTAAGAATGATTTTGCTTACAAGTTTAGATAATTTTCATCTATTCAGCAGATATCATACTACGAAAATAATTATTGTTATTATTTTAAAGGGCAATTTATGAATTGCGCATCTCCCTGAAAACTCTCGGAGAGAGAGACTGCAGAGCGTTGAGTATGGTATACGTTGAATTGATATCATGATCATTCATTCGTATACATTCTCACATTCATTCACTCATGCATTCATGCATGCATGCATTAATGAATGATTGATTGAATGAATGAATGAATTAATTACATTAATTAATTAATCGATTAATTAATTAATTAACTCATTCATTCATTAGCTGGTCCATTCTTTCATTAATTAATTAATTCATTCATTCATTCATCTATTACGTTCATTCGTATTTAATCGTATTTATTAATGATTATTTTCACGTTGATTACCCATTCATTTATTCACCATTCAATCTCATTCACTGTTCATATTCACATTTGCATTCACATTCACATTCACATTCGCATTCACTTTCACATCTCATTCGTATTCATATTCACAGACACATTTGCATTTACAATTGCATTTGCATTTACATTCACATTCACACACATTCACATTCACTTTCACATTCACATTCACATTCACATTCACAATCACATTCACATTTACATTTATAATTAGGCCTACATTTACATTCACATTCACACTCACATTCACATTCTCATTCACATTCCAATTCACGTTCACATTCACACTCACATTCACATTCACATTCACATTTACCAAAACATAAAAAACACTTACACTTGCAAGTACGAGTAGCCTACAATTACGATCAAAAATTTGGACGTGTGCTTGAGTCCTTAAGTAGATTCCGGTTTCGATTTTAAATAACGGTTAGAGCGTTGACGGCGAGTAAGCGGAGAAATTTGCCCGGCTTTGGTCTGATTAAGTGGGACAAATGCACCTAATGTAGACAGATGTTATGAACTCGACGAGAGCTTCACCGTTCGTGACACGGTGTTTACATGCCGTGGATGCCTTCTGGCTCAAGGTCCAGGTCGGTCGATCGGTCGGTCGATCGGTCGGTCGGTCGGTCGTGCATGGAGAAGAGTAAAGGCGAGGCGTGTACACCGTGGAGTTGGGTGCTAAGGATGGAAAAAGGTAATTGATGACCCAATGGAGCATCTGTTCCACTACTCCCCCTTCTGCCTTTTCCAGTCAACTCTATGTCGATTCCCTCATGAATCTTTTATTCATCGAATTCAATGCATGTATATATATATATATATATATATATATATATATATATATGTAAAACAATATATACATATATATATATATATATATAATATATATATACATTCAAATGATTAATGAGTTCTTCTATATAAAGAGATATATACTTATATATTATTCTTGTTCCATCTGCTTTTGTGCCTCGTCTTCTAATCCGATAATTTTCTTTTCAGTACCATTATATACATTTACATGTGTACACAAATGTATATATATCTAAATACATATACATACAAATATATTCCTCTGTAAGTATCTCTCTATTTAGTCTATTATATAGATAATATGTAAATGTTTCAATATAAATGTACTTCTCTTTGAGCATCTATCGGTAGTACATTACACACGTGTGTATTGGTGAATACGTAGGCGTGTGCGTGCGTGTGTGTGTGTGTGCGTGTGTGTGTGTGTGTGCGTGTGTGTGTGTGTGTGTAGGTGCGCATGCGTGTACCGAGTTTTAATATTGAATTCCCTCACGAGTTTGACCCACCAAATTGAAGTTCCGCCTCTTCAAGAAATCCTAGATTCTAATATACATCAAATCTTCCACCTTAGAAGATTCTATCAGATTCATGGAGACCCCAATCAACTGTTCTGGCTCCTCTCTCTCTCTCTGGTCTTTCGTGCAGGTAACCAATCTTGGACTATACTCTGTTGCTTATGAAACTAAAAAAACTGTCTTATTTTAGCCGTGGCTGGGCCGGGAGCGCTTCTGTGTAACTTACATTGAAGAGGCGCTTTATAAAATTTATGAAATAAATGAATAAATTCTCAGTATAATAGCTTCGATATAATTATAGCGATTGAGAATAAGTTTGGATGAAGCGTGGGTGCAGGAAAAGTCTTGAATCTGGTTAAAATTACTGAGTCCGTGTGTGATTTTGACGTCCGTGAAAGAAGAACACCATTGTTGTTTCTCTCGCGGCCTTGCAAGCGCATTGTGTCTGGGGGGGAGCGCCTCTGAACGAGCAGCAATCAATCAATCAATCAATCAATTTTTTTATTGGTCCAGATGTATCAAGCACACTAAGATATAAGGCAGGAAAATAGTTACATAAAGCATAACAAGTATCACAAATTAAACAAGCAATAATCAAAGTAAGAACTAATTAGTTAACGCAAATTATAAAAAACCTTTGGGCTAGATTGGGGATACCCCCAGGAATATATAAGAAGAGATTATTTAAACCCAGTGGCTATAGGATAGAGTGATACCAGTGGGAAAAGATAACCCTAAACCTGGAGTGCGCTAAAGAGAAACTCTAAAGTATGGAATTAGGACACAAATGGAGACCCAGAAGGGAGGGAATCCCGCTAAGTAGGGCCCCCAAGTAGCTATGAATAATTCTAATTGGTACACACCACAAATTGATGAAAAAATTAACCAAAAGCAACAGCAGATGAAACAATTAAGCCACACTGAAAAACAACACACAAAGTAGAAAGAGCCCTGAAGATTGTTGATCAGGACACACCTATAACATCAAAGCAATGTGCAGGCACAGAAAACCAACACACAATGCAGAAGGTAAAAAAGTCAACCAAAACCAACAGCAGATGAAGCAATTAAGACACACTAAACAAACCAACTTCCAATGCAGGAGGATCCTATAAGAAGAAGCACATTTGTAATAATTGGATAACTAATTTAATATCGGTTATGGTTAACTAACTATTAGCCATTTTCGTAGGTTTATTTTAAATAGGTTAATGTTAGGAGAGGCCTTTAGGTTTTGTGGCAGACTATTCCATAATAGTGGGCCCCTACATTTTATGGAGAATTTACGGGAGTTTGTTCTAGCAAATTCCGTTCTTAAGGAAAGAGAACTTCTTGTTTCATGTGAATGAAAGTCAAAGCTTGACTTAAACAGGTTAGTGTATTCATTTGGCAGGATATTGTGCAGCGATTTGTACATAAATTCACATGATTGGTAGTCAGTAATCTGGTTAAGTTTGAGAATCTCTAAGTCAATAAAAAGCTGGTTAGTATGGGCAGTATAAGGAGAGCCAGTTATGATACGAACAATTTTTTTCTGGAGTACTATTAACATTTGAAGTCTAGATATGTAATTGGACGCCCAGATCATATTACAATAACTCAGATACGGCTGAACCATGGAGTAGTATAATGTCAATAGAGTATTAGGTGAGAGCAGGTAAGAAATTCTCTTAATAATTCCAATATTTTTAGCTATTTTATGAGATATCTTATCAATGTGAGTACACCATGTAAGATGCTGATCCACATAGACACCTAGAAATTTAACCGAAGTTACTTTAGGAATCTCTAAACCATCGATAATCACATTTCTTTGTACATGCGGAATTATCTTTCTATGGGAGGAGAATAAAATATAATTGGTTTTATTAAGGTTCAACGATAAGTTATTAGCTTTAAACCACTGAGATATATTTTTTAATTCATCATTCAAAATCCTGAGTAAGTCATCATAATTGGTGTGTGATAAAAAGACATTAGAATCGTCTGCAAAGAGTACGTATTCTAATAACGAGGATGAGTTAGTTAGGTCATTTATGTATAAAAGGAATAGTAAGGGACCAAGGATAGAACCCTGTGGTACACCGTGTTTAACAAGTTGAAAAGTGGAGTAAGTATCATTACATTTGACTTGCTGGAATCGATTATTTAGGTAGTCTTTAAACCAAAGGAGGGTTAATCCTCTTATGCCATAGTTTTGCAATTTACTAACGAGTATTACATGGTCGACAGTATCAAATGCTTTAGATAGGTCGAGAAATATTCCAACAGAGAATTCATTTCGATCAATAGCTAGTGATATTTTATCTTGAATATTAATTAACGGAAGCACAGTCGAATGACCTGGTCTGAAACCATGTTGCGATGGGTGGATAATATTAAATTTTGTCACATAGTCGTTTAAACGTTGGTAAACTACTTTTTCCAATAATTTCGAAAAGTAGGGTAGTATGGATATTGGTCGATAGTTACCTAGATCCTGCCTATCTCCTTGTTTAAAAATTGGTGTGATAGTTGAATATTTCATTTTATTTGGGACAATACCTGTTTCCAATGAGCAATTAAAAATTTGAGCTAATGGGTTAGCAATTAATATTATATTAGGGCTGACTATACTTGGGTCAAGAAGGACAGCGGCGCTCTACAACTTTTCATGTATATTCAATGAAATAATGGATATGTAAAATGAAATATACAATATAGGCCACATGATTAAACATAATTCTTCAACGTCAGTGAGTTTTTTCTTATTCTTCCTTTTCCAGCAATTGGCGTGATAAGCTGCCTGTGCGCATGCAACAGTTGCTCTCGATTTTGTGTGTGTTTTATATGTTCGTGTGTGTGCATGTGTGTGCATGTGTGTGCATGTGTGTGTGTGTGCGCGTGTATGTGTGCGTGTGTTGGTGTGTGGTGTATGCACAAGCGCGTCTTTGTGTGAGTGCATGGGTTGGTGAGAGCTTTCATGTTTGCGTGTGTCCGCGTGTGTGTGTGTCTGTGTGTGTATGTGTGTTTGGGGGTGTCCCTCTATATGTGTGTATTGCAAGTGAGCGAGCTGTTTGGCGTAGTCCCACGATTAATCTGGCGGATTAAAGATGCTTATCGTTCATTAGCAGAGGCGTTGAGCATAGAAAGACAAGAGAGAGAGAGAGAGAGAGAGAGAGAGAGAGAGAGAGAGAGAGAGAGAGAGAGAGAGAGAGAGAGAGAGAGAGAGAGTGAGAGAGAGAGAGAGAGAGAGAGAGAGTGAGAGAGAGAGAGAGACAGAGACAGAGACAGAGACAGAGACAGAGACATACAGACCGACATACAGAGAGAGAGAGAGAGAGAGAGAGAGAGAGAGAGAGAGAGAGAGAGAGAGAGAGAGAGAGAGACAGAAAGACAGAAAGACAGAAAGACAGAAAGACAGAAAGACAGAAAGACAGAAAGACAGAGAGAGTCTTGCTTCCGCCGTGCGTGTCTGCATGCTTGTAAACAGTTGTGCTGGAGTAAAGGAACAGCGCCTGCGGGAAGCGTAAATGACTTTGTGTGGCAATTTTTTCGTCGTCAACCGTTCTTGGGTTTCATTGACTGAAAGTGACATCTATTTTGTCGAAGGCGGATGTTTACAAGCGCAACATTGGCAACATCCGTTCTTATAAAATCCTCTGGCAACTGACGCGTCAAGGAAAACGAAAACTATTATTATTATTCGTCAAGGAAACCAAAAACTATTATCATAAAACCATTACTATTATTCGTCAAGGAAACAGAAAAACTGTTATTATAAGACTATTATTATTATTCGTCAAGGAAAACGAAAACTATTTTTTATAAAACTATTATTATTATTCGTCAAGGAAAACGAAAACTATTTTTATAAAACTATTATTATTGTTCGTCAAGGAAACCGAAAACTATTATTGTTATTCGTCAAGGAAGACGGACACTATTATTATAATAACTATTATTATTCGTCAAGGGAAACCGAAACTATTATTATTATTCGTCAAGGAAACCGAAAGCTATTATTATTATTCCTCAAGGAAACCGAAAACTATTATTGTTATTCGTCAAGGAAACCGAAAACTATTATTGTTATTCGTCAAGGAAACCGAAAACTATTATTGTTATTCGTTAAGGAAGACGGAGACTAGTATTATAATAACTATTTTCTCGCCTGATGTACATATATAATTATATATATATATATGCGTATATATATATGTGTGTGTGTGTATGTGAACATTTAATATGATGTGTATCTATATAGACATCTGATATAACATGTATATATACACACATCCATGTTATTCAGTTGTGCATTCAATTCTTCGGCGCTAATATCAATAATAAATGTGACGGTTTAGAAGACAATGGCTTTGACGACGGACGAAAATAAGAGATGGAATGAAGACA
>OX457050.1:11704025-11752427 GCA_949752735.1 Lumbricus terrestris | reverse complement strand
AATATGCATGTTGTATATATATATATATATATATATATATATATATATATATATATATATATATATACAGTGTGGGCTGAAAAGTAAGTCCGAAGATGTGTTTCCAATATAATTATATTAGGTATTAGCCTCGCCAGAAGTACGGAGTTTATAATCACGATTTACAGGCTTGGAGGTAATTAATTTTGACGTACAGCAGACAAATTTCACCAATAATACTTGAAACAGAGCAAAAGTTATATCAATTTTATAGTGAGCTCATCCAACATTTTGACAATCCAGAAAAAGCCAGCGAGCGTAGCATAGAACAATTTTATTGACTCACATCGCATATAATTTATATGAAAAGTCTTATTTTTAGCCCAAAATATTGGTCCACAACTTTAGGGATTACTTTATTTTTGCACACCCTGTACATAGGGGCTAGAAGGGCACTTGCATCCTCTATGAAAACCTGATACGTAACTTGAGCTTCAGCTTTAAGGTTTTGAACGTATTTTCGCACTAAAGATTTATTATAATATTGATGCACCAATTAAAACGGAGAAATCTCCATTAATTTGATAAACCTGCATAAAAATAGCTACGGTATGTTCTTAATTAATATTTTCGGCTTTACATTAATTTTTGAAGCTCTGGCTGAAATCCGTATCCGTGACTGATGCCCCCCCAGCAAAAAATACATGTAGACGCTTAGGCATAACACAAAAAATACCATTTCTCTCTCGGTCTATCTCTCTATCTTGTTTGTTTGTCTGTCTGTATGTATGTATGTATGTATGTATATGACCATTTATATAGCGCCTTAACAAGAATCTCACGAAGGCGCTTAATCCGTCTGTCTGTCTGTCTCTGTCACTATCTGTCTCTGTCTGTATGTGTCTCTCTATGCCCTTGTCTGTCCGTCCGTCTGTTTGTCTGTCTGTCTCTCTCATTGTCTAGCTTTGTATGTTTGTCTCTGTCCCTTTGTCTCGGTCTGTCTGTCTGTCTGTCTGTCCGTCTTTCTGCGGTACAGATAGAGCACGCTAATCAATCGGTTATCATTTACCGCCGGTCTGTTTACAAACTTTACAGGGAACAACCGACGTGGTCTACAGTCAGACATCGTATACATACCCATGCCGCGACCACACTGCGCATGAGAGCACCTCTTTGGAGTCGGAAGAAACGCGTTGAGTTATCGCGAAGTTCTCTGTCTGTGTCCATGTCTCTCTCTGTGTCTCTGTGTCTCTCTCTGTTTTTGTGTCCGTGTCTCTCTGTGTCTCTGTCTCTATGTGTTATTGTGTCCATGTCTCTCTGTGTCTATGTATCTCTGTTTCTCTGTGTCTCAGTGTCTCTGTGTCTCAGTGTGTCTGTCTCTCTGTCTCTATGTGTTACTGTGTCCATGTCTCTCTGTGTCTATGTATCTCTGTTTCTCTGTGTCTCAGTGTCTCTGTGTCTCTGTCTCTCTGTGTGTCTGTGTCTCTGTCCCTCTGTCTCTTTCTCTGTGTCCATGGCTCTTTGTCTCTGTGTCTCTCTGTGTCTCTGTGTCTCTGTTTCTCTGTCCCTCTGTCTCTCCGTGTCTCTGTCTCTCTCTGTGTCTCTGTATTTCTGTGTCTCTGTATCTCTATATATGTCTCTCTGTCTCTGTCTCTCTGTGTCTCTGTGTCTGTGTCTCTGTCTCTCTCTCTGTCTCTGTCTCTCTGTGTTTCTGTCCCTCTGCCTCTTCGTGTCTCTTTCTCGCCAGCCACACACCAGTCACTCTCACTCTCGAAGACGTTTTTTAAAGCGCGCGGACGTTGGGTCGTAGGTATATATAAGCGTCGCGTGAACACATCAGGCAATTAACCGATCCGTATTTGCAACGTGTTGTTATCTGCAGGCGGCGTCCGTCTACTGCGCGCCGCTCTTTCGCGGGTAATTGACAGGTGCTCTCTGCGGAGAGAGGGGTGGACTGCATGGGATCGACTTCCGCCGTTTGCCTCCATGTCCGAAGTTAATCCCTGTGTTACTGTGGGGAAAGAGACAGAGAGAGATACAGACAGACAGACAGACAGACAGACAGACAGACAGACAGAGACAGAGAGACAGAGAGGGACAGAGAGAGCGCGAGGGAGAGAGCGAGAGAGAGAGAGAGAGAGAGAGAGAGCGAGAGAGAGAATGAGAGAAAGAGAGACAGAGAGAAAACGAGAGAGAGAGAGCGAGAGAAGAGAGAGACAGAGACAGAGACAGAGACAGGGACACGAAGTCAGATAGAGAGAGACATAAAAGCAGAGAGAACGAGAGACAGACAGCCCGACAGACAGACAGACAGACAGACAGACAGGCAAGCAGAAAGAGACAGACAGAGAAATACAGAAGCAGAGAGACAGATGACAGAACAAAGGTGTGCTGAGACAGCCAAGAATACAGCGAGGAAGACAGAGAGATAAAGAGAGGCAGAGCAACTGAGAGAGAAAGAGGCGGATGGGAGAGATAGCACGAGAGACAGAAAAAATATATCGGGACACAGTGAATATACGGGTTCCATCGTGCTTTTGAATTGATTATACTGGATTAGTGTTAATAACATAAGATTGGAACTTATCGTATTCCGTGTAATCTCAGTTAGACCGTATGTCGACTCATTCCACGTCGTCCAGTAACTTAAGATCTTCACCTCGTTAATCGACAACAAGAGCGCTCCCCAGCCCTCCCCAAAAGTCAAAACACCCATTTGAACGGATTCCCAGAAGACGATTTAGAAGTTTCGAGGTAAACGAGCTGCTGTCTCAGGTCTACTAATAATAATTATGGTAGATCAGTGTCTTAGGTTGATTCCTGGAAGGTGCAAAATGAATGATAACTATACAGGCACTGTATGATTCTGCGGCGATATCGCGTGTCGTCCTAAGGCGTAAGTCAAACTACAGGAAAAATTGACTGGCAGAATGAATGAATGAATGAATGAAATGAGTGAATGAAATGAGTGAATGAAATGTGTGAATGAATGAATGAATGAACGAAAGAATGAATGAATAAATGAATGAATGACTGAAAGAATGAATAAATAAAATGAATGAATGAATGAATGAACGAAAGAATGAATGAAATGAATGAATGAATGAAATGAATGAAAATGAATGAATGAAATGAGTGAATGAATGAATGAATGAATGAATGAATGACAAGAGAATGAATGAATGAAATGAATGAATGAATGAAATGAATGAATGAATTAATGAATTAATGAACGAAAGAATGAATAAATGAATGAATCAATAAATGAATGAATGGATGAATTAATGAATGAATGAACGAAAGAATGAATAAATGAATGGATGAATGAATGAATGAATGAAATGAACGAATGAACAAAGAATGTATGAATGAACGAATGAAAATAATGAATTAATGAGTGAACGAAGGAACGAAGGAATGAATGATCGAATGAATGAGTGAATGCATGCATGAATGAATGAATGAATATATGAATGAATGAACGAACGAATGAATGATTGAATGCGTGAATGTATGACTTCATGATTGAATGAATGAATGAATGAATGAATGAATGAATGCGTGCATAAATGAATGAATGAATGAATGAATGAGAGAACGAACGAATGAATGAATTAGTGAATAAATAAATTGATGAATTAAAGGAATTTATCTTTATTTGGAGCACCAGAGTCGTAGCGCCATCTTGTCAGAGTGTTTTGTAATAGGAATCGTGATCGCCAATTTAATATATAGTATTATTATAGTGCCACTCGCATAGAAATTCCTCGTAGAATTGTTCATAGTGTAAAGCAGGGCTTTTTAAAAGAAATTTTTAAAACTGCACAACCAGCAGTTTTTTCTAGCGTGGGTTTGTTGTCGACAGTCGTTGGCGAAAAATCCTGATGACCTTTTCTTAGTCGTTTGTCAGAAATTTGTTTCAACTTTTCCCCAGAGATACATCGCAAGTCTCCGCATATAAAATCTGATGACCTTTTCAGTCATAAATTTGGAACTTTCACCTGCCTGCGTATTTTTCACTGCGCAAGTCCTTCATTCCATTTGGCGTTTCCGTGGTAGGCTAAGCCAGCTGCAGTTACCTTTTTCTAATGATTATCACTGCACAAGATTGCTTTTACAACTGCACAAATTCATTTAGGTCTACAACTGCACATTTTGTGTAGAACTGCACGTTAAAAAAGCCCTGGGCTAATTCTACGACGACAGTTACTGTAAACTGGTGTAAAGCTGGGTTTTCTTGGCTGTATAAAGTAGCCCATGCAGCAGTTGGCCTGGGTCCATCAGGACCGCAGAACAGACGGAAACAATCAAAAATTAATAATAGACGCGTTTATTGAATTAGACGAAATTAACAATTAATTGCTTGAAGACAGTGTGACTCAAATATCGGATAGTTGTTCAGAAGTAGATCTACCGGAGGCATTAATAAGCTACAATGTCATGATAAAATGCACAGAATACTGCATGACGTGCTCCTAGTTGTAGGCCATAATATTATGCGCACATAACCGAATTATGTAAATGTGCGATATGCACCAAGCGCCGTCAACTACTGTACAGGCACACAGTTAGACGGTGCATTGAGGGACTGCCCGCCCCCTATATCGGTGAGAACTCTGTTGTGTTCCACCTCGGTTGTTAAGCGTCGGCAGACCCAGCTGCACTTCTGGTTCCCCGATCGCGGACTGATATTCGACAGCGCCGCTCATTCTAGGTACATGACCTACATGTACAACCTGGAATGGCCTCCTTGTTACACTGTGCTTGAAACCAGGTGTTCTTTTCACTTTGTTCCTTAAGGATCCCAGAACTATCCTACATTTATTCATTCATTCATTCATTTCGAGAACTTATATATAGCGCCTCTTCAAGAAACCTACTCAGAGGCGCTCCAAGCCCGGCCACAGCTAAAAAAAGTAGGATTTGAGGTACTTAAAAAATGCAGCGGAATTTACCTTAGGAATAAGTCGCAAGGTTAGTGGGAGGCCATTCCAAATAATGAGACCCACAACAGAAAAGGCCATGGTTGGGAGGGAGAACTTCTGTGTGAGTAACCTACCTTGATGTGGCGCTATATAAAATATCTTGAAGAAACAAATAAACACAAGTTGGTGAGCAAGTGCACAAAGGTATACACTGTCTAGATTCTGGATCAATGTTCCCTCTTCCAAAGAGGTAAATAAATGGTTTCGCTGATGTCTTGTGAGTAAATTTTCAGACTTCATGTTTATGTTTGCACCGTCAAAGCAGTCAGTTCTTAAGTACAATTGCATGTATGAAGTTTGCATACGACCTGTCTGTCCGTCTGAATGTCTGCTTGTTTCTGTGTTTCTGTCTGCTCCATAGCCCCCCCTCCATCACTGATTCTGTGCGCAGAGTCTATTATGTAGAGGGCGGAAGATAGAGAGACAGAGAGGCAAAAATAGGGACAAAACAGAGACATATATAAAGAGAGAGAAAGAAAAGGAAGTCAGAGAAAGAGAGAGAGAGAGAGAGAGAGAGAGAGAAGAGAGAGAGAGAGAGAGAGAGAGAGAGAGAGAGAGAGAGAGAGAGAGAGAGAGAGAGAGAGAGAGAGAGAGAGAGAGAGAGAGAGAGAGAGTAAGGGGGGAACAGTGTTAAGAAGAGAAGAAGACACACGTACATACGTACATACGTATACGTACATACATGCATGTAAATGGTACTGGAAGGTTATTCCTCAGACGCGGCTTCGGTATACGGCTCCGAGACATCCCGTTGACTCGTATTTACATTTCAAGAGCGGCCGTTTTTTACAACGAGTTCTCCATGGAATTGTAAATGCAAGAGAAAAGTATTACTTACGCTTATTGTAGACTATGACTACATAAAACAAAATTTGTGTGCGCTGTACGTCGTTTTGCCATCAAGGGCAAGGTCCATTTGCAAGAGAACGTTACTCAATCCTGGTTTCTGTGAAAAGGCGGCTCAGAGGTGATTCCACGTGCTCGACCTTGCAGTCTATTAGGACTACTTAGAATGGGGTCGTGTAAAAGAAGGTAAATTTCGGACTTCGTGTAGTGTGAAGAGAAGTCCCATGCTGATAGAATGGTGTGGTGCATAATGAAGTTTGGATACGACTTCTCTGTCCGTCTAATGTCTGCTTGTTTCTCTCTGCTCCCTGTCCATAACTGATTCTGTGTAGACTCTATTATGTAGAGGGCGGAAGAGAGAGATAGAGAGATATAGAGATACAAAAATAGGGACAAACAGAGACAGACAAAGAGAGAGAGGAAGAGAGAGACAGAGGGAGTCAGAGACATAGAGAGAGACAGAAGTAGGCAGAGAGAGACATACAGCCAGAGAGTGACAGAGGCAGAAACATACATACATACATACATACATACATACATACATACATACATACATACATACATACATACATACATACATACATACATACATACATATATACATACATGCATACATACATACATGCATACATGCATGCATGCATGCATGCATACATACATACATACATACATACATACATACATACATACATACATACATACATACATACATACATACATACATAAATACATACATACATACATACATACATACATACATACATACATACATACATACTTGCACATACTTAAGCTTTTTCCTGGAAGACAGACAGACAGGTAGACAGGCAGACAGACATACATACATACATACATACATACATGCATACATACATACATACATACATACAAACATACACCATACATGCATAAACCCATACACACATAAACACGCTGTGGCCCGTGAGAAATAAGTCAATGCATGAATTAACCAGAGAGTATTACATGTATATACTGAGAAGAACTGCTCGACTTCTGCTGACACAGGGCACCAGTATAGGTTCTGATTTTCTGCTGACACAGAGCACCAGTATAGGTTCTGATTTTCTGCTGACACAGGGCACCAGTATATGTTCTGATTTTCGTCTTTATGGCATTGCGGAACTACAATGTATTCGCGGACATTAGATGTATGTCGCAGCACAGAAGACCTAACGACATTAGCACTGTAAGGACGTTGACATCATGATGACATTAGAGTTAACTGCGACTGACAGAGGGATGGTCTGAAACGCCACTGCCATCTCAGACCTCGTCGCTCTCGACAAAAGGTCGGAGCACCAGGGTTAAAAAGTGAACGAAAACAGAGGAAATGAAAGGCAAATAAGAGAACATAATGACGGTACAAACACATTAATGTACAGACGTATGCATGCATGTATACGTAATGCATTAATTGGATCAGATGAAGAAGATGGAAGAGGAGAGAAGGAGAAGGAGGAGGAGAGAAGGATAAGGAAGGGGAGGAAGATTGGAGGAGAACTGGTGGAGGACGAGGAGGAGAAGAAGGAGGAGGAGGAGAAGAAGAAGAAGACGAAAAAGAAGAAGAAGACGAAGAGGAAGAAGAAAAAGAAGAAGAAGAAGAAGAAGAAGAGGAGGAGGAAGGAGATAAAGAAGAAGAAGAAGATGAAGAAGAAGAAAAGGAAGAAGATAAAGAAGAAGATGATGATGAGAATGAGAATGAGGATGATGGCGATGATGATGATGATGATGATGATGATGATGATGATGATGATGATGACGACGACGACGACGACAACGACGATGACGATGACGATGATGATGATGATGATGATGATGATGATGATGGTGATGACGACGACTATGACGACGACGACAACGATGATGATGATGATGAAGATGATGATGACGCTGCTGCTGATAATGATGATGACAACCAGAACAAAGGGAAAGAAGATGACACTTTTTAGTAGCAGTCGACCCAGAATAGGATGCGAATGCAGAGAAGATGATGAAATTGAGCACCGTTGTCTAAAGATATACAATTTATATAATTTATTTCTAATTCATATCATATTATAAAAGACTTATACTATTTTCAGAGTACCCTATAATAGAATGTCATTCCCAATAGAGACGCTCCCAAGGACTACAGGGTGGGCCAAAAAACGGTGGGAGGCCTCACCAAAAGTGCTATAACTTTTATTCTGTTTGAAATATTCTGATGAAATCTGGCCATGATGTGTAAATATAAATTGTCTATAGCCTAAACCTGCAAAATTTCATTTCGAAATTCCTACTTTTGGTCAAGATATTGGTAAAAATCCGCAGTTTTTTTACCCACCCTGTATATGCATAATTATGCTTACACACATGATGTGAAGACATACATGTCTGATATATTATATATCTGATGGGCTGGGTGCTGCTGCAGGGGTCATTGAGTGCTGGGACATACATGTATAATCACCATCTGCACGCACTTATTCTGTTCTCAGGCATAAAAGTCGTTGAAATATTACTATAATAAGAAAGATGGAGTAAACAGAGGACTGTGTTAGATGACCTATTATAGCAGTTCTGCAGGGCGTTTCATGTCGGTGTGAGAGAACGCTGGTTGACAGGTGTTATATTGCGCCAGCATGTCGTGTCTGGTGTCTGGTCACATGTAGCTTGCCATCTTGATCTATAGTTTAAGAGCTTAGCTGTGGCTAACTATTAATAATAATATGTCGTGTTGAATAGTAGGCTTTGACTAGTAAAAGAGTGATGCAGAGAGAGGCAGTGACATATATACAGAGACAGAGATAGACTGATAGACAGAGAGACAGAGAGATAGAGGGATGGAGGTGAGAGACAGAGAGATAGAGGGAGATAGATAGATAGAGAGAGAGAGAGAGAGAGAGAGAGAGAGAGAGAGAGAGAGAGAGAGAGAGAGAGAGAGAGAGAGAGAGAGAGAGAGAGAGAGAGAGAGGTGAGAGACAGAGAGAGAGAGAGACAGAGAGACAGAGAGACAGAGAGATAGAGGGAGAGAGATGAGTGAGAGAGAGAGAGAGAGAGAGAGAGAGAGAGAGAGAGAGAGAGAGAGAGAGAGAGAGAGAGAGAGAGAGAGAGAGAGAGAGAGAGAGAGGTGAGAGACAGAGAGAGAGACAGAGAGACAGAGAGACAGAGAGATAGAGGGAGAGAGAGAGAGAGAGAGAGAGAGACAATATCTATAGTTAATTAGAAACCTATATCGCACCAACACGTCGTGTCTGATACACAATTCATCATTATCAGCGTTGCAAGTATATGCATTCGATCAATCAAGCGACGTTATCAATTGACAAATCAATCAATCAATCAGTTAATCAATCAACCAACAATGAATGTCAATCGACAAAGCTGACCAAACGTAATTGAAGTACTTGATCGATTCATCTACGCCATCCACATGCATGCAGTGTCAGGGTTCGAGTTGGGCTCCATCATCAACCGTGCGAAAGAAACCATCGTTAAGTCAGTAAGCTTATGTATGTATGTATTCATGTGCACTTGCTACAGCGCCCCTTCAAGCACTCTACTCAGAGGCGCTCCCGACTGCAGAACGGACACTGCATCGGAGTTTCACACCGAAGCGCCTAGCAATTGCGAGTGAAGGACTTGCCCAAAGTCCCTACGTGGCGACTTGAGGTGGATTCGAACCTCGAACCTTCCGACTTCAAGGCAACGACGCCACCACTACACCACCGCGCCCCACCCTAAAGTTTGGTCCATTACGGCAAGTGGGGTGCGAGATTAAACCACGATTCATTATTTTGTTACTCGCCACAGTCTGCTACTTTTTCATAGGAATGTTGCTCCTGATGGTGATGAAATTCCATAATGATATAACGCCACTTTAACAGAGGTTCACGCCACGGCGCGCTCCTACCAAGCACACTATAAAAGAACGACCAGCTATAATAATAAACTGGTCTAGTACCTTGCTCTTAAGTGCTGTAATATGCCGAGCAAATTTCTGTCCAGAGTAACGGTCTCTGTTGTCATAGACCCTGGTCAAATCGGATCTATCCATCCAATAATAAAAATGGTCTTTTAAAGCGCTTGCGTAAGACTTTGCTCCATAGTTTCAACTACTATTTTAGTAACATATCAGTCCTAAACACATGTACACTTTGTAATCATCTCTCTCTCCAATTGACACGTTCTCCTACCAAGCACACTATAGAAGCAGACGAGCTACATGTATAATATTAAAATACACTATAAAAGCTAGACGAGCTATATAATATTATAGTGAGGAGGTTAAGGTCCAAAAACGCAGTGCATTGTGCATCTTGTGGATAAAAGCAACAAATTTTTACAGCGTCAAGACAAACATATTTTAAAACTTTTCAGCTAGCTGCATCAAAAAATTCACATGGGAACATACTTAAACAGAAGGTTGAAAGTATGCTAAAAATGCACATGCTCTAGAGTAGATACGCAGCTCTAAGCTGCACCTAGATGCAGAATATGTGGTTTTTTGACACCATGAAACATTACTGATCTGATTTAAACATTACACATTGTGGAACAATTCATATAGAACAAGTATACTATGAAAGTATGCTAAAAATCAACATTCCAGAGATTATACGCAACTATTTATTGCACTAATATGCACAATATGTGGTCTGTTGACAACATGAAGCATTACTAATCAGATTCAAACATTACACAGTGTGGGACAATTTATATAGCACAAGTATACTATGAAAGTATGCTAAAAATTCACATTTCAAGAGCCGATTCACAACTCTTTATGTACATAGATACAGAATATGTGGTCTTTTGACAACATGAAACATTACTAATATGAAATAAACATTGCACATATGCATACATGTGTGGGACAATTGATATACCGTAACTTAGTATACTAGAAAATATGCTAAAACTGCACATACCCAAAGCCGAAATGCAACTCCATATTACACTTAGATGCAGAATATGTGGTCTTTAGACAACATGAAAAATTACTAATTAGTAATATTTCAGATTAATCTGATTCAAACATTACACATTTTGATGTAGCTCCAGTATACCATTTAAGTATGCTGAAACTGCAGAGCCAATATGCGACTCCATATTGCACTTAGATGCAGAATATGTGGTCTTATGACAACATAAACATTACAATTTTCGGTTGCAATATGGTCATGTCACCTTGTCACCTTGTGCCGTCGATTCTTTGAATCTTAGCGACCGCAATGGTCAACCTTCTCCACTTGCTACGATCTTCCGTCGCGTTTCTCAGTTCTTCCAAGTTCATCTTCATTCTCTCGTGTATTTCTTCCATCCACCTCCTTCTTGGGCGTCCTCTCCTTCTTCCTCCCTCTCCGCAGGCCAGCATCATCTCCTTTTCCAGGCCGTTTGCTCGCATCACACGTCCGAAGAATGTCAACTTCTGCCTTGCCGCTCTCTGCCCTAATGACATATTCCCTCGTGCCTGACCTATCTCTAGTATGGTCATGTGGGGTAGCACAATGTTTGACACACCAATACAAATGACTTGAAGAGTACTTTCAGCAAATATAATACTAATATCAGCGTGCTTCCGTCATGGAAGACAACAACAAAATAATGTCACAAATAGGCACCATGTCGACATTCCACTTGTAAAACAGGACTTTTGCATCTGGAAATTTTCCTATAAAAATGCATGCTGGCATCACAAGTTTTAGAAAATATTTGATTTACATTTAGTATCACTAGTAATTAAATTCAGTTTAAATATGCTGTCATTTATTTCTATCACTATTTTCACAATGTCAAAGTGCTTTCTCTGCAAAGATTGTCCAGTTATTCACGATCTGTCCGTAGGTTGTCTCATAAGATCACGCTTACAACAGCACTAGTGGTAACAATTTCTGGTATTTGGTATGAAGAACTGGAAAGTTTGAAGTGTCTAAAGTGAAAAACTGACTGAGGTATGTGGGCTGCTAAAGTTGGATAGGTATAACAAAATGTATATGAATTTGTATCTTGGTAATTTATGACATTTTCAGACTTCTTCAATAACTTTTGATCTTGAGCAGCTGAACACACACACAATTTGCTTTTCAGTTTTGAGTTCTGAACATTGCCTAGATTTGTATGATCAAGTAAATTTGTTGTATTTCGTATGAGGAATAAACCACAGTTGCTGAAAAGTGTCAAACATTTCTTGTCAATCCTATTTTTGTCATGCTTGCTGACACATTACACCTCCTAGTACATTACAGTCTTAGATAATTTTGTTTGGTTTAATTTAGCTACAACAAGCGTATTAAGCGTGCAATTTATTTGTGTCTTGGTTGACAGGAACTGTTGCAGCAATTAGCTACAAACCTCTCATTTCTGTGATAGCACTCACTTTCAACTGACTAAATGGGCATGTGGGACACCTTATAAACAAGTCAAATACATGTCATTGGAGAAATTGAAGAAAGCCCTTTTTATTGACACCAAACTCTAAGTAAGTAATCTTTAAGGCAGTGGAATTTTTGTAGAACAGCTTTCAGGAATTGGCAAGACAGGCAATGTCCCTAAAGTTTGACTCTGGACATATCCAGCCTGATACCCAGAATGCTTGAGATGTCACACAATGCATCTTGCCTTGGCGGAATGTTCTCAATTATTTTACCTTTCATGCAATACTTCCTGACAAGTTCTTTTGCTCCAGCCAACTAAGGCTGAAACTGTGTCACAGATAATGAATGCATTGAACATGGGTCATCATGCAAAGGCTAGTTCTGGACTCAAAATTCAAGTAACCTCATGAGCAGCAATGCGTTGAAGCTGAGACCATGCCCCTATTGTCACCAAATATTTGTGACACACTATTTTTTTTTCTGCTGGAACAACAACATCAGTATCAGTAGTCTTGAGCAACATGAAGTTTTGTGTGATTTCGAGCTTGAAACAAATCCTACATTCATGCTTTAATAACTTTACTAGATCCCGCTCTCTGACCATATACAAAAAAAATTCTTGCTTTGGTTTTTATGTCGCAATTGGGTCTCTCTCCGAAGCATCTTTGTGATTTCATACTTCGTCTCCTCTCTGCCACACCACTGGGTCTTCTCATATCCTCTTATCCTCCTGACTTATTATTTTGTTCCTCGTGTTTGCCCTGGCTCAATCCAGTTGCTTTGCCTGCATAGGTCCCTCTCTGTAGAATGGAATTCCACCATCAGTTCGCTCCACCTTTTTGCTCAACAGCAACTTTATTCTGGCACACATTAACACACAGGGTAATCTACCACTTTAGCGTTCTAAAAATTATTCATCATTGAGTGGGTTGTAGTGTTCGATGCAGACAAGTAGGATTGACGAAAAGGTTTCTCACTAAGCAGAAGTTGAATTGATGAAAAATGTTTACTTAAATAGAAGTGGGATAAATGAAAAAAATTCTTGCTGAAATTAAAGCTGGATTGGTTAACAATATATTTTTTTAAATATAGATTGACAAGAAGTAATTGTTGTTGCCCAAATAAAAGCAATACTGATTTTAAAATAAATTCTTGCCTTGATGAAACTTATGGAAGCTAGATCAGTGAAAATGGTAATCATGCAGACTACGGCCCTGTTCAAGCAAGCGGTATAGCCACCCAAGAAATTGCTAAAATAGAGTGCTGTGAGTGAGTGCTTTCTCCAAAGCATTGTGATCTCATGGTCTATGTCCACTCTGCCACACCACTGGTCCTCTCAGATCCTCTGATCGGCCTGACCCATGATGCAATGCATTGAGTAAGTAAGTAATCAACACAACAAATTGACACAATTTCTAAGTAAATAAATAGGACATTTCATTTTAGTGTGCGTGTTTACCTATTAACTTAACCTTTTTACTTGGGATTTCGCGCTAATTACTTAATTGTATTGTATTGTATTTAAACATTTATAAAGCGCCTCTAGTAGGGTGAACCGTTCAGAGGCGCTCCCAGTGCGCAAGGTCTCGCGAGAAGAAGCAGGTTTTGAGAAGAGACAGAGCAGAGGAGAGACTGACAGACAGAAGTGTAGAGCGAACAGAAGGAGAAAGAGCATTTCAGAGAGAAGGACCAATTGAGAGCATTGCATCATGGGATGCAGCTGATAAGTCGCAGCGCTCTATTTTAGCGATTTCTTGGGAGGCCATACTGTTTATATGGACAGGACCGTAGTCTGCAAAACTACCATGAAAAGTATTCATGCCAAAACAGAAGTAGGATTGATGAAAAAATACTTATGCTGCGATAGGCGAATACTTTATAACGCTATTTAAGCGATAGCTTACACGCACACTGCGTCCAATTAACTGGCAAGTCGATTAAAAGCACCTTAGACATCGCTATGTTAACCAAAGTCTAACCTTCCAAACACAAATATTCAAACGCATGCAAATCTACATAATCCTTGTTCAAAAAATTAATGTTCTTGCGCACAATACGAGTAGGGCTGCCAACCGTCCCGGATTCGCCGGGACAGTCCCGGAATCGACCCTGTGCGTCCCGTGTCCCGGATTGATATAAAATTGTCCCGGAATTTGGTCCAGATACATTTAGCACAATTATTGCTCCTATATTAATTTTTGCTGACTAAACTCAGCCATTTGCACGATGATTTTACGTCCTGCTTTCTATCAGACCTATACATTAGCTTACATTGTTGGCCGAACATCGGGAGTCAAAGTCTTCAACACTTTACAAAACACTGACACTCGGTGTTCGATTTAGCATTTTGTGTCCAGTTTCAATGCTTTTTTGCGAGATACTCGGAGAGAGTGCTCAGCATTATGAACGATCTGTTATCTAATAATTGCATGCAATTAACTGAGCACCGAGAGTTCAACGACCTTATTAAGCACAACTGTTAGCATGACTTCTGCTGATTTCTGCGACTTTGTGCCCAGTGTTCTGGAACTGCTTAACGCATATAAGTAGGCCCTATAATTATTTAGTAAAGGCCTAAGTTTAGAATAAATTCTAATCTCCGGTCGCAGAACTATGAGCATACGATACCTACGAACTTCCCTCAATTTTGGGCTCATAATGCTTACTCTGATGAGCCGATAGGTGACTAGAGTTTGAAATGTTTCTTCTTGATGTTGATTCTTGTCTAAATTTACGCTATAAAATTTTGTCTTTTTATGATTTGTCTGAAATAATTATGGACTTTTTTAGTAGAGTGTAGGCCTAGATGTAGATTCTATACTGAGCTGACACAACTGCTTTAAATTATGCGCTTCTGTGGATTGTGCAAATTGGTAGGGCCTAATGGCACATCGAGTGGCTGAAGGCGTCCCGGAATGGCAAAATCAAAAGTTGGCAGCCCTAAATACGAGCGAAATACCGCTTTAATTAAGTTTTTAGTCCCAATCCAATTATAATAATAATCCTATCATCGCTCACGAAACCTAGTGTACAAGCCAAGCTATCGCACAATGTTGGCTCTGTAGAGCGAATATAGCCCAATAAAATCGCCCAAATGGTCGATCTAACACCAAAAGTAACCAATTTTTTCGGACTTTTCGCTAATTTTTTTTAGTTATGTTCCGGATCGAATTAATTGATGCCGCTAGCTGAAAAGTCTTAAAATATGTTTTTCTTCAATACAAAAAAGTTTGTTGCTTTTATCCACAGTTTGCACAATGCAAGAGCTTAACGTCCTCACTATTATAGTGAAATGGTCTTGAAGCGCTTGCGAAAGACTATGCTCCATAGTTTCAACTTTAACTAATAGTATCAGTCCTATGCACAGTTACACATGTTACACACTTCGTAAACAGCTCTCTCCATTAACGCGTTCATCGTTATTAACCCATTCGTGGCCATGTTCAAATATTGGAACATACAAGAAAAGTCTGTATATTTTTAGCAGGGTACCAGTCGAATGTTGTATTCATGAAGACATGACGTCATTGGACATTATGAAAGTGAAGGACGCTTGTTTTATAAAAATCTGCTACACGAGTCGTATCTTTTCGCCGTCTTTAAATTACATTATTTTCTTTGGGTCTCTCGCATTGACAGCATCTCTTATTGGTGCGCACTGTTGGAGGCAATACGTATAATGAATCCATAGATGCAATGCAATACAATGTCCACTTATCTGCCACGCACCCAGCGCTCACTGCAGATTTAATTTAACTTTATGTTTAATAACGCTTCGATCGTGGCACCCATGACCATTGACCATGACCTCAGTGGCCACTATAAGTATATTATTTTAATTCAAGGCCTCTTCCTGCAAGTTGGCAGCGACGCCCATGCGTTATATTTTAAGGCCTACTTAGCCGCCGAAGCGTGTTTGCATATCCGCGGTTGACTTGCAGTCGCGCGTCGCGGAAAAGACGTTTACTCCAAGTTTTATTTTAGTTTTACGCTGCAATCATTCTGCAAAGGGCGACGACGATTTCAGGTTTTTGACTTTTGCAATCAGTACCACAATAAGTCACGTGGTCTGCTCTGACCCCTGACATTGAACACCGGAAAGGAGCGAACGACTTACGCACGACAGGTCAGTTGCTGTGCCACCTAATATAGCCGTACCGTAATTTGACTAATTCGCTCTCGCTTTCTGCGTCGCCGCCGCCGCCGCGTCTCATATATAGCCCGTGTTGTAACTCTCCCGAATATATATTCAGTCGCCCGTTAACTCGTCGGAGACCGCGGACGGTCGCTATAGACTCCGCCGGTCTCGACATTCTCGCCTTAGATCGCCCGGTCAAAAAACTGGAAAAATATAACGGTGGAAAGATTGAGCGTTGTCGCCGTTCGGAGTAGTGGTGGTTTTTTCAAGTTGTTTTCGACGCTAGAGTTACGATCATCTGGAGGATTATTCGACGCTGCTTAGCGGCGCTGGGGGATCGGCTTAGGGCCCAGGCGACGCTGATAACTTGGCAACGAATGACTACAGTATAGCCTATATATATATATATATATATATATATAGAACTAAATAAGTAAGTCGTATATATATGCATGCATGTATGGCTGTATATATAATTATATATATTTATATATAGGGGAATGAAAGGCGGATAATCCGGCGTAGAAGTCGATGAATAGATCAACACAGGGATTAATCACTATTGCTCCGCAGACGTCTTTGTAATCTCAAGCATAAGCGAAACATTATTTTGTGAACGCGCCATAATACTTATATATAGATCGGTCGTAATAATAACGAGTTTTGGTTGACGTCACACCTATAAATAGATATAATTATATACATGATGTCTTTCCATTCCATATACATACATAGGTATATAGGGTAAAGCTCGATTTCTTGATAAGACGCTTGATTATCAATTATTTGTTGGATTATCACAAGCAAAATAGAATTCTCTTGAAGTGGAGTTATGTAGAATAATCCTCGATTAATTCAACACTGTAGAAATACGACTGTAGCCTATTAATACTAAATATTACTAATACTACTAATATTATTATTCGATAGTTCACCATCCAAGTACTAAGTAAGTAAGTACTAAGTAAGTAAGTACTACGTAAGTAAGTCGCATTCGATAGATCTTGTCCCTGTTTAATGACACTGCGTTAAAGTAACATTGACAATATACAGTGTCGACCTCCTCGTTTCTTCAGGCTTGCCAGAGCAGTGGTTTAGTCACGATAGAACACCGTTAGCGCTTAACGTTCGAAGGGGGATTTGTCTACTGTCATTATGTAAGGGGCTCGGTTGGGGGATGGGATTCGAACTTGCTAGCATATACTCCTCACGTAGCCTACTAGGGCGTTAGCATGACCAATCGGCAACCCTGCGTGTGTAGAATTTTAGAGTATCCTTTAGAAATACTGTCTGCATATTAATCCGCCGGTCAAAACAAGTTCGCAATGGTCAGGCTGCAGCTCTGTTCGTTCAGGTGCCAGGTAAAAGTCTGGGAGGAGGGAGATAAGCCGAGTGGACGGCTTTGTGGTACGGTGGTAATCGGTGATGATTTTAATCCGTGATGATTTTAATCCGTGATGGTGATAGTTCAACATCTATTCTCATTCTGCGTATAGATGGCGAACTGCACGTCGATGAAATTCATTTGAAATGAATAATTTGATGAATCCTATCATTCATCTTTCTTTTCACGCTCCTGTCAAAGACGGAGCCAATCCCTCTTGTCATTTCAGAATCACTTGAAAAGTGAGATACGTCTCTGCTCTACATGGGGGTTGAGAGCCGACCTGATCATCCCAATGTATTCTTGTGCGTGTGTGTGTATAATAATGTATACATCGCCCTTTTCCTATTAGGTGTCGGCTGCATGTATACACACGACGCTATATCGTCTAATTACAATCATAATTTGCGTTCGTTACCATTATTATTTCTTTTAATTTATTTTTTTACCCGAGGTACTTAGGATCCCTCGGGATTTAAAAAAATTATGCTTGGAGCGGTTGTTCAATGTCTAAAAAAATCAGGCCTCGTCCTCCGCAACATTATTAAAAGTACCACGAAAAGCTATGGCATTGTAATGCGTCGTCGTCGTCGTCGTCGTCATCGTCATCATCATCATCATCATCATCATCGCCGTCGCCATCATCATCATCGTCGTCGTCGTCGTCGTCGTCGTCGTCGTCGTCGTCGTCATCGTCATCATCATCATCATCATCATCATCATCATCATCATCATCATCATCATCACCTCCACCACCTCATCACCAAAATCATCATAATCGTCATCATCATTTAGCAGTTGGCCGTCTTTTCAAATTTTCTCGTCGTTAAGGAAAACACGTTCCGTGGGGACCAGCCTATTCACCGGCGCTTTGTTAAATCAGGTCAACAAGAGCCTGCAGGCTGCTCTGTCCATGCCAGTGACAGTTCAAAATTGGGTGCGGAGTCAAGCCCAGTGGACAGCATGGTCTACGGTGATGGTCGGAAAAGCGGGCGATATCTGCGTAATGCGGCAAGACCTACTGGTGTTGGCAGATATATCGCGCCCAACGTGGAACAAATACTTGGCCGCATTAGCAACACCTGTTATGGATCTGCATAGAGAAAATTAATATCTCCTGCTGAGACGGCGCATAGAAGCCGAGCGCCTGCGAGAGGCGAGCAGAATATCATGTGCGTAGACGCTGTAGGGCCACGCAGTACAAGCTGGAGGGGAGTTGAGCCATGACAAGTTATGCCACACCAGTCGTCATATTACAGGAAAGGAGCCAAGGTCACCTCGCTGCCTGCGTCCTCTTAGGTCCTCTGATCGGCTTGACCTCTTTGTCCCTCGAGTCAGGACCGCCATGGCTCAATCCAGAGCATCTGCCGGTGACACGAAACGGAGTGTCCTCCCTGAAAGCTATCCGGGGGGATGATTTAATCTATCCCTCCGGATGGAATTAACCGGTCTATACTATCCGGGGGGATAAGCCATTCTATCCCCATCTTTGAAAAATGCGCATAATAAAAAATGTATGCTGTAATAAAATCTTTAAGTGACTCTAATTGTTTTAAGTGTCCTAAGCAATGCTCAGATAAAGGCAACTCGAATTTATTTAGTGACTCCGAGTGTTCTTAAGTGTTTTAAATGTTTTAAGTGCTCTAAAAACAGGGCAAAGCAAATTATCTAGTAGGAGTAAACATAGGCCTACCTGTTAGTGTCATTGTTCAAAACAAAGCAGATTAAAATTAATTTGCAAAAAAATACCCGCGGAAGCGGTTTTTTCGACTTTTTTATTTGGGGGGATACAATTAATACGGGCGATACTCTATTTCGTGACACCTGCATTGGTCCCTCCCTATGGAATCGGCTCCCCCTATCAGTTCGCTCTGCCATCCTTTCTGGTAGTGCATCCTCGTCTTTCTCTCGTCTAAAAAACTTGCCTTTTTTCCTTGGGGTTGAACGCACTGGGAGCGCTTCTGAAAGGCTTTTGCTGCGAGAAGCGCTTTATAAATGGTCAGATAAGATAAGATAAGATAAGATAAGATAAGATAAGATAAGGTCTTAGAAATTATGGATAATAGGCGCTTGTTTTAAGCACTACACCTACAATGATTCAATACGTCACCGTGACTCGCCGTCATAATATTAATAATCAGCAACGTCATCACCGTGGTTTGCTTTTGCTAAGCCATCGCTTCATTTCTAGACATCGTCATGATTCGATTCATTGTGACGTCATCATAACTATTCATTGCGTCATCGTAATTATTCAATGCGTCATCGTAATAATTCAATGCGTCATCGTAATTATTCATTGCGTCATCATAATAATTATTCATTGCGTCATCATAATAATTATTCATTGCGTCATCATAATAATTATTCATTGCGTCATCATAATAATTATTCATTGCGTCATCATAATAATTATTCATTGCGTCATCGTAATTATTTATTGCGTCATCATAATTATTCATTGCGTCATCATAATATTATTATTCATTGCGTCATTGCTGTAATTCATTTTATTTTCCAAACGTCATCGCAACGATTCATTGCGTCATCATTATGACACAGTAGCCTATACGTCACCATTGTTATGACCAGTCCGGTGGGATCACGTCGTGTTTTATGCTGAGACCTCTTAGGCTCTTTGCGGTGAGGTTTGCGAATCAGAGAAAATGATGACGTGGCTTGCTTACTTTGCTCCGCGGTCCACACCATTCTTACCCCATAATATTTTATAATATTCTCTTGTTTCCTGCTCTTTCCGCTGTTTCAACGTCACGGCAGCTCAACACACTAAGGTCTGTCTAGTTATATAAATATATATATATATATTATTTATAGTTTGTATAGCCTACATGAGGTCGTTGACAGTGGCGTAGACAAGGGGTTCGGGGGGGGGGGTTAAAAACCTCATTGGCCTAGGAAAACAGTTTTTTAAAGGTTATTTATCCACTTAAATAAGAAAAAAAACCAATTGTTTGTAGTAACAATTGTTTTTCTTACTTTATTCCCTTTGTTACTTTATTCCCTTTTATTTACTGCAATACTGTTGGGTTGGTTTCAGAAAGGGCATCCGACCAGGCCATTAAACCAAAAAACCATCATAAATTCCTGGCTACGCCGCTGGTCGTTGGTCCTGACTGCCACTCAACAACTCGACTCGCTTGCACCCCTTCGCCGATATCAGGAGGATAAATGAAATAGCGTTATATAAATATGCTGAATATTATCGGATTTATGGGGGTCATTGATCGTTTGAGCGTTCTAAAGTCCAAACTATTCGCCAATGCAGAATAGAAGTTTGATTAATGACAATAATTATTCTTGATTAAGAGAAGTCGGTTTGATGAAAAGAATTCGTGCACAAATCGAACTGATAAAATAGGATTGACGAAAAATAATCGCTTCTTACATAACAAGTTGGATTGCTGAAAAAATTCTTGCGTTTAAATAAGACTTACAACGGACGTTGCAAGTATCGACGACGTTTGTGCTGAACAATGATAAGTAGACCTACGCGAAATAACTCATAACGCCAGACCGATAAATATACGACCCCACTGACATTATTCATTTGGCATTTCCTACGACTGCGACTGATGGCGTCATTTCCTGCCAATATTCCCTTGCATGTGTCTTTGATTTAGCGAACGGTTGGAAGGCCGCGAAAACAACTTTCAAAGCTAGACATCCGTTTTGGTTTGTACTTCAATTCCGCTGCGGCTTTGTTCCTCATTTCCGCCAGTTATTCTCGGAGGTAAACTGTCAGCATGATTCATGTAATTTTTGCAATACAGAATTATTGTGTTGCTCACAGGCGCGTCTAGAGGGCGTGCGTGTTCAGACCACCTAAATATCTAATTTTCTGAGCTTTTAAAACCAATTCTGCGCTTGTTCTGTGTTTTTTGCGAAGATGCTCATTGGAATCCTACAACGAAATAAAAATATGATGATGATGATGATGATTATGACGATGATGATAATGATGATGATGATGATGATATAAAATATGGTAATGACAGTAATAATAGTAATAATAATAATAATAATAATAATAATAATAATAGATAATAGTAATAATAGAATAGTAATAATAGTAATAATAACGATAATAATAATAGTAATAATAACAACAACAACAACGACAACAGGCACAGCAACAATAACAATAATAACAATACCAATAGGCCTACTTCATTGCATCATTATTATAAAAAGATTTCAACTATTATTGCGTCAACATCGTCATTCAATACACCATCGTTATGATTACTATGTCACTGTGATCGTACGTCCATTTTTAGTCTCCATACTTGTGGTCCTAAATATATATATATATACATATATATACAATAGATATGTACAAACATATATATGTGTCTATGTATATGTAATATATATATATATAATACAGTGATTCGCATTCGTGCTGGTAATTACATCGTTCCAGGGATAGTGGAGTCCCTGCACGTGGTCGTTGGTACAGAAAAACATTCCTTTATGCTCCGCCAGGTAATTTTCGAGTCTCAGCCCGGAGCAGTGAGTTCTGAATCCTTTCGGACGGTCGGACGTATTATGCACGACAGTGGCGACACCTTCGGAGCGTTCACGGTGAATCCTTTCGTCTGAAATTACACTGATGGCCTGAGGAGAAAGAGGAGGAGGAGTAGGAAGATGAGGAGGAGGAGGGATTGGGAGGTAGGGGAAGAGGAAGAGGACTAGGAGGAGGGAAGAGGAGTAAAAAGAGACGGAGGAGGAGGAGAAGAAGAGGAGGAGAATGGTGAGAGAATGAAAGAGAGGAGGAGCAGAAATATGAAAGGTGTGGGAAGGGGAGTAGGAAGAGGTGGTGGCGTCGGTGATGGTGATGGTAGAGAAGGAAGAGGAGGAGAAGGAATGGGAAGAGAATTATTATGATAGGAGCAGGGGAAAGAGGGTTGAGGAACGCAGAGAGGGAAGATAGAGGAACGAGGGAAAGTGCACGGGAGACGAGGAAGCAAGAGAAGCGAATACGGAAGAGTAGGAAGTAAAAGAGTTGGTTAAGGAAGGAGGAGAATGGTATGAAAGTCAGGAGTGGAAGGAGTGAAGAGGATGAGTAAAGAGCAGAGGGAGGGAGGAGAGGCTGGAGAATGAGATGGACAGAGAACTTTATAATTTAGCAGTTGCATGCTATCACAGAGAGAAGGAAATCGAAGGGAATTACGGGAAAGGGAAGAGATTGGGAAGGAAAGGGTGAAAGTACATGTAACTTTCTCACAGACGGACGAGAAGGGCAGGGAAAACCGAATGCAGCTGAAGCGTGGAGTGGAGGGAATATGAGAGGAGCAGAAATAGGAAGGTGAGAGAAGGAGGCGAAGGCAAGAGAAGGCAAGAGAAGGCAAGAGAAGGCAGGAGAAGACAAGAGAAGGCATGAAAAACACAAGTGAAGGCAATTGAAGACAGGGGAAGGCAAGAGATGGCAAGAGAAGGCAAGAGAAGACAGGAGAAGACAAGAGAAGGCAAGAGAAGGCAAGAGAAAGCAAGAGAAGACAAGAGAAGGCCAGAGAAGACAAGAGAATGCAGTAGAAGGCAAGAGAATGCAGTAAAAGGCAACATAGGGCAAGAGAAGACACAAGAAGGCAGTAGAAGGCAAGAGAAGGCAGGAGAAAGCAGGAGAAGACAAGAAAAGACAAGAGAAGGCAAGAGAAAGCAACATACAGCATAAGGCAAGTGGAAGTAGTGTAAGACAAGAGAAGGTAATAGAAGGCAAGAGAGGGCAGGAGAAATCAATATATCAAGCAAGAGATCGCAAGACAAGGCAAGACAAGGAGAGAGCAAGGAAGACTTTTCATTTCCGCAATTGTGCTTAGGCCTACAATATTTATGTCGCATGTTGGTACAGACCGTCCGCCTAGCTTTCCTTCCGCCTTCATGTCTCATCGCTCTCGTTCAAAACGCCATACATGTACTTTATCTGATCGTTAATTCTTATTGCCATTGATTTGCTTCGTGGCCCCGTTTCCTTACAACTCCCGACGTCTCATGTCGTATGTATTATACTTGCATACACATATTAACATGAGCACGTACACAAATACGTACCTATAGGTTTACCTGCATACATAGAAAAATACCTACCTACCTACCTACCTACCAACCTACCTACATACCTACCTACCTACCTACCTACCTACCTGTTTACCCAGATGCATATATATGCATACATACATGTACATATGCATGTATGTACATGCATACATACATGCATGCATACATACATACATGCATACATACATACATACATACATACATACATACATACATACATGCAAACATACATACATACATACATACATACATACATACATACATACATACATACATGTACATACACACATACGTACATACATACATACATACATACATACATACATACATGCAAACATACATACATACATACATACGTACATACATACGTACATACATACGTACATACATACATACATACATACATACATACATACATACATACATACATACATACATACATACATACATACATACATACATACATACATACATACATACATACATATATATATAGTCTTTGGTGCGCTCCGGCGTGTAACTCCAATCTAGCGCTGGCGTATATACTTTTAATCGTTATACCTTAAAACTCGTCTAATTTTGTCAAGTTTTTCTGTCATATTTAACTGTTGACCTCGCTTCGAACTATTGTACATTTTTATGCTACCGGGATTTATCCTTTACGCCTTTCGTCTAGTTTTATCGGGAACAAAATGAAACAAAATGGCGTCGCCTATTAATTCGTACACGCGTGATGACATTCTATGTTTACGTTCTACAACCTGCCATTTACTCCGTTCTACACGAAAAACGATCTTCTTCTACAAGTTATGGCATCCAGCATTCGCTCGCTGTGTCAGGACCTTCGGACCCGACCTGGAGCTGTGTCGTCCTTCTACTCCTGCTCCGCGTCCTGATCCGCCTACTCCTCCTCCTCCTCCTACTCCGTCGCCGCCGCCATCTCCTCTTTCATCTAACATTCGTATTGCAACATGGAATATTCGTTCTCTTCGTCATAAATATGTGGCCGTAGCAGATACTTTGCAGGAAAGTGCTATCGATCTTCTCGTCGTTACAGAATCTTGGCACAAATCGCAGTCTGACGTCGCTGTACGCCGATCCACTCCTCCGGGTTACTCCGTCGTAGACTGTCCACGTCCTGACGTTGACGATGAGAGCAGCCGGGGTGGTGGAATAGTCATTATCCACCGTGATGCTCTTCGAACGCGAAGGATACCTCTTACCTCTCCTCCGACAACCTTTGAGGCGCTTGCCTTATCGGTTTCTTCGCCACGTGGTCCACTGACGATCCTAGGAATCTACCGTCCTGGATCTGTTCTTCCTTCGACGAAATTCTTCAGTGAATTTGCGTTACTACTTGAACAGTTCGCCCTCTACAATACGCAGTTTGTTATTGCTGGCGATCTGAATATCCACCTTGAAGACTCCAGTCTGCCTGCAGTGTCTGACTTCCAGGCTATCATGGATCAGTTTGGACTGGCCCAACACGTAGCTGAGCCGACGCACCAGGATGGCGGTTGGCTTGACAACATCCTCACCCGTGACGATTGTGTGCTGATCGATCTCAACGTCCATCCACCTACCATCTCCGATCATGGCCTCGTCGTCGCATCCATCCCGTTCCTCTTCGAGGCACCGTCCTACTTCGTTAGACAGGTACGTGATTGGCGGAGTCTTGACCGGGCAGCTTTCAAGTCTGCTCTTCTCAATATTCCAGCCATCGCTGACCCATCGACCTTGGAGGACCTGCCGGTTGCTGACATCTTCGCGGTTTACGAATCCACCATGACAGACCTCTTGACCCAGTTTCTTCCCACTCGCCACACCAAAGTCCGACGCCGCCCACTCTCCCCATGGTTTGACGGGGAGTGCCGGTCCCTACGGCGTGAGGTTCGCCGTTTAGAGAGACGGTATAGGAGGACACGATCTCCTGTGGATCATACCGCCTGGATCAAATCCGTCCGCGACATGCACAGGCGCTACCGAGGGAAGGAACGGGACCACTGGGAGGCCAGAATCGCTGCAAATGCTGACCAACCGAAGCGGTTATGGGCCACCTTCAACGCCCTTCTTGGCCGTGGACAAGCTGATCGTTCTCAGCACGTTCCATCTTTTACCGCTGATGACTACCTAACCTCATTCACCACCAAGGTGCACAACATCCGGGAGGACACCGCTGGCTCCCTGCCACCAGCTTACCCTCCTACATCATTCAACCTATCTACTCTGACTCCAGTCAACTCTGCTGATCTACGTCGAATCATTCTCGCCTCGCCTCCTAAATCATGTGAACTTGACAGCCTCCCAACATCGCTGCTACAGGAGTTCGTGGATGTCCTTCTTCCACTCCTCACCGTCCTCTGCAATCGCTCCATCCTTGAAGGCATCTTGCCGTCGTCTCAAAAACGATCCATCCTGGTTCCTGTTCTCAAGTGTGAAGGACTCGATTCAGACAATCCAGTCAACTTCCGTCCAATTGCTAATGTTTCATTTATCTCGAAGCTTATCGAGAAAATAGTCGCTCTCCAGCTGACATCATACCTTGAGACTCACAACCTGCTTCCGGAAATCCAGTCTGGCTTCCGAAAAGGTCATTCAACTGAGACATTACTTCTTCGACTCCTTTCTGATGTCTACGGAGCCATCGATTGTTCTCAGCTGACTCTCTTAGCCCTTTTTGACGTTAGTGCAGCGTTTGACACTGTGGACCATGACATTTTACTTGAACGACTGCATATATCTTTTGGTCTCTCTGGTACTCTGCTCCTCTGGCTGAGATCCTTTCTTAGTGATCGTTCCTTTTCTGTGGTCCATGGCCCCTCTAGGTCCCTCTGGGTCCCCGCTCCTTACGGTCTTCCACAGGGCTCTGTCTTGGGCCCCCTTCTCTTCATAATCTATACCTCAGATCTTGCCTCTCTTCTTGCCTCCCATGCTATGCAAGCCCATCTGTATGCTGATGATGTGCAAGCCTACCAGCACTGTCGTGCCTCTGACTCTGTTGCAACTGTCCGGTCTATGTACTTTGCCATGGAAGCCTTGGGGACTTGGATGTCGTCCAATCGACTTCGCCTCAACTCTTTAAAAACTCAATTCATTTGGCTTGGCACTCGCCAGCAGTTGAAAAAGCTAGATATGACAACCATCGCTGATGCCTTTCCTGATTTTGTCTTCTCAACCAGAGTCCGTGACCTTGGTGTTACTCTGGACCAAGAGCTCACCTTTGCTCCACATATTCACTCACTCAGCCGTGCCTGTTATTATCAACTCCGTCAACTACGCACTGTTGCTCGCTCACTTACTCCTACTGCTGCTGCAACCCTTGTCCATTCTTTTGTTACCACCAGACTTGACTACTGCTGCTCTCTCTATGCTGGCCTACCAATTTCCCGTCTGAGTTGCATTGATCGCGTCCTGCGCTCTGCAGCCCGCCTTATTGGCCGCATACCTAAATTCAGCCACATCTCCAGCTATATGCGTGACGTTCTCCACTGGCTTCCACTCAAGCAGCGAATTGAGTATAGGATATCTACTCTAGTCTGGCGCTGCATGCTAGGCCTTGCTCCTGCCTATCTTTGTGAGCTTTGTAGCCCTACTCTTAGTTCTCACCCCTTCCGCTCCCTTCGTTCGACTGAACAAAGTCTACTCTCAGTACCTTTTGCTCGAACTTCCACTATGCAGAGCCGTGCTTTCTCGGTGGTGGGACCCTCAACCTGGAATGGTCTTCCTCTGACCCTCCGCTCTCTTTGTAAAAATCCTTCTCAGACTTTCCTCTCTCATCTTAAAACAGTTTTATTTGGCCGCGCTGAGGTTGGGAGCGCCTCTGAGTAGCCCCCTTGAAGAGGCGCTATATAAATGCATATAATGAATGAATGAATGAATAATGAATGAATATACAATTATACACACACACACACATACGTACGTACGTAGGCCTACGTGCGTGCATGAACACAAACAAAATCATGCAAACATAAAGGTTTAATACCTACGCCCGTCTACCCTTAGTGAACGGACACTTCTGTTATTGTGCCTACATTCATCAAAAATATTTTTGATTAACTTCGTCTTGGGTTATTATATTTGCCATGGAACACAACTGAGTCGCGTCGTCTGTACAGTGTACATAACAGTTCTACGGCTATCAGTCGCTAATTGCGTGCACCCAGCAGAGCAATTGGTCCGGTAAGTTCAACAGCTCCGCTGTCGCCGTCGGCCGACTTTTGTTTTGCAATCTTCGTTAATTAAAAAGAGTTTTGATCGCACTTCCATTTCTCATCATTGGCCAAAGCCTTGGGGCTGGTCCGTGCAACTAATTGTCATCTGCCTTCATTTATGTGGCGTCTGTACAGTAATCAGAACCGCCGCTGCTCTCTAGTCTAGATGATATAAAACAGAAAGATCAATGAGCCAAACAGCGCATAATAACATATTGAGAGTCGAAGATGACAGGCACACGCAGGCACGTATGTGGTCGTCTGAATGGAGAGGGACAGGGAGAGGCAGAAGGAGAGGGAGAGCGAGAGGGAGAGGGAGAGCTAGGAGAGCGAGAGGGAGAGGGAGCGGAGAAGGGAGGGTGATGGAAGAGAGAGAGGTAAGGGAGAGGGAGAGGGAGAGGGAGAGGGAGAGGGAAAGGGAGAGGGAGAGGGAGAGGGAGAGGGAGAGGGAGAGGGAGAGGGAAAGGTAAAGGGAGAGGGAGAGGGAGAGGGAGATGGAGAGGGAGATGGAGAGGACGAGGGAGAAGAAGAGGGAGAGGGAGAGGCAAAGACAGAAGTGGAGACAGAGACAAAGGCAGAGAAGCATATGAGGATATCTGAAAAGGGATTGAGTGTGATAAAGAGACAGAGAGAGAGAGAGAGAGAGAGAGAGAGAGAGAGAGAGAGAGAGAGAGAGAGAGAGAGAGAGAGAGAGAGAGAGAGAGGAGGAGAGAGAGAGAGAGAGAAAGAGAGAGAGAGAGAGAGTGAGAGAGAGAGAGATTGGGAGACAGAGACAGAGAGACAGTAACAGAGAGACAGAGAGAGAACAGAGAGAGACAGATAGAGAGACAAACAGACCGAGAGGGAGCAAGGGATGGATGGATGGTGGGAGAGAGGGAGATATATAGTCATCTGCAGATGTTCACAGTAGTAATCTATGTCCGACGTTCTTCTTTCCGCCTTACTTTCTCTCGCCATCGGGTATAATTATTATACAGAGCGACTTAATCTCGGGTCTTAGCGAATCCCAACTGAACTCGATTTCCCTCCTCTTCTGCATTTCGTCCTGATTGCAATAGACGAGCCACGGGCTTTGGCGACAAACTGCACTTAACGTCGACAACAAAGTGTTTGGTCTGATTTGAACATTCACTGTGAAATCCAACCGATCACATCAGAGCTAAGCTCTTCCTAAGGGATTTTCACAAGGACTATATATATATATATATATATATATATATATATATATATATATTGATGCATGACCTAATTGACCTATATACATGTATCTGCATTCGGTTAATCATAGGCGCAATCACGTCCTAAAAGTTGGGGGGACCATAATGAATCACGTCCTAAAAGTTGGGGGGACCATAATAATAAAGCTAGGGGACCACTCAAAAGTTGGGGGGACGCGTCCCGTGGGTCCCATAGGGTGGTTGCGCCTATGCGGTTAATCACAACCCACCCACTCTCTGCATGGTCCCTTTTGAAAATGTACTTGGATCAGAAGTTCAGAACCCCGCTCTTGTCTTTCTGTATCTTCATTTCGCATCTCTGAACAGTTATTTTCTCTGAAGCGACACAACGCTTGTGAATAAACTGACTCTTAGCTGAGGCCATGCGCTTTGCTTGAGAAGGCTCTATGCTGCCTGATAATGGTCCGCCAGTATTTAATCTAGTCCCATTGCTTTGGAGGTGCGTTGATTCGGGTTTCTGGGGTAGGGAAGTCCATTTTGGCCGGACATTTTAGTCGGACGGCTGAACCACAGACGACTTCTTCATCGGTCAAATTCTTTGAGAACTTTGTTGTCGTTTGATAAAAATTTCGAAAAATGTGATAACATTTTGGCTGCTGAAAAAATTGTGATGAGTGATGAGTCACTGATGACCTTTATTAGTTTTTCTTTCTATTTTACCCAAATTTGCCATCGCGACGTTCATACATGATACATATGCATATACATTTACACAATTGTATACCGGTCGATGTTTCTGGGAGGCAGCGTGGATTTGTAACACATTCGCTTTTATGGGGGATGTTAAGCATCTTTTACATTTATTCAACACCTCGCGATTTTTCCGGGGAATTCATTCCTGGAGGGGGAACTTCCTCCAGACGTCTAGAACTCTAGATTAAACACTCTAGCGATCCGCGAGCGACAATATAGGCCTGGCTGAGCGAAGTGGAGCAGCAGCGGGGCTGGAAACGATGGTGGAGTGGCAAGGGTGTGGCAAGTTTTGGAGGGACCCAAGACAGGGAAGATCCAGTGGCGGCGCCAGGAGTTCAGTTTGGGGGGGCTAAAGGTTTTTTTTTGTTCAAATAATTCATTTTTACATGGGGAAAAAAGGATTGCCTTTTTAGGGGAGGGCTTAGCCCCCTATAGCTCCCCGCCCTAGCGCCGCCACTGGGAAGATCTATTGGTCCGAAGGCAGATATGTAATCTGCGCTATACGAGACACGTGAGATAAACACCGGGCGGTTCGTGGCTCATCCTTTCACAGCTTCCCAACATTATATAACTCACGCGATAACTAACGAGCTTCTCTGATCTTCTTGACCGTTTACGATAGTCGCTGATTACAAATGCTTTCTCTTTATACGGAGCGGATAATAAAATGATGAAGAGAGGTCTATTGCAAATGTCATGCTGATTCCAATTTCTCAACCGGGTTTTTACTTAAAATAAATGTCTCCGATCGACGCAGGGATCTCGGTCAGCACCTGGGACCTGGGCTGTGATGAATGATAGCCTAAAGCATACAAGGGCGGACCCATCCTTCTTCATTTTTCCGAATTATCAGCTTTTGTGCGGATTCAGCAGTAAATAGAAATGCATACGCTGCAATAAATAGTTGACACACATGTGCGATGGATATATGCAATACACGCCATGTTTATGCGGCACATACATACATGTATACGTAGCGCGTCACAGAACAGAATATACTTCGACGTGGACTGTACAAACTGTTTGCAAGTCATGTCGTATGCAGTGGCGGTGTCAGGATTTCAGTTTGGCGGGATGAATCCGCGCGAAGGAAATTTTCCATTTTCATCAGCCAAAATTTCTAACGACTTTTTTTAGCCATTTGGTCGAATTCTCATGCATATAAAATTATTTAAGTTTTTAGGGGGGACTAATCATGGATATATTTAGTTTTTACATGTAAAAAAACCGGATGGCCTTTTTTAGAGGGGCTGAGCCTTTTTTAGGGGGTTTATCCCCCTAGAATCCCTGGCGCCGCTACTGGCCGTTTGCAGTGTGTAATTATATCATACTTAGATTGCATTGAGGCCAAGACCAATGTGTGTACCATGCAGGTATTAAATTCATGCAGCATGCAAACCATGATTATAGGTCTTCAGAATCTCTCTATCTATATGCATGAAATTAGCTGTCTGTCTGTCTGTCTGTCTCTCTATCGTCCATTATCACCCTGTATCTCTCTCTGTCCCTCTGTATCTCCAAAGATCTCTCCACACTTTTCCATATCTCTCATTTCCCCCACTATATCTCTGCCTTCATCCGTCATTCTCTACCTACCTATACACATCTCCTTCTGTCTCTGTCTGTCTGTCTGTTTGTCTATCTATCTCTCACTCTCAAGCACTCTCTATCTGTCTGTCTGTCTGTCTGTTTGTCTGTCTGTGCCTATCTCTGATATTTCTGCCTACTTTCCCTCTAAATTCATAACAGCAACTATAAAGCATAATTTCCGACATCAGAATGGTCTCTCCCATCCAGAGAAGATCTTCCAACAGCCAATTGTTGATCTCGAAACATCTTACAGGGATTCTCTTGCACTTAGGGATTTCCTTTACCCATTGTTTCTATATGCACTGCCTTTATCATTTATCAGTTTCTCCTATCGCATTTGTTGTTTTAAACTGTAGAAAAATAATTATATTGAATACGATTGTTTGGGAGCAATAAAACCTTTACCACTCATGTGTCCACTCCCAGCGGACAAATTTGGGCCAATTAATTATTTATCTGAGCGGTAGGGGTTAAAGTAACTCAGTAACAATCGTTTTTCATCTCTCATGGCAACGCCATCTTCATTCAAGCAAACTATAATATCACTCAATTTTTCACTCAGCCCGCAGCCACCGTCGACACGCGAAATCGTTTAATTAATCGACCTACTCCTTAAACACCGTTTTTTCTGAACCTGCACAGCATATAATAGTTCTCTTATACTCCGTTCCTTTCACGGTTTTCAAACACGACATCTCAGCAATAGGAGCACGGCCTTGGACAAGCACCTGCATGATTATTGCACCTGCAAGAGAGATTGATGTTTGGATCGTATAATACGTATACGTATAAAGGTTGAAGACTGAACAGCGTGTATGCAATACTACTCTCCGTCGTCAAAGCGGTTGCATCTTACATGTGAACAGCGGGATGTGATTAGGTATCGCATGCGGCGGTTAATGCTCGTGCACTTGTTACCTTCCTCAGACGTTGCTCTTTACCTGCGATGCACCTGTAGTGGGAGTACTGGTCACCTGCTGGTTGATGTCTTTCAATGTCACCGGGGATTAAAACGAGCGGAAGCCTGCCTGCATGCATGTCGGTTGATGCTGTCATGGCCGACGTAAGAACCGGATATGTGGTGGATTATAACGAGGACGACAGTCTCCTTGTCTTCCTGTACAGACGGACAGATAGATAGACAGACAGCCAGACAGAGACAAACAGACAAACAGGCAAGCAGACGAACAGACAAACAGACAGACAAACAGACAGACAAACAGACAGACAAACAGACAGACAAACAGACAGACAAACAGACAAACAGACAAACAGACAGACAGACAAACAGACAGACAAACAGACAAACAAACAGACACACAGACAAACAGACAGACAAACAGACAAACAGACAGACAAACAGACAGGCAGACAGATTGATATACAGATAGGTAGACAGGCAGAAAAACAGACAAGCACGCGGTCAGGCGAACTGTCAGAAGACGAACAGAGAGACAGAAATGCAGACAGACAGAAAGGAAGATATAAAGACAGGCAGGGGCAGGCAGACAGAAAGGCAGGGAGACATACACTGAGACAGACAGACGGAATAAGAAGCAGACAGACTGTATGTCTGCAAATCGATTGTCGGTTCCTATGCCTCTCAAACTTTCTGTCTGTCTGTCTGTATCTGTCTCTTTTCTTTCTCTCCCCCTCTCTCTTTCTCACACACACACACACACACACACACACACAGACACACACACACACACACACACACACACAGACACACACACACACACACAGACACACACACACACACACTCTATCTCTCAATTTTCCATCATCATTTGCTTCTCCACAACTCCAACGACTCTCGTCTAGCTCAATCCTCTCAAAATTGCAACCCACTCAACGCCTACCATCCCTTCTAACTCCTCGGCTTGACCTCCCCGGAGTCTGACCTGGCACCTCGTAACGAGCAATCAACTTCGCTATTGCGTACATGATTTTATATAGCGCCCAAGCATAAGCTGGTATCCACGGACAGGCTTTTGTTTAGTGATTAGAAATTTCGAAGATGCAATTATGCAATGTAATTATTAGTCAGGCCATTTTAATGTCAACCGCCTTAGAACGATGCAATGTCATCTTGATCAATGCCGAAAGAGATTGTTCATTTGCCAGAAAACCAGTGATTTTTAAAGCTAATTTACTGGATGTATAGCGTGTGATTGTAATTGTAATTGTAATTGTAATTGTATTTGTAATTGTAATTGTAATTGTAATTGTAATTGTGATTGTGATTGTGATTGTGATTGTGATTGTGATTGTGATTGTGATTGTGATTGTGATTGTGATTGTAATTGTAATTGTGATTGTGATTGTGATTGTGATTGTGATTGTGATTGTGATTGTGATTGTGATTGTGATTGTGATTGTGATTGTGATTGTGATTGTGATTGTGATTGTGATTGTGATTGTGATTGTAATTGTAATTGTAATTGTAATTGTAATTGTAATTGCAATTGTAATTGTAATTGTAATTGTAATTGTAATTGAACACTTGTATAGCGCCGCTCACAGATTCAGTAGCGCTCCCGACCCAAAGTTAGCACTGTCGCTAACGAATAGTATAGTCTTCAGGCGCTTCCTAAACAGAGGGAGAGAGAGGCTGAGAAGTTCAAGACGTAGTTTATGTGGAAGACGGTTCCAGCAGGAGGGGCCAAGATAGGCAAAGCTCCTGGACTGGGCAGTAGCCCCACGCATGCGAGGAACAACAAGGAGGCCATTTGCTGCCGAACGAAGGGCAGAGCGACCGGGGAGAGTGGAGACCTGAATACAGAAAGAACGGAGGTAGGAGGGAGCAACCCCAAGAAGAGAATTGCGCATAAGTGTCAACATTTTGAACTCAATGCGTTGTGGTACAGGAAGCGTGTACAGGAAGAGTGTCCCGAATAAAGACTGAAATGTGGGAGAACTTGGGAACACCAGCAATTAGGCGAGCAGCAGCATTGAGTATTGTCTGAAGTTTAGAGTGGTTGAGAGAAGAAAGACCGGCGTATGAAGAGTTCCCAAAGTCAACCCTAGAACAGATCAAGGCGTGAACAAGCGTCTTAATAGCTTTAGTGGAAAGTGAATGACGGATGGTACGCAGCTGGCGAAGATGATACAGACATGTTCGCGAGACACGGTTAATATGGTGTGGTGCTGTGTCCGATTTTTTAAGGCGGTCGGGGTCGACCTGTAAGACGGAGTGTACCAGTTCGATCCTCGCCCGAGGCGGTTGATCTGTTGGGACCTTGAGGAAGTCATTCACTCACAGTATAGTTGCTCGATGTTTTGTCGCATGGTCATCGTGTGAACTCTGAAAGGATGGCAAACATAAGAAAATACATTAGTTTTGTATGATAACTGTGTAACGATCTTAGTTAATAATAACTGCAATAGTCTGTCTATTTGTCCATGGACAGTGGCGGCGCCAGGATTTCAGTTGGGTGGGGGTTGAATCTATTTATCCATGGAATGTATATGGCGTTCCTTCGGGATAGCTATTCAGATAACTATGCACAACCGAATAAAATCTGGTTATGGATATAAATGTAAAATTGTAGGCCATGCAATGCACTTTTGTCAATTCAAAATGTTTATAAAAAATCTGTTTCTCATTAAACCATAAGATAGCCATGGGTGGAGTTTATCAGGGGCTAGGAGGGACTAAGCCCCCAAGAAGGCCAAGAGTCATTTTTTAAACGTGTAAATGGTATCTTTTTTCTGGCTTAGCCTTCCTCTCAAGAAGGCACAGACTCAGACATTTTGGGGGAAAGGTTCTTAGTAATTTTCTTCGCCGCTGGAGTCTCAGTCCCGACAAATTTAGCCCCTCCAAGAACGGGAACCAAACTCCGCCCATGAAGATAGCTTAGGGTTCGTGATCGCTTTGCCTGCCGGAATTTCTCTTGTCAGTTGTACTTGGAGCGATCAATCTATCGACGCTGCGTTAATACCTGACTTCTATCGGTTTCAATACGTTAGGAGAAGTCCAACTCGTATCGATAATAATTATTGTGAACTGCTTGGTATTTTTCTACTGCTTTGGAAGTCTAGATTCTGAAATTGATTTACAGCTAAGAACAGCTTGCAATTTCATTTTTAATCACAATTCATTATACTGAACGCATGTATAAACAGCAGAAGTGATCTCCAAAAATGGATTATAATTAGACTAGGAATTTTATTTTTAGCTGCTAATTATGGCTCATGGGTGCGTGTAAAAATCATTGAAGTGATCTCGAAAATGATTATTATTTGGAGGACCGCTCTATTTTTAATCGCCTTTTATGGCTGAATGCATGTAAATATCATAGAGATGATTTCCGCAATGATTAAAATCAACGGAAAAACAAGTGACAAATGGGTTCAGAGTTTATCAAAGACACGAGTTTCTGTAGCGATACCATTGAGGACGTTAAAGGGACGTGTTGCGTCGGAATTGCCGCCGGTGTCACGAAATAGAATGACCCAAATAATTGTATCCCCCCAGATAAAGAGAAACTGAAAAGTCACTTCTGCGGGTAATTTTTTTCTCAAATTAACCTCCATTTGCATAGTTTTGATAATAACCACTAACAGCTGTGTTTATTCCACCTAGCTAACGTCGTTTGCCTTGCTTTTAGAACACGTAGAACATATAGAACACTTAAGAACATTTAGAGTCGCTAACCAAATTCGAGTTGCCTTGCTTTGAACATTACTTAGCGCACTTACAGTGGTGTGAAAATTATTTGAATCAAGCCCGATTTATGTATGTATGTATGTATATATGTATGTGTGTATGTATGTACGTGTGTATGCATGTGTGTATGTGTAGTAGAGGAGAGTCTCTTGTAGTGTCGGAGGGTCACTCAATTGTAGCGGCGGATGGTGTTTAGGTCGTTGATGACTATGCATTCGAAAACCACAAACTATAAGTAAGCAGATCAGTTGCTTAAAAACATACATTTCCGCGCTTGATTCTAATAATTTTCACACCACCGTAAAACAATTAGAATCTCTTTAAATTTCGCTCACAGTATGAATGTATTAATCGCGTTTCCAAGAATTCTTCGCTTTGGGACATAGTCTAATAGTTTATCCCCCAGGTATTCTATACCCAGTATATTCCATCCGGGGCAGAGATTATCTCATCCCCCGGATAGTTTGAGGGGGGTAGAATATCCCGCCACACCGGAAAAGCGTTTCCCTATATGGCTCCGTCCCGAATTCTATTTCTGTACTAACGGTAGTTATACGACCCGGTATCGGTTTAATTGGCTGAAGTCAGGACTCGTGCGTCCTATTTCAACCCGAGAGTAAATTGTGTCGTTCTCTGAAACCGGTTTCATTTAATGCCTTTGTTATTGGTCAACCAGAGACTATGGATTGACGCTGGAAAGACGTCGGTGATCTATGGCGTATCGTGGACTTTCTGACGCTGTGCACAACAACTGCCCTGCGTGAAGACTCTGCTTGAAGGAGTAATTATCGTAAGGCGATTTAACAGCGCAGATTGCGAAGTCGCTATTATAGAGAAGAAAAGGTTGCTGTTGGCTACACATGTATGCGCTATAAAAGTCAATGACGGCCAAGTGACGTTTTGAAAAGATGTGTCGTTGACTAGACTTTATTGACTCCAATGCAGTTTATCCATTTCAACCATTTTCGATTCGTTTTAACATGTTTACTACTCAGCACGGGAGCATCACAATCCATTATCATGCACGTAAAGCATTATTTTAGAGGAAACTGATACACGTAAAGAACTTTTCTAAGCGTATAGATCGAGAGGGCGTGGGTGTGAGCGTGCGTGCCTGCGTGACTGATTGATCGATAGTTCGATATTTTCATTTAGAATATTGATGTGTGGATCAAATGGCAGAGGAAAAGACACAATATTTCCAGTTGTAAGGGAAAGTGATGAGACATGCACGAGAGAAAGACACAGATAGACAGACAGATAGACAGACTGGTAGATAGACAGATAGACAGACAGATAGACAGACAGACAGACAAATAGACAGACAGACAGATAGACAGACAGATAGACAGACAGACAGACAGACAGATAGACAGATAGACAGACAGACGAGAGATAAACAGACAGACACACAGACAGGCAGCTAGACGGACAAACAGACTTTCGGTTGATTTCTCATAAACTTATCGTCCCATGTAAACACATTTTCTTCACCGTATAATAATAGATCACAGATCACTGATAGGTACAATCAGAAGTCGGCAAAGAAAATGGATTGGCCACATAATGAGAGGAGAATCTATGCTAAGAATTATCATCGAGGGTAGAATGGAGGGCAAAAAGACAAGAGGAAGACCAAGAATGATGTTACTAGACTGGATGATGACGGACGGATATAAGAACCTAAAACAGGAGGCTCAACATCGCGAAGAATGGCGTCGTTGGACATACGAACCTGCCTGAGGGCAGAGAACCAAAAGAAGAAGATAATAATAGCGAATGATTTAAATTTCTCATCGAATTTTCTTTGTCCTCTTCCCTCTGTCTACCTCATCGATTCCAATCTCAGTTTCACAATGACATTCTGGAAGACAACGTCTGTTATTTAGAGTGGCCTGAAAGACGCGTGGTGGCCTGTCTTCGTCAATTGAGACACACTGCAGCGTTGAAGACAACGAGGACGACGACGACGATGATGATGGCAATGATTATGATGATGATAACGATGATGATTATGATGATGATGATTACGATTATGATGACGATTATGATGATGATAATGAAGGCGATGACGACGATGATCATGATGATGGTGGCGATGGTGATGGTATGATACCTTTAACAAAGCTAAAAACAATAGTGATAATAGTAGCGATAGTGCTTGTTTGTTTGTTTTTGCACTTGTTATAGCGCCCCTTCAAGTTCTCTACTCAGAGGCGTTCCCGATTACAGAGCGGACACTGCATCGGATTTCCACGACTAAGCGCTGAGCAATTGCGGGTGAATGACTTGCCCAAGGTCCCTACGCGGTGAATTGAGGTGGATTCGAACCTACAACCCTTCGGCTGCAAAGCGACGAACATACGCACTACACCACCGCGCCCCAGGATGGTAATAGTAGTAGTAGTGGTAGCAGTGATAATAATAATAATCATGATGATGATAATAATAATAATAATAATAATAATAATAATAATAATAATAAGTGCTAATAATAATGATAATGATAATAATAATAATAATGATAATAATAATAATAATAATAATAATAATAATAATAATAATAATAATAATAATAATAATAATAATAATAATAATAATAATAATAATAACAACAACAATTTATATTGTGCCTTATGACACAGATATACAATTATACATGTAATGGCTTCGCATCAATAACTATTTAGGTCAAATCCCAATGCGTCTGTTGACCCCAATATAATTTATATCAGGTCATGATCTGGCCTAGTAATTTTGCGCAACAATCAAGTCTTCAGCACTTTGCCCGGACCAACCAGTTCATCCACCGAGATCGCTAAGTATGATAGACGATGACGATAATTTAGTGGACGATAAAACCGGATTCAAACGCAACACAATGCATTTTCCAACATCCGGAACAGCTGCATCTGTCTTCCGCATTGTCGACGGCCAACGTTGCCACTCTAAAATTAAAAAAAAAACAAGTTGGAGGGTAAAAAACCCAAGAAACCCTAAGTTAAGCAAATCTTCCGAAATGCCCAGAATTTCCCGAAAAATTCCTGAATTTCCCACAAATCTTCCGAAAATTTCCCGAATTTTCTGTCCGAAAAATCTGGCGACCTTTTTTAGGCATCCGGCACAAATCTTCCGGAAAATGTCCACAATTTCCCGAAAAATCTTAAAAAATGCCCGAAAATGTCAAAAAATCCCTTTTTTCCGTCGAAAAAAACCCCAATAAAAAACCCAAGTTCGTCCCAAAAAAACCCATTTCCCAGGTTCGGATAAAAAAAACACAAGATCTTGTGAAATGACCCAAGGAGTGGCAACGCCGGCGACGGCTTCACCTACTGACGTATCAGCCGTGACGCGGTCAGGATAAGCCTCTGACGGAATCTCGGAGCAAACTCGGGTCGTTGACCTCATAAAGGATTGTTCGCCGCGTTCTGTTTGCTCTCGGGGTTGGCTCGAGATCGCAAACAGAGGAACGTGATCCGCATACGGTGATTAGTATAAAAGCTTGTCCTTGCATCATCTCCTATATACGGCTGTTTGGAGGGCTGCTGATTGGGCGCATCCCAGTTGTGTTCCGAAGCTACTCCGGTGTGCTCGGCGCGTGCATATAGCGCAAGAATGGCACTCGGTGCGTTTAATTCACTTATAAAACGCACTTAAATTAAACCAGTTTGCATAGTCATGTATGTAGAGCTTTTGACTGGTATGCACTCTAAATGCGCCAAATTAAGCCTCCGAGCGCATGCGTACTTGCATGCATTCACACACACACACACACACACACACACACACACACACACACACACACACACACACACACACACACACACACACACACAGAGTTGAGTTTGCGTAGCTACATGCTTGCACACTTGTATGCATGATGCACACATACTCACACGCCTATGCACATCCGCATTTATTTACTTAGTAATTTACCTACTTTGCTGATTACTTACCTACATTTTTCGAATAATGACAATGCATCCTACCTTCTCGCGCCCATCAGATGCATAATAATGCACTGTGATCAAGTGATCATAATTATTATAGCCTGTTGACTCGTGCGCACTCGGGAACCGATAGAACGTGCGCTCAACAGCTCAAAACCTAGACGGGAGTGTGCTCTTTGAAAGCAGGAATGCCACTCATAATTTTCTCCACCTAGATCTAGTTTTTCGGTCTTGTCTAGGTTTCTAAATTCTAGGTTTTTTCTCAGTATCAGATCTAGCTATTTGCCACTCACTGCGGTTTCCAACTTTTTTTACATGAAATAGATTTTTAGGTTAAAATGCACAAAAGACGTGAAAAGTCGAAAACTTGTGATATTTTGACAATTTTTTTAAATTTTGGAGTGAAAGACTAAAAAAAGTCATCAGAAATTTAATGGGAAACAAATTAACAACTTCTGGTCGGATGACTAAAAAAAGAAGAAAAGGTCGCCAGAAAATTCAAACCGGAAAAATCCACGTATTTTCGGGAGAAAGTCTCAATCTAGTCTTTTCTAACCTTTTTCGGCCGGATCTGACCTTTTTCTATATAAATTCAGAGTGGCATCAATGTTTGAAGAGAACCGAGTACCGCAAACGAATTGAACGACGATTCGCAAGTAAGAACCGGGTTAATGGTGCCAGCGTCTTATGCTTACGCCCGGGTCTCTGTATATGTGTGTATAATGGCTGCTTTTGTAGAACTATTTTACAGTGGGTACATAAGAAAGTAATCGGCTCAGTGGACGATTCGGCTTGTGCGTGGCTTTTGTTGGTGTAATAATTATTGAGAATGTCTACGGTGTCGGTATTTTCATCGATGGTAATTCGAGTCATAGCGAGGTCAGAGCGTCTGGCAAGAACCGTTAAATCCTTGCAGAATAATCTGAAGCCATTTCAGTTGGGGCTTCTCTGCGAAAATCTCGAAGCTTATTATTTTAGTATGTTCTCTTTAAGACTGTTCTCTTTAGCCGTGGTTGGGTCGGGAGCGCTTCTGAGTAGCTACACCCTTGAAGAGGCGATATATAAATAGGTGAAATGAATGAATAAAATAATGAATGTTAGTTTCCTTAACAGTCTATCGATGCTGATGCTATTGTCACTGGACTATTTGTAGGTGTATCGTGTGTGTGTGTGTGTGTGTGTGTGTGTGTGTGTGTGCTTTTTGAGATGATGATGTTCTGCGGCTTGTTTGTTGTTTTTTGTCTCGCAATAGTATTATACTGTTGCACTTGTGTGTGCAATAGAAAATAAATTAATTCAAATTCATAAATAAATTCAGAAGTGTAAAAATTATTTGAAAACTTCATTTTTATTTAAAAGAATAAAACTTAGTTTAAAACTTTCAAATTATAACTTCACCGTAGTTGATTCTGAAGTTGTCGTGTAGCCTACTATCATTGTTTTCACTTTTCCACCATTGTTATCCCAAGCAGTTGATTTCCTGCATGTTGTTTCTATTGTTTATCCGCAAGAAATCACGCCATTAGAGTTCGCGTGAGGATGTCCGACAGCGAAGGAAAGTTCGACAGTCGTAGCTGCTTTTACTTCCTAAATCATGAGAGTTAAATCAGTTAATGTAGTCTACACGTTATTTTCGAATACAGTGCTGCTCTAAAGCACTTTTGCAATAATTTTGTTTTTATCTAGAAAGTTTCCCAAAATAATAAGCCTAAGCTTAATGAGCTAATACACGCACTTTGTTGTGTCTTACTCGAATATTATTAATTTTTAATAGTTTTGCAACAAAATTCAAAAGGAAGTCGTTTGAATGTTTAATTATGTCGTCTTGCAAATCAACGAAATGAAAAACTTCTTCTGCGAAAAGTTCTTTCCTCGATGGACAGAAAGTGAATTTCCTGATGGAGTGTTTATCTTAAACAGCGAACGAAACAACCTTGCTTTTCACGGAAACCGTCTTTCAGGCTCCATTTCAAAGCAGCTTCCACGAAAGTGCAATAATTATACCTCAGAAACTCCCCAGGGGGAAGGAATTTCACAGGCGACTCCTCTGTGGGACACCTCGACTTTTCTTCATCGCTTCTCGTTTCTTGGCCGCTACAACTAATTTCATTTTAACGACCTGTCTGTCAACCGTCAAGGTACGCGAGACGCCCTGAAACACGGAAACCGAAATTGCAATTCACTCAGTCTGGGATGCATTCGCTTGAAACGGCGAAAAAACGTTCAGACCGTGTATAATGGGGTGGACAGTAATTGGTCAGATCGTGATCGATGGCACTACAACGGCCGGCATCGTTGGTCAATTATTGGAGGTCGGTCAATCAGTGCCTGTTCTTATAGACTCGCCTCACCGGTGAAATGCACGACCATCACACCGTACATCGCATACATGTACATGTGCACTGTATTATAGTATAGACACACAGGCGCACAAGAGAGCTCACATTGTACGCCCGTGTATGCTAAAACAATAGATTGAGTAAGTTACGTATAAGCGAAGTTCGGTAATCGTAATTACAACACGTCTAAACAATACAATACAATGCAATACAGTACAGTACAATACAATACAACACAATACAATACAATATACAATACAGTACAATGCAATACAATACAATACAATGCAATGCAATGCCATACATTACAAAACAATACAATACAATGCAATACAATACAACACAATGCAGTACAATACAACACAATACAATACAACACAATGCAATGTACATGTAGCTGCAATTTGGTATTGTTCTTCCTACAAAGCTCTGAAGTGCGCACAATAAGCATCGACAAAGCAATTGAGAGTGAAACTCCGCCACTGGTTGTTCTCTGCCAGTGCCAGTCCCATGCCTGGATAAAAGAGGAGGGCAACACTAATCATCTTAGATATGGCAGTGTCGTTAAGCATGACATTGTGACAAGCAATTGAGAGTGAAGGACTTACTCAAGGTCCGTATACACTATACCCAGTAAGTGCGTTGGACGAGAATCGAACCCGAACCCTCCGCGTTACAGGTCGACCACTCGAACCATTCGTTATTCAGGATCGATCAGAGGAATTCTGGACCTCTGGGCAGGCAGAGAGAGACAGAGAGAGAGAGAGAGAGAGAGAAAGAGAGAGAGAGAGAGAGAGAGAGAGAGAGAGAGAGAGAGAGAGAGAGAGAGAGAGAGAGAGAGAGGGAGTTACAGACCCATAGACTATCTTCAGGCTTCGTGAGAAAACCTTTTTTAAAGAAACATTTAAATAACAAAAGGATCGTAACGACCTGCGATGTAATATCTGTCAGCCTCTCTCTAACTATGATTTAATTCCGTTGTTAGATGTAAGTTTAAAATGGCCGTATAGTTATAAAAGTCGGTAATGCTATCATTTAAACAGGGATATATACTGTACTTGAGCTTTGTATTTATAACCTTTTTTTAACTATATTATATGCTCAAACTATATTCCATGCTCAAACCGTGCCTCTAAAAGTCTCCGGGTACCTTTGCCTCATATCCTTCTTGGCGGTTCTGGCGCTATATACTTAGCACTACTTAGCATGCAAGATGCAGGGCGCCAGAGCGCAGCGCTAAGTCTGAGGTGTTGCCAATAAACATCAGGCTGAGGTTCAGGTACGAGGTTTATTTATTAGAAGCACCCCTTCAAGATTACCTGCTAGGAATCGCTGCAAACCCAACCTCCGCTAAATAGGACAGGCTTTTAATCATAGATGTAAAAAAAGATGGAAACGGATTTAAAAAACGACAAAGCACTGCGCAGCCTTGTGGAGTCCCGCGAGCTATAGTGACACAAAGCTCAGAACAGATGAACAAAGGGAAAGTCGGGGTTGCAATGGGTATTCAAGGTGGAACAGTAATTTTCTCGCAGGTAGGCCTATACAGATGGGAGGGAGGGCTGAACTTTCGATGACCTGGTATGACCTCGACCGCCAGATCCCAGTTGTATTTCTCCGGCGAACCCAAGCAGCTCCGGGCAATCATGAGAATGAAAAGCAGCGGAGACGAGCAGAACAAAGATTGGCAGCGACGTTGTTGATTAGCCGAGAAAAAATATCAAAGGGTCCTTGGCGACAATTGGCAGCTGCGGCACAAAGAACGGCCGGTCAAGCACACTGTTCTCTTTTTAACTCGATCCGACAAACCTTGATCAAATTGCCACTGTTCTTGTCACTGTTCTTGGGACATCGGTTTAGATAGCTACATCGACCGGAGCGAACGTCCCTTGCGTCTTTACACGAGCGGTACCCGATTCGTCTCCCGATGTTGCATAGCGGAGATCGGAATGCTTTCTGGCTAATTTGGAGAGGTTGTAGTTTTCAGTGTATAACGGCATTGTGTGGTAACATGGATGTTTAGTGTTGCCCACCTCCTTCGTGAAGTCTTGGGACTGGTTCTTCCATAGAATGAGAAGTGGCTGAGTTGGTTAAAAATGAATCATACGGTCCTTATACCGGGACGTTAATTGGCGTGGCGTCTATTCATATGAACAGCGGTTGTGAAGGATAGGCCTATCACCAGAGCAATTAACAAGAAATTATCTGCAGAATATCGTATACGCAAGTCATGCTATATTATATACCAGAGGCGAATCCAGGGGGGAATCCGGCTATGGTCCCCATTCAAAAAGTGCATGGGACGTGCCCTCCCCCATTTGGTTTCAACAAGCCATTAAATCAATGCAGCGGGAGAGAAAAGCAGGATACTAGAGAGGCCATTACTCCCATTACTCCGACCATGATATGATGACTGATGACTAAAAAGGTCATAAACTATTTTGGCGGCTAAAACGATATCTTTTTCTTGGCAATTGGACGAATGCTTAAAAAAAGATAAAAGGTCGTCAAATTTTTCTGTCCCCCAAGACCGAACATTTTGCCCCCCTTCAAAAATTTCTGTATCCGCCCTTGTTATATACACTTACTCATTTTTACCAACAGTTTCTGCCGAATGGAAGGTTGAACCAACCTTTGAGATGGTACGCTCAAAGTGCAAACGCTATAACTTACGAATCATAATTGGATATAATATTATTATTATCTGAAGATATCCTATACAAACCAGCATCATTCTACAGTAGGATAAATCGTATTCTAGAAATTTCTAAATCGGCGACCGTTTTGTATGGAGAAGTGAAGAGAAGTCCCGAGTGCACACAGGTTGCCGACGGAGTCCGCGCAAAGAGCTTCAATTAGACATTACACTAAATAACAATAATGTGCACCCAGTAGCCTATAAAGCATTATCAACGTAACGCTGCTTCGCGAACGCATAGGTTTACGCAATTCTCCTCCTCAGCTTCGTTAACCGGCGTGCCAGAGCTATGCGCCCCGGCCCACGTCCGTCCCACGTGACCAAGTAAAAAACCGGTGTGTGTGTGAGCATTGCTGCGATCGGATGTCTCCTACTTCCGGTTCTAATTAAATGGACACCAGATGTCGACAAGCGGATTGAAATGGATTTTCCGCACGTCAATGGAGGTATTAGCAATCACTATAAAGTAGACGGTGGGGCTTAAGTCGACGGCTTTCCGCAGAGATGCTCCAAGCCCCCAATGACGCTCGAGGTCTAACTTACTTCCGCACTTCAGGCTTTTATATACCAAGACCATTTTTACTGCCACGGGCCTGGAAATTGATATAGCGCCCTAGGTAACCTTGTCGCCAACTATACTAGCTCACTGCAGGATAACGGCCGCAAGTGTTTGCAAAGATTACTGTGCATATAAGTGAATAATAATTTAATATATCACTAATATATTATGATACATAGGCTATATTATATTATATAAGTGAATTATATAGACTATGCCATATATAATATATAGTATAATAATATAGCCTATATATACATATAACTGTACATATAAGTGAATTATATAGGCCTACTCTAATATCACTTGTATATAATACGTGTATCATATAAGTGAATTTTATATATGTATATATATATGCGACTATAGGTTTTATGATGTAATCTAATCATTAAAACTGCATCAGAAGTCTTCATATAAGCTTACTCTGCTAGATTTGTGCATAATATTCTATGGCATCAGCTTTCATAAACCTATAGGTCATCATAACCTTCTCGCGACAAGCCTGCATGCTCTCGAACCTTTTGTACTTTCTTTTGTACTTTCTTTTGTACTTTCTTTTGTACTTTCATATGTACTTTCTTTTGTACTTTTCTTTGTACTTTATTTTGTACTTTCTCTTGTATACTTTCTATTGTACTTTCATTTGCACTTTCTTTTGTACTTTCTTTTGTACTTTCTTTTGTACTTTTTTTGTTCTTTCTTTGTACTTTCTTTTGTACTTTCTTTGAACTTCGATTACAATGCTTGATGAACTAAACGAAGTTCTCTGATTTTCGCTTTGGAACATATATACATGTACCATGGCTGCAGCGGAACGAAATTTTTGTCAGACTCAAGGGCAATGGTCGCAATCTCTGATTTCTAAAGCCCTGCTTTCATGAGTCGCACGTAAAGATGAAGTGTATAATTATACAGCTCGAAGCGTATATCATCAGCTTATAGACGAGAGGGTCGGATGGTTTATTGCTTTGCACGTAAAACTTAAAGAGTTGCACATGTCGAACCGACGAGCACACGCAACGCATAAAACATGTATATACTTCCGCGTCCAAAACGATTACTTTGAAGGCGACCGCCTTGAGATGTTGGATGCTTACAGTATGGTCGTCTTTGAATAAACGAAAACATTACTCCTTCGGGCACATTGCTTCTTTTAAGAAATTTTTATAGACCCTAACTGCACTTCCCCTTCTCTAGCTTCCATCGAATTCTCTGCGGTAAAGTAGTTCAGAACTCCCGATCGGACGACGACCAGAAACATTTTAGGCTATTTTTAACTGCACAAGATGCTTTTACAGCAGCTGTACAAATTCATTTGGAGTAGGGATTCCAGTTTTGTGTACAGCTGCACACTAAAAAGTCTCGCTCGAATCTTTGGACATTCGGTTCGGGTTGAATTGGCCCCAGTTAGGAAATAAAAGCAGGACTTGTATATTTTATATTGTTGGAGTCAAATGTTTCCACCGCTCACAACGGGACACCAAAAGATGCGTGCAGCTACGAATATGATATTTGGCCCGCTTAGTGCTTTCTAGTGGCGGTACGTCTGCTATAGTCACGTCCTATGCTGTCGCCGTGAGGGTTGGGTCATGGACCAGCGGACCGTGACCTTCCAGGCTTTTCCATCCGAGGAGCGACCCGATCTCCATGGGATCAAGGTCATGGAGTCGTCGGGTCTTTTTCCGTCCCTTCCGACAACAAACCCCAAATGGAATTTAGTTTGTTTCTCTGCCAGTCTGTATATTTGTCCTTTTCATTGTTCTTCTGTCGCAACAAAGAAAACGTTTCCTTGTTCTTCTGCCTCAACAAAGAAAACGGATTGGTTGACCTTTGTCTACTGCGTTGCTCGTGTTAATCCAATATGGCGTGTCAGTAATACAATCTCTTAAGATGTTTAGTCTCAGGGCTGTCCGTCCGTATACGCCTAAGTCTATTTCTCTGTCTTTCTATCTTCTTCTTTGTCTGTCTTTCTGTCTGCTTGTCTGCTTACATATCTGTCATCGTGTCGTTTTAGTTTCAGTTGCAGATATATTTTAGTTATATTTTCAGTTATTGGTTACCGTTATTTCATTTTGTTTGGGTTACAGCTTTATATAGTACTAATCTGAGTTGGGTCGTAAAGGTTCGTCAGCCACTCATTAACGTGAGTAGAGCAGGGAGGAGACCCGACCGACGACCCCAATTGGGGCGTAGACTCGGAACCGACCTGAGCTGGCGAATCAAAGTCCACCGTGCCCACCTTCTCGTGGTGCGACCTGTTAGTAGCCTCTCCGTAAAGAGGGTGAACGAACGGGCACGGATGGCAAACGGGCGGATGGCAATGGCAAACCACCCCTTATCTACTGCCAAGAAAACAGTCATGAGGTGATACATCATGACTGTCGCCAGAGCTCCAAGAGCTGACGGCACCAGGTGACCAGATGAATCTGAGTTATAGTTACAATTATTGCTGTTTTTTTTAAATGTTTTTAGTTACTAATCGTTTTCATTAAGGCTAGCGAAAGTGTCTATATATTCGGCAGCTGTGAATATGGCGTCGATTTAGAAACGTTTTCAAAACAACCGAATTTTAAAAATGCACAGTTACTACTGCATGATTAATTCTCAAAATCAAAATCATTGGCGCAAAGAGACAACCGGGATGTCAATAAAATACATG
>OX457050.1:11604025-11696525 GCA_949752735.1 Lumbricus terrestris | reverse complement strand
ATATTTAAATAGCTAGCATGATAATTTATTCATTATTCAGTGCTGCTAATATACACAAAGTGCACTATATATTTAAATAGCTAGCATGATAATTTATTCATTATTCAGTGCTGCTAATATACACAAAGTGCACTATATATTTAAATGGCTAGCATGATAATTTATTCATTATTCAGTGCTGCTAATATACACAAAGTGCACTATATATTTAAATAGCTAGCATGATAATTTATTCATTGCTCGGTGCTGCTAATAATTATACATAAAGTGCACTATATATTTAAATGGCTAGCGAGATAACTTGATAAGTAAGTAAGCAAGTAAGTATACACTTTGATTCTCAATGCATACCGCATTCTGTGTTACAAATGACATTATTCATACATGTAAGCAAGTATACATTCCCTTTTTGAGCTATGCCCACACCCTGGGACTCTGTATACCAGGATCCTTCCTTATTAAACTTAGAGTCGCTCTTTTTGGGCGCGCTGAAGTAAGGAGCGCCTCTGAGTAGTTTTTTCCTTGAAGGGGCGCTATATAAATATCCGAATGAATAATAATTAAATGAGAATAATATATAATCAGAATAAACAGGATACGAATAAGAAAGGTTCTTCGAATTCGATCGTCAGCCACCGAGAGCTTTCCATAATTAGCCTATATCGTGTGCCTTTGGTCGAATTAAAGAAGCGTTCCGTCTGCTTTATTGGAGAAAGTATAAGCTTAATGGAACAGCACGAGTGCAATATATATTTAAATGTTCAGAGTTACGCACAATTGAAGCAAATAGTGCCTCATCTGAACTACCGCATACGAATGCATGCCTGGGCAGAGGCATGCATACATGCGTAAATGTACAGGTGCGCCAAAAAAGACCCCATTAGATTTTTTGCCAATATCTTGGCTAAAACTAAGAATTTCGAAATGAAATTTTACAATCTTAAAGACAATTCATATTTTGAATCGTCAAAAGACTGTGGGTGGCCTCACTGAAAGTGGTATAACTTTTGTTGGGTTTGAAATATTTTCATGAAATCTTGCTATCATGTGTAAATATGAATTGTCTATAAGCCGGCAAAATTTCATTTTGAAATTCTTACTTTTGGTCAGGATATTGGCAAAAAACCTAGGGGAGTCTTTTTTTGCGCATCCTGTATATAAGCATTAATTTGATAACATCCAAATATCCGTGTAAAGATGCACTATGTATGTGTGGCACTTGTTATAGCGCCCCAGATATATTCAGTAGCGCTCCCGACTACAGCGCGGACACTGAATCGGAGTTTCACGCCGATGCGCTGAGTCATTGCTAGTGAAGGACTTGTCCAAGGTCCCTACGATGCGGTTTGATGTGGATCAGAACCTGCAACTCTCCGGCTTAAAGGCAACGTACATACCCACTACACCACCGCGCCTCGCATATAGGGAATAATGTCTACGTGTTTTGTCTGGATGTCTGGGCACGAATTATATTATCTTCGTGATATTCTGCACCTAAATCGTTAGGCTTTATATAAAAAGACAGAAACCGTTTCCGTAAGCTAAGCATAATCTATTATCTGGCTTTATTCATATTGCGTTTGAGAATGGCTTCTCTCAATGGCTATTAATCCACACGCTCGAAATAGAGTCCTATGGCCTGAACTTCTAGCCCAATTGTTCATTGAAAATAGCAATAAAGTACAATTATACCGACGCAAAACAACCATTAGACCTCTACGGTCAATTGCATGCATCGAAAATTCGACATTCGCGTGTCTGCGGGTACACATTGGCGGAAACTCTCCCGAGCATCGCTCTACATACGAGGAACATCCCTCTTCAATCATAACATCGAGCTGCACAATTTTGGAGACAATCATTCAGTAGGCATTGTTTTAGTAGTATACTGCACATGCATGTAGTATGTGCACGCAGATACTACATGCGTGTAATACACCTGGAAATTCATTTTGCTCTCGTCTAAAGCCGTTAACATGTAGCATACGCATACACACGCATAGACACACAGCACACGCACACACAGCACACACACACACACACGCACGCACACGCACGCACACGCACGCACGCACGCACACGAATATACATAATATAATATATTAAATATGAATATGGTGCAATATACAGCGGCGGATCCAGGGAGCCAATCCGACCGTGCTCCCCCCATTTAGAAATTTCTTTATTTTTGACCAGCTATTTTGCTCGGAAAGTAGACGTGGCCCACCCCCATGAGTAGTTCCGTAGGCCTTTGGCCCTCCTTCGAAATTTTTTTTATCCGCCCTTGGCAATATATATACATATAATTTATATATATAAATGTATATATGTATATATATATACTAATAGATACACGTATAACAGTCATGCAAAAATATTCTACATAGCTATGGGCACTATATAAGTATATATATAAAATTATATATGGCCTGCATAAAAGCCACAATGTCATGCTCCGCTCTACAGGTACTTGGAATCGGAGCACTAGAATATTTTGTTGGTCGCCGGAATCCATCAGGAAACCATGGCCGCTAATGATCCACATTTCGAAGCATTTTCTCAACCACGAAAATATACGGCTGCGTCAAGTCAGATGGGTTCTCGTGTAAGATGTCAAATGCTTTGCTACCGGGAGACCAGAGATACCGGTATCTATTATAAGGAGGCAGAATATTATCCTCTAAGACGGGTTTCGTTAAAATACGCATATGATTATATGTAGAATAATTGTACATGCATGTTGTCAGACATTTGTTCACGTGACAATAATATTATGTACAATAATGTATTGTGCATATCTGTGTGGGTATGTGTGTGTATGTATGTGTGTGTGTGTATGTGTATGTGCAAGTTATAGATTTACAGTACGTTACGTGCACAAGCTGAGTTTATTTATTATAGTAAGCCTATAACTCATAATTATATAAATAATGCATGTCGGTTGGTCAAGACTAGTGGTAAGCTACATATCATGACCGTCATGATCCGTTTAGAAATCCAATGATATGTCTAATTTTATTATGCTATTATATTTATGTATTATACATAGGTTGAATTTTTTGTGAGACCGTTAGCCATGATACATTTAGCCTTGTTGAATCGAAGGATATATGAAGCGACCGAATTTATTGAGAACCTTCTTAGCTGCTGTCATGAGTGGTTCATGCGCTGCAGGTCAATGCTGGTTGTCATGCATGGGTCAATTGACCGGTCAGGGACTGGCCAATGCGCAGGTCAATTTATTGATCAGTATGTATATATTTATATGTATATATATATATATATAGTCAACGCGCTTGTCAATTTTATTGGTCGGCGCAACTGGTCAGTGCATTGGTCAATTAATTGCTCAATTCACCGATCAATTCCCCTGTCAATTCACTGGTCAATTTAGTGGTCAATTTGCTGGCCAATGCGTTTTCAATTCACCAAGCAATTCACCTGTCAAATCACTCGCCAATATACTGATCATTGATTTTGTCGATTCATCAATCAATTCACCTGCCAAATCACCGGTCTATTTATTGGACAACCTGTCAAATCACTCGTCAATTCACTGGTCAATGCTGTAATCGCGGACCCCAAATTAAAATTAGTTATTGAGGATCAACAGTGGACACTGAACTTCATTCGAGTCTTGTGCGAGTGAGCTTGTGTGTGCGTGCGTTTTGATAATTTGTTGTTGTTGTTGTTGTTGTTGCTTTTGTTGTTGTTGGAAGCAAAGCCAGTGATTGTTCAGTTTATTTTCGGTCTTTAAGAAGACGACGAGTAATGAATATTGATGCACTGCGTCTCAGTTGCGGACATCCGGGGCATTCACGCCACCGCATGCAGCCGTCTAAATGGCCGTTTTATTTCGTCATTGTTTGTCCCACTGTCTTGTTTGTTTGTCTGTCTGTTTGTATGTCTGTGTCTGTCTGTCTGTCTGTGTGAATGTCGATTTGTCTGGTGTTTTTTGTCTGTAATAGGACTTGTCTGCTTTACTCTGCTATGTCTGTCTGTCTGTCTGTCTGCGAGCTATGTATCTGTCTGTGTGTCTGCGTCTGCGTGTGTGTCTGTGTATCTCTCTGTCTGCGAGTCTCTTTGTCTGCCTGTGCGTCTGTGTCTGTGCGTTTGTGTATGTGCGTCTGTCTGTGCGTCTACGTGTCTGCGAGTGTTTTTGTCTGTCTGTGCGTCTGTGACTACGCGTCTGTGTGTCTATTTCTGTGCCTGTCTGTGTCTGTCTGTAACTGTCTGTGTTTGGCCGCGTGTCTGTCTATCTGTCTTTCTATCTGAGTGCCTGTAGTATACATGCATGTCTATGTGTCTATGTGTTTGTTTGCCCGTCTGTCTACTGTCCCCTAAGTCAAGGAATCGACTTTATGAGCACATATCCTACAAATGGCGCATTATCCTACGTCGACTAACAATTCATTTGAATGTTTGGGATTTATTACTTCAGCCCGTCATTGACCTATTCCTTTTTGTTTATAGGCTATGTATCTTTATCAAAAACGCATATACACATACATGCATGGAAATGAGGTATATAACTATAGGCTATATATGTTTATGTATGATGTGTATATATATATATATATATATACATAAGCATTTTTGCATGAATGCATATATACAATGTTGTAGCCTACATAGTTACTTGCATAAATATATATAGCCTATATCTCCAATGTCAACAGGGCATTGTTATCAAGAAGCAAATTGGCGTGTAAACATGGAATTCTCCTCTACTGTATCCATTCATTTTGACATTAATGAGGGAGCCATAGAAACAACACGGTTCGATACACCACGCAAGGCACAGTCGACCATGATAAATGTTCAGGTGAGCACAGATATCGCAAAGATTTCTGGGTCAATTGGAGGAGGGAACGTAGGCAGGCAATGAAGCATACAGATAGACATTTAACTGGAGAGGCAGAACTACAGACATATTGAGATACAAAGGAAGGAAAAGAAGCACAAATACAAGGCACATGGAAATAATGAGATGCATGCGCGGATAGAGAGACAGAGAGAGAGAGAGAGAGAGAGAGAGAGAGAGAGAGAGAGAGAGAGAGAGAGAGAGAGAGAGAGAGAGAGAGAGAGAGAGAGAAAGAGAGAGAAGTAGGCAAAACTTGCAATTAATGCAAACTTATAGATAGAGTGAGAAGCAAATAATATAGGCTATTGCTGGCCTACGTGAGAGAAAACATATAAACGAGATAAATGAACCAACAAAGAAACAGAGAATTATGATTAAATAAAAGTAGTTAAACATAGAATATGATTAATTAAAAAATTAAATATAGATTATCATAAAATAAACAGTTAAACATAGAATAACGATGAAAAATAAAAAGTTAACGAGAGAATACGATTGAACAAGCAGTTGATCTGTTTAACTGCCTAGTCTCTCGTTAATTTTGTATTTCTTGTCTTCTATGTTTAACTGTTTATTTCATCATATTCACCGAATAACCGCAGTTACACGGGGAATATGATGATATAAAGAGTTAAACAGCTGGATTGACGAGATAAGTAGTTAAAAAGAGAACATGATGGCACAACTGGAAAGCAGGGAATGTGATGATATAAGCAGATAAACAAAGAACACGAATGAATAAACAGATAAACAAAGAACACGAATGAATAAACAGATAAACAAAGAACGCGAATGAATAAACAGATATGAATGATTATAAATAAACCGAGAATATTATTAAACGAACTAAAAGACAGAGAACAAGAACAAATTAAGTAGAAGAACTGGGAATATAATCGGCTGCGACAAAGATCTCATCCAAACGAAATTTAAATCAGGTGCATTTGACAGTTAACTTTCAATTAAGCAACAGAGATTTGATCGATGGTTCTGTTGCTGTAACCGTCGCTTTCATTCAAAAACAATAACACTGCCATAAACTAATATCTCTTCTGACTGTTTTCAATTGGTGAAATCTGACAAGGAGCATGAAATCTGCCGACGGGCTCTCCAAGATGTCCCTGTGAATGATCGACATATTATTTTTGGCACAGTTACTTTGAATGTTTCCATCAGCTGCTGTTTCTTTCTGTCAGGCAATGTGCAACTATTAATATTTATTTAATATCCCTTTTACTACGCACATGCACGTATCAGAGCTTGTTATAGCGCCCTTTCGAGCTTGCTGCTCAGATGCGCTCCCGACTACAGCGCAGACACTCAATCGGTGTTTCACGCCGAAGTGCATGATCACATTGCGAGCGAAGGCCTCATTGCAGGGTTCCAACGCGACGACTTGATGTAGATGTTAACCCGCAAACCTCAAAGAGTGGACCTCAATGAATTGAAACAAGGTTGGTTAGATCAAACCAGGTCCTTTGACTGGTCTGTCAGTTGTAAAATACATGTAGGTCAAACGTATTGAAGTGAAATGAACAAGTCCATGTCTAGTGAAATGAGACATAGTGTAATGAGACCAGTTGTAATAATTTCAGCTGGAATTGCTGAGCTAAAATAACTTCAGATGGCAGCAGTGCCTAAAGAGTGAAAAAATAAGTGACTGGACGCCCATTACCTCTCCAAAAGAAGTGCCTGGACGCCCCTTACCTTTCCAGTCTGTGCTCGCCAATAAGTGGCTGGGCGGCGTTCGGATTTTAAAACAAGTGCATGGACGCCGTCCATGACCGTCCAGGCACTCTTTAAGCCCTGGATGGCAGACCGCATACGATGAGGAACCTCATTGGAGGGACGAAGCGACTCGCGACATCTGGCGAAGTCACGTGGAAGATCTGTGTTGCCTCGCGCCACCTATCGAATGGTACGGAACGAGGGAAGCGAATTGGATAATTAGTTCGCAGGTTATGTCATTTCTTAGCCTGGGATCACTACTATTCAACGAGATAATCTGATTGCTTTATCTTTGGTCGTAACAAGAAGGAGGTGATGGGTGACAGAGGCGCAGCTAGGAAAACATTAATTTTATGGGCATTTCCATTAAGGGTCTTTTCAGTGCACATGTTCCCAAAACGCACAGAATTATTATAAAAAATTAGTAACTTATTTATTGAGGGGGAGTGTTAACCAGTGGTTAAAGTGGTTTGGGTGAGCAGTGGGAACGCTGGTGAAGAATTGTATTGAAATGCATTGTGTTTTGGAGTTCCATCATGATGAGCAGTGGGAACGCAAGTCAAGAATATCGGGAGCAGTGGAAACGCCGTTCCCACGCGTTCCCAACCACTTTAAACCCTGGTATTAACCCGTAATTTTTCAATAAATAAGCCCATTATGAGAAAACGAGTTTTCGCTCGAGTGACCAACCCCATGGCTAATGCGAGAAATACTTAACTATTATGTATTGTTATCTGCTCATCATCTCCTGCCTTAGTCTGTCCTCTCGGCGCATTCGCTTTTACCATTATTTTCGTGTTCTCCAGCAAGACTTTAGCTTTAAAGCACTTCGTGCACTTCTCTGCAATTCAATGCACGTGTTGACCTCTCTGGATGTTGACCTAATAAACGAATTGGGTCAAGTGCAATATCGACTGATACCACATATATTATAATATATGTGCCTGATACTGTCTGGAACGAACTCCCAGTTACACTTCGCTCTCTACTTGTGGTTCATCCGGCTGGGTTCTACAAGTCTCTCAAGTGTTTTTTTCTTTGTTCGTGGCTGGGCTGGGAGCGCCTCTGAGTAGTTTCTTGAAGGGGCGCTATATAAATGCTCTGAATGAACGAATGAATGAATCAATGAATGAATAATACCCCCGCGCTTTAGTAGGCCTAGATCAGCGAGAGACAGGCACCCACAGGTAAACGATTATAATTAATGATGAAAGATTAACAGACAGATTCATGGCGCGCTCACACAGTCACACGCACGCACGCACCCACTCACATTGAAGCGATACCGATACAAGCGCTTATCTGACAGTTGACCGTCAGATACATTTGGACAGATAGACACAGACAGACAGACAGACAGACAGACAGACAGACAAATGGACGGACTGACGGACGGACGTGGGAACCAGCAGACAGGCGGAGGGACACACACAGACAGACGGATGGATACACAGACAATCACCCATAAGCACACGGCGTGAAACTCCGATGCAGCGTCCGCGCTGTATAGTCGTGAGCACCTCTGAGTAGTCAGTTTGAAGGGGCGCTGTAGATATGGAGAAATAAAATATGGCGATGATGGAGAGAATCATCTGGATAGAGAGCAGAACAAATTAAGAGCTTCTGCAAATGGTGGACGAAAAACGATACCTGAACGAAATCATAAGAAGCGGGCAGAAAAAGTTGTTTGGCCATGTCATGAGAGGAGACTCTCTCCGAAGAACCATAACTGAGCGAGGACAAAAGAACAAAAGAGACCAAAGGAAGACCAAGGATTCTGTTACTTGACTGGAATCACTGGATGATGGAGGGCTATAGCAATTCAAAGAAGAGCGCCAAACAACGTGACTTGTGGTCAAGGGCGGATACAGACATTTTCGAGGGGGGGGGGGCGCAAAATGTTCGGTCTTGGGGCATGGAAAAAATTTCGTCTTGGTCGTCAAAAATTCTGATGACTTTTTAGTCATTTGTCTCCAATTCCCAAGAAAAAGATACTATTTTATCCGCCAAAAACGTTGATGACCTTTTTTTAGTCGTACGGACCTCGTGTGCGGACTTCGTGGATGTGGGGAGGGCCTACGGAATTACTCGTGGAGGGGGCCACGCTAACTTTCCGAGCCAGAATAGCTGGTAAAAAATAAAGAAATTTCTAAATGGGGGTATGGCCGGATTGGCCCACACCCCTGGATCCGCCCCTACGTGTTGTTTCATTGGACGTACAACACTGCCTAGAAGTACATGTAAGGGCAAGTAGCAACTGCACAGAACCAGAGAACACACCGTGTCAGGAGGAAAAGGATCGCTGATGATAATACTAAAATAATTAGTGAATATTTATCGAATATGAACAGTTTAAAAGCGTTTAAACCCTGGCACAATATTGATCAGTGGCGTTTACCAATGGTGTGATCTAGAGAAGGATCAGGATTGACCTTCAAAGTTGGGTGGGGAAAAAGTACGTTTTCTACATAAACTGGGTCGTTGACGAGCTATCTTCGTGAAGTTGCTTATAACCTTGCTTTTTAAACTGTAACTGAATCCAGACGTCTATCGATAGCATTTAAATATTTTATTAAGCAGGCGTTTAACACGTTTAAGACGACTAGGCTTTCTTGAACCTTTAACATTTTTCACAGGTCAGCTTGGAACCGTTTTTAGATTGGATTTTATTTAATTTTTTGAGCGTTTAACACTAACCTTGCTTATTTAGAACCTTTAACCTTTAACCTTTTTCACACGTTAGGTTAGAACCGTTTTTAGACTGGATTCTATTTACTATTTTTCTGCAACGTTTAACACTAACTTGCGTTTAACACGACATAGACTTATTTATTGGCCCGGGGGTAATTGTCCTGGGGTAATTGTCCGGGGTAATTGGCACGGGAGTTATTGGCACGGGGGTGGTTGTTTGGGGGAGGTAATTGTCACGGGGGGGTAATTGTCCAGGGGTAATTGTCGGGGGTAATTGTCCGGGGAAAATTGTTCGGGAGCAATTGCCCTGTCACCGTAGGCTATATATGTATGTTCAATTGTTCATGCATGTATAATATGCATACGCCACGGGTACATTACATAGTACAGGTACGTAGTTGTTCGTTTTGGCTAGAATTACAGAAGACATGTAGGACATAAATTATGCGGCGATAAGAAACATCCAAACATGATTCAACAGAACTCATGTCCCATATTCTGACCCTCTTCTGAGCGCTTGCTAATCGAGTTGAGTTGACCTGCAAGTCCATTTTGATCGTGTGACGACTGAGCGAGATGGACTATAGACTTTATTAATTATTGAGTGTTTATAAATAATCGCAAAGCCATTCGAGTCTAATGGTTTCAACTTGTTTTGAGAAGAAGCCGACGCACGTAAAGTCTACATATCATGAGGTAAGGAAACGCAGGGCGCAGAAAAGGCGGGGTGCGGTACGGTTAATTAATGTTCGATGGTCGCACTATTTTATTTTGCGCCTCCAAGAATTAGATCCAGAGACGTTGTTAGGAATCTAGTTCCTTAAAATCCGAGAACTACCAATGATCAGTGCATGCGACCTGGTGGTTTATCGGTAACGTAAGCCATTGGGGGTTATAAACCCCGAAACCCTCCCTTGTCTACGCCACTGTATCCAGTTTCCGTAAACGGAAACAGTAATTTCCACAAATCAGCCTCTACTTGCGAAAAGAATACTTTTCGCAAGTAACTTTGTTCAGTTTGAAACATCTTGATGAAATCCAGTTATCATGCGTAAATATGAATTGTCTAGAAGCCTGTAAAATTTGGTTGCACATGACTTATTTCTGGCCAAGATGTTATTGGGCAAGAGGGAGTGTTTTTATGACCCACCCTGTATATCTTCACTTTGTTCTGTTCTTTCATTATTCTTCTACATCATCCTTTTCACATTCTGCTTCTTCTTCTTCTTCTTCTTCTTCTTCTTCTTCTTCTTCTGCTCCCCTCTTTTTTTCTTTTTTCTTCTTCTCCTTCTTTCTCTTGTTTCCCTACTTCTACTCCTTTTCTATTTCCCATTTTCTTCTATTAGACTCTAGAACTAAAGCAACAACCATCGTGCTACTACTAAAACTGCTGTTGCTTTTACGACTTCTTTTTCTACTTCTACCTACACCATCTAGTGAACCACTTGCTATTCCTCCGTTTCCTCCTCCTCCTCTTTCTCTTCATCCTCCCCCTCCTCTTCTTGCTCGTTTTGTTCTCCTGCTTCTTCTTCTTTTCCTCTTCTTCGTCCTCTTCTTCTTCCCAGGGCTGTAGCAACAAAGAACGTGGCACCCTCCGAACATATGTCCGGGGCGGTGGGGCCCCTTACAGAGCAGAAACTGGTATACGCGTTATACGTAATTCTGCAACGTGCTCATTCTAAGTAATTTCATGTCATACTTATTATTAAGCTCTAAATTTGATATTATGTAATTTCTAGAATAATAAATTATTGGCATCAAATTGCCTTGATCCGGTATTATAGGTCTACTGCATATCAGAAAATTCGTTGCATTTTCAGCGGTCAAAAGTTTGTTCTTACGGCCCCTACATTGCAGAAATTGGAACGCGGTAGCCTATCTATATTTATACAATAAAATTATAATGGGGGTTCATATTATGTATAGCCTACACGGGTCTACATTGTACATGTATTCCGTACTTACGGCTGCTGAAGTCTTTCTGACAGTGCTTTTCAACATGGATTGTGCAACAACTTCAATAAATGTCACTTACCTATAGCTACACCTTACATTTTTGCCACTTTCAGGGGCCCCATTTCTTGCGGGGGCCTCCTTCGGTCGGAGGGTACGGAGGGCGGTCGCCACGCCTGCTTCTTCCTCTTCAACTGCTTCTTCTTCTATTGCTTCTCCTTTATTCCTCACCTTCTTCTTCTACTTCCTTTTCTTCATCAACGTCTTCTTCTTCTTCTTCTTCACCTTCTTTTTCCTCTCCACTACCCACCTCATCATCCTCGTCCACTTGCTTTTTTGCAATTTCACCACCAAAATTTACGCATATCCTACGTTCGGTTGTTTGCAGATCCCTGTCGATGAGCGTGGAGACGATGCATTGCCTTGCGATTGGGTTGATCTTACTGGATGTCTTCCACGCATCATTGGGGGCAAGGATCCTCATGAAATCCCCGCAAATAGGCAGCCACGTTCTAGAACAAATCTATCTTGGAGAGGAACTCGCCTCGAGAGGTCATGAAGTTTATATGGCAATGGGGTCCCGATACCCGACCATGGCCAACATCGAGAAACGTGGAATAAAGACGCTGATCTATAAGTTTCCAGATGGCGTGCTATACGGCGTCTCAGAAGAATTTGAGAAAATTACGGCAGAAACCATCTTTGACAAGAATGATGATAAGATGGTTGTGTCAGGTAACACGGCAGGGAGAATCATTCTTGACGACTGTGCCTACATGATGGAGGACAAGGAATTTTTGGAGAAAGCTGGACAACTGAAGTTTGACCTGGCGATAGTGGAACCGTGCCTTGTCAGTCTGTGCAATCTAATTCTGCCAAAATATCTCGGAATACCTTTCGTCTCGAATGCCGGATTTTATTTTCCTTTGTTCATTCGCATCCCAGTGCTACCCTCATTCGCCAATTTCTTTACTCCTTGGACCGATGTGTCGGAGATCACGTTCACATCCAGACTGGGCAATTTATTCACTTACGTATTCTTCGACTTCATATTCTCCAAATTTGCGCCAGACAATAACACACTCTTAGAACGCTATGCTCCGGAATACAAATCCTGGTACGATCTAGTGTGGCAATCAGAATTGTTCTTGGTAGGACGCGATCATCATCTTGGTGCTCTCGTTCCAGAAATGCCGAACTACATCTCGGTGGCTGGATTGACTGCCGCGAAACCGAAGAAACTACCAAAAGACTTGGAAGATGTTGTGGAAAAATCAGATGGCATAATTCTGTTGAGCTTTGGATCAGCTGCTTATTACTTCCCAGAAGATGTCATCGTTAAATTCCTTGAAGCGTTTTCCAAGCTGAATCAGACTGTTCTGGTCAAGTTTTTCATTCCAGATGGCGTTAAAGTTCCATCGAATGTGAAGGTGTCCTCCTGGTTGCCTCAGAACGACATTCTCGGTCATCCGAAAACAAAGCTCTTTATTACTCATTGTGGTATAAATGGGCAATATGAGGCACTATATAATGCGGTTCCTATGATAGGATTTCCACTGTTTGCTGAACAGCATCAGAATAGCCTTCGAGCCTACAAGAAAGGATTCGGGTTGGAGATGAAGGTACAAGACTTTACGTCCGAGCAGCTCTTCTTGAACATCCAAGAGGTTCTCAACAATCCGAAATATCGGACAGCGATCAAAAAAGCCTCGGATGTGTTCCGGGATCAGCCGATGAATGCTCGCGAGAGAGGAGCATTCTGGGTAGAACACGTGATCAGACATGGTGGAAAACACCTGCGTGGGCTGGCAATAGATCTTCCTTTGTATCAGTTCCTCATGTTGGATGTGTTCCTTGCTATCGGTGTCGGTGTTGTTGCAGTCTTGCTTCTGCTTAGATGTGCCTTCAGGCGCCTTTGCAAACGATCGACACAGACGAAGTTGAAAAAGAATTGATAGACATTTACACTCTATCATGGAGTTGAAAGAATTGAATTCCATCTGTTGCGCAACTATACAAGTTCTCAGTTACATATCGCAATTACATTACGTCTACCCTTCCTCACATTATTTTCACGACGTCAATGAATAAGCAATTAACATACCGGCACCGGTAGGATTTAGGCCTCCTATATGTTTTGCATCAGATTTTGAAAATTGTTGGACTAATCGTGTCGGACTTTCGTTGGTGATTTCGATTGATCGCAGAAGAATCGCTTGATTTAACAGTTGATGGTCTTGTTTTGTTAAGAAGGTTTTACTTGTCTCAGCAACTGGAATAAAGAATGTTAATACAACACATGCAATGCTACAGTATTCAACTGCATGGGGTGGGGGTGGGTTGAATTTACTACTCATGTCGAAATGGCAACCAACCATGATCGCATTATTCGATTGCTTTCTTGCGTTTCATAATTAGCTAGCAGGTGAATGACGGCAAAATCTGTGAGGCGCGGTGGTGTAGAGGTGTCGTCGTTGCCTTGAAAGCCGGAAGGTTCGAGGTTCGAATCCACCTCAAGTCGCCGCGTAGGGACCCTGGGTAAGTCCTTCACTCGCAATGATTGCTCAGCGCTTCGGCGTGAAACTCTGATGTAGTGTCCACTCTGCAGTCGGGAGCGCCTCTGAGTACTTGAAGGGGCGCTATAACAAGTGCACAAACAAACAAACAAACAAAACCTAGTAACTTAAATTGCAATGGTACGTGATGCACAAAGCTTTAGCCGATGGCGTGTCAAGGTTAAGCCGCAATTGCGTTGGTATTCAGAGATTAATAATAGTAGGCCTATAAATTCCGGTCAAATAATCAAATAACCATTTATTTTATTAAGACAGCAGCGGTTGCAAATTGAACACAAACAGAATAACAACCATTAATGACTAGTAACAGAAAGCATAATCAGTACATCGTAAAATAAAGGGCTTTAATTATCCGCTGTGCGCTTAATAGAGAGTTCCAAAGGGACAACTCCAGCTATCAGAGTGGGAAGGGTAAATCAAACTATATGAATAGATTAGACAATGGCATGTGCCTTATAATAATCCTAATACAATCACAGAAGTACTGCTACATGTATGAGGCCATGAAAGAAAAAATGACAGAAAGGTCACAGGTAAATTATTATTATTAATAGAGAAAGATTAACGGACATTATCCACGGTGCACACGCACGCACACACACACACACACACACACACACACAGACAGACACACACACACACACACACACACACACACGGTCATTGAAGCGGGACCTATAGAGGCTCTCATCTGACAGTTGACCGTCATATACATTCAGACAGGGAGACACAGACAGACAGACAGACAGACAGACAGACAGACAGACAGACAGACAGACTGACAGACAGACAGAAAGAAAGACAGACAGATAGACAAACGATTGGTTGGATGGACGGACAGACGGACGGAGCGACAAACAGACATACGGAGGGACGGACAGACAGACAGAGGCGCACAGACATGCACACATAAGCACACAGGAGCGGACAAGCAGATAGACGGATATTAGATCATACTACGCTATAATAATAATTATGCCACTTTTTTCTGTTGAATTTCGACAACGCGAAGTAGCGCAAAAGCGAGGCGTCTAGCTTCGACTGGTCCAGGCACATGCGAAAAAGATCAGTTTTTCCCCACACATCAGACTATACAAGAATGTTATTTAGGCTGCTGTTCAGTGGCTGGACGCGCTCTGCAAAAGCTAAATAAAATTTAGCAATTATTGTTAATTTTAGCTTACGTCTATTTTTCATAATTAAAAGTTTTAGACTTCAACGTGTGTTCAAGCAACGTTTTGTCTTCGGCCGAGCGTCATTGACATTGAATGAATGAATGAATGAATGAACGAATGAATGAATGAATGAATGAAAAAAAAATAAATGAATGAATGAAGGAATGAATGAATGAGAGTAAACACATGCATGAATATAAATATAAACGACATGATTGTATAAACACATAGGCTACGCCACGGTTTCACTACATAACACAGGTACGTATAAAACTGTATTCAGCCAAGGCCATACGAAAAGGTTGTTAGCTCTATTGTGTTTAGTCAAGACTTCAGTTATTTGCATATCGCTCAGTATTACAGAAGACATGTAGTCCATGAACTGTATGCAGTGCTAAGAAGCGTGCAAACATGATTCAGCAGAACTCATGCATGTCCCATATTCCATTCTAAACCTGAAACGACTGAGCGAGGGGTACTATAATAGACTTTATTAATAGAGTAGGTTATTTAAAATCGCATGGCCACACGGGTCATCAGTCTAAGAGTTTCAACTTGATTTGAGAAGAAACAGACGTACGTTAAGTCTACATAACATGAGGTAAGCAAACGCAGGACGTAGAAAAGGCGGGGTGCGGTACGGATGAAGCAATGTACGATGGCTACCGTACACATTTTATTGTGCACCCTTAAGAATAATTAGATCCAGAGATGTGGTCAGAAATCTAGTTCCTTAAAATCTGAGAACTACCAATGAACAGGGTTGACGAGAGGAATTTCTTGCCTTTGGACAGACCAGCCACGAGCCTCAAAATTATCTCAAGGCTTCATGAGTAAACTTGTCTTAGAAACAAATTGGAGTAACAAAAGTGGATGTCCGACCTACGATATTATATTTATATGATTTATTCCGCTACCAATTTGAAGTTTCAACTGACTGAATTTTTCTATCTAGATTTGCATTTTAAAAACATAAATCATGAATTTTGTAGGCTTATATGTAACTACTTAGCCCGGGCCTCTATAAAGTCGCCGGGACTTGGGTATTTGTCCCTGCCTCCCTCTCGGCGGCCTGCCAGTTATTTTCAAGAACTTTTCCTTTATGCGTTAGGCGACATCTTGTAATTCGCTATCGCAAGGTCAAAATTTCTAACACGCTATTCGAGAGCTAAGGGCTGGGTACCAACTAACTCAAGAGCTCTGCGTGCGGACCAGAAGAGGAAAGTCATCTAAAAGATGAGACACCTACGCTGTTTCCCAAATTTTTCCCCATCTTTGGTGAGGTTCCACTGCTCGCTGGGTCAACTCAGCAAAGAGAAGCGCAATGACCGTAGGCCACCTCTCGGCAGAAAGATGAGACGGCGATGGAGAGGATTGGCCAAATCCCAGAAGGAAATAAACTTGTAAAGCAATTTGCTAGAATTTTGGGAAATTACGTTTGTTGCGATTAGTATCAAAACTTCATCAACATGGCTGCCACAAAGTTAACTAAACGTGCTGTTCTCCTGGTCTTTTTCTTAAAGGTAGCCTATCTAGAGTCATTTATGGTATTTGTTTATTCACTCATTCATTCTTTCTTTCATTACTTAGGAAATTTACTGCTCGTCCTCCTCCTCCTCCTCCTCTTGACCTCCTCCTCCTCCTCCTGCCACTACTACTACTCTTCATCCTCCTCGTCCTCCTCTTCCTCCTCGTCCACTTGTTGTTTGCAATTTCACATCCAAAACGTTCGCATATAATACGTTGAACTGTTTGCAGAACACTGTCGATGAGTGTCGAGATGATGCATCATTGCCTTGTGATTGTGATGATCTTAGTGGAGACTACCTTTCACGCTGCATCGGGAGCAAAGATCCTCATGAAATCCCCGCAATTTGGTAGCCACATACTAGAACAGGTCTTCCTTGGAGAGGAACTCGCCTCGAGAGGTCATGAAGTCTACATTGCGATTGGGTCCCGCTACCCGAACAAAGACAACGTTGAGAAACGCGGAATAAAGACGCTGACCTATAAGTTTCCAGACGGCGTGTTGTACGGCGTCTCAGAAGAATTTGAGAAAATAACGGCAGAAACCATCTTTGACAAGAATGAGGATAAGTTCGCTGTGTCAGGTAACACGGCGTGGAAGATCACCTTTGACGACTGTGCCTATATGATGGATGACAAGCAACGTTCCCTCTAAGCTGCGCGGGTGCGCGGCCGCGCACCTCATTTTAAAACCCCGCGCAGCAGTTTCAAATCTCCGCTCACTAAATTAATTTTGGTAGGAAGTGCATATAAACTAAGGTTTTGTTAAATTTGTTTAACTTGACGTAAGTCATTGATTTTTGATCTCATATTTTCCCACCGAGTGGTCAAAATCTGTGTGCGCGGACGACTACCAAGCTGCCATCTAGCCATTCGACAGTCAATTATCCCCGGACGATTACCCCAACTAATGACTATAACCGCACCCCTCCAGAGCTTTGTAATGACTGGACGCAGGCTGGAAGCACGTAGCCTACCGTGCCTACCCTCCCACCTAGGTTGAATCTGAGGGACGATCTAGTCACGGCTTTGAAGAGAATAATTAATGCCCAGTGCGAGTTGAGCGCACCACTCATTGAGTCACAAACAGGAACATCTGTTAAGAGATAACTAATCACAAGGGATGCTCCAACCTCATCTTTAACTGTGTCAGTCATTAACTGGGACGTCCTGGCGACTCCTGCTATGACCCGAAACCAGAAGACCGGCTTAAGTGGCACCAACCAATTTAGAGGGGATGCTTGCTGATTCTTATCAGCTGCTCTGCCGTCATAGGCGGCTGCTCCGGCTGGTAAGTTAGTTCCAGCAGGTGGAGCCAAAGAACCCTCCAGTCATCCACTATAGGTGAGTGGAAAACCCTAGGCCTAGGACGATGCCGTATATTGCAGGTGTGTCTGTCAAATGGCAAACAGATCACCAGAGTTGGATTTCACTTTGGAGGTCGGTTTAATACAGGGTTATTTCTTAGTGAGTGAAATTTGTAAGCTATGCCGAAACGTAAAGCGAATGAGAGTATATGAAACAGCATTTTCAAAGAAAAGCTATTCTTCTAATTTTAAAACTGATTGGCTTAGCGAGATGGTAAAGACGGAGCTTCTAGCATCAGTAGAACACAACGAGACTTGGCCTGGCAGTCAATATCGACAGGATTAATTTTATCAACAATTATGGTCGTCGCTGAAAGACCGGAGGCAACGAAATTTTAGCACTGAACATTATTTTGATGCTAGATTAAGAACTACATGGGTCCTCCATCATATAGTCTCAGGTAGGTCTAGTTCAGATTTTGCTTGGTATTATTGATCGTATCATTAATATTTTCGTTTGCGATAAGTATTAAAACCATATAGGCCGACGTGATTTCTGCGCAATAGGCTACATCATCTTTAATATAAAAATGGACATTATTACAGTAACAATTAGTGTAACTTGGCCTGTAGATTGTTCAAACACAAATTTAATGTATCTGAAAATATGGTGCCCAGGCGGAAATTTGGGTTGCTCAAGCAACCGTCAGCTCCGCGCACACAGTAAAAATATTAGAGGGAACGTTGATGACAAGGAGTTTTTGGAGAAAGCGAGGAATCTGAATTTTGACTTGGCGATAGCTGAACCGTTCCCTATCGGTCCGTGCAATCTAATTCTACCAAAATATCTCGGAATACCTTTCGTCTCGAATGCCGGAGTCTTCATTCCATGGAACATTCGCATCCCAGCGCTACCTTCATTCGCGCATTTCATGACTCCCTGGACCGATTTGTCGGATATCACGTTCACATCGAGACTCAGCAATTTATTCACGTACGTATTCTTCAACGCCATGCTTTCCAAATTCGCGCCAGAAAATAACACACTCTTAGAACGCTATGCTCCAGAATACAATTCGTGGAACGATCTAGTGAGGCAATCAGAGTTGTTCTTGGTGGGACGCGATCATCATCTTTTCGCTCCGATTCCACAAATGCCGAACTATATCTCGGTGGCAGGACTGACAACCAGTAAACCGAAGAAACTACCAAAAGACTTGGAAGATGTTGCGGAAAAATCCGATGGCATAATTTTGTTGAGCTTTGGATCAGCTGCTTATTACTTTCCAGAAGATGTCATCGTTAAATTCCTTGAAGCTTTTTCCAAGCTGAATCAAACTGTTCTGGTAAAGTTTTTCATCCCCGATGGCGTTGAGGTTCCATCGAATGTAAAGGTGTCCTCCTGGTTGCCTCAAAACGACATTCTGGGTCACCCGAAAACAAAACTGTTTATTACTCACTGTGGAATGAACGGTCAACACGAGGCGCTATATAACGCTGTTCCTATGATAGGATTTCCTCTGTTTGCTGAACAGCATGCGAATTGCCTTCGAGCCTACAAGAAAGGATTCGGATTGGAGATGAAGGTACAGGACTTCACGTCCGAACAGCTCTTCCTGAACATCCAAGAGGTTCTCAACAATCCGAAATATCGGTCGACGATCAGAAAAGCCTCGGAAGTGTTCCGGGATCAGCCGATGAATGCTCGGGAGAGAGGAGCATTCTGGGTAGAGCACGTGATAAAACATGGAGGAAAGCACCTACGTGGGCTAGCAATAGATCTTCCTCTGTATCAATTCCTCATGTTGGATGTGTTCCTTGCTATCGGTGTCGGTGTTGTTGCTGTCCTGCTTCTGCTTAGATGTGCCTTCAGATGCCTATGCAAACGATCGACACAGACGAAGTTGAAAAAGAATTGATGGACATTAACACTTTAGTATACTATATTATAGTTGAAACAAATTAATTCCATCTCGCGCAACTCCAGGTTTTTAGATTTTTTCTGTAAGTGACAATGTACATGTGAGCATAACTAGAAATATAATTCTATATTATCGCGCCACAGAAGACGGTAATTAAATTATCGCAATTAGGCTATATTACGACTAATTATTTTACGACTATCAGATTCTCAATTGGATTGAGATCCGGGGACCGGGCGGGCCGGTCCAGCGTCTAAACATTGTTCTGTTTGTTCCAGTTGGTCATCAGTTTGGCACGATGGCATGATGCATTGTCAAGCTGAAAATTTAATGGGAACTGATCTGGGAAGAGTTGCTGAGCTGATGGCACCATGCACTTCTGCAGTATGCCGATGCGCTTGGTTGCGTTGACCATTCCGTCGACGACATGCAGACGCCCGACGCCACTGGCAGCCATGCAACCCCAAACCATAACGAAGAAACCAACGCTGGACTGGCCCGCCCGGTCCCCGGATCTCAATCCAATTGAGAATCTGTGGCACAAAGTAGCCTTGGAGATATCCAAGAGATATCCAACTTCCAAGTGTGAGTTCATCGAATCGCTCATCGCCGCCTGGAATCGCGTTGTCACCCATATGACCACCTCGTCAAGCTGGTCCACTCGATGCCGAAACGTTGCAGACAAGTGGTGAAGAACAAGGGCTGGCCAAAAAATATTGGTGCATCACTGACATGCAGAAACGGTCTTTTCCAGGCCTCTAAATCATAAAGAAGGCCTACGACCACACATAACCGGTCATTTCATCCCAACACATTGCGCCATGCACAGAACAAGCATTAGCGGGTTACAAGCCTTTATGGCCTTACTCATGCTGGTATAGCCACGAGGCGGTAAACGAACTTTCATCATGTTAAATTTAAAGAAATATGCTTATAAACTCGAACCAAACAATAATAAAACCTTTAATTAACGCCCACATGTTTACCAGTACATTATTCACCTTAACCCTCATAGGGTCACGATTTTTCCCAACCGATTTTGGTCACCGGGGGGTAAAAAAATACCCCCACTGTGATTCGCATGATTCCTATGATAAACTTCGATTTTCAAGTATAAAACTAAAAGAAGTTATTTATAGAAGGTTCGCGGAATGCACTGGAACCAAAGTAACATATGCAGCACTGCAGGAAAATCAAAATGGCGGACAAAATGGCGGCCAGAATCTTAAATGGCTGTAAGTGAAGTTATGTATGCAATGGAAACATGATTTCAGAGTCTAAATCAACATTTTCCAGGTCAAGGAATGCAATGGAACCAATTTCACATATGTGGCACTGCACGAAAATCAAAATGGCGGCCAGAATATTAAAATGGCTATTAGTGAAGTCATATGTGCAATGTAAACATGATCTCAGGGTCTAAATCAGCATTTTAGAGGTCAAGGAATGCGATGGAACCAATTTCACTTATATTGCACTGCAAGGAAACCACAATTGGGATAACATGGAGGCCAGATTCTTGAATTGGCCATCAGTAAAATTCTGTATCTAATGAAAATATGATTTAATAATTTCTTGGTCAAATAATTTCATGAAAGCCACATTCTATATGTAGCATTGAGCCTGTTATGCAATGAAATTATCATATCTAGTCGAAATTTTTAGTAGCCTATGATCACACTGCAGTTAAACTATTGCTGTCATTATATACATGTATGTGCCATATTCATACTTCAATGTTTCATAACTTGATCTATCAATAGTTTCAATGTTTCATGACTTGACAGATAAAGGGTATACACTACAGTCTATTCAGGCCTTGTTGCTGTTAATGCAATTGCGTTCAAGTGTGCATGGCAAGATCGCACTTCGACAGCAGTAGGGCTTGATGCTACACTTGTTAACTTCGCGTTATTTGCTGTAGACAATTTCATTTATCCATCCTAATTTTATTAAACCAAAACGATTTCTATTATAATGTCCAGATACTGATAAGGAGACATTTTAACAGCAAGACACTCATGTGTAAAGCATGCATAATGCTATGTTAAAAAATTCCTGAGTAAAATAGCTAGGGTGTGATACATTTTCGTACTTTATAGCTGGTTTGGGTGCATGAATAACTAATGAAACTGGATGCATTCTGTGCATAAAACATATTTAGGAAAAGTCATAGAAGCGATTTCTTCAACTATTTTCAGGGATTAAGATTTCCGTGAAAAACCGAGATGGGGGTATTTTTTTACCCACCGGTGACCCTATAAGGGTTAATACAGAAGAAATACAGAAAATATATGGGTGATGCAAAACTTTTTCACACCACTGCACATTCATGAGATTTCGACCAAAAGGCTTAAAAAGGTCGTCAGAAATTTTGGCGAATGAAAATTGAAAATTTCTTCCGTGAGGATTCAGCCCCCAAAAAACTGAAATCCTGACGCCGCCACTGAGGACATGCATGCATAAATATAAAAAGGACATGTATAAACACATGCCCCAAGGGTTAGACTACATAATACAGATGTACGTAGGCTACATGTATAAAACTGTATTAGGCCAGGGCCATACGAAAAGGTTGTTTGCTCTATTGTGTAGGCCTACATGTATAGTCAAGACTTCAGTCGCTTGTATTGCCCAGTATTACAGAAGACATGTAGTCCATGAACTACATGTATGTGCAGTGCTAAGAAGCGTGCAAACATGATTCAGCAGAACTCATGCGTGTCGAATATTCCATTCTAAACATGCAACGACCATCATCTTGTCACCTTAAAGCTGCCAGCTCGTAGAGCTCTAGCGATCGTCATGACACACATTCTCCATTGTTCTCTGTTCGCAGACAAGTCCCTCAGTTGCAACGACCATAGACTTCATTAATAGAGTATTTGAAATCGCAAGGCCACACGGGTCTAAGGGTTTCAACTTGTTTTGAGAAGAAGCAGACGTATACGTAAAGTCTACATAACATGAGGTAAGTAAACGCAGGGCGTAGACAAGGCGGGGTACGGTACGGATGAAGCAATGTACGATGGCTACCGTACACATTTTATTGTGCACCCTTAAGAATAATTAGATACAGAGATGTGGTCAGAAATCCAGTTCCTTAAAATCTGAGAACTACCAATGATTAGGGTTGACGAGGGGAATTCCTTGCCCTTGGACAGACCAGTCACGGGCCCCCAAAATACCTCAAGGCTTCATGAGTAGGCTAGACTTGTCTTAGAAACAAATTGGAGTAACAACAAGTGGAGGATCGACCTACGATATTATATTTATATGATTTACTCAGTTGCAAATTTGAAGTTTCAACTGATTGAATTTTTCTTTCTGTAGATTTGCGTTTAAAAAACATAAATCATGAATTTTGCAGGCTTATGTGGAAATACTTAGCCCGAGCCTGTACAAAGTCGCCAGTACATAGTAACATGAGCATTTGGCCCTGCCTCCCTCTAGGCGGCCTGCTAGTAATTTTCAAGAACTGTTCCTTTATGCGCTATAGGCGACATCTTGTCAATCGCTATCGCAAAGTCAAACTTTTCTAACTCGCTATTCGAGAGCTAAGGGCTGGGCACCAACTTACTCAAGAGCTCTGCGAACCAGAAGAAGAAAGTCATCTACAAGATGAGACACCTACGTTGTTTCCCAAAATTTTCCCATCCTTGGTGACCTTCCCCTGCTCGCCGGGTCAGCTCAGCAATAATAAGCGTAATGACCGTAGGCCACCTGTCGGCAAAAAGATGAGACGGCGATGGAGAGGATTGGCCAAATCCCACAAGAAAATAAACTTGTAAAGCAATTTGCTAAAATTTTGGGAAATTACGTTTGTTGGGATTAGCATCAACTTCATAGCCATGGCTGCTACAGAGTTAAATAAACGTTCTGTTCTCATGGTCTTTTTCTTAAAGGTATCTATAGGGTCATAGGGTACTTATTCATTTATTTATTTATTCATTCATTCATTCAATCAATCATTCTTTCTTTCATAAGAAAATTTACTCCTCATCTTCTTCCTCCTCTTCCAGTGGCGGCGCTAGGGGGGGCTAAGCCCCCCTAAAAAGGTCATCCATTTTTTCCCATGTAAAAATTAAATATTTGGGCGATTTACCCCCTTTAGCCCCCAAAACGGAAATCCTGGCGCCGCCACTGTCCTCTTCCTCCTCCTCCTCTTCCTCCTCCTCCTCCTGCCCCTCTTACTCCACCACTAACTACTACTTTTCCTCCTCCTCCTCTTCCTCCGCGTCCGCTTGCTCTTTGCAATTTCAACTCCAAAACTCTCTCATAATTATAATACGTTGAACTGTTTGCAGGTCCTTGTCGATGAGTGTAGAGACAATGCATCATTGCCTTATGATTGCGATGATCTTAATGGAGACTACCTTTCACGCTGTATCGGGAGCAAGGATCCTCATGAAATCCCCGCAACTGGGAAGCCACATTCTAGAACAGGTATTCCTTGGAGAAGAACTTGCCTCGAGAGGTCATGAAGTTTACATTGCGATTGGATCCCGCTACCCGAACAAAGACAACATCGAGAAACGCGGAATAAAGACGCTCACCTATAAGTTTCCAGAAGGCGTGTTGTACGGCGTATCTGAAGAATTTGAGAAAATCATGGCGGAAAACATATTTGATGAGAATGAGGATAAGATGGCTGTGTCAGGTAACACGGCGTGGAAGATCACCTTTGACGACTGTGCCTACATGATGGATGACAAGGAGTTTTTGGAGAAAGCGAGAAATTTGAAGTTTGACCTTGCGATAGCTGAATCGTTCCTTATCGGTCCGTGCAATCTAATTCTACCAAAATATCTCGGAATACCTTTCGTCTCGATTGCTGGAGTTTTCATTACATGGAACATTCGCATCCCATCGCTACCTTCATTTGTGCCCTTCATGACTCCTTGGACCGATTTGTCGGATATCACGTTCATATCGAGACTCAGCAATTTATTCACGTACGTATTCTTCGACTTCATATTCTCCAAATTCGCGCCAGACAATAACACGCTGTTAGAACGCTATGCTCCAGAATACAATTCGTGGTACGATCTAGTGAGGCAATCAGAATTGTTCTTGGTGGGACGCGATCATCATCTTTTCGCTCATATTCCACAAATGCCGAACTATATCTCGGTGGCGGGACTGACAACCAGTAAACCGAAGAAACTACCAAAAGATTTGGAAGATATTGCGGAAAAATCTGATGGTATTATTCTGTTGAGCTTTGGATCAGCTGGACATTATTTTCCAGAAGATGTCATCGTTAAATTTCTTGAAGCCTTTTCCATGCTGAATCAAACAGTTCTGGTCAAGTTTTTCATACCCGATGGTATCAAACTTCCACCGAATGTAAAGGCGTTCTCGTGGTTACCTCAGAACGACATTCTCGGTCACTGGAGAACAAAACTCTTCATTACTCACTGTGGAATGAACGGTCAACACGAGGCGCTATATAATGCTGTTCCTATGATAGGATTTCCTCTGTTTGCTGAACAGCATCAGAATTGCCTTCGAGCCTACAAGAAAGGATTCGGATTGGAGATGAAGGTACAAGACTTTACGTCCGAGCAGCTCTTCTTGAACATCCAAGAGGTTCTCAACAACCCGAAATATCGGACGACGATCAGAAAAGCCTCCGAAGTGTTCCGGGATCAGCCGATGAATGCTCGGGAGAGAGGAGCATTCTGGGTAGAACACGTGATCAAACATGGAGGAAAACACCTGCGTGGTCTGGCAATAGATCTTCCTCTGTATCAATTCCTCATGGTGGATGTTTTCCTCGTCATTGGTGTCGTTGTTGTTGCTGTCGTGCTTCTAGTTAGAAGCCTTTTCGGATACATATGCAAACGATCGACACAGACGAAGTTGAAAAAGAACTGATAGACATTAACACTTTAGTATACTAGGCTATAAAATTATTATAGTTGAAACAAATTAATTCCATTTCTTGCGCAACTCCAGGTTCTTAAATTTTTCTGTAAATGACAATGTAACTAGGACTAATTCTATATTATCGCGATACAGAAGACGGTAATTAAATTATCGCAATTATATTATTATTACGTCTACCCTTCGTCACATCTCACAACCTCATTGAATAGGCAATTACATAATGGTACCGGTGGAATTTAGACAATTATGTTTGCCGAATAGACCAATCCTGATTTTCGCTTAAGTTTTGAAAATTGAAATTGTGTCACACTTTCATTGGTGATTTCAAATGTACTGATGGCAGATAAATTGCTTGAATTGGCATTTGTTGGCCATGTCTATTCTTTGGTTCAGGTTTTGTTATCTTCGCAACTGGAATTAAGCCGGGTAAAATTTGGTCACGATCTCTCTTCTTAATCCCTCGTCTATATATGTGCATTTGCTTTTATCATTTCGTGCTCTCAAGCAAGACTTTGGCTTTTAAGCACCTTCATGCACTCGTCGGAACTACTCTGGATGTTGACCTAATAAACGAAACATTGGGTCAAGTGTAACATCGGCTGAAGCCCCGCGCTTTGGGCAACAACGGGAGAAAGGTCACAGGTAAATTATTAGGCACCCCGTCGTAAAAGCCCGGTCAAAATAGCCCCGTCAAAACAGACCCGTCATAATTGCCCAAAGACAAAACTGCCCCGTCAAAATCGCTCAGCGACACAATAACCCCGTCAAAATAACCCCGTCCGAACAACCCGGGGCTATTTTGTCGGGGATCGACAAAGACGCGGAAAAGCTCACGGCTTTCGTGAAAAAATAGACCGACGAATTTATTCATCCAGCTTCTGTTTATATGTGTAAAATACATTCATCCCGCTTCCATTTTTTAAGCGTTTTACGATCCATCCAGCTTCTATTTAAGTTCTATAAAATCTTCATCCAGCTTCCATTTCTTAAGCGTTTTATGGTTTTTTAGGTTTTGAGATCGATGCGAGATCAATGTATTTTATATATTAAATAGAAGCTGGATGAATGATAAAACGCATGAGAAATGAAAGCGGGATGAAGGTATTTTATATTTTAAATAGAAGCTGGATGAATGATAAAACGCTTTTGACATGAAAGCGAAGTTATTTTATATATTAAATAGAAGCTGGATGAATGATAAAACGCTTGAAAAATGGAAGCGGGATCGAATTAATTAATTTATTAAATAGAAGCTGGATGAATGATAAAGCGCTTGAGAAATGGAAGCGGGATGTTTTCGCGGAACTGTTTACACGGGCTGTTTTGACGGGACTATTTCGACGGGGCTATTTCGTCGGGAACTGATTTTTTCTGGGCTGTTCTGCCTTTGGGCGATTTTGACGGGGCAGTTTTGACGGGGCTGTTTTGACCGGGCTATTTCGACGGGTCCAAATTATTATTATTATTAGCGAAAGATTATCGGACATTATTCACGGTGCACACGCACGCGGTCATGGAAGCGGGACCTACATGTATAGAGGCTCTCATCTGACAGCCAGTGATATTTTACTTCAGCAAATAATTTTCGTTTTACTTCTATTTCAGTTCAGACTTCCTCAATTTCAGTTCTAGTTCAATTACAGTTCTTCAAAAAATTTCAGTTATACTTCTAATTCAGTTTTTAGAATAATTTCAGTTCTCAATTCAGTTCTTGCATAGAAATAATTTCAGTTTTACATCTTTATAGGCCTAGAACTTGCCTCAAATAAAAACCAAGTTCGAGCATTTTATTATCGAAAAATGCTTCTTAATTTTAAAGAACCTCTTATTTTCAGCGACATTAGCTGACAGTTTCTTCTCCCACCTATAAGAAGTCTTCTACCCCACCCCAAAATTTGTTTCTTCTATAAGTTTGAAAAGCCGGGTCTTCAACATCTTCTGCAAGTGGGGTAGTGCTGCCATAGACTTGCCGTCCTTCCCTCCAATAATAATTATGCGTAATTTTGCTACAAAAACCAAAGCAATTTGAACTCCAGATATAGTGTGCATAATTTCCTGAAACCTTTAATTGGCAATATTTGCTGGATGGCACCAATCCGCTAACATGTTGACAATAGCTAATCACACTCCCCTTATCATATTTCATTGAATTGATTGACCACGTTACATTTCTATCTTTTACACATTTATGCAGCGCTTGTGCTTTCTCCCTGGTGAAGTTGCTGACTCGAATCAGTCACATGAAAGTTTTGCGCCAACCCTGAATATATTTCTTATCATTCTGTGTGCGCTTATTCACTGAGGAAGACAAATTAAATTGCTGAAAAGTTTACCAGAAACATCCAGAAACGTCCGTTTTAGGGTACAAGCGTTGCATGGTTAGGCTAGGCCTATTTGTCTGCTTCGTTCCAGTAGGCCTATTTAAACAATACAATACATGGTATTTTCATTTAGCTCAGTGAGCAAGCTGCACAAAGTAATCATGGTTGAAATATTTGCACTCCGGTATTCATATTTGCACTCCGGTATTCAGTGATTTTCACATAACCACATTCTTATCATAATGTTGAAAATTATGAACTGACAGGAGAGGTCTAAATGCAAAAGACCATAATAAATTGCACACGAAAGCACAAGCTAAGCCAAAGATACCAAAGTTTTAAGAGTCAGAAAGTATGTGCGCCTTTTAGATGTTTACAAACTCAACTGCTTAATTAGGAAAGGCTATGAACTAAAATTTCCAATTTTTTCATTAATTTCCGTTCTGAAATTAATTTTCGTTTTTATTCTAATTTTCGTTCATTGTGCTTAATTTCAGTTCTATTTCAGTTTTCGTTCTCAAAATAATTTCAGTTACAGTTAAAGTTACACTGAACGGAAATCAATATTTTCAGTTCTAATTTTACTTATCGTTAATGAAAATATCACTGCTGACAGCTGACCGTCATATACATTCAGACAGGTAGAAACAGACAGACACACAGACAGACAGGCAGACTGACAGATAGACAAGCGATTGGTCGGATGGACGGACAGACGGACCGAGCGACAAACAGACATACGGAGGGACGGACAGACAGACAGACAGGCGCATAGATATGCACACATAAGCACACATGCGTGGACACGCAGATAGACGGATATTTGATCATAGTACGCTATAATAATTATTATGCGACTTTATTCAGTTGAATTTCGACAACGCGGGGTGGTGCAAAAGCGACATCTCACTTAGACTGGTCCGGGCACATTCGAAAAAGATAAGTTTTTCCCCACTCATCAGACTATACAAGAATGCTATTTATCAATTATTGTTAAGTCTAGCTTACGTCTATTTTTCAAAATTTAAAAATATTAGACTTCAAGGTGTGTTCAAGGAACGCTTTGTTTTCGACCGAGCGTCATTGACAGTGAATGAACGAATGAATGAATGAATGAGTGAATGAATGAATGAACGATAGAATGAATGAATGAGTGAATGAGTGAATGAATGAACGAATGAATGAATGAAGGAAGGAAGGAATGAAGGAAGGAAGGAAGGAAGGAATGAAGGAATGAATGAAGGAATGAATGAATGAGAGCAAACGCATGAACAAATATATATATATATATAAATATATATATATATAAACGACATGTAAAAACACATGCGCCAAGGATTGGCTACATAATACAGGTATACTACGTATAAAGCTGTATTCAGCCAAGGCCATTCGAAAAGATTGTTTCCTATAATATAATTGCTTATCGTCAAGACTTCAGTTGTTTACATATTGCTTAGTATTACAGAAGCCATGCAGGCCTAGGTCATAAACTATGAAGTGCTAAGAAGCGTTCAAACATGATTCAGCAGAACTCATGTCCCATATTCTGACCCTCTTGTGAGAGCATGCTCATCGAGTTGATCTACACGCAGTCCATTCTAAACGTGCAACGACTGAGCGAAGAAGACTATAGACCTTATTTAATAGAGAATTTGAAATCGCAAGGCCACACGGGTCATCAGTCTAAGGATTTCAACTTGTTTTGAGAAGAAACAGACTTACGTAAAGTCTACACAACATGAGGTAAGTAAACGCAGGGTGTAGAAAAGGCGGGGTACGGCACGGTCGACGTAATGTACGATGAGTATACCGCACACAATTTATTGTGCACCTTTAAGAATCAGATCCAGAGATGTGGTCATGTCTCGTATTTTTTTACTGTTTTTCACAGCATAGTGTAGCAATTTATACGGTCATGCCTGGTATTTTGAATGATGTGATATGCATTTCACCGCAATGTCTACGGTATACCTCGTTGATTTCTTATGTTTTGAAACGTATTTCACAGGAACTTTTATTCGTGCAATAGAAACCTTGGATCAAAATTCTAAGGGTTTGTGGTTCAAAGCTCGTATAGGTGAATGCCTTGCATCTCTTCTGACTTGGCAAACTATTCATTTGATACACCAGGACAGAAAGGATCTTGACAAACCCGGAACATACATGTAAAATAATTTAAAGCCCTGAATATTGAATATCCCTCTACACCTTGCCAAAGGCTACAGAAGCTCTTTTTGCAATCTAAAATTCCTATACAATCCAGTTTTAAATAAATTTATTTACATAACAGCATCTCAATATAAAATGATCAACTTAGAATTCTACAATAAGCAGTATAAGCACGTTTAGTTAACTCTGTGCACAGAGTTAACTAAACGTGCTCTACTTCTGGTCTTTTTCTTAAAGGTAAGCCTGTCTAGGGTCATAGGTTATTCATTCATTTATTCATTCGGAAATTTCCTTCTCCTCCTCGTCCACTTCCGCTTTGCAATTACACCTCCACAACTTTCTCATAATTATAATACGTTGGATTGTTTACAGGTTACTGTCGATGAGCGTAGGGACGATGCATCATTACCTTGTGATTGTGATGATCTTAATGGAGACTACCTTTCACGCTGCATCGGGGGCAAAGATCCTCATGAAATCCCCGCAATTTGGTAGCCACATACTAGAACAGATCTTTCTTGGCGAGGAACTCGCCTCGAGAGGTCATGAAGTCTACATTGCGATTGGGTCCCGCTACCCGAACAAAGGCAACATTGAGAAACGCGGAATGAAGACGCTGACCTATAAGTTTCCAGACGACGTGTTATACGGCGTATCAGAAGAATATGAGAAAATTACGGCGAAAGATATTTTTGATAAGAATGAGGATAAGATCGCTGTATCAGGTAACACGGCGTGCAAGATCACCTATGACGACTGCGCCTACATGATGGATGACAAGGAGTTTTTGGAGAAAGCGAGAAATTTGAAGTTTGACCTTGCGATAGCTGAACCGTTCCTTATCGGTCCGTGCAATCTAATTCTACCAAAATATCTCGGAATACCTTTCGTCTCGAATGCCGGAGTTTTCATTCCATGGAACATTCGCATCCCAGCGCTACCTTCATTCGCGCATTTCATGACTCCTTGGACCGATTTGTCGGATGTCACGTTCACATCGAGACTCAGCAATTTATTCACTTACGTATTCTTCGACACTATACTCTCCAAATTCGCGCCAGACAATAACACACTCTTAGAACGCTATGCTCCGGAATACAATTCGTGGAACGATCTAGTGAGGCAATCAGAATTGTTCTTGGTGGGACGCGATCATCATCTTTTCGCTCCGATTCCAGAAATGCCGAACTACATCTCAGTGGCGGGACTGACAACCAGTAAACCGAAGAAGCTACCAAAAGACTTGGAAGATATTGCGGAAAAATCCGATGGCATAATTCTGTTGAGCTTCGGATCATCTGCTTATTACTTCCCAGAAGATGTCATCGTTAAATTCCTAGAAGCGTTTTCCAAGCTGAATCAGACTGTTCTGGTCAAGTTTTTCATTCCCGATGGCGTTAAAGTTCCACCAAATGTAAAGGTGTCCTCCTGGTTGCCTCAGAACGACATTCTCGGTCACCCGAAAACAAGGCTCTTTATTACTCATTGTGGTATAAATGGCCAACACGAGGCGCTCTATAATGCTGTTCCTATGATAGGCTTTCCACTCTTCGCTGAGCAGCATCAGAATTGCCATCGAGGCTACAAGAGGGGGTTCGGGTTGGAGATGAAGGTACAAGACTTTACGTCCGAGCAGCTCTTCTTGAACATCCAAGAGGTTCTCAACAATCCAAAATATCGATCGACGATCAAAAAAGCCTCGGAAGTGTTCCGGGATCAGCCGATGAATGCTCGTGAGAGAGGAGCATTCTGGGTAGAACACGTGATCAAACATGGAGGGAAACACCTGCGTGGGCTGGCAATTGATCTTCCTCTGTATCAATTCCTGATGGTAGATGTTTTCCTCGTTATTGGTGTCGCTGTTGTTGCTTTTTTACTTCTAATTAGAAGCCTTTTCAGATGTATATGCAAACGATCGACACAGACGAAGTTGAAAAAGAATTGATAGAGTTAGACATTAACACTTTAGCATAATATATTATAGTTGAAACAAATTAATTCCATCTCTTGCGCAACTGCAGGTTCCTACATTTTTTGCTGCAAGTGACAATATAACTCGAACTAGTTCTATACTATCGCAATTACATTCGGTGATTAAATTTTCGCAATTACATTCGGTGATTAAATTTTCGCAATTACATTACGTCTACCCTTCGTCACGGTTCACAACCTTGTTGTATAGGCAATTAACATAATGGTACCGGTGGAATGTAGGCCTCCCATATGTGTGACGATTTCACCGAGCCTGATTTTCGCATAAGTTTTGAAAATATAAATTGTGTGGCACTTTCATTGGTGACTTAAAATGTATTGATTGCAGATAAATTGCTTGAATTGACACTTGATAGTTATGACTAGTCTTTGGGCAGGTTTTCTTATCTTGACAACTGGAATTAAGCCTGGTCAATTTTAAGGAAAGTTCGGGGGCCTAACTGCAATGAATGGCATGCAATGCAACAGAGGGGGGCGGGGGTAAATTTATGATTCATATCTAAATGGCGCAATCATCTCATTGTGCTCTACGATTGGTTTCTGGCGTTGCATTTTCTTTAGCATATGACTCGCGGAAATATCTAGTAATTTATATTGCTCTAGTACCTGATGCACAAGGCTTTAACCGATAGCGTGTCATGACTAAGCCGCGATTGCGGTGATATCCAGAGATTAGTAATATTATACATTTACAGGGCCGGATTAAGGCATGTTCAACATGTTCGGCCTAACAGGGTCCCCTCACTTTAGGGGCGCCACACATGCGGGGAAAACATTTTTAAAAAGTTGTTGAATTTCGACTAAACGACAAAAATAAGGTCATCAACTTTTGGGGAGGGTAATAATCGGTGTATTCTTGGAAAATTTCGACCTAACGACTAAAAAAGGTCGTCTGAATGTTTGGGGATACGCAAAAATATTTATCGAACAGGGCCCCACATTTCTTAATCCGGCCCTGTACATTTAAGTCAAATAATCACATAACCATTTTCTAAGACAGCAGCGGTTGCACATTGGACACAATCAAAATAATCCTTAATGACTAGTAGGCCTAACAGAAAGCATAGTCAGCACATAGTAAGATAAAGACTTATTAAACGGAAGCCCGAAAGAGACAAGACGCACTATCAGGAGAGTACAAATAATTATCAATCGTGGGTGTAAGGGTAAATCATATTGTTGAAACAGCTCATGCATGGTGATCAATGAATATATTGATTGATTGATTGATTGATGTACAATGTTATACAAGCACCTTATTAATCACAACCTTACAATCACAAAAGTAGGCTAGACAGTAGTAGACGGGGAAAAATAAACATTGTTAAAATGAAGTGATCATTTTGACAAAATGGGTTATAGTATTCGTACGGACGGCACGGCACATTAATGAGAAATCTATGGTGAATGGTGACTTTGAGAGTGTGACAGCAACATGGAAACGGAAAGACCCAATATTCTAGAAAGACCAGAACAAGTTGGAAAGGTCGAATGACACGAGGATGATCTCTGAATGCCCTCTCTGGATGTACTAGGCTATAGGAGGACACCAAAACATGTACAGAAATATTTCCGATTTGCTTATAGTACACATGTAGACACTCGCATCTCTCAGAATGTTAAAACTGTATCTGATAGCCAATATCTGTTTTCATATAGGCTAATTGATCATTGAAAATACTCCTATATAACACCCAAAATCACGATAAAACGCGCAACAAGTTTATGGTCTGCATTGCTAATCTTTCATAAAAATTAATAGTCTATGGTTGAGATAGGCCTAAGCACAGATCAATCCAGAATTACTTCAAGACTCATGAGACGAACGAGAATGTTATTGTTGATAATGCCAGGTGAAGTTATATCATTTTAATATTTTATAGATTATAGATCACTTGAAGTTTGACCAGAACAAGTAAAGGCCTATGTCCAGACCACTTCAAGTAGGCCTATTTTTAATTAAAGTAGGACCCCGCAGTCTTTCTGGTGGCTTCTTTCGGCCAAGTCACGATTCGTAAGTCGGCAAACCTGGTCGGTCAAGGGTTTACACTCGTTGGTAGAATTAATTGTTGTCCATCGCAGTAAAGAACACGGTAACTTGTTAGGCTATCTATCCATTTATCTTTCTGGGGAGTTTATACAGCGCCCTTTCAAGTTAACTATTCAGAGGCGCTTCTGACCCAGGCACGGCTAAAGAAGAAAGTCGTGAGTAGTTTATCAAAAGCGTTATAGACAAGTTCCGCGGTAGAGAACGTAGGCAAAAGGGAAGGCTATTCCAGACGGAGAGATCCCATTCAACAAAACCTTAGGCCTGAATCTGCCTGATGCCCGAGAGTCAGTACGTGTTTCTATGTCGCCGTGACGCACGCCAACAGCATATCAATTTATGGTCTCCACCATCGTAACAGTAAACGCCAAACTTCACGTTGAACTCTGTTACCCAGGTATGTTCTACCATATGTTCCGGTTATGTTTTGCAGCAAGACTGCTCGCACGGCAAAGTTGCTTCAAGGCATCATTGCCATCAATTGCAGTAAATTTATTTGCAAAGATGGCCACTGTGCGTTTGTCTATCTTCAAGAGCTCTTTACCTCTAGCTTTGGCCCACTCCCACTGTGGTCGATATTCTCGGTGCTCGGCTCTAGGGACGACTTTGTGGTTACACATGCACGCACAGTCATCAGCCATTCAGAATAGGGCTTTCTCGATTGTTGGTCCTCTGTCCTCCCCTTTGGCACTCGCTCCCTTCTGCGGAACGCAGAACTCTTTCATAAGCATTTATAAAGGTGTCGACTGTCGACGTGGTACAGTGTAAACACAATTCGACCACTGCGTTGCAGCCTCAAATTCAGAAGCGATGCGTGACAAGTTTTCACTTAGCACACAGCCTGGAGGCTATTATTGTGTAGGGCCTACTTTTGGACGTAAGCTCCGTTAGCGCCCCAAACAGCGTAGTTCTGAATGGAGTATACTAAAGCTGAATACATTAGACGGTGAAGGAGATAGCTAGTCCCAAACTCTCTCCTGGCAGAGCGAAGAAATAAAGTTGCTACATGTAGACAATTTATAACCAATGTTTTCTTGCAATGTTAATATACCTCCGCGAGGATTGCGCATATCTTGCATCGTTCTCCTTCTCTTTCCTCATTTTCCTGTCATCTTCCTGTTTTTCGTCTTCGTCATTTTCTTCTCCTTCTAATCAACCTCCCTCTCCTTCATCCACCTGTACTTTAATCTCTACATCTGCCCTTTCTCCTTTTCCTCCATTCTTCTTCTTCTTGTTCTTCCTTCAACCTTACTTCCTCTTCTTCTTCTTCTTCTTATTCTTCTTCTTCTGCCTTCAACTTTTCTTCCTCTTCTTTTTCTTCTACTTCTTCGCCTTTTCTACTCTCTGTTTTTCTTCTCTCGTCTCCACCAGTAATTTTACTGAAACAACGACATCCAAAACTGCTGTTGCTTCTATATCTTCTTTTTCTTATTCTTCCACCCTCTCGTCCACCGCTTCTTATTCGTCTTCTTCTTCCTCTACTTTAACTACTACTACTATTACCACTAAGTCTTCTCCTTCAATATCTTTTCCTCCCCTCCTCCTCCTCCTCCTCTGCCTTTTTTATTTATCCACAATCTCTTCTTCTTCCTCTTCCTCTCTACTACGACTAATCCCCATCATTGTCTTTTCCTCCTTCTCCTCCTCCTCCTCCTCCTCTTCCTCTTCTTCTTCTTCCTCTTCTTCATCATCATCATCATCATCATCATCATCATCATCATCATCATCATCATCATCGTCGTCGTCGTCGTCGTCGTCGTCGTCACAATTTTTTTCATCTTTAGCTTCCTCTTCCTGTTCTTTTGCTTTTTCTTCATCGCTTCCTTCTTTATCTCCTCTACCCTCCTCCTCCTCCTCGTCCACTTGCTCTTCACATTTAGACCTCCAATAGTTTCTAATGTTTTGCGTTGGATTGTTTGCAGGTTCCTGTCGAAGAGTGTGGACACGATGCATTGCCTTATCAGTGCATTCATCTTACTGGAGACAATCTACTCTGTCTCCGGAGCAAAGATCCTCATGAAATCCCCGCAATTCGGCAGCCACATTCTAGCACAAATCTTTCTTGGAGAAGAACTCGCCTCGAGAGGCCATGAAGTCTACATTGCGATTGGTTCCAGATACCCGAACATGGCCAACATCGAGAAACGCGGAATGAAGACGCTGACCTATAAGTTTCCCGATGGCGTTTTATACGGCGTCTCAGAAGAACTAGAGAAGACGGTAGCGGAAACCATATTTGACAAGAATGAGGATAAGTTCGCTGCCTCAGGTAAAAGGGGGTGTAAGATCACCTTTGATGACTGTGCCTACATGATGGAGAACAAGAAGTTTTTGGAGAAAGCTGGACAACTGAAATTTGACCTGGCGATTGTGGAACCGTTTGTTATGAGTCCGTGCAATCTAATTCTGCCACAATATCTCGGAATACCTTTCGTCTCGAATGCCGGAGTTTATGTTCCATGGCGCATTCGCATCCCAGCGCTACCTTCATTCGCGCATTTCTTGACTGCTTGGACCGATTTGTCGGATATCACGTTCACATCGAGACTGGGCAATTTATTCACTTACATATTCATCGACGCCATACTGTCGAATATCGCGCCAGAAAATAACACACTCTTAGAACGCTATGCTCCAGAATATAATTCGTGGTACGATCTAGTGAGGCAATCAGAGTTGTTCTTGGTGGGACGAGATCATCATCTTTTTGCTCCGATACCAGAAATGCCGAACTATATCTCGGTGGCGGGACTGACAACCAGTAAACCGAAGAAACTACCAAAGGACTTGGAAGAGGTTGCGGAAAAATCCGAAGGCATAATTCTGTTGAGCTTTGGATCAGCTGCATACTACTTTCCAGAAGATGTCATCGTTAAATTCCTTGAAGCGTTTTCCAGACTGAATCAAACTGTTCTGGTAAAGTTTTTCATTCCCGATGGCGTTAAGGTTCCATCGAATGTAAAGGTGTCCTCCTGGTTGCCTCAAAACGACATTCTCGGTCATCCGAAAACAAAACTCTTTATTACTCACTGTGGAATGAACGGTCAACACGAGGCGCTACATAACGCTGTTCCTATGATAGGATTCCCACTTTTCGCTGAGCAGCATCAGAATTGCCTTCGAGCCTACAAGAAAGGATTCGGATTGGAGATGAAGGTACAAGACTTTACGTCCGAGCAGCTCTTCTTGAACATCCAAGAGGTTCTCAACAATCCGAAATATCGGACGACGATCAGAAAAGCCTCGGAAGTGTTCCGGGATCAGCCGATGAATGCTCGCGAGAGAGGAGCATTCTGGGTAGAGCACGTGATCAAACATGGAGGAAAACACCTGCGTGGGCTGTCTATTGATCTTCCCCTGTATCAATTCCTCATGGTTGATGTGTTCCTCGTCATCGGTATCATTGTTGTTGCTGTCTTACTTCTGCTTAGAAGCCTTTTCAGATGTATATGCAAACGATCGACACAGACGAAGTTGAAAAAGAATTGATAGACATTAACACTTTAGCATACTAGGCTATAGACTATTATAGTTGAAACAAATTAATTCCAGGTTCTTACATTTTTCTGTAAATGACAATGTAATTTGAACTAGGCCTAATTCTATGGTATCGCGATACAGATGACGGTAATTAAATTATCGCAATTACATTACGTCTACCCTTCGCGGCTGGGAGTTGACATTCAGAGATTTAGATATCTCGGGCTAGCACGTGTGGGTCGCAGGGGCGCTTGCTCCTGCAGAGGGACTTTGGGCAAGTTGCTTACCCATCATTGTCTGTGGAGAAGGCAACGGGAAACCACCTCACTCATCTCATCCCCAGGGGTATAAAGCCAATGAACCTGCCTTCGGGCAGAGCACCATCATCATCACCCTTCGCTACATTTCTCAACCTTGTTGAATAGGGAATTAACATAATGGTACCGGTGGAATGCAGACCACATGTATATGTTTTGACGAATTCTACACTCGCATCTTTCAGAATATTATGTATCTGATGGCCATGCTATGTCAAGCAGGTAGGCCATCATCATTTCCAGAGTCTGATTCAAAACAAGTAATAATATACAAGACGATCTTACTCATCAACACCACCCGTGGTAGTGGAGGAACAAAGGAAGATGTAAAACAGTTATGACATTTTGTATTGTATTGTATTTAAACATTTATAAAGCGCCTCTAGTAGCGCTTAATTCCCAGGGGTCACTCCAATCTGTCCCGTAAGAACCTAAAAACTGTTTTATTTAGCCGTGGTTGAGCCGGGAGCGCTTCCGAGTAGCTCATCTTGAAGAGGCGCTGTATAAATTTCTGAAATAAATAAATAAATAAGACCGTATTTGCAGTTAACACCAGGTTGTGTTCTGGTGTAGATTTCAAAAGCATGCATAGGCCTATGATATAATTATTATTATAATAATTATCTTGTCAACAAACCAGATTCCCGATTATTGGCTTCAAATGTGATAGGTTTTTCTGCGCATGCCCTGCTTTGCAGCGTCGAGCATAATAAGGTGTTTACTACAACCTCTGGATCATAGGTGCAATCACGTCCTAAAAGTTGGGGGGGGGACCATAATGAATCACGTCCTAAATGTTAGGGGGACCATAATAATAGTTAGGGGACCACTCAAAAGTTGGGGGGACGCGTCCCGTGGGTCCCATAGGGTGGTTGCGCCTATACTCTGGATACAAGGATTCATCGCGTGTATAATTGTTATCTGAGGCAAGTCATTCATGGCCGTCGTACGCTGATGGGAATTCACACGTAAAATCCCGATGCAATGAAATAAATAAACAAATAATTATATCATACTAGATGTGTAACCCGGCGTTGCCCGGGAAATTTAGGGTATTAAACACCACTCCCCTATGGTACCCAACGTTGACCGCTAAATTTCGAGTTTTCGCCAACCCTCTACCCCACCCCGCTTCCCCAAAAAGCCAAACGTAACACGCCCCGCTAGGGAAATTATTACTGGGCTTGTATGACGTCATTCGGGCTATAGACTCTTTTACTGAAGCTCGATACTGTTTACCAACGCGTGAGCGATGAAATCTGTTTTAAAACGCTTCTGTCTTAAAACATGGATCGACAACATAAGAGAAGATCTAGAGGAAAGGCACATGGATATGAGGAATGCCATGGATACCATCAAGGATAAAGCAGCGTGGAGACGCCATGTAAAAGCCTCATCGTCGGCGCGGCCGGACGGAGGAGAGCAATGATGATGATGTCTTAAAACGCTAATAACTCGAGTTCTAAAGTGAAATTTCGGGTTTTAAACACTTCCCCACTCTGGTACCCATCGTTGACTGCTAAATTTCGGGTTTTCGCCAACCCTCCACCCCACCTCGCTTCTCCAAAAAGCCAAACGTAACCCGTCCCTGCGGGGCGCTACGGATATTATTACTGGGCGGGTATGACGTCATGCGGAGTAGAATCTTCACCAAAGTGCCAGCGTTATCATTTGTTGATGAAATCTGTCTTAAAACGCAAATATTTCTTGTTTTAAAGTGAGTTAAAACCTGAAAATAGTTGATCTGACCTTATAATTTGGGTAAGAATCGATTGCAAGAATTTTTATAAACCGACGCTGTTTCATTTCCGAGCCTATTCTGCAGGGGAGAGTCAAAAAGCGTCAAAAAGCGTACAAACAAATAAACAAACAAACAAACATATGGAATTTCTGCCTTATAATATAGATTCTACTCACGATCTCTCTTCTTAATCCATCCTCTATGTGCATTCGCTTTTATCATTTCGTGCTCTCAAGCAAGACTTAAGCTTTTAGGCACCTTCATGCCCTCTGTTAGATTTGAAAGTTCAACTCACTAAAAGCAAGACTCTGCTGGCAATAAAACGTATATTAATATTATCCAGAAACGTTGAAAAGATTATTTGACATTTGTAGAAAATAAAAACAACAGTCCTTAGGAACTAGAAACAAGAAGACAGCTGACTACAAAACTGAGCGGCCTAACACAGTATGTATAGTCAAAACCCGATATAACTATTACTGAGTTCCAACACCCTCGTCGGAAATTATCCAACGTACGTATTGACCCCTCTGGAGAGTCTGGATGTTGACCTAATAAACGAAAAATTGGTTAAGTGTAGCATCGGATGATGCCTCGCGCTTTGGGCAACAACGGGAGATAGGTCACAGGCGAATTATTATTATTATTAGGCCCTAGCGAAAGATTATCGGACATTATCCACCGTGCACACGCACACATACGCACGCGGTCATTGAAGCGGGACCTATAGAGGCTCTCGTCTGACAGTTGACCGTCATATACATTCAGACAGGGAGACACAGACAGACAGACAGACAGACAGACAGACAGAATGAGAGATAGACAAACTATTGGTTGGATGGACGGACAGGCGGACGAAGCGACAAAGAGACATACGGAGACACGGACAGACAGACAGAAGACAGGCTCACAGACATGCACACATAAGCACAAAGGCGCGGACGCGCAGATAGACGTATATTAGATCATAGTAGGTACGCCGTAATCATTATACCACAGCTCAATAATATTCAGTTGAATTTAGACAACGCGAATTAGCGCAAAAGTGACATCTGACTTAGACTGGCCCGGGCACATGCGGAAAAGATAAGTTTTTCCCACACCAGACTATACAAGAATGCTATTTATCAATTATTGTTAATTTTAGCTTAGGTCTATTTTTCATAACTTAAAAATATTTGACTTCAACGTGTGCTTTAGGAACGTTTTGTCTTCGGCCTCAGCACAACACGTGAGCCTCATTGACAGTGAATGAATGAATGAAAGAATGAACGAATGAATGAATGAATGAAAGAAAGAGAGTGATCACATGCAGTGGCGACTTCAGGGGGCCTAGGGGTTAAGCCCCCTAAAACAGGCCATCCGGTTTTTTGCATAATAAATCCATGGGATTTCGACCAAAAGACTAAAAAATAGAGGTTGTCAGAAATTTTGGCGGATGAAAATGGAAAATTTCCTGCGCGAGGATCCAGCACCCCCAAAAACTGAAATCCTGACGCCGCCACTGAACACATGCATGAATAAATATAAAAACGACATGTAGCCTATAAACACATACGCCACGGGTAGACTATATAACACAGGTGCGTATAAAACTGTATTCCGCCAAGGCCATTCGAAAAGGTGGTTTGCTCCATTGTGTAGGCCTATAGTCAAGACTTCAGTTGTTTGCATTGCCCAGTGTTACAGAAGACATGTAGGCCTAGTCCATGAACTATGCAGTGCTGAGAAGCGCCCAAACAGTATTCAGCAGAACTCATGCATGTCGGATATTCCATTCAAAACGTTCTGCGACCATAGACTTTATTAATAGAGTATTTGAAATCGCAAGGCCACACTGGTCTAAGGGTTTCAACTTGTTTTGAGAAGAAACAGCCGCACGTAAAGTCTACATTACACGAGGTAAGTAAATGCAGGGCGTAGAAAAGGCGAGTATAGAGGTCATTACAGGATATGAAGCAATGTACGATGGTACTGTACACATTTTATTGTGCACCTTTAAGAATTAGACCCAGAGATGGGGTCAGAAATCTAGTTCATTAAAATCTGAGAACTACCAATGATCATTGTTTACGAAAGGAATTCCTTGCCCATGGACAGACCAGTCACGGGCCCCGAAATTATCTCAAGGCTTCATGAGTAAACTTGTCTTAGAAACAAATTGGAGTAACAAATAGGGGAGGTTCTACCTACGATATTATATTTATATGATTTATTTAGTTGAAAATTTGAAGTTTCAACTCATTGAAGTTTTTCTATCTAGTATTGTATTTAAAAAGCATAAAACAATCATAAATCGTGTAGGCCTATGTGTAACTACCTAACAGCAACTAAAACCTATTATCATTTTGTCAAATTTTGTTTTTTGGGGTGGAATGTCAATCTTGCCTGGTCCCTAAAATTCGCCGGTACTTGGGCATTTGTCCCTGCCTGCCTCTCGGCGGCCTGCCAGTAATTTTCAAGAACGGTTGCTTTTTGCGTTAGGCGACATCGTGTACATCGCTATCGCATAGTCAAAATTTCTAGCACGCTATTCGAGGGCTAAGGGCCGGGCACCAACTTAATCACGAGCTCTGCATCGCGTTGGATGGATTTTCTATGTCGATTTTCAAACGGCATTCCAATTACAATACTTGATGGCACGCATGGGCGCCCGCACATAGGGGCACGGAGGGCACTGCGCTCTGGAAAATTGACGCCTATCTTTTTAACTACTTCCTTTGGGTTTTGAACAAATTTCTTTGCATTAGTGCACCAATGATAACAATGATACAGACAGTGAAAGTCAGAAATCTACGTTTAGAGATCTGTATAGAAATAAACATGCTCTGATAACTTACTGCCTTGAATGTTTAAGCTCTTTCTAAAAATTGCAACAATGACCATTGGCTTTCAACCCTCCTGCGGGTGCCCATGTAAATTGAAACAGCATGCCCATCGATTACTTGAGTAGAATCCAGCTGTTGTGCGAATAATCACAATTGCAAAAATTAAATGCTAATGCAAAAATTTGAAAATTTCTCAAAGTACACTGAAATTACATCAGGGACATCTGTTTATTCACCAGCATTGTAATTATATAGACCAAGTCTGCTATAAACCAGGCTCCATTTTGTCCATTTTGCAAGCTGCCAGTACAGAATTCAGGGAAGTCAAACGGTAGATAAACTTGGATAAGGGGTTCTGGTCATCACGCCTCGGGATTTACACCCAAAACTGGCAAAGAGATCTGTTCAAAAGAATTGACACCCACACTCATCTAATCCTCGGATCCTCCCTCTTAGATCTACTCTATTGGCATATTCTTTGATTTGGCAAAGGCCTTCGATACTGTTAACCATAACATTCTCCTTAGTAAATTAGCTAACTACGGTATCAGAGGCACGCGGCTTAATTGGTTTAAAAGTTATTTTGAAAACCGTTATCAGTGTGTTTCTTGTAACGGCGCACTGTCCGATCTTCGTCCTGTCAAATATGGTGTTCCGCAGGGCTCTAATTTAGACCGCTTCTATATCTTCTTTTTATAAACGATTTACCTAACTCGTCCTCCATTTTGACGTTCATTCTGTTTGCGGACGATACAAACGTTTTCTTTTCTTATGCTTCAAATTTGACTTTAACCCAAATTGTTAATGCTGAACTTCAATTGGTCTCTAAATGGTTTGCAGCAAATAAATTATCTTTAAATCTTAAAAAAACCTCTTTTATCCTATTTAGATCGCCTAAGAAAACATCGCTACCAACAGGCTCGGTCGTGCTATCAATTAACGAGTCAGTCTTACCCCAAGTCATATCGACAAAATTCCTTGGCGTATACGTTGATCAACACTTGACGTGGACTGATCACATCAAATTTATCTCAACGAAAGTTGCGAAAAATATTGGCATTTTGTCCAAGGCATCCCATGTTCTTCCTAAATTCATTCGCTCTCAACTCTATTATTCGTTAATATACCCCTATTTTACATAGGCCACTGAAACTTAATATGGGTTTCCAACTATGCTTTGCGGCTAAATAAATTAGTTTTATTACAAAAAAACTGTTCGAATAATTGCTGGAGCTCCTCGTCGGTCCCATACTGGCCCATTATTATCTGAATTTCAAATTTTTAGACGTCCTCTCCGCTCTTTATACCGTCATGATTTTCTTGTACCACGATCTCGGACTGACACAGCCCAACATCGCGCCTTTGCCTCTGTCTGCCCTTTACTGTGGAATGGTGTTCCTACTATTATTCGTGCTCAGGTTTTATCTTGAGGCTTTACTTTTATGCCCGTTGCCATATGACTTTTCTTTTTCCAGGAGTTCTTCTCACTGGAGCGTCCTGCTTAAAATAAACAAATTTCAGGTGTGCGAGTTTCTTTATCACTTTGATCACAACCTGCTACCATATGCCTATAAGTCCTTTTTTCAGCAGGGCTCTGATATGCATCGGTATAACACTATAGAAGCGTCAGACTCTATCGTAGCATACAGGCTCATTCTAACTCTCGTAGGTTTTCCATTAGATTCATAGGTCCGCCAATTTTCAACTCACTTAAATTAAACATAAAAGAGGCACCTAAGTAGTTAACATTTAAAAAAATGCTGCGATAGCATTTAGCCGTTGTAAAATAAAGTTTATAAGTTTATGCTGGTCAATAATTGTCAGTAGTTAAGTTTGTTAGTTAAGCTTTAGTTAAGAAACAATCTGTACGTATCTTTACTACATAATATCTAAATTGCACAGTCAATGAACTTGCATGGTCTGTCAGTATTTGTCTCAAGGTAATTGGGGTCCCTCTGTAGCGGGATTATTATCCCTTTTGGGGTCCCGAGTCCCTTGTCACCTATGTGCCAATTCATTTGATAAGAATGAGGATAAGATGGCTGTGTCAGGGAAAACGGCGTGGAAGATCACCTTTGACGACTGTGCCTACATGATGGATGACAAGGAGTTTTTGGAGAAAGCGCGAAAGTTGAAGTTTGACATTGCGATAGCTGAACCGTTCCTTATCGGTCCGTGCAATCTAATTCTACCAAAATATCTCGGAATACCTTTCGTCTCGAATGCCGGAGTTTTCATTCCATGGAACATTCGCATCCCAGCGCTACCTTCATTCGCGCATTTCATGACTCCTTGGACCGATTTGTCGGATGTCACGTTCACATCGAGACTCAGCAATTTATTCACTTACGTATTCTTCGACACTATACTCTCCAAATTCGCGCCAGACAATAACACGCTGTTAGAACGCTATGCTCCGGAATACAATTCGTGGTACGATCTAGTGAGGCAATCAGAATTGTTCTTGGTGGGACGAGATCATCATCTTTTTGCTCATATTCCACAAATGCCGAACTATATCTCGGTGGCGGGACTGACAACCAGTAAACCGAAGAAACTACCAAAAGACTTGGAAGATATTGCGGAAAAATCCGATGGCATAATTCTGTTGAGCTTCGGATCATCTGCTTATTACTTCCCAGAAGATGTCATCGTTAAATTCCTAGAAGCGTTTTCCAAGCTGAATCAGACTGTTCTGGTCAAGTTTTTCATTCCCGATGGCGTTAAAGTTCCACCAAATGTAAAGGTGTCCTCCTGGTTGCCTCAGAACGACATTCTCGGTCACCCGAAAACAAGGCTCTTTATTACTCATTGTGGTATAAATGGCCAACACGAGGCGCTGTATAATGCTGTTCCTATGATTGGATTTCCACTTTTCGCGGAGCAGCATACGAATTGCCGTCGTGGCTACAAGAAAGGATTCGGGTTGGAGATGAAGGTACAAGACTTTACGTCCGAGCAGCTCTTCCTGAACATCCAGGAGGTTCTCAACAATCCGAAATATCGGACGATGATCAGAAAAGCTTCGGAAGTGTTCCGGGATCAGCCGATGAATGCTCGCGAGAGAGGAGCATTCTGGGTAGAACACGTGATCAGACATGGAGGAAAGCACCTGCGTGGGCTGGCAATTGATCTTCCTCTGTATCAATTCCTGATGGTAGATGTTTTCCTCGTTATTGGTGTCGCTGTTGTTGCTGTTTTACTTCTAATTAGAAGCCTTTTCAGATGTATATGCAAACGATCGACACAGACGAAGTTGAAAAAGAATTGATAGAGTTAGACATTAACACTTTAGCATAATATATTATAGTTGAAACAAATTAATTCCATCTCTTGCGCAACTGCAGGTTCCTACATTTTTTGCTGCAAGTGACAATATAACTCGAACTAGTTCTATACTATCGCAATTACATTCGGTGATTAAATTTTCGCAATTACATTCGGTGATTAAATTTTCGCAATTACATTACGTCTACCCTTCGTCACGGTTCACAACCTTGTTGTATAGGCAATTAACATAATGGTACCGGTGGAATGTAGGCCTCCCATATGTGTGACGATTTCACCGAGCCTGATTTTCGCATAAGTTTTGAAAATATAAATTGTGTGGCACTTTCATTGGTGATTTAAAATGTATTGATTGCAGATAAATTGCTTGAATTGACACTTGATAGTTATGACTAGTCTTTGGGCAGGTTTTCTTATCTTGACAACTGGAATTAAGCCTGGTCAATTTTAAGGAAAGTTCGGGGGCCTAACTGCAATGAATGGCATGCAATGCAACAGAGGGGGGGGGGGTAAATTTATGATTCATATCTAAATGGCGCAATCATCTCATTGTGCTCTACGATTGGTTTCTGGCGTTGCATTTTCTTTAGCATATGACTCGCGGAAATATCTAGTAATTTATATTGCTCTAGTACCTGATGCACAAGGCTTTAACCGATAGCGTGTCATGACTAAGCCGCGATTGCGGTGATATCCAGAGATTAGTAATATTATACATTTACAGGGCCGGATTAAGGCATGTTCAACATGTTCGGCCTAACAGGGTCCCCTCACTTTAGGGGCGCCACACATGCGGGGAAAACATTTTTAAAAAGTTGTTGAATTTCGACTAAACGACAAAAATAAGGTCATCAACTTTTGGGGAGGGTAATAATCGGTGTATTCTTGGAAAATTTCGACCTAACGACTAAAAAAGGTCGTCTGAATGTTTGGGGATACGCAAAAATATTTATCGAACAGGGCCCCACATTTCTTAATCCGGCCCTGTACATTTAAGTCAAATAATCACATAACCATTTTCTAAGACAGCAGCGGTTGCACATTGGACACAATCAAAATAATCCTTAATGACTAGTAGGCCTAACAGAAAGCATAGTCAGCACATAGTAAGATAAAGACTTATTAAACGGAAGCCCGAAAGAGACAAGACGCACTATCAGGAGAGTACAAATAATTATCAATCGTGGGTGTAAGGGTAAATCATATTGTTGAAACAGCTCATGCATGGTGATCAATGAATATATTGATTGATTGATTGATTGATGTACAATGTTATACAAGCACCTTATTAATCACAACCTTACAATCACAAAAGTAGGCTAGACAGTAGTAGACGGGGAAAAATAAACATTGTTAAAATGAAGTGATCATTTTGACAAAATGGGTTATAGTATTCGTACGGACGGCACGGCACATTAATGAGAAATCTATGGTGAATGGTGACTTTGAGAGTGTGACAGCAACATGGAAACGGAAAGACCCAATATTCTAGAAAGACCAGAACAAGTTGGAAAGGTCGAATGACACGAGGATGATCTCTGAATGCCCTCTCTGGATGTACTAGGCTATAGGAGGACACCAAAACATGTACAGAAATATTTCCGATTTGCTTATAGTACACATGTAGACACTCGCATCTCTCAGAATGTTAAAACTGTATCTGATAGCCAATATCTGTTTTCATATAGGCTAATTGATCATTGAAAATACTCCTATATAACACCCAAAATCACGATAAAACGCGCAACAAGTTTATGGTCTGCATTGCTAATCTTTCATAAAAATTAATAGTCTATGGTTGATATAGGCCTAAGCACAGATCAATCCAGAATTACTTCAAGACTCATGAGACGAACGAGAATGTTATTGTTGATAATGCCAGGTGAAGTTATATCATTTTAATATTTTATAGATTATAGATCACTTGAAGTTTGATCAGAACAAGTAAAGGCCTATGTCCAGACCACTTCAAGTAGGCCTATTTTTAATTAAAGTAGGACCCCGCAGTCTTTCTGGTGGCTTCTTTCGGCCAAGTCACGATTCGTAAGTCGGCAAACCTGGTCGGTCAAGGGTTTACACTCGTTGGTAGAATTAATTGTTGTCCATCGCAGTAGGCTATAAGGAACACGGTAACTTGTTAGGCTATCTATCCATTTATCTTTCTGGGGAGTTTATACAGCGCCCTTTCAAGTTAACTATTCAGAGGCGCTTCTGACCCAGGCACGGCTAAAGAAGAAAGTCGTGAGTAGTTTATCAAAAGCGTTATAGACAAGTTCCGCGGTAGAGAACGTAGGCAAAAGGGAAGGCTATTCCAGACGGAGAGATCCCATTCAACAAAACCTTAGGCCTGAATCTGCCTGATGCCCGAGAGTCAGTACGTGTTTCTATGTCGCCGTGACGCACGCCAACAGCATATCAATTTATGGTCTCCACCATCGTAACAGTAAACGCCAAACTTCACGTTGAACTCTGTTACCCAGGTATGTTCTACCATATGTTCCGGTTATGTTTTGCAGCAAGACTGCTCGCACGGCAAAGTTGCTTCAAGGCATCATTGCCATCAATTGCAGTAAATTTATTTGCAAAGATGGCCACTGTGCGTTTGTCTATCTTCAAGAGCTCTTTACCTCTAGCTTTGGCCCACTCCCACTGTGGTCGATATTCTCGGTGCTCGGCTCTAGGGACGACTTTGTGGTTACACATGCACGCACAGTCATCAGCCATTCAGAATAGGGCTTTCTCGATTGTTGGTCCTCTGTCCTCCCCTTTGGCACTCGCTCCCTTCTGCGGAACGCAGAACTCTTTCATAAGCATTTATAAAGGTGTCGACTGTCGACGTGGTACAGTGTAAACACAATTCGACCACTGCGTTGCAGCCTCAAATTCAGAAGCGATGCGTGACAAGTTTTCACTTAGCACACAGCCTGGAGGCTATTATTGTGTAGGGCCTACTTTTGGACGTAAGCTCCGTTAGCGCCCCAAACAGCGTAGTTCTGAATGGAGTATACTAAAGCTGAATACATTAGACGGTGAAGGAGATAGCTAGTCCCAAACTCTCTCCTGGCAGAGCGAAGAAATAAAGTTGCTACATGTAGACAATTTATAACCAATGTTTTCTTGCAATGTTAATATACCTCCGCGAGGATTGCGCATATCTTGCATCGTTCTCCTTCTCTTTCCTCATTTTCCTGTCATCTTCCTGTTTTTCGTCTTCGTCATTTTCTTCTCCTTCTAATCAACCTCCCTCTCCTTCATCCACCTGTACTTTAATCTCTACATCTGCCCTTTCTCCTTTTCCTCCATTCTTCTTCTTCTTGTTCTTCCTTCAACCTTACTTCCTCTTCTTCTTCTTCTTCTTATTCTTCTTCTTCTGCCTTCAACTTTTCTTCCTCTTCTTTTTCTTCTACTTCTTCGCCTTTTCTACTCTCTGTTTTTCTTCTCTTGTCTCCACCAGTAATTTTACTGAAACAACGACATCCAAAACTGCTGTTGCTTCTATATCTTCTTTTTCTTATTCGTCCACCGCTTCTTATTCGTCTTCTTCTTCCTCTACTTTAACTACTACTACTATTACCACTAAGTCTTCTCCTTCAATATCTTTTCCTCCCCTCCTCCTCCTCCTCCTCTGCCTTTTTTATTTATCCACAATCTCTTCTTCTTCCTCTTCCTCTCTACTACGACTAATCCCCATCATTGTCTTTTCCTCCTCCTCCTCCTCCTCCTCCTCCTCCTCTTCTTCTTCTTCTTCTTCTTCTTCTTCCTCTTCTTCTTCATCATCATCATCATCATCATCATCATCATCATCATCGTCGTCGTCGTCGTCGTCGTCGTCGTCGTCGTCGTCGTCACAATTCTTTTCATCTTTAGCTTCCTCTTCCTGTTCTTTTTCTTTTTCTTCATCGCCTCCTTCTTTATCTCCTCTACCCTCCTCCTTCTCCTCGTATACTTGCTCTTGACATTTAGACCTCCAATAGTTTCTAATGTTTTGCGTTGGATTGTTTGCAGGTTCCTGTCGAAGAGTGTGGACACGATGCATTGCCTTATCAGTGCATTCATCTTACTGGAGACAATCTACTCTGTCTCCGGAGCAAAGATCCTCATGAAATCCCCGCAATTCGGCAGCCACATTCTAGCACAAATCTTTCTTGGAGAAGAACTCGCCACGAGAGGCCATGAAGTCTACATTGCGATTGGTTCCAGATACCCGAACATGGCCAACATCGAGAAACGCGGAATGAAGACGCTGACCTATAAGTTTCCCGATGGCGTTTTATACGGCGTCTCAGAAGAACTAGAGAAGACGGTGGCGGAAACCATATTTGACAAGAATGAGGATAAGTTCGCTGCCTCAGGTAAAAGGGGGTGTAAGATCACCTTTGATGACTGTGCCTACATGATGGAGGACAAGGAGTTTTTGGAGAAAGCTGGACAACTGAAATTTGACCTGGCGATTGTGGAACCGTTTGTTATGAGTCCGTGCAATCTAATTCTGCCAAAATATCTCGGAATACCTTTCGTCTCGAATGCCGGAGTTTATGTTCCATGGCGCATTCGCATCCCAGCGCTACCTTCATTCGCGCATTTCTTGACCGCTTGGACCGATTTGTCGGATATCACGTTCACATCGAGACTGGGCAATTTATTCACTTACATATTCATCGACGCCATACTGTCGAATATCGCGCCAGAAAATAACACACTCTTAGAACGCTATGCTCCAGAATATAATTCGTGGTACGATCTAGTGAGGCAATCAGAGTTGTTCTTGGTGGGACGAGATCATCATCTTTTTGCTCCGATACCAGAAATGCCGAACTATATCTCGGTGGCAGGACTAACAACCAGTAAACCGAAAAAACTACCAAAGGACTTGGAAGAGGTTGCGGAAAAATCCGATGGCATAATTCTGTTGAGCTTTGGATCAGCTGCTTATTACTTCCCAGAAGATGTCATCGTTAAATTCCTTGAGGCGTTTTCAAGACTGAATCAAACTGTTCTGGTCAAGTTTTTCATCCCCGATGGTGTTAAGGTTCCACCGAATGTGAAAGTGTCCTCCTGGTTGCCTCAGAACGACATTCTCGGTCATCCGAAAACAAAGCTCTTTATTACTCACTGTGGAATGAACGGTCAACACGAGGCGCTATATAATGCTGTTCCTATGATAGGATTTCCTCTGTTTGCTGAACAGCATCAGAATTGCCTTCGAGGCTACAAGAAAGGATTCGGATTGGAGATGAAGGTAGAGGACTTTACGTCCGAGCAGCTCTTCCTGAACATCCAAGAGGTTCTCAGCAATCCGAAATATCGGTCGACGATCAAAAAAGCCTCAGAAGTGTTCCGGGATCAGCCGATGAATGCTCGCGAGAGAGGAGCATTCTGGGTAGAACACGTGATCAAACATGGAGGAAAGCACCTGCGTGGGCTGTCAATGGATCTTCCTCTGTATCAATTCCTCATGGTGGATGTGTTCCTTGCTATCGGTGTCGGTGTTGTTTCTGTTGTGCTTCTAGTTAGAAGCCTTTTCAGATACATATGCAAACGATCGACACAGACGAAGTTGAAAAAGAACTGATAGACATTAACACTTTAGTAGGCCTATACTAGGCTATAATATTATTATATTTGAAACAAATTAATTCCATATCTTCCGCAACTCCAGGTTCTTAAATTTTTCTGTAAATGACAATGTAACTAGGACTAATTCTATATTATCGCGATACAGAAGACGGTAATTAAATTATCGCAATTATAATTATTACGTCTACCCTTCGTCACATTTCGCAACCTTATTGAATAGGCAATTACATAATGGTACCGGTGGATTTAGACCTTGTAAAAAAATTATGTTTGACGAATAGACCAATCCTGATTTTCGTTTAAGTTTTGGAAATTGAAATTGTGTCAGACTTTCATTGATGATTTCAAATGTATTGATGTCAGATAAATTGCTTGAATTGGCATTTGATGGCCACGTCTATTCTTTGGTTCAGGTCTTCTTATCTTGGCAACTGGAATTAAGCCGGGTAAAATTTGGTCACGATCTCTCTTCTTAATCCCTCGTCTATATATGTGCATTTGCTTTTACCATTTCGTGCTCTCAACTCTCAAGCAAGACTTTGGCTTTTAAGCACCTTCATGCACTCGTCGGAACTACTCTGGATGTTGACCTAATAAAGAAAAATTGGGTCAAGTGTAACATCGACATTCGACAGAAGCCCCGCGCTTTGGGCAACAACGGGAGATAGGTCACAGGTAAATTATTAGGCACCCCGTCGTAATAGTCTCGTCAAAACAGCCCCGTCAAAACAGCCCCGTCCTAATTGCCCAAAGACAAAACAGCCCCGTCGAAATCGCCCAGCGACACAATAGCCCCGTCAAAATAACCCCGTCCGAACAGCCCGGGGCTATTTTGTCGGGGACCGACAGATACGCGGAAAAGCACACGGTTTTCGTGAAAAAATAGACCGACGAATTTATTCATCCAGCTTCTGTTTATATGTGTAAAATACATTCATCCCGCTTCCATTTTTTTAGCGTTTTACCATTCATCCAGCTTCTATTTAAGTTTTATAAAACCTCCATCCGGCTTCCATTTCTTAAGCATTTTATCGGTTTTTGAGCTTTAGAGATCGAAGCGGCATCAATGTATTTTATATATTAAATAGAAACTGGATGAATGATAAAACGCTTGAGAAATGAAAGCGGGATGAAGGTATTTTAAATTATAAATAGAAGCTGGATGAATGATAAAACGCTTTTGAAGTGAAAGCGAAATGAAGGTATTTTATGTATTATATAGAAGCTGGATGAATGATAAAACGCTTGAAAAATGGAAGCGGGATCGAATTAATTTATTTATTAAATAGAAGCTGGATGAATGATAAAGCGCTTGAGAAATGGAAGCGGGATGTTTTCGCGGAACTGTTTACACGGGCTGTTTTGACGGGACTATTTCGACGGGGCTATTTTGTCGGGAACTGATTTTTTCTGGGCTGTTTTGTCTTTGGGTGATTTTGACGGCGCTGTTTTGACGGGGCTGTTTTGACCGGGCTATTTCGACGGGTCCAAATTATTATTATTATTATTATTATTATTATTATTATTATTATTTTTTTTTTTTAAATTTTTTACCTCGAGGTATACGGGATCCCTCAGAAACTTCACTACCGCCTAATAGAAAATCACAGTCTGGAACGGCCCTATTCAATATTATTATTATTATTATTATTATTATTATTATTGTTATTATTATTATTATTATTATTATTATTATTATTATTATTCAACATCATCATTATATTTCTCAAAAAACAGTGTACTACTGCCTCGTCGAACCGAGGCATGCGATGGCGTTGAATCGCTGAACTGTGGCTGATATCTTCTGGAATAGGAAGAAGGTTTCTTGAGGGTCTTCGGATACGCGTGACAATCGTCGACCGAGTTCTGTGATGAAGGCCAGGCCCTCCTGGTCCATAGGTCCAAGCGTTTCTATCGCAACCGGAGTGAAACTGTATCTTGTCTGGAGTTCCGCGTATTTTAGCTTTTTCCTAGCAGCTGCTATTTCGGCAGCTCCGCCCGCCATTGCAGCAGTCTCAGTCAAGTACGAAGGTGCCAGCGTATCGACAATGGTCACATCCCAAATAAGCGAACGCCCACTTTTCCACGGAATGAGGGTTTGACCATCTGGTCTTTTCCCATCGAGACGAGTGAGGCCAGCTGGTTCTCTGATCGATGGTATGCCTGCCCTGATGAGACTACGAAGCACAATTTCGTTCACTGCGGAATGTCTAGCTTGTCTTCCGAAGCCAAGTGAGCAAGAGAGACCATGCGAGCCTCTGGCCGAAACCATTGTACCACAAGTGCAAACGTGTGGGGCGCAGATGACAGCTCCAAGTCTCAAGCCTACTGCCACCCTCATCTCCTCGTCGCTACATGTAAGTCGTAAACCTTGGGCTGCCAGTGGAAGGGCAAAGAGCCAGTCCGAAGCATGTGGAGCTTGAATAGCATTTAGTCTCGCCTGATCATACGAGTCACGAGCTCGCGATGTAATCTCCGATATTTCAGCTGACAAAAGAGGTATGTCCCACGAGGACTGCTTGCTGTCAGAAACTGGGAACTCAATCGCTTCCGAGGAGTTCAGTTGCCATCTGGTTCTGAATGTTTCCAACATAGAGTCGACTGGAACCTGTGTGAGGGCGAGGATGAGCGATTGGGTGAGTTGAGATCGTGCGGCTGAGGCTAAAAAAGCTGGAAGTGCCAACGAAGATGCTCTCCTAATTCTCAGACCGCCCATCCTGATTGGCAGTGTAGCGAGTGACCATTGATCGTCCGATAGAGCTATATTTAGAATGTTTTCAGTGCCAGCGCGCAACCCCTCATCGAATTTCATGAGACCCGGGTGGTCGCATTATTATTATTATTATTATTATTATTATTTTATTTATTTATTTATTTTTTTTTGCCCCGAGGTATTTAGGATCCCTCAGGGACTTCATTGCTAACTATTGGTTAAAAACTAGTCCAGAATGACCCTACTCTTCGTTGTCTTGATCATAGAAAGTGCCTCGGAATGCGATCGCGTTAAAACGTTGTATCGTTAAAGAAATACGTTGGTAGAGGAAAGAGGTCTCTCTTGGGTCCCCCGTAACCATGCTGAGTTTTTGTCCTAGGTCAGATAGAAAGACATGGCCTTCACTATTTATCGGTCCCATGGTCTCAAAGGCAAGGGGGACAAAGTAGTGCGTTGTGGAGAGCTGGTGATATTTCTCGTGCTTGCGGGCTGCTGCTCTTTCGGCCGCCGCTCCGGCTGTCTGAGAGGTGTCTGACACATAGGACGTGGCCATGGTGTCGGTCACCGTCGCGTCCCAGACTAGGCATCGGCCTACCCGCCATGGAACCAGGGTATGGCCGTCGGGTCTCTTGCCGTCAGATCTCAGCAAACCCGCTGGCTCCTTATTTGATGGAAATCCCGCCCGGATCAAACCTCGATGGACCAAGTCATTCAGGGATGCATGTCTGGGGAGTCTGCCTGGTCCCAGGGCGCAGGAGAGTCCATGCAGTCCATCAGCGGCCACCGGGGCACCGCAAGGGCATTTGTGTGGTTCGCATAGACGGACGCCCAGCCGAAGACCGACTGCCACTCTGACTGCCTCGTCATCCAACCTAAGACCACAGTTGGCAATGGGCAAAGCCAGTAACCAATCGCCGGCATGCGGGGCTGCAGTGGCCCCGAGGCGCGCCCTGTGTTCCGGGTCAGGTAGGTTGGCCTGAAGGGCAGATATTATTTTGTCGAGCAAGGGCTTGTCCCAGGCCGACTGTCTGTGGGTGATGTCCTTTTCTGGGCATGGAACCGAGCTGATCTTCAGCCACTGGTCACGTGCCGCGTCCCAATGTGGATCAGAGGAGGTCATGTTGTTGAGCATGGTGGATTGGAGGCGATCGGTGCCCGCGGCCGAAGCTAAAAAAGCGGGAAGTATTATTATTTATATTATTATTATTATTATTATTATTATTATTATTATTATTATTATTATTATTATTATTATTATTATTATTATTAATAGTGAAAGATTATCGGACATTATTCACGGTGCACAGGCACGCACACGCACGCGGTCATGGAAGCGGGACCTATAGAGGCTCTCATCTGATAGTTGACCGTCATATACATTCAGACAGGAAGACACAGACAGACAGACAGACAGACAGACAGACAGACAGACAGACTGACAGACTGACAGATAGACAAACGATTGGTCGGATGGACGGACAGACGGACCGAGCGACAAACAGACATACGGAGGGACGGACAGACAGACAGAAGACATGCGCACAGACATGCACACATAAGCACAAAGGCGCGGACACGCAGATAGACGGATATTTGATCATAGTAGCCTACGCTCTAATTATGCCAGAAATTTATTCTGTTGAATTTAGACAACGCGAAGTGGTGCAAAAGCAACATCTAACTTAGACTGGCCCGGGCACATGCGAAAAATATAAGTTTTCCCCCACACATCAGACTATGCAAGAGTGCGATAAATTTTATGAACTACTAGCTGTACCCGGCCACGCGTTGCTGTGGCTGAAAAGACCCTCCCTCCCTCCCTACCTCCTTCCCCTGCCTCCCTCTGTCCCTCCCTCCCTACCTCAACTCCCCTCCCTCCCGTTTCCTCCATCCCTGCCCTCGCTTCCCTCCCCTCCCCTTCCTCCCTCCCCTCCCTCTTCCTCCCGCACCCTCCCCTCCCTTCCTCACTCACCCCTGTCTTCCTTTTCGTTGTCCCTCCGTCCTCCGTCCTTCCCCGTCCGTCCGTCCGTCCGTCCGTCCATTGTCGGTCCGTCCGTCCGTCCGTCCGCAAAACTTTCCTAGATCCTTGATATATTGCGCTTTTTCGAAAAAAGCATATTAAAAACCCTGGCGATCGAATTCGAAAGGAACGTTGTGTGAGAACTTACCGAGATCCTTGATTTCGTTCAAACCAACAGTTGGATAAATATATGCGCTATAAAAATGGCTATAAAAGGAAGCACTCATGTGCGCTATAAATAGACGGTCGTACTCGAAACTCGAAAGCAACATTGGGTGAGATTTGAAATCGACATCGCTCGAATAGATCGCATAGTTGTGTGTTTTGGGTCGTAAAGATCGCGCTTTTCCCCAAAAGGCATAAAAAAACCCGGAGGTGTTCGAATGGAACGGTTTGCGAAAATTTTCAAAGCAATCGGTTCAGAACTCTCCGAAATCCGAAGTAACAAACAGTAACTTTTTACATTTTTATTTATATAGATTGTTAATTTTAGCTTATGTCTATTTTTCATAATTTAAAAATATTAGAGTTCAAGGTGTGTTCAAGGAACGTTTTGTCCTCGGCCGAGCCTCATTGACAGTTAATGAACGAATGAATGAATGTGTTATTCATTTCAAATTCGGCCGTATTTACATTTGTTTTTCCTAACGCTCTCAGGTGGCCCTGGCTCGCGGGACCTTCGGCCTCTTTTGGGTCTCCTGGGTAGGCTATGCCAACATGTTTGTTACTCTGATATAATTACGAAATGTTACGAATTGGTTGTCGAATAAAATGCTATGTTATGTTATGTTACAAGCCACGGTTAGACTATATAATACAGGTAGGCTACGTATAAAACTGAATTCAGCCAAGGCCATTTGAAAAGATTGTTTGCTCTATAATAATGCTTATCGTCAAGACTTCAGTTGTTTACATATTGCTCAGTATTACAGAAGACATGCAGGCCATAAGCTATGCAGTGCTAAGAAACCTCCGAACATGATTCAGCAGAACGCATGTCCCAAAATCTGATCCTATTGTGAGAGCATGCTCATTGATCTACACACAGTCCATTCTAAACGTGCAACGACTGAGCGAAGAGGACTATAGACCTTATTAACAGAGTAGGCTATTTGAAATCGCAAGGCCACACGGGTCTAAGAGTTTCAACTTATTTTGAGAAGAAACAGACTCACGTAAAGACTACATAACATGAGGTAAGTAAAGGCAGGGCGTAGAAAAGGCGGGGTACGTACGGGTGAAGTAATGTACGATGGCTACCGCACACATTTTATTGTGCGCCTTTAAGAATTAGTCCCAGAGATGTGGTCATGTCTCGTATATTTACTGTTTTTCACCGCATAATTCAGCAGTTTATACAGTCATGCCTGGTATTTTAAATATTGTAACATGCATTTCACCGTTATGTGTACGGTATGTCTTTATGTTTGGAATGCATTCCACAAGAATTTTTATTCTTGCAATAGGAACCTTGGCTCAAAATTCTAACGGTTTGTGGTTCAAATCTTGCATAGGTTGAATGCCCTACATATCTTCCATGATCTGACTTGGCAAACTATTCCTTTGAAATACTAGCACAGTAAGAATCTTGACAAACCAGTAACATAGCATTATTGAAAGCTCTGAACATCGAATATTTCTCTACATTTTACCTAACAGAAGCTCCTTTTGCAATCTAAAGTTACTACGCAATCTAGTTTTAAATAATTTTTTTACAAAACAGCATATCAATATAAAATTATCAACTTAGAATCCTACAATAAGCAGCATAAGCACGTTTAGTTAACTCTGTGCACACTGCACAGAGTTAACTAAACGTGCTCTACTTCTGGTCTTTTTCTTAAAGGTAAGCCTATTTAGGGTCATAGGTTATTCATTCATTTATTCATTCGGAAATTTCCTCCTCCTCCTCCTCGTCCACTTGCTCTTTGCAATTTCACCTCCAAAACTTTCTCATAATTATAACACGTTGGATTGTTTGCAGGTCCCTGTCGATGAGTGTGGAGAAGATGCATCATTACCTTATGATTGCGATGATTTTACTGGGGACTACCTTTCACGCTGCATCGGGGGCAAAGATCCTAATGAAATCCCCGCAACTGGGCAGCCACATTCTAGAACAGATCTTCCTTGGAGAAGAACTCGCCTCGAGAGGTCATGAAGTCTACATTGCGATTGGGTCCCGCTACCCGAACAAAGGCAACATTGAGAAACGCGGAATAAAGACGCTGACCTATAAGTTTCCAGACGACGTGTTGTATGGCGTATCAGAAGAATATGAGAAAATTACGGCGGAAGACATATTTGACAAGAATGAGGATAAGATCGCTGTATCAGGTAACACGGCGTGCAAGATCACCTATGACGACTGCGCCTACATGATGGAGGACAAGGAGTTTTTGGAGAAAGCGAGAAATTTGAAGTTTGACCTTGCGATAGCTGAACCGTTCCTTATCGGTCCGTGCAATCTAATTCTGCCAAAATATCTCGGAATACCTTTCGTCTCGAATGCCGGAGTTTTCATTCCATGGAACATTCGCACACCAGCGCTACCTTCATTCGCGCATTTCATGACTCCTTGGACCGATTTGTCGGATGTCACGTTCACATCCAGACTCAGCAATTTATTCACTTACGTATTCTTCGACTTCATATTATCGAAATTCGCACCAGACAATAACACACTCTTAGAACGCTATGCTCCGGAATACAAATCTTGGTACGATCTAGTGAGGCAATCAGAGTTGTTCTTGGTAGGACGTGATCATCATCTTTTTACTCATATTCCACAAATGCCGAACTATATCTCGGTGGCTGGGCTGACAACCAGTAAACCGAAGAAACTACCAAAAGACTTGGAAGATGTTGCGCAAAAATCCGATGGCATAATTCTGTTGAGCTTTGGATCAGCAGCGTATTACTTCCCAGAAGATGTCATCGTTAAATTCCTTGAAGCCTTTTCCAAGCTGAATCAGACAGTTCTGGTAAAGTTTTTCATCCCCGATGGCGTTAAAGTTCCACCGAATGTCAAGGTGTCTTCCTGGTTGCCTCAGAACGACATTCTCGGTCATCCGAAAACAAAACTCTTTATTACTCATTGTGGTATAAATGGCCAACACGAGGCGCTCTATAATGCTGTTCCTATGATAGGCTTTCCACTTTTCGCTGAGCAGCATCAGAATTGCCATCGAGGCTACAAGAGAGGGTTCGGGTTGGAGATGAAGGTACAGGACTTCACGTCCGAGCAGCTCTTCTTGAACATCCAAGAGGTTCTCAACAATCCGAAATATCGATCGACGATCAAAAAAGCCTCTGAAGTGTTCCGGGATCAGCCGATGAATGCTCGCGAGAGAGGAGCATTCTGGGTAGAACACGTGATCAAACATGGAGGAAAACACCTGCGTGGGCTGTCAATAGATCTTCCTCTGTATCAATTCCTGATGGTCGATGTTTTCCTCGTTATTGGTGTCGTTGTTGTTGCTGTCTTACTTCTGCTTAGAAGCCTTTTCAGATGCATATGCAAACGATCGACACAGACGAAGTTGAAAAAGAATTGATAGACATTAACACTTTAGCATAATATTATAGTTGAAACAAATTAATTCCATTTCTTGCGCAACTGCAGGTTCCTACATTTTTTGCTGCAAGTGACTATGTAACTCGAACTATATTATCGCGATACAGAAGACGGTTATTAAATTCTCGCAATTTCATTCGGTGATTAAATTTTCGCAATTACATTACGTCTACTCTTCGTCACAGTCACAACCTTGTTGAATAGGCAATTAACATAATGGTACCGGTGGAATGTAGGCCTCCCATATGTGTAGCCTACCGATTTCACCGAGTCTGATTTTCGCATAAGTTTTGAAAATAGAAATTGTGTGGCATTTTGACTGGCGCTTTCAAATGTATTGATGGCAGATAAATTGCTTGAATTGACATTTGATGGTTATGAATAGTCTTTGGGCAGGTTTTCTTATCTTGACAACTGGAATTAAGCCAGGTAAAATTTAAGGAAAGTTTGGGGTCTAACTGCAATAAATCGCATGCAATGTAACAGTATTGAGCTGCGGGGTGGGGATAAATTTGTGATTCATATCGAAAACTGAAGGGGGTTGAAATTTATTATTCGTATTGAAATGGCGCCATCAGTTCATTGCGCTCTACGATTGTTTTCTGGTGCTGCATTTTCCTTAGCAGATGAATCGCGTGGATATCTAGTAAATGCTCTAAGATTTATATTGCTCTAGTACCTGATGCACAGGGCTTTAACCGATAGCGTGTCAAAGCTAAGCCGGAATTGCGGTGATATCCAGAGATTAATAATATTATACATTAACAGGGCCGGATAAAGGCATGTTCAACAAGTTCGGCCGAACAGGGTTTTCACACTTTAGGGGCCCCACATATGCAGGGGAACAAATTTCAGAATTTTTTTAAATTTCAACCAAACGACTAAAATAGTGTCATCAACTTTTTGGGGAAAGGAATAATCGGTGTATTCTAGGAAAATTTCGACCTAACAACTACAAAATGATCGTCTGAAGTTTTGGGAATACGCCAAAAAAAATCTCGATCAGGGCCCCACAATTAATCCGACCCGGTACATAGGCCTATAAGTCAAATAATTAATCACATAACCGTTTTTAAGGCAGCAGCGGTTGCATGTTGAACACAATCAAAATAACCCTTAATGACTAGTTGGCCTAACAGAAAGCATAGTCAGCTCATAGTAAGATAAAGGCTTATAATTGTCCGGTTGTGCTCTAAACGGAAGTCCCAAAGGGACAAGGCGCGCTATCAGGGGAGCCCAAAATTAATATCAATCGGGGGTGGAAGGGTAAATCAAACTGTTCAAACAGGTCATGCATGTACAATGTTGTACATGCACCTTATCAGTCACGACCTTACAATCACGCTGGACTGTAGCAGACGAAAAAATGGTTATAAAGAAGTGATCATTTTGGCAAAATGGGTTATGTTATTCGTACGGACGGTACGGTACGTTAATGAGAAATCTATGGTGAATGATAAGTTTGAGAGTGTGACAGCAACATGGAAACGGAAAGACCCATTTAGACCAGAAGAAGTTGGAAAGGTTGGATGACGCGAGGATGATCAATGAAGGCACTGTGTGGATGTACTATAGAAGGGCAACAAAACATGGAAAGAACTATTTCCGATTTGCTTATAGTATACAAGTAAACACTCGCATCTCTCAGAATATTAAACATGTATATGATGGCCGATATCTGCTTTCATATATTAATGATCAATGAAAATAACTGCGTAGACCTATATAACACGCACGATATTCGACCAAAATCACGACCAACAAGTTTATGGTCTACATTGCTAATCTTTAATGAAATAGTCAATGGTTGAGATAAGTACAGATCAATCCAGAATTACTTCAAGACTCATGAGACGAACGATCATGCTATTGTTGATAATGCCAGGTGAAGTTATATCACTTTAATATTTTATAGATGATAGCTCACTTGAAGTTTGACCAGAACAAGTAGACGACTGTGTCCAGACCACTTCAAGTATTTTTAATTAAAGTAGGACGCCACAGTCTTTTATAGTGGCTTCTTTCGGCCAAGTCACGATTCGTAGGTCGGCAAACCTGGTCGGTTTAGGATTTATAATCGTTGGTAGAATTAATTGTTGTCCATCGCAGTAAGGAACACGGTAACGTGTTAGGCTATCTATTCATTTATCTTTCTGACGAGTTTATTTAGCGCCCTTTCAGTTAACTATTCAGAGGCGCCTCTGACCCAGACACGGCTAAAGATTAAAGTCGTGAGTAGTTTATGAAAAGCGTTAGACATGACCCGCGGAAGAGAACGTAAGCAAAATGGGAGGCTATTCCAGACGGAGAGACCCCATTCGATAAAGCCTTAGGACAAATTCTGTTGGATGACTGAGAGACAGTGTTTCCATGTCGCCGTGACACACGCCAGCAGCATATCAATGTATGGTCTCCGCCATCGTAACAGTAAACGCCAAACTTCACGTTGAACTCTGTTACCCAGGTATGTTCTACCGTATGATCCGGTTATATTTTGCATCAAGACTGCTCACACGGCAAAGTTGCTTCAAGGCTTCATTGCCATCAACTGCAGTAAATTTATTGGCAAAGATGGCTACCTGTGCGCCTGTGTATCTTCCAGAGCTCTTTACCCTGGCTTTGACCCACTTCCACTCTGGTCGGCACTCTCGGTGCTCGGCTCTAGGGACGACTTTGTGGTTACACATGCACGCACAGTCATCAGCCATTCGGAATAGTTTTTTTTCGACTGTGGATCCTCTGTCCTCCCCTTTGTCACACGTTCCCTTCTGCGGAACTTAGAACTCTTTCCATAAGCATTATTTTATAAAGGTGTCGACTGTCGACGTGGTACAGCGTAAACGTAATTCAACCACTGCGTTGCAGCCTCAAATTCAGAAGAGATTCGTGACAAGTTCTCGCTTAGCACACAGTCTGGAGGCTATATTGTGTAGGGCCTACTGATAGATGTATGCTCCGTTAGCGCCCCAAACAGCGTAGTTTTGAATGAAGTAAATTGAAGCCGAATATATTAGGCGACGAAGGAGATAGCTAGTCGCAAACTCTCTCATGGCAGGGCGAAGAAATAAAGTTGCTACATGTAGACAATTTATAACCAATGTTTTCTTGCAATGTTAATATACCTCCGCGGGGATTGCGCATCTCACTACATCGTTCTCCTTCTCTTCCCTCATTTTCCTGTCCTCTTCCTGTTTTTCGTCTTCGTCATCTTCTTCTCCTTCTCCTTCTCCTTCTCCTCCTCCCTCTCCTTCATCCACTTGTACTTTAACCTATGCATCTTCCCTTTCTCCTTTTCTTCCATTAGGCTATTCTTCCCTCTTCATCCTTTTCACATTCTTCTCCTTCCTTCAACTTGCTTCCTCTTCTTCTTCTTTTTCAACTTCTTCATTCAACTTTTCTTTCTCTTCTTTTTCTTCTACTTTTTCGCCTTTTCTATTCTCCATTTTTCTTCTCTTATTTCCACTGGGAATTTTACTGCAACAACAACGACAACCAAAAACTGCTGTTGCTTCTACGTCTTCTTTTCTTCTTCCTCCACCATCTCGTCCACCACTTCCTCTTCCTCTTCTTCTTCCTCTTCTTTTACTACTACTATTGCTATTAGCCTACCACTAAATCTTCTCCTTCTACATCTTTTCCTACTCCTCCTCCTCCTCTTTTATTCTCCCTCCAACATCTCTTCTTCTTCCTCCTCCTCTTCTCCTCTACTGCGACTAATTCCTCTTTTTCGTCTTTCCTCCTCATCCTCCTCATCATCATCATACTCATCATCATCATCATCATCATCATCACCATCTTCATCATCATCATCATCATCCTCACAATTCTTTTCATCTTCCTCTTCCTGTTCTTCTTCTTTTTTTCTTCCTCACCTTCTTCTTCATCTCCTCGTCCACTTGCTCTTTGCATTTAGACCTCCAATTATTTCTAATGTTTTGCGTTCGATTGTTTGCAGGTTCCTGTTGATGAGTGTGGACACGATGCATTGCCTTGTCAGTGCATTCATCTTACTGGAGACAATCTACTCTGTCTCCGGAGCAAAGATCCTCTTGAAATCCCCGCAATTCGGCAGCCACATTCTAGAACAAATCTTTCTTGGAGAGGAACTCGTCACAAGAGGTCATGAAGTCTACATGGCAATGGGGTCCCGCTACCCAAACATGGCCAACATCGAGAAACGCGGAATGAAAACGCTGACCTATAAGTTTCCCGATGGCGTGTTATACGGCGTATCCGAAGAAGTAGAAAAGACGATAGCGGACACCATATTTGACGAGAATGAGGATAAGTTTGCTGCCTCAGGTAAACTGGCATGTAAGATGACCTATGACGACTGTGCCTATATGATGGAGGACAAGGAGTTTTTGGAGAAAGCTGGAAAACTGAAATTTGACCTGGCGATTGTGGAACCGTTCCTGGGAAGTCCGTGCAATCTAATTCTGCCAAAATATCTCGGAATACCTTTCGTCTCGAATTCCGGAATGTATGTTCCATGGCGCATTCGCATCCCAGCGCTACCTTCATTCGCGCATTTCATGACTCCTTGGACCGATTTATCGGATATCACGTTCACATCCAGACTGGGCAATTTATTCACTTACGTATTCATCGACGCCATACTGTCAAATATCGCGCCAGAAAATAACACACTCTTAGAACGCTATGCTCCAGAATACAATTCGTGGAACGATCTAGTGAGGCAATCAGAATTGTTCTTGGTGGGACGCGATCATCATCTTTTTGCCCATATTCCACAAATGCCGAACTATATCTCGGTGGCAGGACTGACAACCAGTGAACCAAAGAAACTACCAAAAGACTTGGAAGATGTTGCGCAAAAATCCGATGGCATAATTCTGTTGAGCTTTGGATCATCTGCATATTACTTTCCAGAAGATGTCATCGTTAAATTCCTTGAAGCGTTTTCTAGACTGAATCAAACAGTTCTGGTCAAGTTTTTCATTCCAGATGGCGTTGAAGTTCCACCGAATGTCAAGGTGTCCTCCTGGTTGCCTCAGAACGACATTCTCGGTCATCCGAAAACAAAACTCTTTATTACTCATTGTGGTATAAATGGCCAACACGAGGCACTATATAATGCTGTTCCTATGATAGGATTTCCACTTTTCGCGGAACAGCATGCGAATTGCCTTCGCGGCTACAAGAAAGGATTCGGATTAGAGATGAAGGTACAAGACTTCACGTCCGAGCAGCTCTTCTTGAACATCCAAGAGGTTCTCAACAATCCGAAATATCGGACGACGATCAAAAAAGCCTCGGAAGCGTTCCGGGATCAGCCGATGAATGCTCGAGAGAGAGGAGCATTCTGGGTAGAGCACGTGATCAAACATGGAGGAAAACACCTGCGTGGGCTGGCAATAGATCTTCCTTTGTATCAGTTCCTCATGCTGGATGTGTTCCTTGCTATCGGTGTCGGTGTGTTTGCTGTCTTGCTTCTGCTTAGATGTGCCTTCAGATGCATATTCAAACGATCGACACAGACGAAGTTGAAAAAGAACTGATAGACATCAATACGAAGACTTGTATTATTATTATTCTATAGCGATACAAAAGACGGTGATTATTGCAATTACATAATACATGTCTACAGTTCGTCTCATTTCACAATATTATTGAGTACGCAATTAACATACCGGTAGAATATAATAGGCCTCCTATTATGTTTGAGTTTGATGAATAGACCTATCCTGATTTTGTCACCAGTTTTGAAAGTTGGAATTATATCAGTTTTTCGTTGATGATTTCAAATGCATTGTTGGCAGTGGAATCGTTTGATTTGGCATTCGATGGTCATTACAAATCTTTTGGAGGTTTTTGCTTATCTTACCAAAAATAAAGCTTAACTTAATAAAGCTCGGGTAAAGAATACAAAGAATGATAATTGCAGAAGTTTTTATAAAGGAGTTGAAATTCGTGTCGAAATGGTATAGGCCTACCATAATCTCATTGCGCTGTTCTCGCGTAACGTAATTATTTAGCAGATGATTCACGGCAATATAATTATTTGCGGTAGTAACTTATTCATTCATTCATTCATTTCAAGAATTTTTATAGCGCCCCTTCAAGAAATTCACTCAGAAGCGCTACCAGTCCAATAACGGTGAAAGAAAAAAGTTTTAAGGAGCCTGAAAAACACGAGTCAACCCAATTTTAGGTAACAGGCGCATCTCCATCGGGATACTATTCCAAAGAGATGGACCTACTAACACTGAGAAAGCACGATGCTGACAGGTTGAGGAATCAACACACGGGACCAAAAGCTCTGAGTAATTTATGCAAAGCCCTTTGCGGTAACTATTCAGAGGCGTTTCCCACCCGGGTACAGCCAACGAGTAAAGTCTTAAGTAATTTATAAAATGCATTGGACAAGTACCGCGGAAGGAAGCGTATGCCAAAGCGTAGGAACTATTCGAAACGGAGGGACCCACAAAAGAGAAAGCCTTATTCTGCCTGTTGGCAATGGCATCCTACTGTCTTTCCTTGCAGCCGTGACACACACACCATCAGCAAATCAATTCTGTTATCTTCGTCATCGTGACAGCAAAAGCCAAAAACTTTACGTGGAACTCTATTACCCAGACTCATTGAAGACCACCAGCATGTTTCTCCATCAGGTTTCATTTCCAAGCAAGACTGATAGACAGACAGACAGACAGACAGACAGACAGACAGAGAGACATACATACATACATACATACATACATACATACATACATACAGACAGACAGACAGACATACAGATAGATAGATAGATAGATAGATAGATAGATAGATAGATAGATAGATAGATAGATAGATAGATAGATAGATAGATAGATAGATAGATAGATAGATAGCTAGATAGATAGATAGATAGATAGATAGATAGATAGATAGATAGATAGACAGACAGATAAGTGCATAAACAGGCCGACATGCGACGGGTCTATAGTAGGCTATACGATAGTATACGTACTACGTACACACAGCATCATTCATTCATGCATACATAGACCTGTGTAAGCTAAGCAGTAGAAACCTGTACGTTATCCGATTTATTCGAATAAAATACAGTATTCCATTGTAAGACTTCAGTTATGCGCTGCCTATAATAGGGAAAGACAGGAGCCATGTAGCGCAAAGAACCGTCCAACATGGGCCGCGATGGTGTAGTGGGTATGTTCGTTGCCTTGCAGCTGGAGGGTTGCAGGCTCGAATCCACCTCAAGCCGCCGTGTGGGGACCTTGAGCAAGCCCTTCACTCGCAATTGCTCAGTATTTCGGTGTGAAACTCCGATTAAGTGTCTGCGCTGTAGTCGGGAGCGCTTCTGAGTAGTATTTTGAAGGGACGCTATAACAAGTGCACAACCTACAAATGCATGATTCAGCAAAAGTTTTCGGTCGTATCTTGATCCCCTTGTGAGTGCATGCTTGTCGGGCTTAACGATAAGTGCTTTTTCAAACGCGCGATGCGGCTACAACGAGCACATGTGAAGAGCACTGATAATCACAGAGCGTCGGGGTCGTGTGTCCTAGAAATTCAGCTTGCTTTGGTGAGAAACAACGCAGACTATCGTACGACAAAATATGAGGTAAGAAATTTAAATATTATATGGTACCTGTAGGCTAAGCGGATCAAAAGTAAGGAATAGATAGAGAGGGTAAGGTATAGATAGATAGGGTAAGGTATAGATAGAGAGGGCAAGGTATAGATAGAGAGGGTAAGGTATAAAATAGATAGGGTAAGGTATAGATAGGGAGGGTAAGGTATAGATAGAGATAGTACCCTCTCTATCTATAGATATAGTTAGAGAGGGTAAGGTATAGATGGGCTGACTCATTCATTCTTCCTTTCTTCTTCTTCCTCTTCTTCTTCATCTTCATCATCATCTTCTTATGCATCATCGTCTTTTCCATCGTCTTCATCTTCTTCAGCATGATCACCGTCATCATCACCTTCATCAAAATCATCATCGTCACCACCACCATCACCACCACCACCACCACCACCACCACCACCACCATCATCATCATCATCATCATCACCACGATCATCATCATCATCATCATCATCATCATCATCATCATCACCTCCACCACCACCACCACCACCACCACCACCACCATCATCATCATCATCATCATCATCATCATCGTTATCATTATCATCGTCATCATCATAATCATTATCATATCATCATCATCATCATCATCATCATCGTCGTCGTCGTCGTCATCATCATCGTCATCGTCATCGTCATCAACATCATCATCATCATCATCATCATCGTCATCATCATCATCATCACCATCGTCATCGTCATCGTCATCGTCATCGTCATCGTCATCGTCATCGTCATCGTCATCGTCATCGTCATCATCATCATCATCATCATCATCATCATCATCATCATCATCATCATCCTCTTCTAACTCTTCTTTGATCTGCTAACTAATATCAGTCCAAATACTATTTCGTACATTTCCTCTACATTTGAATATTGCAGGTTCCTTTCCATGGGTTCAGAGAACATGCATTGCCTAGTAGGTGTGCTGGTCTTACTGGAGACCTTCCAGACTATTTTTGGGGCAAGGATCCTCATGAAATCGCCGCAATTCGGCAGCCACATTTTAGAACAAATCTTTCTTGGAGAGGAACTCGCCACGAGAGGTCATGAAGTCTACATGGCGATGGGGTCCCGCTACCCGAACATGGCCAACATCGAGAAACGCGGAATGAAGATTCTGCGTTACAAGATTCCCGATGGCGTGTTATACGGCGTCTCGGAAGAATTGGAGAAGATGTTTGCGGAACTCATATTCGATCCGGAGGAAGATAAGATGTCTACCTCAGGAACTGTGGCATGTCAGCTAGCCTACGAGGACTGTGGATACATGATGGCGGACGAGGTGTTTCTGAAGACAGCGAGACAGTTGAAGTTTGACCTGGCGATAGTGGAACCGTTTGTTATCGCGCCGTGCAATCTGATTCTGCCAAAATATCTAGGACTACCTTTCATCTCGAATTCCGGAATGTTTTTTCCGTGGCACATTCGCCTCCCAGCACTGCCGTCATTCGCGAATTTCATGTCTGTCTGGACGGATTTCTCGGATATTACCCTGACATCCAGACTGAGCAATTTATTCACTTATGTCACCCTTGACTACATGTTCTCCAAGTTCGCACCAGACAATAAAACGCTCTTAGAACGCTATGCCCCAGAATACAATACGTGGAACGATCTACTAAGACAATCAGAGTTGTTCTTGGTAGGGCGTGACCATCATCTTGGTCCTCAGTTTCCACAAATGCCGAACTATATCACAGTGGCTGGACTGACAACCAATAAACCGAAGAAACTACCAAAAGACTTGGAAGAGATTGCGGAAAGATCCGACGGCATAATTCTCTTGAGTTTCGGGTCATCTGCATATTACTTCCCAGAAGATGTCATCGTTAAATTCCTTGAAGCCTTTTCCAAGCTGAATCAAACTGTTCTGGTCAAGTTTTTCATTCCCGATGGCGTTAAGGTTCCACCGAATGTAAAGGTGTCCTCCTGGTTGCCTCAGAACGACATTCTCGGTCATCCGAAAACAAAACTCTTTATTACTCATTGTGGTATAAATGGCCAACACGAGGCACTATATAATGCGGTTCCTATGATAGGATTTCCACTTTTCGCGGAACAGCATGCGAATTGCTATCGAGGCTACAAGAAAGGATTCGGATTGCAGATGAAGGTACAAGACTTTACGTCCGAGCAGCTCTTTCTGAACATCCAAGAGGTTCTCAACAATCCGAAATATCTGACAGCGATCAAAAAAGCCTCGGAAGTGTTCCGGGATCAGCCGATGAATGCTCGGGAGAAAGGAGCATTCTGGGTAGAACACGTGATCAAACATGGAGGAAAGCACCTGCGTGGGCTGTCATTGGACCTTCCTTTGTATCAGTTCTATATGGTGGATGTGTTTCTTGCTATTGGAGTCGGTGTTTGTGTTGTTCTGCTTCTGCTAAGAAGCATCTGCATCTGCCTTTGCAAGCGATCGACACAGAGGAAGTTAAAAACCAATTGATGGACATTAACACGTAGTTTGAAACAATTAAATTCCATTTGTTGAGCAACTCCAAGTCGACTATTTGAGTTTTCAATTCAATTCAGTTTGTTTATTGATCCCAAAGAAAGAAAGACAATTTTACATTTACAATATACGCAGTGATTAGTTGCAATGGACAATACGATGACATAATCATTATTTATAGCCCACTCTACAAATACACACACACACACACACACACACATATATATATATATATATATATATATATATATATAAATAAATTCCAGATTTATTTGACAGAATAACCAGTCGACATAACGCGACAGTTAACAAGCACAAAAGAGCAGCGGATAAAGCCTAATAAACGTTTTTATACATGATCCGTTTTATGAAGTTTTTATTGTTTTTACAGGGTATATAATAATTATACTGTGCATGTTAGGGAGCAATGTTGTCCTAATTGCGAATCGAGTCAGGTGCAATAATATTATCTCAGTTGATGCCTTGATGTTTTACACATCGACGAGGGACAAGTAGCAAGGCAATGCTTAAAATTAGTAGGCCTAATGTATGACTTACAGGCAGATCGGCCAACACGTCTGAACGCACTCACACTGAAGCAGACGAAGTACAGACCGACCTATAATTAATGGCACTTGACTCGGACAGACAGACAGACAGACGACAGATAGATAGACAGACAGACAGACACGCAGATATTTTGATACAAATACAAACACACAGACGAACGGGTATATATATATATATATACATACATATATATATAGTGAGCACAAATATTCAATTCAATTCATTTATTGTAACCAACCATCAACATACACAATAGACATAGTATAACATGCTTCACATTATCGGATGGTAACAAGGAAGGCCCTAAGGGATGAATATCCCGCTAACAGGGACACCTAATTACATATGCAATTTTAACAGATGGCTAGACGGTTGACATAATGAATTGAACAATAGGCTAAAAGAACAGCATGAGATGACAATTAATGTAGTAAACTTAACTAAAGAACGCAAAACAAACACAACAAATAATAATAAAATAAAATCAGTGCCTACAAGGTTAAATATCTTTGCAGTCATTAACCAAGTAGTTGCGCAGTAATGTTTTTGCTCTTTGTAAACTGGAAGCTTGTTGAACATGACTAGGAAACGAGTTCCATATACCTGGTCCAGTATATTTAATATGGAATCTTCTTGAGTTTAAACGAGCGGATATGGCTCGATAATGAGAGGAGTTCCTGGTGGAATAGCAGTGAATTTCAGATCCTTTTTGGAAATACCCTGCAAAGTTAAGGGGAAGAAGATCATGGGTGAACCGATACATAAAGACTCCTATCTGGAAAGTCATTATTTGGTGAAACTTTAATAAATTAAATGATTGAAATAAAGGACTTGAGTGAATAAAAGGCTTAACTCCAGCTATGATACGTATTGCACGTTTTTGGAGAAGTACTAATTTATTGACCCTGGATTTATATGTAGATGCCCAAACTAAATTACAGTATGAGAGATAAGGATATATTAATGAGTAGTAAATAAATAAAGTTCGAGCATGAGCTCCCGGATGTTGACCTTGCACCGGAATAAATAGGGCAACTCTGGCAATTGCGGACTTGATTTTATGTAGCGCCGGTGATTAAGCTGATATATTTTTGTGGGCGCTGAAACATTCTCGGAGATTTGCATTACATTACATACAGCTCCAGAGAGCGGAGCAGGCCTATTATTGTGTTGTAATGTATTGTATCTGACATATTTACAAAGCCCTTCAGAAGCGCTCCTAGTGCGTGCAACCCCGAGAGAAAAGGCAGGTTTTGAGACGTGGGCAAAAGATCTCATCAGAAATAGAGAAGCCTATAGGTAATAAATGATAGGCCTATTATATATAAACGTGCTTTGATGCACACACAATAATCATAGACTATTTATTCGAACGAGTGCATTTAATACAGAAGCATATAAAATTATTATATATATGCATATGTCATGTAGGCTACAGCTGCATATAAGCTACATAAATTATATTATATTCATAAGTAGGCCTATAATTTATTCGTAGGTCTACTGCATCGTACACAGGCCTATGCGTGGCCTACATTCGTTCATGCACCTATGCCTGCAGAAGGGTTTAGGTCACATATTATTGTTGTACGCAACTACGCATAGGCCTACCATAAGCTGTGCTGCCAGTGTGTATTTAGCCTTCAGTCCCTTGCTGTTGCCTGCATCAGGAGACACTCGGGGCTCGAGGCATTCAACATGATTTAGCTCAACATTTGTTCCATATCTTGAATAGTGTGGTTCACCGATACATGGTAAAAAATAAAGTTCAAGCTAAAAACCAGGGCGCCCTCCCAGTTTGTTAGACCTATCAATAGTATTATTGAGACAAAATTTCAGCTTCCTATTCCAACTGGAAGGCGGTGCTCAACGACTGTCTTACTTTGCATGGGCCAATGAAAAGACGTTAATTGTAGAAATCAATGTGTTGAGCATATATTCCAATACAATTGTGCTTTATTTCAAGATAGATGATACATTACTGTAACATGACAATATGTGTGACACTTAAACAATTGGTGAGCTTGAAATATAAAATTTCAGTAGGTTTTAAATATGGAAAATGTAAAAAAATGTAAAAAAACATCGTTAAATCCACGGATGTCTATTGTTCTCGTTTTATGACTCCAAAAATACGATGACGTCTATAGAACACTTTGCAAGCACAGTGTCAACAGCATATTTCTTTGTTGATTGAGTGGGGACAGCTTTTCTATTTGCCTCAACCACTTGGAGAAAATACTGCTTTTTTCTTCATCAGTGATGAGTCAGTTTAATTCCTTGAACAACTTCACACTTCTCTCAGCCATGTCGTTTACCACTCTCAATTGCTGACTTCAGCCTCTACCCTGCTGATAATCATCATCGTCAGGCTATTGCACTTGTGTAAGTATAAAAAGGAATCACCAAATTTCAGGCGTGGCAGTAGTGTCAGTGTTCACTGGGTTGCAGACTCGCCCAGGCAATCCCCCTCCTTCTGTATGGCAGCACTACCGTCAACATCCTTTCACTAGGATTTGCAGTCATTCCGTAAAAAATCTTCACCTTATCTTAACCATATCAGGCAGATGGCAGCATAATAGTGTCAGACATTCAGCCTCATCTGAAAGGCACTATAAGTATTGATAATTTTTTAGAACATTCATGGCAGCAACGTTGAGCTCCTACAAATAATAGTCACCTGAATCAAAAGTCCTATATCAATCAAAATTGACAGATCGTGGCCTGGAGTTTCAGCAGCAAGATGATATACAAAAGGATGAATCTGAGTTTTTCTTTTCCCTTAGATTGAAAACTTCATGTTGATTGCTAAATCGTACAATTATTTTGATGATATGCAGTAACCTGGCCATTCAAGAGCAAGAGGAGGCCTGTATCCATGCCTTTGAGTGAAGAGAAAGGAACCAAATCACACAAATGGATGAATCTGAGATGCTTCCCTCATCCTCAGATTGAATACGTCGCGTTGATTGGTAGGCTATGTTGGCATATTTTGATGGCATACAGTAACCTGGCCATTCAACGTGCGTGGTAAATTGGGCTCTCCAGTTTCTTATTGATGGCTGACTTCCAAGGACAGCCATTGACACCTCAATGACATCTTGGTAGTCGTCTCTGAAATTGACTTTAATTTCAGCAGTCTACTTGATGAAACTGATCGCTCTCTCATGGGAGGCTTCAGTAGCGGATACGACTTCCAGCACTCGTATGTTGTCACGTGTCACACCATCCCACACAGCTTTAAATCTCTTTAAGATTGGATTCTATTTTTGGATTACATGGGCAAAAACACAAGATGAAGATTTTGGCTTAAATCAACTCCATCACAATGACGACAGCAGGCCAACCACAGGAACATTTTACATATCCTGTTTTCCAGAAAAACGTACACTTCACTAAAACGTCCGGTGTTGTGTCAAAGATCAAGTCTTAGCCATTATCAGCGAGTCTCAATAACTTCAGAAGATGATGAATGACCTTGGATTTAAATTATATCCTGTCATAGAGGGACATTTGGGCATACCAAAGATTTTAGCGACACCATCACCTGAAACTAGCACTCAAAGGCGGTCAACATTCCAGTGTACTGCAAGTGGTTAATTTCATACAAATTCAGATCTTACAGCTTCAGCATGCTCCATCTTGGCTTCTTAAGCACTCCATATGAATGGTTTCCCGTGAAAATGGCAGGACAAAAGGATCGCACATAAGCGCTGCAGTAATTGTGACCAACAATCTCAATGCTTCATGATCAGATCACCTGAAGTGTTATTGCTATCAAAATGCACTTGTCACTCGATGGCTAAACAGCTGTCAAGTAGCTAGCACTGACTGTAATAAGTATGATAGTGCAACAGAATCTATTTCAAGTTCATCTACATGACAAGGGTTGAGGTTTTTGATCAAGCTCAAAGACATCAAGATTTCTTGCTAATACAACTACATGGTAATATTTCGATGTCGTTGAGCACCGCCTTCCAGTTGGACTGGGAAGCTGAAATTTGGTCTCAACAATACTATTGACAGGTCTAACAAACTGAGAGGGCGCCTTGGTATTTAGCTTGAATTTTATTTTTTTGGACCACCCTAATCTTGAACCTTTGCACGCGCAGGTTTCTCGAGCTCAACGTTGAAGTCCTTATAAACGTGTTGCAACTGAATTAGAAGGACGAACTATTAATAAATTGGACAGCGTCTGAGTCCAAGGTTTCAACAAGTTTTGCAGAGACATTGAGACGAGTGTCGTGCGATAAACACGAGGTAAGAAAATTGGCATTTTAAAGCTGAGGCAAGGCGAAGATCTAAGCCTAAGGTAAGGCAACTAGACCTACTAATTTATAGTGTGTCTTTAAAACTAGCATCAGATACGTGGTTCGGAGCCTAAAAAGATTACCATCTTTCAACCAGAGAATTGCAAATCATTGCTGGGCCTCTGCTTAGTTGCGTTAGCGGTTTTGCGTTTAGCGACATCTTGTGGCTACCGTTGACGACGACCGTACACCTTACATCATCATCGTAAATTCTAGGTGTTTAAAGATCCGCTTGGGAGTCAAGCATTGGGCACCATCTTATTCACAAGCTCTGCGTCATGTCAATGTGGCTGTTTATATTTTAGTTTCCATCTGCAGTGGGCTAACACAACTGCACGCCGATGACTTTTAATTGAGGTCGAAGCAGATTTTACATGATGTTGATGAGTAGCCTGCAAGAATAGTGAAGCACACTACTCTTTTATGATGAACACGCCCGTCTGTTAGACCAGATCCGTCTATATTCTTTATGCAGGCAATAGCTAGGCCTACTTAACAATGCGCCAAAGTATCATATGGGTTGCACAGCTGCACTGCGTCACAGCATCATATTGCGAAGAGCTGAATGACCGATTTTTTATTAGCATACAGGATGTATTGAAGTTGTAACAAATTTCTTTTACATCCAGTGTGCCACGTTTGAATGTTGCAGGTTCTTGGTGTCGCGACAATGCATTACCTATTAAGTGCACTGATCTTACTGGAGACCTTCCAGACTGTCTTTGGGGCAAGGATCCTCATGAAATCGCCACAACTGGGCAGCCACATTTTAGAACAAGCCTCACTCGGAGAGGAGCTCGTCTCGAGAGGTCATGAAGTCTACATTGCGATTGGGTCGCGCTACTCGAAAAAAGAGAGCCTCGAGAAACGCGGACTAAAGACGCTCACCTATAAGATTCCAGACGGTGTGCTCTACGGGGTCTCAGAAGAATTTGAGAGGATGACGGCGGAAGTCATATTCTGGAAAGACCAATCAAAGATTTTAGAAAGGAGAGGTTACATGGGAGCAAAACTCAACTACGCCGACTGTTCCTACGCAATGGCGGACGAGGAGTTTCTGAAGAATGCTAAACAGTTGAAGTTTGACCTTGCGATAGTGGAACCGTTCGCGCTCTGTCCTTGCAATCTGATCCTGCCGAAATACCTCGGAATACCATTTATCTCGAATTCCGGAATGTTTTTTCCGTGGCACATTCGCATCCCAGCTCTGCCGTCATACGTGAACTACCTGTCTGATTGGACGGATCTGTCGGATATCACCCTAACATCAAGATTGACCAATTTATTCACATATGTAGCCACTGACTACGTACTTTCCACGTTCGCGCCTTATAATAACACACTCTTAGAACGCTACGCTCCGGAATACAACACGTGGAACGATCTACTGAGACAATCAGAGTTGTTCTTGGTAGGACGTGACCATCATCTTGGCCCTCAGTTTCCACAAATGCCGAACTATATCACAGTGGCTGGACTGACAAATGCCAAACCGAAAAAACTACCAAAGGATCTGGAAGATGCTGCGGAAAAATCGGATGGAATAATTCTGTTGAGTTTTGGATCATCTGCTTATTACTTCCCGGAAGATGCCATCGTTAAATTCCTTGAAGCATTTTCAAGACTGAATCAAACTGTTCTGGTCAAGTTTTTCATCCCCGATGGCGTTAAGGTTCCACCGAATGTGAAAGTGTCTTCCTGGTTGCCTCAGAACGACATTCTCGGTCATCCGAAAACAAAACTCTTTATCACTCATTGTGGTCTCAACGGCCTGCACGAGACTCTGTATAATGCTGTTCCAATCATAGGTTTTCCACTGTTTGCTGAGCAGCCTGTGAACTGCCAGCGCGTATACAAGAAAGGATTTGGGCTGGAGATGAAGATACAGGATTTCACGCCCGATCAACTTTTCGAAAACATCCAAGAGGTGCTCAACAATCCGAAATATCGGACGACGATCAAAAAAGCCTCAGAAGCCTTCCGGGATCAGCCGATGAATGCTCGAGAGAAAGGAGCATTCTGGGTAGAACACGTGATCAAACATGGAGGAAAACATCTGCGTGGGCTGGCAATTGATCTTCCTCTTTACCAGTTCCTGATGGTGGATGTTTTCCTCGTTATTGGTGTCGTGGTTGTTGCTGTTTTACTTCTGCTAAGAAGCATCTTCAGATGCATGTGCAAACGATCGACTCAGACGAAGTTGAAAGCCAATTGACAAACGATTGATAGCCGCATTTAGGGCCTACATTTAATCGCGTGGTTGAAACAATTGAATTACATTTGTTGCTCAACTCCAAATAGCCTACTCAGTTCAGGCAAATGACTGTAGGCCTAAGTTTCACTTGCTTTACCACGATGCAAAAGAATGGGAATAAATTGTCCCAAATATGTTGGGTCTACTCTCGTTACATTTTACAACGTTATTCAATAATATAATAATATTCTTTATTGAAACAATCCGCTTGACAGAACGCAACTGGTTACCGACTTACCGTGTACAATTATTCAATTGAAACAAGATTTCACAAGAATACGATTTATAGCAATTATCATTCTTAACAATTTTTTATCGAGCTTAATTTTCCAGTTGCTAAGATAAGAAAAATATGTCCTAAGACAAAAATGATGACCATCAAATGTTAATTCAAGCGATTAACTTGTCATCAATACATTTGAAACCGCAAAATAAAGTCTGATCCTGTTTCATTTTTAAAACTGAGGTGATTTTCGGGATTCGTCTATTCGTTAGACCAGTGGTTCCCAACTTTTTTTACTTTCGGGTCACTTTTTCTAAGTTGAAGGACACGAGGGCCACTTTTTCTTAGTTGAAGGACATCAGGGGGCCACAAGGCTAGAATTTAGCATACAAAATGACTATAATTTAATCAAATTATGATGTTCGATGCTATTTATAGACTTCACAATGGAATAACTTGTAATATAAAATAATTGTGTTTTATCCTGTCCAAATTGTCGATTTTTGTAGCTTATATATAGCCTACTTGTAAATTCTTTGAGAGATGAGGGTCATTTTTGGAGGCTTGGCGGGCCACTTTTGACCCGCGGGCCACGGGTTGGGAACCACTGCGTTAGACATATAATTCTATTGATATGTTAATTGCCTATTGGGATGGAGGCGGTAGCACCATGGATAACACACTGGCGTGGAGATCAGCGGACCCGAGTTCGAGCCACGTAGAACGGGGTGCTTTGTATGCTGCATTAGCGCCGTGTGTTGCAACCCGTCTGTTCTGTTAGCAGGTAGTTGAGATTTATGTCTTCTGTCATTTACATTCTTGTAAACGTGTGACGCGTGTGACCACAAAATCACCTTGAGATGAAGATCGTAGTCTACTAGTCTTCGTCTGAATTGCGTTGATATCCAGAATATTAAGATACAATAAAAAAATATGCAATAAAAATAACTATAAATTATAAGAAATAAACAGTTTGCAAATGGTGATAGCGAGATGGAATCGGTAATAGGCCTAGCCACTTAGAAAGACCGGTGCAATTTGGAAAGGTCAGATGCCACGAGGATACTCGATGCAAGGCGCTATAGATAGCAGCAAGCTGTGGAAAGAAGACACTGGAAACAGGGACAAGTGGAGGAGAAGGGAGGGATTAATACTAGCCGAAGAGAAACATGAAAATAGCAACAGTTACTTAAATCTAGAAATTTTTCTAACACGCTGGGTATTCATCAGAATTGATTATCACACGACCCGCGTGCAAACGGTTCTATGCTCTACATTGCTAAGCTCTCATAAAAATCAGAGAGGTCTACCTGAGATTACAGTTATTGAGATCAGAATTACTTCAAGAGTGAGATGAACGAGTATGTTTATTTCGATAATGCATGCAAGATCGTCTTAGATGACTTAGAACACTTAAAGTCTGACCCGATCAAGTGTAGACCTGTTTTCAGACAGCTTCAAGTGGTCTGAATTAAAGTACGATTAAAGTTCAATTGTAACTTAGATTGCATTGGCTTTTTATGTGACACACAAATCTGTTGGTCTGCAATTAAATGTGCATGCTGGTCGAGGATCAATATCTGTTGCCCGAGTCATTCGTTGTAGGTCGGGGCAAAGTTCACGGTGGCTTATTCTATTGTAGACTACGAGGAACCAAGAAAATGTATGCTTGCCAATTCAGTTCAAGAGTTAAAAACCCAGTGCGTTTGTTGAACTTTCCCCTCAGTTGGTCGTCAATGTTCAGAAAGTTCTCATGTAGCAATAAGCTACCAAGGCTGTTTTAAAAGCATTTTTAGAACTGCACAATCCCTTCTTTTCTTTCCCATCCTCCATGGTAAATTACTTCTAATCGGATGACAGTTGCTAGTTGCTAGTTTTAATTGCACAGAAGTGCTTCTAGAACTGCACAAATCCGTTTAGAACTGCACATTTTGTGTACAACTGCACGTTAAAAAGCCCTGTAAGCTACTGCGTGAGACGTGGTACCCGACTGAGTATTGTGAGTAAGGTGCTTGCTGCTACATCGGTAAGAGTCTGTACTCGACTCTATGGGAGAGACCGCGCTGGCCGCGGTTCGCTTCCCAAAGGTGGCTCATTCAGAGATTCAAAATCTCGGCCTGGCACGGTCCGTGCACGGGAACCTACATGACGTGGCGTCCATTCAAACTGGCGAGCGGTGGTGAAGGCTCTCATCCGATCACACAAAAATGGGCAGGGTCAAGGTCATAGGCCTATACGGCCGCTGTGTAAAATCCGAGTAGGTCTACATTTACAGTTTTACAACTGTGGCGATGAGTACTGTAGACCTACATTGACCTTAATATCAGTTCCGGAAAAAAGTCTCAAAAAGTCTCACGTTTTCAGCGACCAAGGCCAACAACAACCAGATCTCCATGTCAAAGGTTATAATCGGGCGATGAACTATCAGCTTGTCTCTATTAAGTAGAGGGTCATTGAGCTAGACGCAGCCATAAGTCAATATGTATCGAAGAACAGTTCTTAAAGTGTGGAAAACTAAGTGCCTGGACGCACCTTATCTTTCCAAAAGAAGTGCCTGGACGCCCTTACCTTTCTAGTCATTGCTGGCCAATAAGTGACTGGACGGCGTTCACATTTTAAAATAAGTGCATGGACGCCGTCCATGACCGTCCAGCCACACCTTAAACCCTGTCTAAGAAGTTTCTATGTAGGCCTACCGTAACTCAACGGCGTCCTACAAAGGTTTCGTGACCTGTGTGCGCACTCTGGATAGGCCTAAACTAGAACGAACCTCTTCTGGCATAGAACATCGACCCAATAGGTTAGGATAAAGGAAATAATGCTTGGATTGTTGTGTGATTCCTGGACCTGAAACTGTACCCTGCTGAAGCATGGCGCTTCTAGCGTTCAGTTCTACGCAAAAAGTGCAGTTCTAAATGAATATTCATGAGCAGCTGCAGTGTGTACAAAAATTATTGTGGAGTCAAAATTAGTTTTGAAATATTATAATCCGTTTTCCATTGTCCATTGTAGATTGGTCGTCGATTCCAGAAAATATCGAGCATCACCTGTGTTTCGTGGCATTATATTGCGCAGTTCTTCACAGAAATCGTTCTGTGCAGCTGTGCAAGCACCTGGTCAGTTAAAACTAGTTAAATAACTGTGTCCATTGTCCATTGTTATCCGACTTGGAATAATTTACCATGGATGTTGGAAAGGGAGAGAAGTAGTTGTGCAATTCTGAAAGTTTCTGGGACGTTCAGATAGGCCTACTAACGTAGGCAATTGGATAGGCCTACCAATGATCTGCTGTATGACTTTGCGAAAGAATTTTTTAAAATTTAACAATCAGACGAATTGTGCAGAGCAATCACCCAACAACCCATTACAAAGGAAACGACGCTGTACACGAGTTAAAGAGTCAATATTACAGTCACGCGATTGTCTTAAAAGATAAATCTGAGGACTGAACAGACATTGATGATCTTTGCATCGGCTGGTGCAGTCAGATTAGCAAAAGACAAATGGTGTGGACTTTGGCATCGCCCACTAAACACGTGATCCAGGGGCCTTGGTAAATTGCTTGCAAAGTACAATTTTGAATCTGTTTCATATAGCCTCGTGGTGACTTCTTATGGCAATACGGAACGAACAGACTAAACGCAAGAAGACGATTCAGGTTGTGAGCAATTAAATAGGAAATAGGCGATCACAAAGAAACGGGAATAATCGATTATTAGGAAATTCGGAAATTAAAATCTATATATAAGCGACAACAGTAGCCTATTCTACGTTGGCCTGTATAATATATGTCAAGTATTGAGATTAATCCTGAGCAGTAGAATCGAGATTTGAGCGATACAAAAGCCATCGGTAACGGAGTCGTTTTCCAGATCAAAATGAGTTGGTTACTGGCTGTGCTTTTCCTGCTGGAATCATTCGGAATGGTGGAGAATTCGAGGATCATTATGACGTCTCCACAGATCCGGAGTCACATTCTCGAACAGGTTGCTCTCGGAGAAGGACTGATAGCGAGGGGCCACGAGGTCTACATCGCGATCGGGTCACGCTATCCGGACATGAAAAGCATCGAAAAACGTGGCGTGAAGGTACTGACGTACAGAATCCCGGGCGACGTGATGTACGGTGTGTCCGAGGACTTCGAGAGATCCTCAGTGGGCGTCGTCTTCGATCCAAACGAGGATGTCTACAGAACGGTGCTGCAGCTTGTTTCACGACTGGGATACAGCGAGTGCTCGTACATGATGGGCGATAACGTCTTTCTCGAAGCTGTAAGGAAACTCAATTTCGAGCTAGCGATCATAGAACCGTTTGTAGCCACATCCTGCACGGTGATTCTACCAATATATCTAGGGATACCGTTCGTATCCCTGACGCCATTGTATCATCCGTGGAGGATTCGAATCCCTGCTCTGCCGTCGTTCTATCCCCTCTCAACCGTCTGGACCCATCCGTCTGAGGTAACGCTCTTATCTAGACTTCAGAACTTCGTTGCATACTTTACCACTCCCTATCACCTCCAGACGATTTTTCCAGACAACAGGACCCTGCTTGATCGTTTCGCTCCGGATACGAACAGCTGGGACGACCTAATACGCAAGTCGGAACTGTTCTTAGCCGAGATCGATCAACATCTGGGAAATCCAGTTCCCCAGATGCCAAACTACGTGTCCGTAGCCGGCGTGACGACTAGCAAGGCGAAGAAGCTGCCCCAGAGTATCGAAACATTTTACGAAAGCTCGCCGGAAGGCGTCATTCTGTTGAGCTTCGGTTCGATAGCTTACTACTTTCCGAAAGAAGTCATAGTAAGATTTCTTGAGGCTTTCTCCCGGTTGAATCGGACAGTCCTGTTGAAGCTGTTCATTCCAGATGGCGTCAAGGTTCCGGATAATGTCAAGGTGCTGTCGTGGTTGCCTCAGAACGACATTCTCGGTCATCCAGGAACGAAACTCTTCATCACCCATTGCGGAAACAACGGTCAACACGAGGCGCTGTATCACGGCGTTCCAATGATAGGTTTTCCACTGTTTACCGACCAGCATCAGAACTGCAATCGGGCTTACAAGAAAGGGTTTGGGTTGGTGATGGACATCATCCGCTTCACACCCGATCAACTGATCGCAAACATCCAAGAAGTTCTCAACAATCCGAAATATCGGTCGACCATTGCAAAGGCGTCGGCGATATTTCGGGATCAACCGATGCATCCGCGCGAGAGAGGTGCATTCTGGGTGGAGCACGTGATCAAACATGGCGGAGAGCAGCTGCGTCCATTTGCGATTGACCTGCCACTCTACCAGTTCTACATGCTAGATGTTCTAGGCGTTATTCTCGTCTCCTTGATCGTTGTGGGCCTAGTGCTTCGTAGTCTTGTCAGACGTATTCTAAATTCCTGCAGTCGCTCCAACAAGCAACCAACGACCAAACTCAAATCCAATTGACACGTTCATGGAAGCATTGGCGTAACCAAGGGGGGCTTCGGGGGTTAAAACCCCTCCATTGGCTTAGGGAAAAAACTTTTTAAAGGTTGTTTATACCCTTAAATAAGAAAAAACAAAAAAATTGCCTGTGGTAACAATTGTTTTTCTTGCCTTATTTCCTTTGTTACTATATTTCCTTTTTATTTTCTGTAATACTGCTGGTTTGGTGTCAGGAAGGGCATCCGGCCAGGTCATAAAAACCCCAAACCCACCCACTCAATCATAAATTCCTGGCTACCCCACTGCATGGATGTTACAATTCCACTAGGACTTTGAATTAGTAAATTCTATATCGTCAGTGATAATGCATAAGGTAACAACGTGACCTGTGGAGACCCACGGTTTTTCCATTGACGAACTTACAGTACTGTTGTCTACAGGACTCGGGTCGCTTTCTCACTATAATTATAAACCTTGGAGAACCCTTTGGACTCGGTACTACAGCTGTGTTAATTCATACGCTGGTGCCTGTGCTAATCTTTCGCGTGGCGCTTTAGAAGCTGGAGTTTACCTTTCCGATTACGTTTAGTATTGGTATTTGCAATGCTGCATTTTTAGGCTCAGTTCCGTCAGGTGCAGTTAGTTGCAAACTCTTCTCGGTTCCATTAGATGCGTTTCGATTATAGATGAATAGGCCTGCATCATTCTGACAAAAGTTGTGTGCAAAGTCTGCTACTTCTTCAGACATCTGGACAAAGCCTATACCTTTTTATTAGTCAATAGCCTCTTTTAGGCCTAAATGAATTTTTGATTACATCGATGTGTGTCAATTTGCAAGAATCGAAAATATTCACGAAAAGATGTTTAAGATGTTAATGTTAAGAAGTCCAAAGAAATTATTGACTGGTTGATCGTGTTCTGTACGAGTTAAGTATACCTTAACCGGTGAAACTGTCGAAACATCGATTCACATTCTAACGTACGCCCATCTAAATATGGTGAATGGTTGTTCAAATTAGTGAAAAAATCAAAGTTATGATCTTTAATGTATTGCAAAATCATGTTAATATGTATTTAACCTTATGTGCAAATTATTTATTTTCTTGCAAAACTGAAAAATGTTGTCAGATTGATATGGACATGAGGATTTGTGTCATTCGTTCCTGCACGAAAAAAGAAGAAGAAATCAGACGAGTCTTGTAGATGTCCATAGAATATGTGCATTGCTTGTGTTCATGAGTTGTCTATCTGTCCCTGTCTGTATGTCTGTCTCTGTCTGCTAGTGGCTGCGTCTGTCCTTGTCCGTCTGTCATTTTCTTCCTGTCCGTATGTTTCTGATTGTTTGCCTCTCTGGCCGTCTTACTATGTCTGTCCATATCTGTCTGTTTGTGTCTATCTGTCTCTGGCTGTTACATCTTTCTAACTGTGTCTCTCAGTTCCTATTCTATCTCCTGTCTTTGTCTCTACCTCTGTCACTGCCTCTGTCTCTCTGTTTGTCTATGTCTTTTTCTGTCTCTTTCTCTCTCCTCTCCTCTCTATTTCTCTCTCTCTCTTTCTTGCTCCTCTCCTCTCTGTTTCTGCCTCTGTCTCTCTCTCTATCTCTGTCTGTCTCTGTCTGTCTATCTCTCTCTCTCTCACTCTCTCTCTCTCTCTCTCTCTCTCTCTCTCTCTCTCTCTCTCTCCCTCTCCCTCTCTCTCTCTCTCTCTCTCTCTCTCTCTCTCTCTCTCTCTCTCTCTCTCTCTCTCTCTCTCTCTCTACTTCTCTACTGTTCTCCACTCTTCTCTGTCCCTGTCTGTCTCGGTCTGTTCCTGCCTGCTTCTGTCTGTCTCTGTCTGTCTCTGTCTGTTTCTGTCTGCTTCTGTCTGTCTCTGTTTGTCTATCTGTCTCTGTCTCTCTGTCTCCGTATGTCTCTATCTCTCTCTCACTCTCTCTGTCCATTTTCTCTCTGAATTCTGAACATCTTGTGGCCGGTTTTGCATCCCGACGAGCATTCAGCTGAAAGAGATATTGCAGTCTGCAGTCAGGTCAGCCGGTGCATTGCCATCGGGGTAGGCTATCTCAGATCGTTGGTTACGTTACACCCGAAGCCGCCACTGGACATAATAATATAGGACTCACTTAGGTATAAGATTTCGGTTGATAAGCGGCGCGGCGTGACTCTGGATCACGTGAGAATCTCGGTCAGTATGATATTTCTAATTTGAGGAAAGAATTCGCCTGGGTGAAAATCAATCTGTCTTCGTGATATTGCGGATGATTACCAAACGACACACGACCGGACGAGGTTCCAGGGCACGTATCGACTCTCGAGTTCTCGAATTCCGATACTGCAAAAATACAGGTAAGTTCAGTATATATATATAATATTATATTGCAAATATATAGAGACAGAGGTTGAGACAGAGGTTGAGACAGACACACACGCAGAGAAAGAGACAGAGACAGACAGAGAGATTGAGACTAACAGACAGACGCACACAAAGGCATAGGTGCAATCACGTCCTAAAAGTTGGGGGGACTAAATGAATCACGTCCTAAAAGTTGGGGGGTCATAACAATAAAGTTAGGGGACCACTCAAAAGTTGGGGGGACGCGTCCCATGGGTCCCATAGGGTGGTTGCGCCTATGCACAAAGGCTGATTCAGTTTTATCGACATTGCTGTCCTCTTGATTTAGCCCTCTTCCCCCATCTTTGTGTTGCGCTAAAACACAGGAGACCAAACATCTCAGTCATGGTCTCTCACCAGTGTTGTTCAGCAAGGTTCTATTCTCAGGCTCTTCTGGTGCATCATCTACTACATGTAGATCTATGTATGACGCTGCAAGGAGGGTTTAGCTGCCACGTACTCGCGGGAGATCCGCATTAGTGCTAAGAATAGACGGAGACTGCGGTAATATGATGCGCAGTGTCCGGACCCTGAAACAAGGGAAATTGCCAATGCATCACGGAACTTGCCGAGTCCTACCGAACCCTACCGACCACTGCTCCGGACAATAAGTGAAAACGGATAAGGAATATAACTTGCAATGGCAACCATGTATATTGCCCGTCTGTCGCAAGGGAAGACATGACAGACATCGTCCTTCTTTCTTTGCCGAGGTCGAGTAAACGATGTGGCTATAAGGGACACTCATAGCTGTCTGTGGTACGGCATGGTCATTGACTTGTCTGTGTCTGTGTCTGTCTGTCTGTGTCTGTCTGTGTCCGTCTGTGTCTGTGTCTGTCTGTCCGTGTCTGTCTGTGTCTGTGTCTGTCTGTGTCTGTCTATGTCTGTCTGTGTCTGTCTGTCTTTGTCTGTCTTTGTCTGTCTGTGTCTGTCTTTGTCTGTCTTTGTCTGTCTTTGTCTGTCTTTGTCTGTCTGTGTCTGTCTGTGTCTGTCTGTGTCTGTCTATGTCTGTCTGTGCCTTTCTGTGTCTGTCTGTGTCTGTCTGCGTCTGTCTGTGTCTGTCTGTGCCTGTCTATGTCTGTCCGTGTCTGTCCATGTCTGTCCGTGTCTGTCTGTGTCTGTCTGTGTCTGTCTGTGCCTGTCTGTGTCTGTCTGTGTCTGTCCGTGTCTGTCTGTGCCTTTCTGTGTCTGTCTGTGTCTGTCTGCGTCTGTCTGTGTCTGTCAGTGCCTGTCTATGTCTGTCCGTGTCTGTCCATGTCTGTCTATGTCTGTCTGCGTCTATCTGTGCCTGTCTGTGCCTGTCTTTGTCTGTCTATGTCTGTCCGTGTCTGTCCGTGTCTTTCTGTGTCTGTCTGTGTCTGTCTGTGTCTGTCTGTGTCTGTGTCTGTCTGTGTCTGTCTATGTCTGTCCATGTCTGTCTGTGTCTGTCTGTGTCTGTCTATGTCTGTCCCTGTCTGTCAGCATGTCTCCGTCTTTGTCTGCCTCTTTTTATTATGCTTACGTCTGTTTCTGCTTATGTCTATCCCTGTGTATTTCTGTTTCTGTCTCTGATTGTCCCTTTCCTTCTGTCTGTCTTAGTCATGACTGTCTCTGTTTGTCTCTGCCTGTTAGTCGGTCCTTTTCCATGTCTGTCTGTTTCTCTGGCTGTCTTTCTTTATGTCTGTCTGTCTGTCTGTCTGCCTGTCTGTTTGTCTCTTTGTCTGTCTATATGTAGTAATGTTTTGAAGTAATCTGACTTTTTCGACTCACTGCTTTCTATGCATGAGACGACCTGACATGTCCATACACGACAATAATCATACTCAACGGTAGAACAATTTAATGGTCTAACGATTAAAAGAACGTCTTCTTATTCTTCACCAGTGGAACGGTTTTCGATCACACCGTTACTCGATAACCCAACCGATCGCTTTTATAGCGCCGTTTCTTTGAATTATCTTGTTTTCCTTTAATTACTTCGTCTTAAATTTTAGCCAAACCTTTTTTGACTCTTCTTCTGTCACTTCGCGTCCCCCCCTCTCTCTCTCTCTTTGTCTCCCTCCCTCTCTCTGCCCTCATCCAATCTCTTCTTTCGTCGCAAGTTTCCGAAGTCGCTTCGTCTTACTAATCGTTATCGTATTCTTGCATTTGTATAGCGCCACATCAATAGAAACCACTCATAGGCGCTTTTGACCTGACATCACCAAACCAAGATCAAAGAGAAAGATTTTCAAACGCTTGTGGAAAAGGGGAAAGGAAAGACTAAGACGTTCGTCAATGATAAACTAATAATCTCTTCCTTTCCTCTGTCACCGCAAGTCTCTATTCTCCATCTTTTTATCTTCAACTTCTTCTTCCTCCACTTCCTCCTCCTTCTCCTCTTCATCGTCGTCGTCTTCTTTTTCTTTTCCTCTTTCTCCTCTTCGTCCTCCTTTCTACTCCTCCTCTTCCTCTTCCCTTTTTCTCCTATGCACCTAATCTCCTTGTTTGTCCTTCCAATGGTTCTCTTCTCGACCCAAGTGTGCTTGGCCTTCCCCTAATTCTCCTCCTACACCATGGCGTCATAATCTCCCCTCCTCTTCATCCTCCCCCTCCTCTCCTAGTAATCCTCTTCGTTTTCTTCCTCAACCCTCCTCGTCCCCTCTTTGTGTCTTCATCCATGAGTGAGACTGGCTCGTGTTTGAGATATGACAATGTTCTTGATGAGTGAACCAGAGTCTATTAATGTTGACTGCACTCGAAGACCTATAACAAAGGTAACTCTACCTACGCCTTTGTCTCCTTCTCTACATGTCTGTATGTCTGTCTATCTGCATGCACATAATTATATATTTAGTTAGTTATGTATGTATTTATGTATGTATTTATGTATGTATGTATGTATGTATGTATGTATGTATGTATGTATGCATGCATGCATGCATGCATGCATGCATGCATGCATGCATGTATGTATGTATGTATGTATGTATGTATGTATGTATGTATGTATGTATGTATGTATGTATGTATGTATGTATGTATGTATGTATGTATGTATGTATGTATGTATGTATGTATGTATGTATGTATGTATGCATTTTTTAAATTTTATTTTATTTCTGTCTGTGTGTCTGTCATTCTGTCTGTGTATCCCTGTTGCTCTGTAATACCTCTAAGTGTCCCCTTGTGAAGCACATCACCGACGACGATAATAAGACAGGTACAATGTACATGTATATAACCGATTATGAATAAGACTACAGTGAACACAAGAGCTTAGCAATAAGCAACAGGCAACCTCTTCTGTCAATAGACCCGTGTCTAGCCGATCATGCGTCTTTGTGACCCACATCTAAAACGTTTCAACGTACATTGAGGCATTGACAAAGAACAATTAGAGGCAAAATTCTACGAAAAACCACGCTTCATTTCATCCTATGCATGACGGGTGCATTTCATTTTCTATGCGACCCTCGTCATAATCATGGTCGCGTCTACAATAAAACAACCTATTGTTCTACTTAAGCTGCGAGTGATGGTCATTGTTCTGAAATTTTAAACGTGCTCAAAAGACGACGTTCGCGATATTTAGACGTTTAATGCTGTGGTCTATGATGGTAGATCCGATTTCTGGCAGTATTTCTCATTTCCTATGATATTGAGTTGTTTGTAAGAAGAGTTGTGACGAGTTGTTTTCACATATCATGCGTTAAGCTGTCAGTTTCTTTCTCTCTTTCCTTGTCTTTCTCTCTCTCTTTCTCCCTCTCTTTCTGGCTCTCTTTCTCTCTCTCTTTCTCCCTCCCTTTCTGGCTCTCTTTCTCTCTCTCTTTCTCCCTCTCTTTTCTGTCGCTGTCTCTTTCTCTCTGTCTGTCTGCCTGAAAGTCTCTCTCTCCCTCTGTATGTGTCTCTCTCCGTATCTCCCTCTGCCTATCTCTTTATCTTTTTCTCCCCTCTCCCTTTCGTTCTGTCCCTCTGAGTCTCTCTGTGTCTACCTGCCTGAAAATCTCTATGTCTGTGTCTGTCTCCGTCTCTCTCTGTCTGTCTCTCTCTTTCTTTCCCCGTCTCTATTCATACATCTATCCATCCATCCATCCATCCATCCATCTATCCATCCATCCATCAATCCATCCGTCCATCCATCCATCCATCCATCAATCCATCCATCCATTCATCTATCCATCCAGCCACCCATCCACCCATCCATCCATCCAACCATCCAGCCATCCTTCCATCCATCCAGTCATCCATCCAACCATCCAGCTATCTATTATCTGTCTATCTATCTCCGGTTGATTCAAAACAGCTGCAGTGACTTCGTCTCACTTAATATTTCGTGCGTATTAAAGACACTCCTTATTCTCAACATTACATAGCACACACATACATGTATACACACACATACATGTATACACACACATAAATACATACATACATACATACATACATACATACACACACATACATACATACATACAAACATACATACATACATGCATACATACATACATACACACATACATACATACATACATACATACATACATACACACACATACATACATACATACATACATACATACATACATACACACACATACATACATACATACATGCATACATACATACATACATACATACATACATACATACATACACACATACATACATACATACATACACACACATACATACATACATACATACATACATACATACATACATACATACATACATACATACATACATACATACATACATACATACATACATACATACATACATACATACATACATACATACACACATACATACATACATACATACATACATACATACATACATACATACATACATACATACATACACTAAATAGATTCATTCTACATACCGTCCATTACGCATGCATATATATACACACACTCGGTACATCGACACATACTGTCACACACACACACGCACACACACGCGCACACATGCATACATAGACTTGTCACTATAGGAACGGAGTGAATTGAAAGTGAGTGAAGGTATTGAGCCACAGTCCCCTCCCTCTGCGTCTGTCATATTAAGTATCGGATGACAGAGAGATCGACATCAACCGTTGACTGGGTCTCCCTCCTAAGACGTCCGCACGATCGATGCAATTTCCATGGCTACGGTCGATTGATCGCTTGCAGCAACCGGTATGTTCAGTCCATCGGTGCCAAACGACGGTTCCAGATGGTGCCAAATGGGGCTCAGCGTTTTCAGATGGTGCAAAATGAAGCTAAACGGTTCTAGATTGTGTCAAACAAATGGTGCCAACGGTTCAGGATGGTGCCAAATGGTGCGAACGGTTCAAGATGGTGCTAAATGGTGCCAACGGTTCAAGATGGTGCCAAATGGGGCTAAGCGTTTTCAGATGGTGCAAGATTAGGGTAAACGGTTCTAGATTGTGTCAAATAAATGGTGCCAACGGTTCAATATGGTGCCAAATGGTGCTAACGGTTCAAGATGGTGCCAAATGGGGCAAAGCGTCTCCAGATGGTGCAAAATAAAGCTAACCGGTTATAGATTTGCTAAATTGTGCGAACGGTTCAAGATGGTGCCAACTGGGACCAAGCGTTTTCAGACGGCCGCAATTGGTGTTAACGGTTCAAGATGGTGCCAAATGATGCATAACGGTTCCAGATGGTGCTAAATAGTGCTAAACTGTTTAAGAGGTGCCAAACGGCGCTAAACGCCTTCAGACGGTGACAAAATAGTTCCATTGTGCGCTCAACGACAAACGACTTCCTGCTTAGGCTGATGTTGCTATGTTGCTAGGCATGGACCTCCATTGTGCGTTGATGTGTGTTCGTGTGTCACAAGCGCGTACACAGTGCTCAGTGCAGCAGTGCAGCACATGAAATGCAATGTAGATCTACTTTAGCAACATATTTATACATACCCACATGCAATACATACATAATACATTTGCATTGCATATAGAATGTATAAATATATATATATCGTCTGTTCCATATACACACATATTTATTATAAAATTATATAACATTTATTGAGTGTTCACAAAAATTATTTTTATACATGTAAGTATTCGATATTCTAGGCTACTAAGTAATACACCGTCTGCCGAGTGTGTACTGTTTAATGTTTACAAGATAGGAATTCGACTCAGAGAGAAGAGAGAAGAGAGAAGAGAAAGAGAGACAGAGACAGACAGATAGAGACAGACAGAGAGACAGATAGATAGCCAGAAAAGTGAGAGACAGAAACAGAGAGAAGAAATAGAGAGAGAGACAGACAGACAGACAGACAGAAAGACAGACAGAGATACAGAGAGAGACAGAGAGAGACAGAAGAGTGAGAGACAGAAACAGAGAAAGTAGAAGCAGAGAGAGAGAGAGGGGAGAGAGAGAGACAGACCAGCAGTCAGACAGACCGACAGACAGACAGAGACAGACAAATAGAGACACAGAGAGGGCATTTATAGACTCCCCTTCATCCGCCATATTGTATACCGGTCGCTGAGAATCATCCGTCGGAGTCTTTCGTTCGGTTCCGAGACTCTGAGAAAAGCCATTGTGTCGCTGCTTCTATTGTTCGCCTTTTCTGTGCGTCTTTCTCTTTCTGTGTGTCTCTCTCTGTCTCTCTCTGTCCGTCTCACTGTACTTGTATCTAGTCCTTCTGTCCGTCTCTATGTCTGTCTCTCTTTATATCTATCTATGTCTGTCTGTCTATGCACATGTCTCTCTGTGCCTCTTTGTCTCTCTCTCTCCCCACTCGCTCTCTGTATCTGTGTCTGTAACTGTCTATGTTTCTCTGTATGCCTCTGTGCCTATCTCTCTATGCCCCTATTCGTGCCTTTTCTGTATACAATAAACCTAGTAAAGATACTGATAATTATAATAATGCGTAACTGAACTTTGTACAATTCATTAAGTAAAATGTTGAACGTTTTATAAGTAAAAAATGATTATTGAGAATTTATTGAATGAACATTATCGTGAATTTAATATTCGTTGGCAGTTTTAATATTCGTTATTATCCGTGAACATTTAAAAATCTTAATATTCGCAAAATGCGATCTATGGATCTAGACACGACTCTTGTACATGCAGTGGAAGATGGCATATTGTACCTGTCACCTCTAATAGGCCTACCTGTGGAAAGTGATCTCTTGTATACCTGTGCAGAGGTTACCTACCTATTGTACGTGTGGAAAGGTCACCATTTGTTCCTGTGACAAGGTGACCCCGTGCGCCTGTGGAAACGTAACCTCTTTTACCTACAGCGGAAAGGGGAGCCCTTATACCTGTGGAACGGTGCGTCTATCACACAGGTGGATAGGTGGATAGGTGATCTATTTCATATGCATACGGTCTTCAATCTTCTTCATTTAGTTCCCCATCATCTTCTCAAGTCTCCGCTGGCTTCCTGTTTCCAGGTCGTCTCCATCTCTTCCCGCTCATTACTTCTCGCCCACCCTTAGCAACCGAACACCCTTCTTCATTCCCTGCTACCCCTTCTATTCCTCCTCCTCCTCCTCTTTCATTATCTCCTCCACCTCCTCCATCTGCGCCATTTCCTCCACTTTCGAGCCCT
>OX457050.1:11596525-11599025 GCA_949752735.1 Lumbricus terrestris | reverse complement strand
AGAGAGAAGACGATACAAGATGCCTGCGAGTTCTCTAATCATGCAGACAGAAATATCACTCTCATAAAATTATGGCTTCTCAACAATAAACTTCTGAGTTTGTAAGACTTATTATTAAGGTCCGATCGCTTCTCGACTTCATATATGAACGTCGCAAAGAATGTTATTAAAGAGACTTCTGATTGAAAATGTTTATATATATATATACATAATTATATATGCATGAAATATATATGCATATAATTATATGCATATGAAAGTTGCAAGTCATGTGTTCATACACCAAGACGGTTGATATGAAGCTCTTTTTCCGTACCTCAATAGAGTTAGTCTAGTAATAAATAATACCTCGAGTGACAATCTATTATTCTAGAGTTGGACTATATAGGGGGGAGCAGCGGAAGACTACGTTCTGTGCCTGGTAAAAAATGCCAACTGGAGGTTCGCAGATTTGACTCTACATAAAGCCACTGTATAGTGTTTAGCGACCCTGCACAAGTTGCCTGCAGCGCCCTGCAGCTATGATTGTCTGCGAGAGAGAGGCAACGAGAAAGCACATCTCACTTGTTTCATTCCCATGTGACTTTAAGTTTAAAGCTAATTAATGAAACAAATGTTTTCTAGTTTCCACCTGAGAACTCATCATCATCATCGTCATCGTCGTCATCTTCATCTCATCGTCACAATCCAGTCTATTTTGTTCTTCCTTTTCCTATTAATCGCTTCTCTTTTCTCCTACTCCGGCCCTGCTCAGGGCCGGATTAAGGCATGCTCAACATGCTCGGCCGAACAGGCCCCCCACTTTAGGGGATCCCACTCAAGCGTGAAAAAAATCGAATTTTTTAGATTTTTACTTTTTAGCAAATTTCAACCAAGCGACTAAAAAAGACCATCAACTTTTTGAGGAAAATAATCGGTATATTCTACGAAATTTTCGACGAAACGACTAAAAAAGTCATCAAAAAAAATTCGGCCGAAGATCCGCAAAAAAATTCCGAACAGGCCCCCCACATATCTTAATCCGGCCCTTGCCCTGTTATTCTTTTTCCTCTTGACCCTTCTTCTCTCCTTCGCGCTTTTCCCTATTGCTCCACCGCCACTATAACCTTCACCGCCTAGCTCTTTCTTCACCATTTCTATGTCCTCTTTTTCCTCTTCCCTAATCTTCTTCCTCTTCCTCTTCCTATATAGTTAATTATACCGGATGCATCGTGGGAACTTGATTTTGTATCGTCAGATAACACAACAACTTACGAACTCATTATCATTATAGTTGGTCTGCGATTTGTTAATCTTCATTTTCACAAAATCAGCTCGTGGGCCGCATGCGGCCCGTTGGACAGCACTGCACCACATCATCGATCCATCCCCTATCTACAAAAATAGCCCAACATAACAATAGCACAAAATGGACTTCAAAGGACACACAATGTTTCCACCTGAGGCGGTTACAACCCCACCTATTGACGCAGCAACGCAGTAAGTGCGTCGGAGAGCTTGGGTGACGTCACCCTTCGTCACACAATATGCAGATGAGATGGTATTGCATGGAGCGCGTTTTGTTGCCAACTAGAAAGGGTACAAAGAAACGCCCTTGCGGACCAACATTGATTCCCCCCCGCCAGCCGTGTGTCTATTATACAAGGGGACGGGGCGGGACAAAGCGCCCCGCCGCACAACCCCGTTTATTGCCCGGCTCGAAACAAAAGAGTAGAGATGAAAAAGGCGATTGATCGAACGCGGAGCAAAGACCGTTGAAGCTTTTGTGGCACCGACGACGACGGAAATTTGTCGACGCGAATTTGTCGATTCTCGTGACGACTGTGGAGGAGGAGGAGGAGGAGGAGGAGGAGGAGGAGGAAGGAGGAGGAGGAGGAGGAGGAGGAGGAGGAGGAAGGAGGAGGAGGCGGAGGAGGAGGGAGGAGGGAGGAGGAGTAGGAGGATGAGGAGGAAAAGATGAGGAGGAGGAGGCGGAGGAGGAGAAGGAGGAGGAGAAGGAGGAGGAGGAGAAAGAGGAGGAGGAGGGGGAGACGAGGAGGATGAGGAGGCGGCGGCTGATGACACAGCAATTCATCGATTTTCCGACCCATTCTCCTCCTCCTCTTCCTCTTCCTCCTCTTCGTTCAGTCCTCTTGTTCCAACTCCTTTGTTTCAACCCCTCCGCTGTCTGCTACACAATTCCTGCTGTTTCCTTTTCCCTCGTGCTCCCTCTCTTTTCTGATCCATTGCTCCGCCAGTACACTCTTCTCGACCTCTTCCTTCTCCTCTTCTTCCTCTTCTTCTTCCTTCTCTCCCTCCTCATATTCTTCCGCTTCCTCATTCGCTTCCTCCTCTTTCTGCTCTTTGTTTCCTTCTCCTCCTGCGCTTCCTCCTCCTCCTCTGCCTATCTCTTTCCCTTTACTTCTCTCCCTCCTCTTCAGTTTGCTCACTCTCTACTCTGGTTCCCTTCCCCCACATTCATGCGCATTTGCCTTCTCCTTCTTCTCATCTTCCTCCTCCT
>OX457050.1:11436525-11591525 GCA_949752735.1 Lumbricus terrestris | reverse complement strand
CGTTCCCTCCTTTCTCTTCTCCCTCCCCTTCCTTCGATCCATTCCCTGTTCTTCCCCTTCCTCTTCCTCCTCCTCCTCCTCCTCCTCCTCTTCTTCTTCTTCTTCTTCTTATAATTCTTCTTCTTCTTTTTCGTCATTCGTTTTGTCATTGAATTTCAGCTGAATGACGGTCGGCAGTAGGCCTATTGTCTTTTTATCAGTTCAAAATACAATTTTTTGCGTTTATGGAATAGGTCATCTGCTCACTCTGCGGTAGTTTTGTGAAACTTTTTCGCTAATGAGTTATCAGAAGCCATGTGCTTACTTACTTACTCACTTTTTACACACAGTACACTACGCAAAATGCCGCTTAGCATGAAGATATTCCTAGGCTATTTATTTTCTAATTATAGGCTACATTTGTATTAATGCCTTGCAGCCTGGCACTCATGGTGTTTAACAAACAGGGAGGCGATTATGTTCTCGTCTGGCGTGGCTGACAGCAGGTCGTAATTAAAATTTTTAGTTCTGGTAGGCTACTATTAGGCCTAATTAGTCTACTCTGATTAATAATAATATAATAGTAGGCTGAATTTTTAAAAACCAAGGCTAGCGACTGTCGTGAATAACACCGTTATTCTAGCTTTCAATAAAGCGTAGGGCCTATAGCCTAAATAGAAAAGAAATGAAATTATTATTTGTCTCATATTTTTATATTATTTGTCTTATGTCCGGCAGAGTTGTATCGGGGAAGAAGGATAATTTATTATATACCACATGCATGCTGCTGGTCATAATTTCCTCTTCTTTTCTATGCAGCAATATTTGAAATGCGATGCGAACGCAATCCAGCTTCACGTTCCAGAAATTTCGACGAGACGAAATATAATATTACTTTGATAAAAGATCTGAAGATCGTGCTCGTGATAGTGAATATCTATCGTGTTCGGCTGTCAATCCAGAGGTCGCGGTACAAATCACGCCCGAAGAGACAGGTAATTCATCTTTTAAGCAGCGCCTTCTAGAATCTAGACCTCTTAATTGGGGACTAAATCTAGTAAAATGCATGCATGGACCCCCTTGTGAAAATATCCGTTAAGTAGAGGTCATTGGGATTAATCATGACCTATTACTTTTAAAGTAATAGAAGGCCATGAATAATAATTAACGTGTGTGCGTGTAGCTTATATATATAATTTCGTTTAATTGAAAATCAGACAATTCCTGGTGAGTGACAGTGGTGACAAACCGCATCCGGTTACATGCAAAAAATGTAAAATAAAACACAGAAATCATAATAAAGTATACTAATAATAATGTAAAAAATTAAATTAAGTAGCTAAAATTTAATGTTTTCTAACGACTCCATAAATTTCTCGAGCTTTGTCTCTAAGGACGCGTGGCCACTGACCATCCCATTCGAATAATAATTATAATAATCCCAGAGCCTTCTATTACAGTTAATAGAAGGCTCTGGGATTATTATAATTATTATTCGAATTAAAATGGTAAACTGAATTCTCTTAAATTTGTTAATATGCAGCATTTTAAAAATCGAATTCTCTAAGTAGACTTTTAAGTAATTAAAATATCTCTTTAGGCTACTTCTTGGCAGAGCATTTATTAAACTACATGCTCTACTTTTAATGGGGGAGTATTCAATCAACTGGATTCTTCACTTGTACCGAGCGGCAGGATTAAATTTAAGTCACACTCTGCCTTTGATAGGACAACCCAGGTTAACAAAGACCACTTATTAGACCTAGACGTTCAACACATTGATGATTGATGTTTTTAGAGAGGAAAATAGTGTCTCCAAGTTCCTGGAAAGACTCCACGGAGGCGAATGGAGAAGATCGTCATTGTCATGCTTAGGCGGATGCAGTGGAATGGCTGTGACTGGTTGCGCAGTCTGGAAGACTTGTGATTTTGTTGCTTCTTCAACTTGGTGTACGAGCGACAAATCCACGTCTTTCAGAACTGAGCAGCGCAGATGGCAAAGATACTCAGATGGCAGACACAGATGACAGATACTCAGATGACAGACACTCGGATGACAAAGATACTCAGATGGCAAAGACACAGATGACATAGATACTCCGATGACAGACTCGGATAACAGCCGAAATAACAGTTCTAAGTACGCTAGCGTGTGGCATGGTGGAAAAAGGGTTAGAACAAGTGTAATGCTAAGTGCAAAAAAGAGATAGACCCCAGCACGAAGCCCATATAAGACCACATACTGAACCCATACAGGATCCACACGGGCCCTGGCTAAGCCCAAGGAAATGCAGGCAGGGTTGCACAGAGGGGTGTAAAGTTAGTCATTTCTGTGCGGACAAGGACCACACTTCTACTTTCTTGATGATCCCTTAGGTAAAAATTTAATGAACTAAATTCAGACTTTCTTTGGTAACATGAGATCTCTTCACTGTATAATTATTACAAGATGGCTTGATCAACCAGTTTCCGTCATGTTTCAAGACATCAACACATGAAGAGTGCAGCTTCTTATTGCTTTTACAATGAGAACACTAAAAGTGATTTGAAACCAATTTTGTTTTACATTAAAGTGCTATGCGAACTAGATAGCCATGAGAGACGGTGACTTGATATTCTTTGCCTTGGCATACAATGCCAGGTGGCCAGTCCTTTGCCTTACAAGCCATCTCAGTGTATTATCAATGTACTCATCATAGTTGAGTGGCCCAAGTGAAACTCACATCTTACAGTTCTAAATTTCTTTCCAAGTGGGAATTGAACCCCAACCTCTTGGTAGACAGTCCAGCATTCTAGCCAGTAGGCCACTGCCCAATCAATAGGAATTCAGTGCTAAGTAAACTTGAGATAGCTGTAGTTTAATATTATCCCTACAAGATGACTTCGGCATATTTGAACAGCAAGTGAGCAAGACTTTTGATGACAGTGACAATATTACTTAGCTAAGGAAAACTACCTCTGTACAAACCAAATGACTTGACGATACCATAAAACGTTACAGAATGACTTCAGCAAAGATTAGGGGTGGTTTTTATAAGGCACCTTTATTCAAGGGCGGATACAGAAATTTTCGAGGGGGGGCCAAAATTTTGGGTCTTGTTGGTGGGACAGGGGAAAAATTTTGTTGTGTCGCCGAAAAAACTGATGACGTTTTTTTTCTTGTCATCGACCAATTTTCCGGGAAAAAGATACCGTCTCAACCGCCGCTAAATCGACGGGGGGGCCACGCCCGTACGATTTTTTAATAGGGGGCCTGATGTCCTGTTTTTCTCTCCCACTACATTTATTTAATGGCTTGTTGAAACCAAATGGGGGCTCACGTCCCATGCAATTTTTAAATGGGGGCCATGGCCGGATTGGCCCCCCCTGGATCCGCCCCTGCCTTTATTAATACTACATACTATTCATATTTCTTGAAGGTTCTCGCACATTCTAGAATATTCTCAAAAGTTCTACAGCTACCTCAAGTTTACTTAGCACTGAATTCCTATTGAATGTTCCGAAAAGAAGTTAAATTTCAGAACGTCAATTTCCTGATCACAAAAGCAAAGCTATTAGGGGAATAATGGCAGTTTTCTATACCTTGAGACAGAAGCAATTAGGAAATAACACTTAATACGCAGGAACAAACAAAAAGTTGAAATTTGTCACAGAGTGTAATTAATATTTAATTGTGACATTTCTATGATTATCAGTTAACGACAACTCAGATGAGACAAAATAATTTATTAGCAACTTTAAGAAAAGCAGATTCTGCATTCCAAATCACCTCGTAAATACGTATTCGCCAAAATTCAACATCTCTTAAACCTCCATTTCAGTCAGCATCGTACACACGGCAGAATGCCAATTGACAACAACAGTCATAATGATGAAACCGTGATGTAAAAATCATAAATATCAGTCAGAAATGCTAGAAACCTGCACATTGTAAACCGTATCAGTCTCATCTGTCTGTTTTTACAGGGAAAAATCATGTCCAAATGAAATCAGACTTAGCTCATACCTTGTGGGCAAACATGAATAAACTCAAAATCAATAGAAAGAAATTCAAAATGAAATGCAGTGCAAATATGAACAAATTTGATTTTAAAACAATGACATTTTAAAACAAGTATTCTGAAAGGAGAAATACAAAACCCAACGCCACATATGTACGTGGTCTTTAAAAACCAGAAATTTTAGAACGTATCACATGATCAGTGCTTATAGGTAGAATAACTTTATAGGTAGATGGAAAGAGACTAGGAGTCTTGCATGGTGGCCCGAGTCTCACAAGACAGTAAATTACAGACTTGACAGTTCCAAGTGTTCAGATCTGTTGTCTGGTATGAACAATAGAGTCCACAGATTGTCAGGACCTCTGCTACCAAGTCAGAAATTCTTTGACATCCCAATATCAGTCAATTCCATAATTTGTCAATAAGTGGCCACAAGCTGCCCAATGCAGGCCCACTCTGTGGGGCATGGTGGTGTAGGAGTATGTTTGGAAGGTTGCGGGTTCCACAAGCCGCAATTGCTCAATGCACTTCGACATGAAACTCCGATTCAGTTTGTTTGTATGTTTGTTTGTGTATGCACTTGTTATAGCGCCCCTTCAAGCTCACTACTCAGAGGCGCTCCCGAATGCAGAGCGGACACTGCATCGGAGTTTCACGCCGAAGCGCTGAGCAATTGCGAGTGAAGGACTTGCCCAAGGTCCCTACGTGGCGAGGTGGATTCGAACCTCGAACCTTCCGGCTTCAAGGCAACGATGCCACCACTACACCACCGCACCCCACAATGTCCATGCTGTAGTCGAGTGCATTTGAGTAGAAATCTTGAAGGGGCGCTATAACAAGTACCAGTACATACATACATACTCCCTGGGCCATTGTGAATGCATGAAAGCAGTTGTCCACATCAACAACATTCTCTCTAGAAGCGGCAACTCTCTCTGGAAAACAGACTTGGATATTCACTTGACAACTCTGGACAGCCATTCTGACATGACACTGTGCTCGTCGATAATCTGGGGCCCTGCCCTTAGCCTTAGAAACTTGGAGTAAACAATTACCATTACTTTGCCAGCATTTGCATGGACATTAGCAATGATAGTAATATAATGAAATGATTTGTAGGGTGCCGTGATCCAGCCAAGTTGGAAGATGCTGTACACGAGTTCAGAAAGATGACGACAGTCATATGTATGTATGTATGTATGTATGTATGCGCACTTGTTATAGCGCCCCTTCAAGCTCTCTACTCAGAGGCGCTCCCGACTACAGAGCGGACACTGCATCGGAGTTTCACGCCGAAGCGCTGAGCAATTGCGAGTGAAGGACTTGCCCAAGGTCCCTACGCGGCGACGTGAGGTGGATTCGAACCTCGAACCTTCCGGTTTCAAGGCAGCGACGCCACCACTACACCACCGCGCCCCACATATATGAATTTATGTTTAAAAGATAAAAGTTTTGAGCTGTGATTGTAATGTCCCACGTGGGTTCCATATGGGACTGATATGCAAAGTTGTGTCTCATTTAGGCTCTATTATGGTCATGCTGGTAGGGCAGTAGTCTCTATTTAACGACCTTGTGTCAAAGCAAAGATGGTCTAAGCTCAACAACATCCTATCCAGGCTTGGGACCAGCCCTTCCTCTTGCCAACAATAAATTCCTTTAACTTTCTCACAGTCTACCAATTTCCAAACCGTCTTCTGTTCATAAAAGCAGCACTTAATCACACCTTTGGTCAATACAGACAGATAAGGCAGATCTTACTTATCCACTGACAAGTCTTTGCAAAGTAAATTGACTGAAATTAAGACCTACCAAATTCCCATAACAACAACAGCCCAGGGAAGCAGATTTTTATTATTAAAAAAATTTGTTACGTCGCGCAGGGTCACACCGAAATGTGATTCTGAGGTGCGGATAGTCAGCCACCAGAGGAAGATACAATTAGAGATCCACATGCTTGAAAGCGAAGAAGAAATAGTGAGTTTTGAACCGCAGATCTTACTTATACGCAGAAAAGTCAGCATTTGGAAGTAAATTGACTGACGTTAACAAGACACTGTAGATGAATTAAAAGCAATCGTTACAAAACTTTTAAAAAAATAAAAGAACACAATATTCGCAACCAGAAATTGAAGTTCTATCAATGACAGACAAAGACGCAGTCTTGCTGATAATGCTAAAAGTCACGACTGAAAATACGTCATCAACTCTACAGAAGCCGGCTACAGCAAAGTTGATTGGTATGCAAAACTAGGATCAAACGCTGCAGCTAAACATCCTGTGGACAAATAACTGAGACTGGCAACTTGCTAAAAAAACGATCTTTGCAACCAAAACATCACTGAAGCTGAACGTAGTGCACTAAACAAACTCAACATAAAACATCACCAAACTATAAATGTTGTAGTTCCACTATTTCCACAGCCACATACAAGGCCGTAGCCAGGATTTTACTTTGGGGGTGTTTACTCGACTGTGAGCAAGCCCACTATAGCAACCGAATCAACTAAGGGGTCTGGAGAAGCGTCGTGAGCTCTCATAGCGGGTTCTGGACGACCAATACATTACACATTGTAGTTCTTACATCACGTGTTAGCAAATGCAATATTTCATTTTTACATTAGTTCATTTCGGAGGGGGGTGTTCAAACTCCCAAAACACCCCTTAGCTACGGCCTTGGTCACATATCAACTCATGTCCTTGTGATGCGTATAAAATTTCATCAGCAATTACTTACACAGGGAACCATCACAGAGACCTCTGAAATATGCAATAACAGAGGAATAATGGCATTCTCAGGAAGTGCCCTTGCGAAAGACACAGACAACTGTTCGGTATTCGTTGTTTCTTAGAATGTCGGAGCACCAAAATTATATTCTGTGACTCGGTAGATGGCATTTGATATGCTGCAACAAGTATCAGCGCAAAAATTCTGTAATTTAAATTAGTACACCCTGTGAAACGAAGTTATAAATTTTTTACTGACTGCTGAAATTGGCACAATAGCAAAATTACCAGGCTCTGAATAACAAAACCATGATAGTCGCAAACAATTATTATTGCAGCTGCTCGCTTCAGCTCAGACTTCAATATAAAAATGTACCAATGTAGAATCTTTCAGTAAATAATCAACCGGTACTAATGTGGAAATAGAAGTATCAAACATCTACCGGTACAAACAGCCTAAAGATCACAAAAAATGAACCCAATCTGTAAACAATTCTTATTTTACGACGAGCCATACTGTTCTTCCCGTATCTGTCAGAGGTCTCTTCTCATTAAAGCCTGGAGAAATATCTGAGATTGAAATGCTACACTGTAGGAGATAAAGAGATTGACTAGCACGAGACAAGATATAAACAAGATCACCCAAAACAGCTGACAGTACATAGCGTAACTGCCCTTACGGTCACCTTTGCATTACGATGACATAAAGCACAGTATTTTCAAATATTTAATTTCAGCTTGCCTAAAAGATAACAGCGCAAATAATAATTTCATTACAATGATATTATTGTTCGTTTACTAATTGAAATGGCGAATGTGCAACAAGGTTAAATGTTATAGCGGCGAAGGATGGTCACAAGTTCAATAGACGTCTAACCTAACTCTACAGCAGTGTACAAGGCGCCCATCTGTCCGATCCCTAATTTACAGTTGCCCCTGGGTAGTGGGAAGCAGAGTTGGATTAATGCGACTGGCAGGCATTGAACCATGTCCCTCTGATTTTTGTGCCAGCATGCTGCCACTGAACCATCTTCGTACCAAAAATAACATTGTATTCCATTGTATTTGGGCATAAATTGTAAAGTGCCTCTATTAGGGTAAACCATTCGGAGGCGCTCCTAGTGTGCAAGAAACAATTGAAAAGAAGGTTTTGAGAAGAAGAGATGAAGGAAGACTATCCAAAAGAATTGAAGAACGAAAAGAAGTAGATATGTCGTATACTATACAAGCATTCCAGTTGAAGCAAATGATCGAGACTGAGCTATATCCCGAGTTCTGAAATTTCCAGAATTCCATAAATCCCTACTCATTCACATTCCGGTTCCAAATAGTCCCACTGCTACAATCGCATCATCAGATCTGCTGAGGGTATACCACACAATGATTGGCATCAAAAGGGCATTTCAGCCCGGCACCGATTTTCGGTACCTGCTTTTGCCGGGTCTCAGCAGAGTCGCAAAAATGCCGCCAGGTGCCAAAACTAGGTAAAAATGTTAGGATTTTTGATAATTTTGGGGGTATGACTGATAAAAACGTCGTCAGAAAAACTTACGGGTCAAAGGCGTGCTCATCCGCCAAAGTCAGACCCGGCAACTTTTCCAAACCACTTTCAGCCCTGAGCCTATGATACCAGTCAGAGAGAGGACATTCGAGACTATGCTAGACTGTTGTATGGCATTATTCTAGAATACAAAAGACCTTCAGAGGACCATCTTAAAACAACATCTATTCAGTAAGTATATGTACATAATTATATATGTACACTGTTGAACAGTCTTAAACAAAGAAATTTTAAACTTGTTAAATTGTGCGCATTAGCTATCTTATGGCCAAACTTCCCTTTGGACTAGACCAAAACAGTGCAAAACAAGAACAATGCTAAGCTGGTAAAATAATTTGACATAATTTAAAATTAAAATTCTCCACATTTTCGTCAAATTAATCACTATATACATAAAGTCAGCAAGTGCCTTTAAATAGCAAAAGCAGCCCAGCTGGCAATAACACTGCAAGAGCATAACATTCTAACCAATAACCGATTGGGCATGTATTTAGCTATATGAACTAGCACTTCGCAAATCTTTAATATATCTATAATAATAATAATAATAATAACAACAATAATAATCGTAATAAATATAACATTCGCAAAGTGTTCAGAAAAACATAAACATTGCAAAACTGTGACCCGACTCTGGTACAGCAAAGAACTGCATGTAAATGTATTACAATGCACCAAAACATTAACACAGTAAAGTACCGTAATAAGTTTAATACTCTCCTCTGTTGAGATATATACACTTGGCTGATCTAACTGCTCATAAAAACTGACAAAGAAATAATAATAGCCTTAGCACCTGAAGACACAAAAAGTTGTGAAACACTCCCAACAACTGACTCATCAACCCGATACTGCAAGAATTATCAACACCAGCTTCCTACAAACTGGAAAAATTTTCAATTGTAAAAATTCCTATATTTGGAATGCTACAGACAAACCAACACCTAATCTAATCTAATCTAATCAACTCTAATCCAACGACTTCCTAATCACAGCCATCGATCATTAGTCGCCTGGAGTAAAAGTCGCAATCAGACTCTCAATTAGCCGTAACAGCCTGGTCACATTAACAAGGCGCGAGAAACCAGAATAGCCATCAAAATACACAGATCAAACCTGCAATCAGAAATCTCAAACCAATTTCTGTCCTGGTGAGGATATGAACCCCCAACTTCTCGACTGACAGTACAGCGCACTAGCCATTACGCTAACTTATTCTAGCATCGCTACTCGTAATAATTCAACAAATTGGCAAATGCTTGTAGATCAAGGCGAAGAAAAACCAGCTCAGGCCAAAACCAGAACATTCCAATTGCAGAAATTGTTCATCACTATAATATAAACTATACACTGTACACGGTAATAGTGTTTCTACCAACTCTTGTTGCAACACCACGCACAAGAAACAGATGCATTTAATAGCAATACCATATAGTAAGCCTGCTCAAATAAAAGAACTGCCATTTTAAGATCAACCAATACATTCATTAATTAATGTATGGCGATTGTACGCTTTTAGGTTAGAAACCCAGTAATGGAATAAATATTACAAAGTTAGTTAAAGATGCCACAGTGATAGAAAAGCGCTTATTTCTTTCAAAGAGATTTATATTTCGTCATATCTCATCTGATTTTTACCCAGCCAAATATTAATGACATCATTTTTCACTAAACAGGAGATAACATACTGCAGAAATGCAAGAGTGACTACTGATTTAAGTCACAAATAGCATAAAAAATTGACAAAATTTAATAATAAAAATCATTGCGAAAACAAATATGTTGACCATCCTCAGTTCAAGGTATATATGGCAGTAAGTTTACAGAAATTTCTTTTAAAAATCCAGATTAAATAACTCAGGATCACAGCTAGATCTCATTTTCAATGATAAAATGGATGAAAGTTTATTTTATAAATAAAACAGTAAATAAAAAAACAGCCATGCCTGTTTACACAAATGATACTCTTGGAAGGTACATCAACAGTCACAGCATCTGCAAGAAATTGCAACTGACTTCAGCTTACGAAGGTTAGTGGCCAATCCTCTCTCCTGCCCTACGCAACTCCACCAGCATATTCATTTTAAAATTGACTTCGCCACAAGGGGCATAAGACCAGACAAAATTTTAGAAACTTTTGAAGCAACTATCCAACGTGATAGAAATCTAAATCCCAACCACAAGTGCAACACAAGCCGCAGCATTCCAACACTCCACTCCTTGCAGCACCGAAAAGCAATTCCTTGCCTCTAAGGAACTGTTTAAAACTTCTGGTAAGGGAAAAGCATTAGGGCGGACAACCTAACGAGGAAATCATTTTTAACGAGGATGCTTTATCATATTTAAATGTAATACCATATAAACCAAAGTGCAGCATAAATTGTTGGTCATTAAAAGAACTTCTTTTTTTAAATTTTAAATTTATATTGGATTTGGACTTAGGATTTTGTGCTATTCTAAAACACTTTGACATTGATTGAATATAGAAATTATGTACGTTTGTTTATTATACTTTGTATGTACACCAAAATGCGGATAGCAATTGGTATATTAAAGAATATTCTTATCTTATCTTATTAAATACTTGTACAGTGCAATGCAAGCCTTTTAACTACAACGTGGACTCACCAAGACGTTGCATGTATGTTTTTACGATACAGCATGTATTAAACTGACGCCACACATAAAAGAGAAAATGCTTTAAAAAGTGAACATGTAACGCTGCACCACAATTCGTGTACCATACATTGCAAACAATGGAACCATAATTATTGGCGGGCTGGCGGCAGCGTTCAGAGAAATTCCAGTACTTATGTAGTCTACGTATAATATTCAAGTAGCTTAAATGTGCTTTTCAGCCAAATTTAATAGATTGATTGACCTGTGACATTATTATTATTATTATTACATAAATTTATTACGCGCGCAAGGTCACACCAAAGTGTGAATCTGAGGCATCACTGCTTTCCTATTGTGATCGAATCTGATTTTCATCTGATAAAGACAGATCGGAAACGTGTGTGTGGCATAATACGCAAAACAATCGCTTCTCTTTGTGAAACTGGTCCAAAATTTAATAAACGTCTGCGGATTGAGGGCGTAATTGGTGTCAGGATATCTTTCTCATTGAATGGAGAATCTTGTGCTGGTCACAGGCCATTTCCAGGTAGTGATAGGCCATCAGCCACTGCACCTACGAAGGCAGTTGATCCAAAGCCCTTTTCGCGCATTCCTCTAGTGCTGGACGGACCATTCGTACAGCGTCCCCAATTCAGAACACTTCTGGCAGCGTTCCTGGTTGGTCCGGAGTGCTTCCTGATTATAATCTTGAGAAAGTGGACAAGGATGGCAAGTACAACAATTGGGTATCCATAGACAACAGATTGTCGACATTGTTTGAGACGGGACTTGATTGAGGGCGTAATTGGTGTCAGGATATCTTTCTCGTCTGCATAGATGATTCATTGAATGGAGAATCTTGTGCTGGTCACTGGCCATTTCCAGGTGGTGATAGGTCATCAGCTATTGCACCGACGGAGGCAGTTGTTCCAAAAGTCCTTTTCGCGCATTCCGGACGGACCATTCGTACAGCGGGCAGGGTCCCCAATTCAGAACACTTCTGGCAGCGTTCCTGGTTGGTCCGGAGTGACTCCTGATTATAATCTTGAGAAAGTGGACAAGGATGGCAAGTACAACACTTAGGTATCCATAGACAACAGTTCGCCGACATTGTTTGAGATGAGACCTGATTGAGGGCATAATTGGTGTCAGGATATCTTTCTCATCCACATAGATGATTCATTGAATGGAGAATCATGCGCTGGTCCGGAGTGATTCCTGATTATAATCTTGAGAAAGTGGACAAGGATGGCAAGTACAACACATGGGCATCCATAGACAACAGTTTGTCGACATTGTTTGAGATGGGACTTGATCGAGGGTGTAATTGGTGTCAGGATATCTTTCTCATCCACATAGATGATTCATTGAATGGAGAATCGTGCGCTGGTCCGGAGTGATTCCTGATTATAATCTTGAAAAAGTGGACAAGGATGGCAAGTCCAGCACTCGGGCATCCACAGACAATAGTTCGTCGACATTGTTTGAGATGGGACTCGGCCTTGACAAGCCGCTTAATCCGGACGACTACACCGGCGAAGAAGACAATGCCAAGAATATGCATATTACCTATCTGAAGACTGGAAGACGGATGGAGACACGACAACTGATCCAGGCTGGTCGGGAAAGTCTCCTCAAAAGAAGAAACAGGCCTACTGTTCTAACCCCAACACAGGCCACAAATACTCTGACCTAATGTCGGCCAGAACTAACACAGAAGTTTCAGATGTTCGCCGCCAGAGTTCCTCAGACCATGTTGAGCATGCAAGTGGTCAAGAAGACTCGCGGATACTTGAATACTGGTTTGCTTGCAACATTTATGGCTGCAGTGCTTCGTTCAGTAAAAAGTTCAGCTTCATTCATCATCAGAGACCCCAGCATGGCATAGAAACGGCTATGAAACGTTCCTGCGAGACGCAAATGGAAGCGCCGCATACAGATCAAGCTGATCATTTTGGCTACCACTTAACCAAGGTTCCTTTTTTATTAAGTCATCTTTTATTTCTTGTACGGAAGATCTTACAGGTGCTCTCATTTGCTGGGCGGGAATTTCAAATATATGCACATCTACACGTCATGGGGCGCGGTGGTGTAGGGGTGGCATCATTGCTTTGAGGCCGGAAGTTTCAAGGTTCGAATCCACCTCAGTTTGCCGCATAGGGATATTGAGCAAGTCCTTCACTCGCAATTGCTTGGGCGCTTCGGTGTGAAACTCCGATGCAGTGTCTGCTCTGTAGTCAAGAGCGCCTCTGAGTAGTGAGCTTGAAGAGGCGCTATAGAAATGGAAAACAAATTTAAAATATTTTTAAAACCCAATACATTGTGTTAAAAGTTTTGTGGGAAAAACGCCACGTCAGAATAAAGAAAAGAGCGCGTAAACCGGAAGCGTGAAAACGAGCCCACACTGCGAGCACACACGGGCAGCCGGTGTGCACGATTTCGCGAATTGTTTCGCGCTAAAGTGTACACATCGAATACTAGAAGACCTATCTTAGGAACAAGATGCAGAATAATAATTATTCACTCAGAGCTATCAACAACAACATCTACGGCGAATATATAAATTCTCTAATCGGAACTATCCGAGACGTGCCTCGCGCACGGACAGACCGCCTTCAGGATGCCCTCCAGGTCCTCGTTAATCGACTCCTTCCACGTTTCGCTCAGCTTCAGCTCGTTGAGCTGGCTCAGACTCGGCGTTCCCTTGCTCAGCAGCTCATGCATGCACGAGATGTCGATGCCCTCCGTGCTGACCAGCGGCCCGTTCATCGGACAGTTGCTCACTTTGAAGACCTGGAGGTTCGGCAGCTCCAGCTTCTCCAGGTAGAAGCCCCGACAGAGCGACACGTCCAGGTACTCCATCGTCTCCGACTGCATCTGGAAGAGCTGGAGGCCGCGCCCGCTCGGCGTCCACACCTCCATCGTCAGGCGCCTCAGGAGCGGCGCAGCGCGAAGGAGCGCGTCGATCTGCTGCTGCTCGAGCGGCTGAAAGATGAAGTACTTGCCGAGGCTGAGCACCTCGAGGCTCGGAAGGCGGTTGAGCGCCCTGATCGACCGCTCCGTCCAGTCGAACGGAAGGATAAGCTTGACGACGTTCGGCGCCGTCACCGTGAAGAGATCGAAGAACTTGACGAAGTACCTCTGACGGTGCCGGTGCCTGTACATCAGGTCCTTGTAGTCGTTCGTGCACCACGTTACGCTCATGTTGTCGGGGACGAACGGCTTCGCCGGCGTCTCGTTCCAGTTCAGCTCGGTGTACTCCATATCCTGACACTGGGCCGCGCGCAGGAGCGCCTGCAGACCGTCCATCCACCCGTCCTTAACGTCGCCGATGTCGAACGCAAAGCGAAAACGTTTCATCATCGGACGAATGCCGACCAGATAGTTGATGAATTTTTTCGCGCGGCGACGATACGCCTCATAGACGGCGAGATTCGTGTCGTCGGCGACGTCCGCCTCATTCGGGTGGGGCGGAAAGGTCGCGAGGTCAATGTCACTCCACAGACTAGGGCTTTTCATCAGCACGCTCCACTCCTGGCACGCCCTCGCGGCAACGCCCCGCTCGGCTGGGGTCAACCACGAAAAGACGGTCAGCTTCAAGTCCTTTGGAAGGCTCTTAAATGGAAATTTTTCGGGTATTTCGCGCAGCATCGCCGAAGCGGATAGCAGCGAGCTCTGGAAATCATTGGCGGGTAACGGTTGTCTTTTCTTCTGAACAACAGTCGTTGAAACGGCGCGGTTTCTGTCAGCGCCCGGCTTCGGACAACCGATGCTACACCTTCTAGCGACAGCCTTTTCCTCGTCGCCTCCAAGTTCCGACGAAAAGGAGGAAGAGCGGAATCGTCGCAACCAGCTTTGATCCTCGCTGTCGGAAGAAGACGCCATTTCGATCGATTATATCGACGTTGCCAAAGATGTCACAATCAGCGTCCTTTGTTTAGACAATAACCTGATGTTCCAACGTAGATTCTGAGTAAAGGTTTTCGGGATATTTTCTGAAACAATGACACAGTACAATGACTCTTTAATTAAAATTATCAACCTCTGGCTACATCCCGTGAAAATATGTATCAACATGCAGAATGTCAACATAGTAAGAATGTATACTAATACAACGTAATGAAAACAAATATGACACCAGCTAGTCATCTCTAAGCCTCAGCAAATATTTCATTGAGCTAATAAGTAATATCCACCCATAAACTTCTCATGTTATGAATTGTTTGCATATAATTCTTAACACTAAAACTGTTAATTTTTCAGACCGCTTTGTCGGTTTCCATTAAAACCGCTGTGATTCGTATCTGCAGAAGTTTAGGCGTTAAAGGTGATGAACATGTGTTGAATATGTGAAGTGAATGCAAAAAGTAGCATTAACCAACACAACTTCACGCATCAATATTCATCACCGACTTACCACACGACCTTAGTCGACCTTCAATATTAAATGCGTGTTCCTGAGTAATGCACGGCCGCTAAATTCCCACAAATAGGAGAGCGTTAAACTCTGAAATAAACACGAAATGGCCAACATATTTCGACCCCCCAGTGCGATAATTTATGCATAAAATGGCGACCATCGGAAGGCACACCGCCTACCGCAGAGCACTACTAACACACTGCAAAAATGACAGACCAACCTTTTTGCAAAGAATCTAAAGAGACAAATAATATATCCGACGGGCTATGGGTTGCTTCGATCAGCACAGCTTCTCGAAGAGTATGCCATAATTATTTACAGAATCATTTACAGAAAACACTAATATAACAGATTAACGCAAGGACAAGGACACATCCGACGTCATATCAACTCAAGAACCATCGCTTGGGTACTTGAGGTAATAATAATGTAGCGCCCCGTTTTTTCAGAGTATTTATTTAATAGCACGACGACGTAAATTTAATATCAATGTTCTAGGTCGCATAACTTAATCCAAGTTTAACATAATTCAGGCAATTACCGCAGTATAAATAATAAACCGTGAAGACCTTGTGCATAGAAAAGTTGAAAGTAACAATAACAATTTCATTTATGTTTATGTTCGCTGGAAATGGAAACGCTGCAAAAGAATCTCCTTTCTTTTATGTTTAGGCTACAGCAGTTTTATTCAGATTGCATTAGATCAACTGCAAAGAAGCGCAATGGCTTATATGGCGTTAGGAGTACAATCCGATTAGCCCATCGAGAAACAAAATCTTAGGCCTAATCTCAGACTAAGAGACAGAACTCTTCTTCTTCGTGTCAATGCATTCGGGAACGATTTCTAAGTCGATTTGGAAAGATAGGAGTGATAGTAGTCTAGTTAGATTCGTTTCGCATGAATTAAAGTGCTACATAACTAACTGTCACAGTGGTTGTTTACTATTCGAGATCTTTGGACACGTGATCGGTTACGCTTCGGCGGTGGCGATCATTTCTGTAGCGTTTGTTGATCGACAATCATGGCTCTGTCGGGAAACGCTGTTCCGTTCATCGTGATGACCGGTTTCTGGGGCCTCATGGGCTTAATCGTTCCATTTCTAATACCGAAAGGGCGAAACCGAGGGTACGTAGATCTTTCACAGTTTTTTCTTGCTTTTGGAGTGCAGTTTAAACTTTGCAAATGGTCGCATGTTTAAGTGTTTTGGCTTGTGAAAGGCGCATAGCCAGCTGAGCCGGTTTTCGTAACTGGACGGATCCAGTCGACGCACTTGCTCGGTACTGTAATGACCAAAAATTCGTTTTACTGAGCGATTGAATGAATGTCAAGTGATCAAAGTGTAATCAATACATGTGATGGCCTAATTGATTCGTCGCATTTTTACTTTTGTCTTATAATAGACCTACCTTTTGCGTAGTTTCTAAATCTAGTTAAACCTCGGACTATACCACTTCAGCACTTCTAGATTGTTGTTAATGATGTACTACTGCGCTACATAAATATCTGCGTTATTTTTTAGCCATATTGACGTCTATAGTTTCTAAATCTAGTTAAACCTCGGACTATACCACTTCAGCACTTCTAGATTGTTGTTAATGATGTACTACTGCGCTACATGAATATCTGCGTTATTTTTTAGCCATATTGACGTCTATAGGCCTATTGCCAGTTTCAATTCAACTGCGGTTGATCCATGCAACAAAATCGAGATTTATAATTAAATTAATTCTGTTGACCCGTAAATGCATAAAAACCTACAATGCAGTGACAGTGTTAAATCCTAAAAATGTAGTAAATGTGCAGCAGGAAAGCACTTTTAACGTATACAGCAATCAGTTTAGTTCTTCCTTAACATTGACTCAACCTGCAAATAAGTAAGTGGTTCATTCTTCAAACACATAAAAAACAAAGACATAAAATTATGCACTGGTGGAATGACAATTGCTGCATCATGCTGGTCAAATATAGGCTTACATTTGTCTTATTTTGATTTTGACGTTTCCAGAATAATCCAGCTGATGCTAGTGCAAACTTCTGCAGTGTGCTACATCTTGTAAGTATGTCAGGTCATATGTCTGCATGTGGGTCAGCTAAAGGACACTTAATTACTGTGATAACTTCAAACTTGAGTTGTCACCAACACGTATGTAATTGTGGTGAGGGAGAGGGTTCAACTCCTGGTCTTTGTTATGTCACAATACTAAAGTTTTCATTGCACACCCCACCTTCTCGTGATAAATCAGCGTCTGACCCTTGAGTTATTTTTCTACAATTCTCATGATGATTGTAAGTGTAAACTTATATAGTGCTGCTTCAATAGAGGCTTATCAGAAGTCCTTTTAAATACTTAGTGCAATAAAAACATGATGTAAAATTGTACAAAATGGTCTTTTGTGTGGGAAAGAGGCAAAAAAAGAGAGGCAGACAAGTCGGCTACACTGACCGTACACTGTTGTTGTTGAGAAGATCAGACAATTAGGAAGAGGGCTGTTCCCCACCCTCATATGCCAAGGCTAAGTTATGAAGTCACCATGCAGCACTTCAACATCTGAGTCACACAAATTTTGAGGCTGTCTAAATAAGACAAATATCAAAATTATTAAGGTTATCTTCTTGGACACCATGGCGATTTTCCTGGGGGTTTGGGGAGGGAGGCTGTGGCACTTGTGAAATTTAGCACCCTGGTTTTTTGTGCTTGTTCGTTATATAGGCAACGACGATTATATTATGTGTGTCATAATAATGGTTTATAAGATGATATTCTAACAATGAACATTATGATGCAATTTTATAGCTGTTTGAGGATTTTATTTGAATTGATCTGGGTATGTAATTTTAATTGTTTAAGTATTTCTGATTTTCAGTTGGCTCTGTACGTACCTGATGCAGCTGAATCCGCTGATTGGTCCACAGCTTTCGAACGACACGGTCATTCATCTGCAGGCCAGTTGGGGATACTAGGTCAGTTGATGTGAAACTAGGTCAGTTGATTTGAAACTAGGTCAGTTTATACTAGGTCAGTTGATTTGAAACTAGGTCAGTTAATGCTAGGTCAGTTGATTTGAAACTAGGTCAGTTTATACTAGGTCAGTTGATTTGAAACTAGGTCAGTTTATGCTAGGTCAGTTGATTTGAAACTAGGTCGGTTTATGCTTGGTCAGTTGATTTGATATTGGGTCAGTTTATGCTAGGTCAATTGTCAATTTAAACTGTGTCACGTGATCAGCCTATACTCGGCCAGTTGAGACTAGATCAGCTGATAATGGGTGAGTAAAGGCCATTTAAATTATTGTAGTTATGGCTGTTTACATGGCAGCGCCAAAATAGTAAGCTATTTCCACGGTGCTTTACGCTCTACGTTTCAATGCTTAGAATTCTGTAGCAAATAAATTTTGGAATGTTTGTAAAAAACACTGTTTTGGCCTTCTTGATAAATTTGGGCGGACTGTTCTAGACATTTGGACCACCAATCTAACCATCGTACAATCATCCATTGTAGTCTTAGTTGCCACAATAACTAATTTTAACTGTAATATGTCATTTCACTGTATCTATGTCATTTTACTGTATGTATGTCATTTTACTGTTATCTGTGTCATTTTACTGTTATCTATGTCATTTTACTGTATCTATGTCATTTTACTGTTATCTATGTCATTTTACTGTACCTATGTCATCTGTCTTGGAGATGTTCCACCTTAAAAACCAATTGCATCAATCTTTGTTTATTAAATATCGACTGACAAGTATGCAAAGTTCTTACACGTTCAATAGGATGTTTAAAGATTAGAGTTAGACCATATCAATGTTTAGACCAGTGGTTCCCAAACTTTTTTGACTTTAGGGCCACTTTTTCTAAGTTGGAGGACAAGAGGGCCACTTTTTCTTAGTTGAAGAACATCAGGGGGGCCACAATACTAACAATTAATTAGGTAAAAGCATATAAAATTGTTATAATTGATTCAAAATAGAATGTTTGATGCTGATATTAGGTGGGTGGGTCCGTAGCTCACTGGAGAGGGCGTTGGCCGATAAACTGAGAGTCATTATCGTGACCCGGGTTCAAGCCTCGCTCAGGGCAAAAATTTATTTGAATTTTCTGTTAGCTGCCAGTGGCGCTTTCTGTTGTGTTGTTTGACTCGGGTCTGTTGAAAAGTAAGTTAGCCCCTCCCACTCCTGGCTTGGCCGATCAGGAGCGTTCCAACACTTAGGCCATTAGTGTTAAGTTACCGAACCTGCTGTAGCCGACCTGCGTGTCGTGCGAAGCTGGCCATATTTCGTATAACCTTGTACCTGTAATCGTTCTGCGGTGTGTCAGATTGAATTTGAATAAACGAATATTATTATTATTATTATTTATTATTATTATTTATAGACATCAAAATAAAATAATTTGTAATAGAAAATAATTGTGTTCTATCCTGTCAAAATTGTAAATTTATTCATATATTGTTTTATTCTTTGAGAGATGAGGGCCATTTTTGAGGCCTGGTGGGCCACATTTGGCCCATGGGCCACGGGTTGGGAACCGCTGGTTTAGACGAAATGAAAACTGTAGGAATGTTATACATATTGGAAGTGTTGTAATCGAGCGAAGACGATTGATAGATAATTTTGTTTCTATTACAGTTAATTCTTTTGAATTTGCGGACTGGAGGAAAGGAGAATGGTCGTCTGTTCTGTTCCTGTGTGGAGCCGAGAAAAGAAACTTTACAGTTGCGACTTTTTTCTCAGACCTTCAGCGTTCAGTGCAGACTGCTCCTATGATGGATGAATATATTTTTTTTGCAGGCAGATATTTGTACAGTGTAATATGATTTTTACGTGTGATTTCAAATATGACATTTGCAATTATGTGGCAGAAAATGATAGACTGATGATTAACTTACCAATCAGAAATGTTGCCTAATGATTTACCGAACCTGAGAGGATGCTCCTATAGGACAATACCAGGTGATCATTTGTTTGGTTTTTTTATATTCTAATTGAATATTTTTTTAACTTCTAGGCTCGAATTAGTGATAATAAACACTGGTAGTGTATTGCTCAAACGAAAATATGTAAAACCAAAGTGCCTTTGAGTTCGAGCCGTTTGTCATTGTGAACATTCATGTAGATCATTTATGATTCAATTAGCTCAGTTGGTAAGAGTGCATGGGGAATGTGCTTCTGAGCATTTTTATGTCGGCTCGCATTCCAATGGTGATTTAAAACTGAGATTTAAATCGGTATAGCATGTTATGTGCACGGGACCTTGAAGCAGGGCCGGATTTACTATGGGGCAAATGAGGCAGCTGCCTCAGGGCCCCCACCAATTCCACCAAACACAAAAAATAGATAAATAGAAATAAATGAATGTAATAAATATTGTAAATAGACCTACAAAACTAAAAATAGTAGATATTAGTCATATTACTTGTAACTTATTGTCAGCGTCGCGATATAAAAATGTAAGCGCTATATAAATATATTATAAACTGAGTCTGATGTTGATTTCCGGCAAAACGGCAGACATTGTCACGTTGAAATTGTAAAATAAGATAAATTTCAAAACAGACAAGAAATATAATAAATTAATAATTATGATGTTATGATTGTTATCCTGAAATCCGTAAGTCAGTTATAATAATTTTTCTATTGAAATTTATTAAGTGGTCATCATGAGCAGACCAGGAGACCGGCACAAAACACCGCGACAGAATGGTAGTGGTGCTAAGAAGAGAAAATTATCAAATGAGAAACATTTAAAACAACAGGAAGATGCCAAAAAGTCTGGAAACATTTTTGATTTTTTGACGAGAACTTCTAGCGTGGCAACTGTCGGAGAATCTTCTGAAGCAGACGATAAACCGTCTTCATCCTTAGAGTCCTTACTAGTGAAGATTGAGTCTGTCTGTCTGTAGTACAGTTAAAGATGTAACTTACCTACAGACTACAGTACATTAGTTATTAGTTAATAGTTAATTATAAAAAAGTATTCCATACTGTTTGGCTTAGTGTTTGCCTCAGGGCCCCCACCAACCTAAATCCGGCCCTGCCTTGAAGATCATGGCACCCATTTAAACATGCTAATCCCTTTTATTGAGCAATTCGGTTGACAGATCGCAACTGGTTACAGTTGTGCAATTGAAACAATTCACAAGAACACAAATCACAAGACATCAATCTTAACTGCTAACAGAACAGACAGCCTGTAACAAACAGCACTTATTGGTGAGGGATCCCACCGGATTAATTCTTCAAAAATGAAGATGCTCAAGGCCACTGCAGTTGCAATGGAAAGCATTTTAGAGTATATTTATAATTTAAGGAAACGTGGATTTGGTCCGTCGGTAACGCTAATTAATGTCCCTTCGTTGCAGTGGCGATTGCACAAGAAGAGACTTGAGCTGGGATTTGCTGCCACAATAATAGTACCAAACTATATATGTTAGACAAACATTAAGAACAAATTTCCACAATTCGAAGTCCTTCGTTTGCTTTAGCCAGTTGGATCTGTCGATAAATGTTACTGTTTGAAAACGGGAATTGTTTAATTGTTTTTGTTAATGTCTATGCCACAAATGCCGTGTCCAACTGTCCATAGTTGATGGTTGTATGAGTAGAAGCGTTTTGTTTAAGGCCTTATGGTTAAGAGGATAGATTATAGATAGGCTGTGTACATGGTTGCCTGAGTACCGGTATCAGAGTTAATCTAGTCCCTCTGCTTTGGGGCATAGGCGCAACCACCCTATGGGACCCACGGGACGCGCCCCCCCCAACTTTTGAGTGGTCCCCTAGCTTTATTATTATGGTCCCCCCAAATTTTAGGACGTGATTCATTATGGTCCCCCAACTTTTAGGACGTGATTGCGCCTATGCTTTGGGGTGGGGGATTCAGGTTTTGGGGTGGGGCAATTGCTGAGTCCAGACACCCTTTGGCTGGAAATTTGCTTATGACGATTTTTTCAGTCTTTCTCTCAAAAAACGTCCGAAAAACATACTAATGTTGGTTTTTTTAAATTTCATAGACTTATTCTAGTCTTTGTTGCGAATTTTCTCCAGAAGTTTCCAATTCCAGTTGTAAATTCACTACTTTCGTATCTGTTGACTTTTTAAGTACTTCGGTCGATGCTCCACTTTCTAACTATTCTAGCACGGAAATGTAATGCCTTCACTTTTGGCAGAGGGGGAATATTACATGTAGCCGTTTTTTCTGGGGGTGGGGAAAATGATACATATTATGACATAATTTATATAAGTGTGATGATGTGAACAGCAGCTCAAGAATTTTTCTGAGGGTAACCGTCTTTCCTGGGCTTCTCCGCCCCCCCCCGCGAGACACCTAGATTAAACAGTGACTGCGTATCAGAGTAATTTTTTGATATGGCTCCAATGCAGGTCCACCAGTGGCAGAAGAAGTTGCTTCATCTCTCTGTCATTTGTCTGTCTGTCTCTCTCTCTCTCTCTGTCTGTCTGTTTGTCGCTGTCTATCTGCCTATCTCTGTATCCCTATGTTCTCTGTCGCCTTGCCTCTCTAGAGCAATAGAAGAAAAATCAGAGGTTTTCATCTGGGTTTTCTCCCAATGGACATGGTTGTAAAATACACAGAATCAGCTTTTAAAAATCGGAGATTATTTCTCTCAGAGGGGTTTGAACCCTAGCCACCACCCCACCTCCATACTTCCTCTGCCTCTCTTTCCATCTATTTATCTCTCTCTCTTTGTCTGTCTGTCTGTCTGTCTCTTACGTTATTCTTTTCATCTCCGCAGTCCTATGAAGTCGATTACGACGATGACGACGACAATGATGATTACAAAGGAGAGACGGAATGAGATAAGAAAGCAGGAATGCGATCGACGGTTGTACGTCATTCTGATCGTATCGTCATCGGCAGCTGCTGCTGCTGCTGCTGCTGCTGCTGCTGCTGGTGCAGTGATTGAAGTGGAGCGCAACGCCATTGAACGACTCAAAAATTATGTATATATATATATAGGCCTATATACAGGGTGGCTCAAAAAAAACGTACCACCGGGGAAAATGCGATATCTTCGCCGCCGATTGAACTTTTTCTGCGAAAATATCCCAATTTGTAGGAGAATGAATTTCCAACAATCCCTGAAAGTTTCATTTGAAACTTTTCATGTTTGCAAAAGTTACAGCTGTTCAAACTTAAAATTTCGTTTTTTCAAATATCCGCGGAAAATTTACGTCACTTGTAGATTTCCATGTCATATGATATCACTTTTCCCTACGACCTCAGCATTCGGTTTTGCAGTTTATTGTAAGGTATAATGAGAGTGTCCACTCTCTGCCTTAACACAAGCTCAAATTCTTTTTGTGAAGCTCAGTATGGCCTTGTTGGTCGGGTCCTGCGGCAACTGACCCCACATTAGCAGCAAGACTTGCTTCAGCTGGCCAATGTTCTCCAACTTGGGATTAAATGTCTTGCAGCGTTCCAGCATAGCTCCCCAGACGTGATAATCAAGAGGGCTGAGGTCGAGTTTGTTAGTCATCTTTGCCAATGCATTTACTTCAGTTGATGTCAATAAGGTAGCGCCATCATAATCAACCTTGCCGTGCGAGCAAGCAGGCGCACTGTCCTGCTGCATAATAAAACCAGATGTTAGAGCATACCTGGTCTTCAATGAGTCTGGGTAAGCGAGTTCAATGATGAGTTTGACATCTAACCTACTGAATGGGATTAATTGCAGTCTTTTCTTGCAGCCGCAACACACGCCGGCATATCTGATGCCGAAACCACGATTTGCTTTGCAAACTTGACCTTTCGATTACCAAGCGAATTTCGTGAAAATCGCGCTTTTTCCGTCAGATCAAGCGACCACTTCCTGCCTCTCTTCTGACATCTGATCTTCGTTACATAAACACGTTTGCAGATAGTCTTCAATGTGCTCAGGCTCCACTTTTCACTGGGTATTTTGCTATGATCACGCGATGTCTCAGTCTCTGTTCATGCAAAGTCCGAGTTCCCATTTTATCTTTTGCAGAAACTTTGCCCATGACGTTCATTGTTTGGGTTCACCAATTGAGACCTTAATCTATAAAATATCACCAAATACCAGCAGATTGCTTCATAAACAGCTTCTTTACAGCTCATAGTGAGGTCGTATGACATCATCATCAATGTGTGTGTGTTGTAATTTGCCAAACATCCTAATGAAATCACTTGTATTGGAGCATGATTCTCCGGATAATTGAAAAAACGAAATTTTAAGTTTGAACAGCTGTAACTTTTGCAAACATGAAAAGTTTCAAATGAAACTTTCAGGGATTGTTGTATATTCATTCCCCTTCAAATTGTGAAATTTTCGCAGAAAAACACCAATCGGCTGCGAAGATATCGCATTTTCCCCGGTGGTACGTTTTTTTGAGCCACCCTGTATATAAATATTGTGTTTACATATAAATATATATTGGCTTATATATATAGCCTATATGAACGGATACACGCAATGAACCGATACACGCAAACAGACAGATGCGTGTACACACACACACACACACACACACACACACACACACACACACACACACACACACACACACACACACACACACACACACACACATGTAGACCTAGGCCCTACATGTAAATGAAATACATAGCCTATGTATTACATGGATCTATATTTGTATGCATATAATATTCATATATACACATGTATGTATCATATATAAATATTATGTTTAGGCTACATATGATATAAATTGATAATAAGCTTATATATCAGCCTATACCCACACGGGCGCGCACGCAATCTCGGTGGATCTATTCTTTTGAAACTACACGCGCTAATTATTTCCAGACCAGCGTTGCCACTCCAAAAAATGAAAAACCCATGTTGGAGGGCCGAAAAAACCCAAGAAAACCCAGGTTCAACAAATCTTTCGAAAATGTCCAGAATTTTCTGAATTGCCCGTCCGAAAATCTTGAATCTTTCGAAAATGTCCACCATTTTTGAATCTTCGTCCGAAATTTCTGATGACCTTTTTTTCTTTTTAGTCATCCGGCACAAAGCGTTCGAAAATGCTCAAAATTACCCGAAAATGTCCAAAATTTCTCGAATATATCCAAAGTTTTCCGTTTTTTCCGTCGAAAATAACCTAAGCAAAAAACCCAAGTTCTCCCCAAAAAAAACCCATTTCCCAAGTTCGGATCGAAAAACCCAAGATCTTGTGAAATAACCCAAGGAGTGGCAACGCTGTTCCAGACATCCGCGTGTATGAACAGACTCTTATAGAGTCTCGTTTTCTCTCAATTAGTAATAATTGGTCACACGAGAATTTTTTGCCGGATAGCACCGACTGTCCGAATATCATATGTTTGATCGTATCATCGAGAAATGCAATGAAAGGAGGAAGGAAGGAAGGACGGAAGGGAGGTATAGGAAGGGAGGGCGGGAGAGAGGGTGGGAGGAGGTAGGGAGGGAGGGAGTCAATGACTGGGGGATAGTGACGAGTGCATGGAGAAGGAGGAAAATAATTTCTCCTTCAGTTATTTAATAACTGCAGAAAAGGGAGCGATGAGTAGACCTAAGCTATAGGCATTGAGACTACATTGAGATAAAGACTCAGAAAGGTAATTGAGAAAAGGATTATCTGAAACGAACATGCGGGAACGAAATATATATGTAGCGTAGGCTACATGGCAAGACAAAGATAGGAAATGAGACTTATAATAAAAGGCATGTGAACCAGAGGCGGATCCAGAGGATATTTTTGGCCATGCCCCCGTCCATTAAAAAAATTCTTTATTTTTGACCAGCAATTTTTGACTCGGAAAGTTGACGTGTACATATAGGTGCAATCACGTCCTAAAAGTTGGGGGACCATAATGAATCACGTCCTAAAAGTTGGGGGGACCATAATAATAAAGCTAGGGGACCACTCAAAAGTTGGGGGGACGCGTCCCGTGGGTCCCATAGGGTGGTTGCGCCTATGGACGTGTAGTTCCGCAGGCTACTCCCCACGTCCACACGTCTATGAGGCCCGCATACGTGGTCCGTAGTCCGTAGTCCGTACGACTAAAAAAAGAAAAAAGATCATCACTTTTGGCGGATAAAATGGTATCTTTTCTTGGAAATTCGGGACAAATGACTAAGAAAAAGGTCATCAGATTTTCGGCGACCAAGACGAAAATTGTTCCCTGTTCCAAGACCGAAAATTTTGGCCCCCCCTTTGAAAATTTCTGTATCCGCCCTTGATGTGTATATAGGTAAGAGAATGGAGGAAAATTCAAGAGAGCGTCAGGAAAGAGAAGGAACACAGGCAAGACATGCATAATGGCAAAGAAGAAGGACGCTAGACGTGGATGGAGAAAAAAACTGAGAACGTACGATCGGAAACGAAATAAGACGTGAATTATAGCGTAAACGGCGTGCTTTTATTGGCGCAATTTTCTGCCCAACGATCCCAACCACGATTGATCGACGTAGGAAATCAAGCGCTTTAAGAGTTCCGGCCGAAATGGACAGGACTTTTGAGCGCCATGGAAATAGGTTTCAGTTGTTTAATGACGTCCTCTGAAAAACTCGACGTCGAAAGGAACTTTTGCAGTATATATCTCCAGTGTAAGAATTGTGAAAAAATAACTGGGGGGGTTGGACCATTATCCACTTGGAATTGGGCTGTGAAAAATAGACTTTACTATGGGGCTCAAAGAAAGACTGGGGGTTGAAACCCCCCAACCCCCCGGCAATTCTCACCCTGTATATCTCTAGAGAAATAATAATTTTTACATTCGGCTCATTTGTGATTCGCAGAAAGTGTCGCTTAGGCTAGCATTGCAGAAAGTGGCGTTTTTTAACCGTGCGTGTCTTCCTTTTAGCCTAAAGCGCTGGAAATTGTTGCTTTTGAATTGCGCAAATTGTCGTTTTTGACGAGCAGACGGTATCGTTCGCTTCTGAATCTCAAAGCATCATTTGCCAATCCCAGAAAGTCTCGTTTCTGCAGCCCATATATATATATATATATATATATATATATATATATATATATATAAGCCTAAAGCCTCATTTACAAATCCAAGAAAGTCTCGTCCCCGACTCCCAAAAGTCTCGTTTTTTAATCCCATAAAGTCTCATTTAGCTATGCGTCGCTAGTTGTCCAATGACGCGATCGGCTCTGCCTTCTATTTAAACCTTGCTGGTGATGCGCGATTTCCCCTGCAAACGCAATGTGCTTTAGAGCTCCGTATATATATATAGAGAGCCTTGGTTTTATATATATATAATATATATATATATAATATATATATATATATATATATATATATATATATATCATGCTATGGTTGGTCCGTCTTTCTGGAATAAGTTACCTATTAGTCTTCGCAATGAACTTCTTTGTATTTCTTTGCCCCTTTTCTGCAAGCGTTTGAAAACCATTCTCTTTGATTGTGGTTAGGTGTCAGGTCGGGAGCGCCTCTGAGGAGTTCTCTTGAAGTGGCGCTATATAAATGTACGATTACAATTACAATTATATATATATATATATATATATATATATATATATATATATAGAGAGAGAGAGAGAGAGAGAGAGAGAGAGAGAGAGAGAGAGAGAGAGAGAGAGAGAGAGAGAGAGAGAGAGAGAGAGAGAGACTTGTTCGAAACCACAGCGATGAATAGGCTAAATGAAACCGTTTTCGTATGATGCCCGTGTTGATGAAAATTTAAAAGGCCTATATATATACACTTGGTTTAGAGTTCTAATGGATGTGTAGGTCGAAGAATAGGCCCATAGACCGTTCGAAAGACTCTTTCAATAACTCATGCTGTCAACCGACCTGCCACCTAGCTATAGGCCTATTCAAATTAATAGCACTAGCAATTAAATGTCCATGATAGCGGGGCATTCAACTCTTAAGCGCCTTCCTTATTAGCATTCTGCTACCGTGCATCATGCTACTGTAAGATATCGATAGATGATGGTTAAGAAAAAAATTATCGATTTGAATTTTCTTATTATTTTCATGGCAGATCACAATGATAAAAACAATCAGAGAAAGACAAAAGAAGTGGATAGGGCATACGCTAAGAGGAGACAACCTGGTAAAAACGGTGATAGAAGGAAAAATGGAGGGGAAAAGAACAAGAGGAAGACCACGACAGATGATGTTGGACAGAAGGCCCTGCGGAGGGAAGAGTGGCGACATTGGACAGCCGAACCTGCCTATAGTGGCAGAGAACCAGAAGTAGAAGATCATAATTATAGGGGCCTAGTTCTGCTAATCGCGTAGGCCTACTTTCCTGTAATTATAGCCATTTTTAACGAGCAAGCATGGAAAAATTCCTATCTTTGTAGGCCTATAACACAGCCTCAGAGGAAATTTCGTCTGCGCTATATATTCTACGACTTCGTTATCTTCTATAGGCTATTACTTGTTACATGTTTAACGACACTGCCATATCAAAGATCATGATTAGTGTCACCCTCCTCCTTCGTCCAGGCTTGGGACTGGCGCTGGCAGAGAACAACCAGTGGCGGAGTTACTATAGGCTATTAACACGAAGGGACTTCTGATGGTCTTGTGTTCAACATGCAGGTCGAGCAATCGATCGAGAGGTGAGAGGTCAAATCCCCGACAAGACGCACCAACTTGGCAACTCCGCTGCAATAAGTATTGATCATGAATGTCGGTGGGAAGATGTGTGAGCATATATGACACTTTGCGTGTGCGCGTGTGTATGTATGCGTGTGTTTGCGTGTGTGTGAGTGTGTGCGTGTGCGTGTGCGTGTGCGTGCGTGGTTGTGTGTGTTCGTGCGTGTGTGTTCGTGTGACTGTGTGCTTGCGTGTGTGTATGTTTGTGTGCGTGTGTGTTCGTGCTTATGTGTTAGTGCGTGTGGGTATGTGTGTGTGTGCGTATGTGTGTGTATGTATGTGTGTTCGTGCGTGTGTGTTCGTGTGTGTGTGTGTGTGCTTGCGTGTGTGTGCGCGTGTATGAGTGTGCGTGTGTATGAGTGTGTGTGTGTGTGTGTGCGTATGTGCGCGCGCATGTGTGTGTGTGTGTATGAGTGTGTGGGTGTGTGTGTGTGTGTGTGAGAGAGAGTTGAGTGTTTGGTCTGGATGGATCCAGATTTGACGAGGGCCTATGACAAGAGAGGCCGTTTCCCTCGAAAAAATTTGTTTGGCATATTACAGAACTTTCAGTGCGTTTGGTCTTGTTGCAATCACTCCAGATATAGGCCTAATCTGGCATCCACTGTGGATGATTATAATCTTGTGGCAATCACTCTGGACATTATAATCCTATATATCGCCTTAGCCTTTGCCGAGGACCCCGGTTCGCGCTCGGCCTTTGCATGTAAACAGAATTCTGTAGACGGATATGCTTGTTGACTAGAATTATTAATGTGGGCCATATTCCTCATTCCTCAACAAGTAATGACGTATTCAAACCATTTATACATTTATAGCATTTATACCAATCATTCATTTAATAGTCGGCCTATAATCAATGTTCAGTGACAGTTGGTAGCGTGTTTTTCATAATAATTATTGGTAGCCTAATCTTGTTTACGCTTTACAGTTAAAAATGTCTTCATTCGGGCATCAGTTCTGTAGTATGCATATAGGCGTACGAGGCGGGGGTCCAGAGGGGGCAAATGCCCCCAAATTTCGGGCAAATGTGTGTTTCGGGCAAAAGAGGCACGGTCGGGGAAAAAAAATTCGGAAATTTTTTTCGGGCAAAACAGGTACGGGAGGAATTTTTCGGGCACGCAGAGGAAAAAAAGGTCGTCAGATTTTTCGGACGGGAAAATCCTAAGAAAATTTTGGGCGGATGACTAAAAAAAAAGGTCGTCAGATTTTTCGGGCAAAATTTTTTTGGGCCCCCCTGCTGCCGAAATGTCCCGTACGCATATGGTAGTATGACATATCAGCTAGCATGTCGACACTGCTAGGTTCTAATAAGCAACATGCTTTGTTGACAACATACAATAATAATTATATAGCCGGCTGAGGAAAAGTGGACGGTGGGTGACACAATCCTACTATACTAGGTCTACATAGCGCTGCTTGGGCGGTAGCCTATTTGAGCAAAATCGTTGAAAATAGTCCTAATTTCCTAATCGTTAAAATTAATTAGGATGATTATGTGATTGATCTAATGAACCTGATTAGGCTAATTGTTTGATAGCTTCTTCAGCCCTAATTATGCATTATGAACTGGAAATAGAGTCCAATGAATGGCTTGCATTTTGAAATGAGGATGTTTATGTGATGCAATGAGGATGTTTATGTGATGCTATGAGGATGTTTATGTGATGCAATGAGGATGTTTATGTGATGCAATGAGGATGTTTATGTGATGCAATTAGGATGTTTATGTGATGCAATTGGGATGTTTATGTGACGCAATGAGGATGTTTATGTGATGCAATTAGGATGTTTATGTGATGCTATGAGGACGTTTATGTGATGCAATTAGGATGTTTATGTGATGCAATGAGGATGTTTATGTGATGCAATTAGGATGTTTATGTGATGCTATTAGGATGTTTATGTGATGCAATGAGGATGTTTATGTGATGCAATGAGGATGTTTATGTGATGCAATTAGGATGTTTATGTGATGCAATTAGGATGTTTATGTGATGCAATTAGGATGTTTATGTGATGCAATGAGGATGTTTATGTGATGCAATGAGGATGTTTATGTGATGCAATGAGGATGTTTATGTGATGCAATTAGGATGTTTATGTGATGCAATTGGGATGTTTATGTGACGCAATGAGGATGTTTATGTGATGCAATTAGGATGTTTATGTGATGCAATGAGGATGTTTATGTGATGCAATTAGGATGTTTATGTGATGCAATTGGGATGTTTATGTGACGCAATGAGGATGTTTATGTGACGCAATGAGGATGTTTATGTGATGCAATTAGGATGTTTATGTGATGCAATGAGGATGTTTATGTGATGGAATTAGGATGTTTATGTGATACAATTAGGATGTTTATGTGATGGAATTAGGATGTTTATGTGATACAATTAGGATGTTTACGTGATGCAATTGGGATGTTTCTGTGACGCAATGAGGATGTTTATGTGATGGAATTAGGATGTTTCTGTGACGCAAAGGGGATGTTTATGTGATGCAGTGAGGATGTTTATGTGATGGAATTAGGATGTTTATGTGATACAATTAGGATGTTTATGTGATGGAATTAGGATGTTTATGTGATACAATTAGGATGTTTACGTGATGCAATTGTGATGTCTATGTGATGCAATTAGTATGTTTTATGTGACACTTATAATGAAACGACAGTCTTCCATTTTCGCTAAGCCGATCTCAATTCGGATGCGTCCTCGCGTTCTCTAAACGCAATCATTTACAACTGTACAGTGGTCGGTAGGGCCGTAAATCCTATGGAAGAGAGGGTGGAGATTCCCTTCTCAGATTTACTATCCTGGCGGTCGACACAGAGAATATATAACGTCACAATTAAGAGCTTACGTCTTTCTTTCCTCGTGTAGCCCTATCCGCCAACTCGATCCATTTAGCCTTTTCCTCTTTGTCTCTTTCTCTCCCTCTCTCTCTCGCTACTTCTTCCATTGTTTTCTCCTCATTTTCTCCTTCCCTTCCTCCTTCTCCTGCTCCTAATTTTCTCCTTCTTCCCCTCCTCCTTGTCCTTGCATTCGTGCTTTCTCAGTTGTAGGCCCTAGAGTGTTATTCCGGATGGAATCGTCTTCAGTTAATGGAGAATTGGAGATACGCATGTTACCTACAGGGTTTGACTCATCAGTGTTTTACAGGCCACTTGAAACCTTTTGTATCGCCATGGTTGGACTATGAACGACTCTGAGCTGGCTTCTCGAAGAGGCGCTATATGAATTATTGAAATAAATAAGTGCATTTGCTCCTCATACTCCTTTTATAATTCCTCTCTACCTCCTTCTCGTCAATCCCTAAGTTTTTCCCGTTAACTCCATTCTTCCTTCTCCTTTAAATTTCCTTTTCCATTAATTTATTTCTTCCTGCTTTCATATATCGATCCTCTATTCTCCAGATCCTCCTCACCTCCATCCTCCTCTTGCCTTCCTTCACCAGGGCATGTTCAACATGTTCGACCAAACAGGGGCCCCACACTTTAGGGGGCCCCACACATGCGGGGAAAAATTTCCGATTTTTAAAAGATTTTTAACAAAATTTCAAACAAACGACTGAAAAAGGTCATCAACATTTTTGGAGGGAAATAATAGTCTACGAAATTTAGACCAAACGACTAAAAAAGTCATCAGAATTTTCTGCAGAAGATCCGCAAAATATTTCCCGAACAGGGTCCCCACATTTTTTAATTCGGCCCTATCCTTCACTGATCTTTTTCTACCCCTTCCCTCCTCTCACTCCACATCCTCTACTCTTTTCCTTCTGTTCCCCTACTCTCTACCTCTTAATTCCGCCTCCCACATCTCCTTCCACTCCTTTCCACCCTACTCCTATTCCACTTCCTATTCTTCTCCTCTTCCACGCATCCTCTCTTCCTCCTTCCCGCTCCGCCAGCCAAGACTGAATGCCGTGGCGACTCTCCAATTTCTCCAATAATATATCATCCATCTGTCGTCGTCTGTCATCCACCCATCACATCTTAAACCATCTTTCCGTCAGTTCGTCCAAAGAGGGATCGAGAACATATTGCATTAATACGCAGCGTATACACACACTACGTATTGTATTAATTAATTATTTATCCCGTGTTCATCATTTGCAGCGGCGTTACTTTTTGGAGTAGCCTACACGTATTTTTCTGTAAACTATACTAATTTTACCGACGTATCACTTTCACAACTAAGACGTCGTGTCTGTTATTCAGACCACCACACGTGTATAATAGATTCATGTCCATGTAGGCCTACACGTATTTTTCTGTAAACTATACTAATTTTACCGACGTATCACTTTCACAACTATAAGACGTCGTGTCTGTTATTCAGACCACCACACGTGTATAATAGATTCATGTCCATGTAGGCCTACACGTATTTTTCTGTAAACCATACTAATTTTACCGACGTATCACTTTCACAACTAAGACGTCGTGTCTGTTATTCAGACCACCACACGTGTATAATAGATTCATGTCCATGTAGGCCTACACGTATTTTTCTGTAAACCATACTAATTTTACCGACGTATCACTTTCACAAACAAAAAGTCGTGTCTGTTATTCAGACCACCACACGTGTATAATAGATTCATGTCCATGTAGGCCTACACGTATTTTTCTGTAAACCGTACTAATTTTGCCGACGTATCACTTTCACAAACAAAAAGTCGTGTCTGTTATTCAGACCACCACACGTGTATAATAGATTCATGTCCATGTAGGCCTACACGTATTTTTGTGTAAACCGTACTAATTTTGCCGACGTATCACTTTCACAAACAAAAAGTCGTGTCTGTTATTCAGACCACCACACGTGTATAATAGATTCATGTCCATGTATAGCCTACGCAAATTAATGAATGAATGACCGCAAGGCTTAAGCTATAATTTTTATGTATACATGTATATGCAAAGCCTGCAATTAAAATTATGAGTATGCATGTAAGTAATAAGTATGTATGTATAGCCTAAGTACACTTACTATAGCGCCCCTTCATGAATCAAGATACCCACACAGAAGCGCTCCCGACTACAGCGCGGACACTTATTCGGAGTTTGACGCCGAAGCGAGGAGCAATTGCGAGTGAGGGACTTGCCTAAGGTTCTATACTGGGCGGCTTGAGGTGGATTCGAACCTGCAACCCTTCGGCTGCAATTAAGGAAACGAACATACCCACTACACCACCGCGCCCCACATGTAGAGGTGGTGCTCATTTGTATATCCATTATTTTGCTGCACATAATTATATGTATAGGCCTACATTATATAATGCCCTTTTGTACATGTATATAATGATGATATTTATCACAAGGAAATCCAAGACATAAGCCAGACTTTAACTTTTTTTATTCTTACCGTCTGAAAAACACCGCTCAGTCTTATAAGGTATTAGATCATCTTTATTCATTTTTAATCATCATAAAAACGTTAATGGAAGTCTCTGTTTTGCAGTATAGGCCATTCCAGCGTGATGCCTGTTAACACCAACGTCAGAAACAACTGCACGCTCATGTTCGCAATTATCACGGTTGATTAAACGGTGCGCAACAGTGCGCATGCAGAAACTAAGGCTTCCTCTGAATAACCGAACGCTTTGCACGAAAGCAACTCAATAAATTTTTTAAAGACAGTCAACGCATTCTCGATTTCAATCTCTTAAGACACGAACGATTTTTGCATATTATAATTTATTATGGTTCATTTTGTGTAGAGTTGTGAGGGTTCGTGTATGTATAATTAAATTTTTTTGCGCTAAGCATGTGTTAAAATAATAAAGTAAATCGAGAGTGCAGCATTTAAAATTCTGAGACTGAGAGGAACGGTTAGAGTAAAACAGAGAATCGCTCTGTGTGAAAGGAGCAGACAGACAGACAGACAGACAGACAGACTGACAGACAGACAGACAGACAGAGAGACTGACTGACCGACCGACTAACAGTAACCGACTGACTGATTGACAGACTGACTGACTGACTAACTGACTGACTGACTGACTGACTGACTGACTGACTGACTGACTGACTGACTAACTGACTGACTGACTGACTGACTGACTGACTGACGGTCGGACGCATGTATGGATTGATGGACGCACGGATGGACGGACCGATGAATAGCAAAATATGGATAGAAAGAATAGATAAAGATATAGAGTGGCAAAAAAGCGAGAGGTCTTTAAGCAGAGCCAAAGCTCATTTTTATTTTGTCTGTCCGCTTTCTGATTTGTTTATACATGTATAATAACTCATCTATATAAATTCCGAATGAGAAGTCTCAAACTCTCCGTCTAAGTCTCAGAAGTCTCAGACTCTCCGTCTTAGTCTCAGAAGTCTCAGACTCTCCGTCTAAGTCTCAGAAGTCTCAGACTCTCCGTCGAAGTCTCAGACTCTCCGTCTAAGTCTCAGACTCTCCGTCTAAGTCTCAGAAGTCTCAGACTCTCCGTCGAAGTCTCAGACTCTCCGTCTAAGTCTCAGACTCTCCGTCTAAGTCTCAGAAGTCTCAGACTCTCCGTCTAAGTCTCAGAAGTCTCAGACTCTCCGTCTAAGTCTGAGAAGTCTGAGTCTCTTCGAGAATATTGCATAATGATCCAGGCTTAAGGGTTTCGAGACACGAATGTCGAAGGCAGACGTTCAGACCGCAATTTTGGACGAATTATTTACCGTCAGACGTCATCCGCCGGGATCAGCGGAGGTCATGATGTCCGGACAAAAATATCCATGTCTTATGAGATCAGAACCATAATGATGCGCAATTGCAGACAGACAGACAGAAAGCCAGACAGACAGACAGACACACACTGATGGATAGACAGACAGAAAGCCAGACAGACCGACAGACACACACTGATGGATAGACAGATAGTAGGCCTATAGGTGGATGGATGGATGGATGGATGGATGGATGTACGGACGGAAGTATGGACAGACAAACATACGGACACACAGATAGACAGACAGATGACAGATAGACAACTGATAAATACAGTAGATAGATAGATAGATGGATGGATGGATGGATGGATGGATGGATGGATGTATGGATGGATGTACGGACGGACGGACGGACGGACATACAGAAAGCCAGACAGACGTACAGAAAGCCAGACAGACGGACAGACGCACACTTATGGATAGACAGATAGTAGACCTATAGGTGGATGGATGGATGTACGGACGGAAGTATGGACAGACAAACAGACGGACACACAGATAGACAGACAGATGACAGATAGACAACTGATAAATGCAGTAGATGGATAGATAGACAGATGGATGGATGGATGGATGGACGGACGGACGGACGGACGTACGGACGGACGGACGGACGGACGGACGGACGGACGGACGGACGGACGGGCGGGCGGGCGGACGGACGGACGGACGGACGGACGGACGGACGGACGGACGGACGGACGGACGGACGGACGGACGGACGAACGGACGGACGGACGGACGGACGGACGGACGGACGGACGGACGGACGGACGGACGGATTCTCAGAGGCGGTCTCTCTGAGCTGGACTATTGTAAACATAAGTCTTGTTATGATATTAGATGTCATTTCAACTAACCAATACACAAGCAAAACGAATCTCTTTCAGAGAGAATTTTAATTTAGTAGAATGTCGCATATTCAATGATTCTTAACTCCGCCACTGGTTGCACACTGCCAGTGCCAGTCCCAAGCCTCGATAAAGGAGGAGGGCGTCGCTAATGGTCTTTGTTGCCACTCAGTGACGTTAAACTGCAAATACCACCACCAATGATTCTTAATCGGAAACTCAGAAACTTCTACGGCGTCACTCGAAGGCAAAGCGCTGCAGGGCATCAACTTTTCCACGAGCGCTGCGCGACGCAGTTGGACCACCACGAATCGTCACGAGATGTCAAGGAATGATCCGAATCCGGTTACCAGAGATATCGCAAGGAAACGGAAGAGGACAGGGTAAGCCGTGTTTTTTTGCTTGAGAAAACTGTAGAATTGCGAAAGATCAGATGTCGGATATATATATATATATATTCACATATGTTATGTTTGTTTGTTTGTTTGTATGTGCACTTGTTATGGCGCCCCTTCAAGCTCTTTCTACTCAGAGGCGCTCCCGAATGCAGAGCGGACACTGCATCGGAGTTTCACGCCGAAGCGCTGAGCAATTGTGAGTGAAGGACTTGCCCAAGGTCCTTACGCGGCGAGGTGGATTCGAACCCCGAACCTTCCGGCTTCAAGGCGACGACGCCACCACTACACCACCGCGCCCCACAATATATGTATTATATATAAAATTATATATACACGCAACCTTGGACCCATGCAATGCTGCGAGTCGGTAATGATACGATGGACATGCGTCTTGTTATTCGAGACTTAGTTATAATTGACATCCCATCTTACTTACGTGAGCATGTCGTGGCATTCGAGATTACAATCTTCCTATATATTATTTTATCCATCGGATATAATGTCAACGTTAATGGAAACTTGATCCGGAAGGCACAAACACGCATGCGCGCACACATACGTATACGCCATGCATACGGGCCTACACACGGGCACATACAGTACAGCACAACATATAATATACACAGACGCACATAGACACAATGTCATGCACATACATGTGGACTGACTGACTAGTAGGCCTATATATAATATAAATTATATTATATGTATACTGTAATTTATATATATACGCACACTCCAGTGCACACGTAACCGACCTCGGCCACTTCTCTTCGCCCACTCCGTTCCTTTGACTGGCATGATCTTCTTGTCCCGCGATCTATAGGACCACCATGTCTACTGTATACGTGAGTCTTTACTTTCATTAGCCCTGTTGCACTGTGGAACCAGCTTCTTCCTCCATCGCATTTCTCCTTCTTATTAACTGGTGACTGGCCAAATGCCACTTTTCGTTGTCTCAAGACCACTTTATTTTCTCTTGCTTTAACGCACTGGGAGCGCCTCTGATTGGTATGTACTGTGAGAGTCGCTATATAAATGCACAGATGCGATACAATACAATACAATAACCAATCATACACAAGTAAACCTACTCCCACGCCCACACATGCACGCAGGCAAAAAAGGTAGCTAATAAGCTCACACTCACATGTATGCGGGAACACACACTTTCGGTGTATGATTGTGGATGTTGGAAAGAATTTTTGACGCAGGCTGATTGTGTCGATCCCAAGCATAAATCAAGAGAAAAGGCGAGAGAGGTAGAGGGGGAGAGACAGAGGGAGATGGAGGAGCCAAAGACAGAGGGAGACAGGGATAGAGAGGGACAGAGACAGGAGACATAGACAGAGTGAGACAGAGGCAGAGAGAAGCACAGACCAGCCGGTGAAAGAGTTCATTCAACAGGAGAAGTTCCCGTCTGTCTGTTTCTATGTCTCTGTCTGTTTCTCTGTCTCTGTCTCTGTCTGTCTGACTGTCTGTCTCTCTGTCTCAGTCTCTGTCTTTTTATCACCAGAATGCTGCATAGATGATTTGTTGGTAGCAAATAGTTTAGTCATTAGATTCAGCTTGTGATTTTACATGTATCTGTACGTTTTGTTACCAATTGTTACTTCGATGTAGTAGGATATCATGATGATCCATATGTCCCATTGTACGTTTGCAAGTGGAATAATAAAAAATACTTACTTACTTACTTATCTCTACTCGTCTACACGTCCAAGCCATTGATAACAATCGTATACGCACAGCTTCGCCGTTTCCTCCATTTCTGATGTAAGAAGTCTGCGGAGAAGGCGAAATTAAGTCAGGAAGACAGAGTCAGACGTATTTAATTACGTTGCTGCAGCAAGTCCTAAGTCGTGATTAGAAGGGTCGAGGAGAGACTCGAGAGACTCGGGACTCAGTCTCAAGATCAGTTTTTCAGAAACTTGGTACACAGCCAGCGTAGAGTAGACGCTGCAGATGCTGCTACTCGTCATTTTGTTGTTAATTGAAGAAAGACGTCGGGCTTTCCGCCACCGTGCTGTGGATTATATTATTGAACTGAGAATTATCCCTAGGCGTCAAAAGTTTTTGTCTAACAAAACGCTGCTCAAAGATGGTGATGATGATGATGATTATAGTAATAATAATATTAATAACATTAAAAATAAATATTAACAATAATGATATTAATGATGATGATGATGATGATGATGATGATGATGATGATGATGATGATGATGATGATGATGATGATGATGATGATGATGATGATGATGATGATGATGATGATGATGATGATGATGATGATGATGATGATGATAATAATAATAATAATAATAATAATAATAATATAAATATTTAAGTCAATTAATTTAAAAAAAATAATAATAATAATATTAATAATAATAATAATAATGGTAATAATAATGACAACAACAATAATAATAATAATAAAATAGCAATAATAATAATGACAATAATAGTAATAATTACTGTTATTTTCATTATAATGATAATAGCTGCAATGAAGATGACCATGGAGACGGCGATCAGGGTCGTCTTATGATCCATTATGCACATTGTACACTGTGCCTAAGGCCTTCGAACTTTGCAGGGGCCTACGAAAGTAAAAAAACAAGTTATTGAAAAAAAATTAAATATGCCCCAAAATAGAAAAATGAAGCACAAAGTTAATTTTCTGACATGGTTTATTTGATAGCTGTGGGCGTGTGGTGTGAAGAGATTAAAAATACTTAATTGCGAAGGACGAGTAGGATGACGAGGACGAGAACAAAGAGGGGGAGGAGGAGGACGAGGGGAAGGAAGAAGAAGGAAGAAGAACAAGAATGGGAGGAGGAGGAGGACAAGGAGAAGGAGGAGGAAGGGGAGGATCCGGTGAAGGGTAATTGTGAAAGCTGATCGCACAGTGAGAGGAAATTGAAAACGGATATGAAACTGCATCAGATGGGAATAAAAAGTTGCAAGGGCATGATACCCTCCGGTTTTTATCGTGGGCGTTCGTGTCACCCGCGTGTCCATAAACGGATACGTCGATGACATGGCTTTATTTGTGAGCCGCAGTAGATGTGAGTTGTGAGAAGCTTAAAAAGAAGAAATTGAGAAGGAGGACGAGGAAGAGGAGGAGGAGGAGGAGAAGGCGGAAGAGGAGGAGGTGGTGGAAGAGGAGGTGGAGGAGAAGGAGGAGGAGGGTATTTTGTGGAAGCCGATTGCACAGTAAGAGGAGGCTGAAAGCGGATATGAAACTGCATGAGATATTCCATTAACTTGACTAATGAAACTTTAATGCCATGTTATTATGTATTATAATATGTAGGCTATGTAACCATATATATATATATACGGCATAAACATACATACATATAGGCTGCACATAATATATATATATATTAGGTGACAATTTCCAACATGGGGAAAAATATTTTTAAAATTTTTTAAAGTCTCACTCCTCAAAAGTGTTCTCTATAATATCAGTACTTCAGGTGAAAATTTTTAAGGTAATTTGAAAACGTTTAGAGGTGGCCCAATGACCTTGAACTTTCAATAGATAGGCCTACAAACAATGTTGAATATGTAATGTGCTAAATATTGTTTTGCTCCACCAATTACATCTCTAATGCTTATTGCAATGTTTGTTTGTTTGTATGTGCACATGTTATAGCGCCCCTTCAAGCTATCTACTCAGAGGCGCTCCCAACTGCAGAGCGGATACTGTATCGGAGTTTCACGCCGAAGCGCTGAGAAATTGCGAGTGAAGGACTTGTCTAAGGTCCTTACGCGGCGACTTGAGATGACTGCAAGGCGACGAACATACCCACTACACCACCGCCATGAGCGGAGTTTATCAGGGGCTAGGGGGGCTAAGCCCCCCCCCCCCAAGAAGACCCAGATTCATTTTTTTACCGTGCAAATGGTTACTTTTCTCGGGCTTAACCCCCCCTAAGAAGGCTTTAGCCCCTCTAAGAATGGAAACCAAACTCTGCCCATGACCACCGCGCCCCAATGTTCTCTGTAATCACTCATGACATGCTTAGTGTATAGTTATTATTTAATTAAAAACCAATAAGTCAATTTGAAAATTATACAAGAAAGTCTTGCGGGCAATTAGTTATGTTAAATCGATTTGTGCGCCTGCTGAAAAGAAGTTAAGAAGATCCAATGTCATTTTGAGTGCATGCGTCATTGCAGCATTCAACAGAACTAAAATTAGTGGCATACATGCAGCACACATTCTAGCAGCCAAAGGACAATCAATGGGCCGTGATACTGCTGAAATTGCTATCAATCAGAATTACATTAGACAGTCTCATCATGAGACTTTTGTCAAAGAAATCTGTGCATCGTTAGGGCTTGAAGTTCTGCATAAAGTTCATTGGAATGACAGGTTGTTGAAGCCTTTTACGTCGTATAGGAACGTTGGCCTACTGTGCTGTCACCAGATGAAAGAACAACGAAATCTTAAAGGTTCCTTTACTGCCTAATAGAACAGGTGACATGCGCCTGACGGAAGAGAGACCAAGAAGAAGAAGAACAGGTGAAGCACAAGCTTCAGCCGTTTAACTTGCTTGAAGAGCGGAATTTAGCTGGCCGCATACGATCTATATTTTTCACACAACTTCTATCATCTACACTCTACAGCAATGCTGGTCTTCAATCAAGAGCATGTGTTCTTCTGAAACACGAGTCTCAGAAACGGTAGATCTCCTCAACTTGGTGATAGTGGGGATAGTCTTCAATACTCTGATGACAAACTCTCGCAGACCTACGAAAACACTGTTTGAGAGATTTGGTATTTGTTCTTCAGGTAGATCTCAAGGCATTGGCACACAAGCCAATGTCCAACGTCAGCTCCCTGGAATGACTTGCAACTGTTGAAGCAGCCCATTGCTCACAAGGCAGTAATTGAGACCGCCGCTACAGCAGAAATACACATCTTTTCGACCCATTTGAGGTACATGAGTGAAATGTTGGTTCACCTGGTGTTGATTGATTCGGCTGTTTCTGATGACAGCGAGAATGCAATAGTAAAACGTCCGGGATGTGATGAACCTCTTCGACATATCAACGTTTATGTGCAGCAAGTACCACTATATAAGAGCTGATTTAAAAAAAACTAAAACCACTAAGAAACTCTTAATTGCACTAGTCTGCACTAGATATTCTTGTAAACTTCCTACAACTACATGATCTACATCCAAGCAGAAAGGGAGATAAAAGAAATCGTTCTCTTGGCTCGTCACTGAGCTGTTGGCCTGAATGTCGTAATGATGCAGCTGAACGTGGTATCACACTGATCCATTCTTCCCATGAAGAACGTACAAACCAAGAAGAACCAAGCAATACCTATACTCCAAGGGCTTATGAAACACAGGAGGTAATAGCCAGACTAAAAAATAAGCAGACATAAATGGACTTGATAAACAGTACTGGAATCAAATACCGATAGATGTGTATTTGCACTGTGTTTAACACAGACCATTAGGTCAAACTTCTGATGCGTTGGGCCAGCAATAAACATTAATGAATTAATTTTTTAAAAATCATGCATACTTATTTAATGGTACATAACCATTTAAAAGGGTGAGACATGTGAAATTCAAAAAAATTTTTTAACTGTCACCCTAATATATATATATATTTATTTATTTGTTTCTCGCATTTGCCATGGCGCCTCTTCATCCTCTCTACTCTCTTAGCAATAATTGCGAGTGAAGGACTTGCTCAGGGTTCACATACGCGGCGGTTTGAGATGGGTTCAAACCTGGAACCCTTCTGCTGCAAAGCATCGAACCCACCATAACTAGACACCACCGCGCCCCAGTGGCCCCACGATATATGGACATAATCAATTTATCATATCCTTACGCCTACAGTCATTTAGCGGCGACGGGTACGAATAAACGCCCTGTAGGTCTAGGCATTGGCATCAATCATTTGTTAGGTTCACTGTCTTCAGTGCTAAAAGTGTGGAAAAATAAGTGCCTGGACGCCCCTTACCTCTCCAAAAGAAGTGCCTGGACGCCCCTTACCTTCCCAGTCAGTGCTGGCCAATAAGTGGCAGGACGGCGTTCAGATGTTAAAATAAGTGCATGGACGCCGTCCATGACCGTCCAGGCACACTTTAAGCTCTGACTGTCTTCCATAGTGTTGGTCCAAACGATTGCATTCATCCTCGCCTATATTGTCTATCCAGCGTACAATAGTCTTGGAATGCCTTTATCTCCTTTCCATCGATTCCTGCACGTCGTGCCTTGTGAGATTCCGTAAACTTAATTGTAGGCCTAGGTCTATTATATTCTCTCTCTACATGCCGAAATCATCTGATTTTTCGTTGAACGACTTTGTATTATAATAGCAGGGTTGCAAACACAAAAAATGTTTTGCTTAATGTCATCGTTTCTTATTTTCTGCAGGGCATATATTTTTATATGTATTAGGGCCTATATAATTATAGGCCTACATATAATTATATACTATAGTGTTGAAACCAGTGCGATATTTCGTACCCAACTCATTTATACTGTAAAAAGTAGGCTATTCTTTTCTCGTCTGGTTTTTTCACTGTTAAAAAATCGGTCGTAGCATCGAGTCGTAAATTCTCTGCTAATACTATTATCCCTACGCTGATCAGATCGTAGGCTAACATATATGTCTTTCGCCAAATTTCTAGTTGCTGACGTGTCTGCGTTAGCTAGCCATTCTATAATTATAATAGATTGGCGAATTACTGTCCCAATTGCTCAATAACTACTTCCTGAATGTATACGCTGAAACGATTTGAAGAAAAACTCTGAACAGATAATATACTACATTATATGTCGACACACAATTTCATAACAGCCCTACGGATATAATGATAACAATTATGACCTTGGATATAAATATATAATTATATATATTATCTTCCATACATATTAGCCTATATACTTGTCAGATGTTCGTGTAACGGCATGGCAGTGTTTCGAAGTCGTATAACTTATTGTCGTATACAATTATTATCGCTATTACTATTACATGAGTAATGTTTTGTACTAGCTTCCCGCCTCGCAACGCATTATCCTATAGACAAGCAGTAGCCTACTGCAGGTACAATGTATGTATACTTGTCTGGCGGTGTATCGCTGGCAGTGGCGTATAGCCCGGAATTTATTATGGGAGGGGTGGGGTTTTATGGCCTGTCCGGATGCCCTTTCTGACACCAACCCAACAGTAGGCCTATGACTGTAAATTAAAAGGGAATAAAGTAACAACGGGAATAAAATAAGAAAAACAATCGTTACTATATAAGCAATTGTTTTGTTTTTTCTTATTCAAGCGGATAAATAACCTTTTTAAAAACTTTTCCCCTAGGCCAATGGGGGTTTAACCCGCGAAACCCCCCTTGTCTACGCCACTGATCGCTGGTAGTGCTCCGTCGTATACATGTAGGGCCTACTTATCTGATCTCTGTTACCCTGTTTCGGACTTAACCTGCATGCATGCCATCAAGCTTTGCGCTCTTCGACTAAGATCCGTTCTTCGGTCGGGTAGAGTCGAACCTTCTATATATATGCTGTTGCTCTCCCCCCCACCCCAACTTGGAATGGGCCCCCCGTTCGCTGCGTTTACTTTATACCAGCGGTTCCCAACCCGTGGCCCGCGGGCCAAAAGTGGCCCGCCAGGCCTCAGAAAATGGCCCTCATCTCTCAAAGAATTTTCAAAAATAATTATATGAAAAAATTTACAGTTTGGACAGAATAGAACACATTATTATTTTCTATTACAAATTATTTTATTTTAGCGTCGATAAATACCATCAAACATTATATTTTGAATCAATTATAACAATTTTATATGCTTTTAGTTAATACAATTTTAACCTTGTGGCCCCTAATGTCCTTCAACTAAAAAAAGTGGCCCTCGTGTCCTCCAACTTAGAAAAAGTGGCCCTCAAGTCAAAAAAGGTTGGGAACCACTGCTTTATACCTATACCTCAATTGTTTCCATGTTTTCTGCCAGTTGTTCAAGACCTATAGCCAATCCCTTTAACTGTGGCTGGGCTCGGAGTGTCTCTGAGTAACCTTTTTGAAAGGGCACTATATATATTATATAAATCTCCGGAATGAAAGAATAGAATGGATAGGCTAATAACTATATGCATTATTCATGCATCTTTTTGCACTAATACATCAACGGTCACCAATATATATTGCGCGCGGAAATAAAAACTGGGGAATGCGGGTGGATCAACTTGAACCAATCGGGTGTGCAGTGTCACATAAAACGGAGAATGTATGGCAGCAATTATTTATCGCTGGCAATTGTTTATTACTTGTTGGCAATAACGCAAAAAACTTTATTCTCTCTCCATGGGCGGAGACCTAGGGGGGGGATACGGAGGACGGTCCCCCAAATGGAGGTGTTGGGGGACGGCCCATGCATTTGTCCTCCCTCCCCAATCGTCGAGCGTCACGACTAAAAAAGGTCATCAACTTTTTGGCGGCGAAAATAGAAAATTTCTTCGAGATATCGCCGGTCGTCAGAAATTTTGGCCGGCAAAAGATGGAAATTTTTCGGTGACACTCAGAGCCGATGCAGTGTCCGAGCTGCAGTCGGGATCGCCTCTGAGTGAGTAGAGAGCTTGAAGTGGCGCTCTAGCAAATGCGAGAAATAAATAACAAAAAATAAGGAAAAATAACTGTACTGCGGATTGTTCGAATCCTGTAAAAGGGAATTTACGTTATTGCATTTCAGTTATTCGTTGATTGGAAAGGGATATATCACGAGAATGCTACTGTACAGGGTGCGCCAAAAAAGTAATCCCCTACGGTTTTTTGCCCATATCTTGGCCGAACATACGAATTTTTAAATGAAACTTGACAGGCTTAAAGGCAATTCATATTTACGTGTAGTGGTCAAATTACAAAAAAATATTTCAAACAGAACAAAAGTCATATCACTTTTAGTGAGGTCACCCAGCGTTTTTTGACGATTCAAAAACGAAGCGCAAAAAAATTAGGTTTTCCCCAATATCATGGCCAAAAGTAAGAAGATCGAAATGAAAGTTTACACGCTTAAAGACAATTCATATCCGCACATGATGGCCAGATTTCATCAAAATATTTCAAACAGGACAAAAGTTATACCACTTTTAGTGAGGCTACCCACCGTTTTTGACGATTCAAAAACGAAACGCAACAAAAAGTAACAAAACACGCTTTTATTAAGTCTCATCTCAAATAACTGTTGTCAAATGAACTTGGTAGTGCTTCACAACTTGTGCTTAATGTGCCCACCACCAGTGCCAAAACTTCTTTTGAGTCTCTTTGCAAAGTTCTTGATGGAGCTGTTGATTAAGCTGACAGATTCATTATTTACCGATTTTATTGTCATCTTGCTAAGTGACTTCTCAGTGACGTGCAGCTACGCTGGCGCCCTGTTCCTTTTTTTAAATAGTTATAATAATGATCATCTGGCAATATCAAGGCTATCTGATAACAATTATTTGAGATGAGACTAAATAAAATCGTGTTTTTGCTACCTTTTTTCTGCGTTACGTCTTTGAATCGTCAAAAAACGGCGGGTGGCCTCTTTAAAAGTGCCATAACTTTTATTCTGTTTGAAATATTTTACTGAAATCTGGCCATCATGTGCAGATACAAAATAATTGTCTTTAAGCCTGTAAAATTTCATTTTGAAATTCTTACTTCCGGCCAAGATATTGGCCAGAACAATTAAATTGGGTTTTTTTTACTTTTTGTTGCGTCGCGTTTTTGAATCGTTAAAAAACGGTGGGTGGCCTCACTAAAAGTGATATAACTTTTGTTCTCTTTCACATATGGCGATGAAATTTGGCTATTGTACGTAGATATGAATTACCTTCAAGCCCGTAAAACTGAATTTGAAAAATTCCTATTTTTGACCAAGATATTGACAAAAAGCCGTAGGGGATTACTTTTTTTGGCGCACCCTGTATATACCTAGTTAACTTGTTTGACGATAATAGTTTAGTAGTTATATTGTATAATTTAACTTGTGATTTTAATTTGCACGTTTTTATTACCTATTATTACTTCGATATATTATAATGATGTTCTGTGTCCCATCGTGCGTTTGCAAGTGGTGCAATAAAGAAAATGCTTACTTACTTACTTACAATTTGAAATGCGCTGCTGCGCCGAGAGCAGTCGCCTTATAAGAATGTTATTGCCACAACGTGTAACTGAGACGACAACATCTGACAACCGCTGAAGCTCCAATGGACAGTTGGAGAAATGTCTGAGACAGATCGAAATACGTTTCGTATCTCATCCTTCATATCCTGTCTCTGTTTCCTGTTCATCGATCGCCCTCTGCTCCACCTTGTCTTTCAAAGACAATTAGCTATTCTCTTTCGGCTGGAAAAGTCTTATCCACTGTAATGACAGACACCGCATTTTCGTCAGTCTCTCTATGTCTGTATGTATGTACGTATGTCCACCTGTCTGTTTCTCTCTCTCGGTCTCTCGGTCTCTCTGTCTCTGTATGTCTGTGTTTCTGTCTCTGTCTGTTTCTGTCTATGTCTCTGTCTCTCTGTCTGTATGGCTGCATGTATACGTCTGTCTGTTTCTGTCATGTTTATGTCTCTCTCTGACCTTTTTTTCTCTCTCTCTTTCTCTTTATCTCTTTTTCCTCTTTCTCTTTATGCAGTCTTTTTGTGTCCGTTATGCTGTCTGTCCTATCTCTGTCTTCTGACTTTCTTTCACTCTCAAGCCCGGGGCATCCGCTTATTCACGAGCACTTCAATCGCTTCAATTGCTTCGGCATTTCCCAATCAGTCGTTACGTGAATGAACGCAGTTCAGAATTTCAGCGGATTAAAAAAAGACTAAACTGGATTGCTTGGTATAAATTAGTTTATGCTAGATTAGATATTACAATGGATCAGATCAGATCACAATAGACTGCATTGCATAAGATTGGTGTAAAGTAGATTAAAATTAGTTTCTCTGGTCATCATTTTTAAAATTTAAATCTAGAGTATGGATCAACTGACACTCTTTAATTTTCTCTTTCAGTAGCTAGTCATAATTATGTGGGGCGCGGTGGGGTGGTTGGTATGTTTGTCGCCTTGAGTCGAAGGGTTGCAGGTTCGAATCCACCTCAAGTCATATTAATATTCTTCTTCTTTATCGCCTTCTTCTTCTTCCTCGCCTTCTTCTCCTTCTGCTTTTCCTTCTCCTCCTCCTCCTCCTCCTCCTCCTCCTCCTCTTCCTCCTCCACTTCTTCCTTTGGTGTATAGACACATGAATCAGCGATTCAGTCAACGAATCGACTAATCAATCAATCAACCAGACCCTCTTAACTTACACGGCGCTGAATCACTCAATCATTTCTTATTGCAGCCGTGAATCACGCACCTTGCGCCGGTACCACCCTCCGCTTTTTCATTCCACGCGAAAGAAACCATCTTTCTACCAACCAATACCTTTCTTATATATAGCGCTACCAGTTTGACTGCTTTCGGAACCGGGTGGCCCTTCGGAATTGCCTTGCCACCGTCATGTGTCAAATATAATATATCCTAACAAATGACCTTATCCTTTTTTTATCCCATGCTGAAGGAAGAGAATTCGTCAAGGCTGGAATACATGTAGTTCCGATGCTGAAGCGGCGCGCGTCGCATCGGCCTCGCGCGGCGCATAGAGTATACATGTAGGTCTATAGAAGCGACCGAGCATCGTATGGTTCCGATCATTCGACGCATCGCGGGACATTCTAGTATTCACCAGCTGATCTTAACGGAGAAGCGGAAGAACAGCGACGGGAATATTGAACGCAGTGCATTATATATCAGGCGTCGAAAGAACAAGAACATCTCGAACGGTATTGTTGCTCGCAAGTCATTGTTCATTCATGGCGGCACAATCTTCAGAGTGCTGCATTCGCATTGTTTTTGCAGCTGCAATTTTTATAGCGCTGATTGCAGAGAAGTAAAGCAGAGGCACCGGCTACTATGCTGCAGGGCCGTAGCAAAAAAAAGAACGTGGCCCCTCCGAACATATGTCGGGGAGACGGGGCCCCTTACAATGCAAAACTGGTATACACGGGATACATAATTTTGTAACGTGCCTATTTTAAGTAATTTCGTTTCATAATTATTAGAAAGCTCTAAATCTGATATTATTATACTCTATGAACTTTTCGGTAAAAAACGTTTATCAGGCTTTATTCGCTGCTCCTTTGTGCTTGTTAACTGTCGCGTTATGTCGACCGGTTATTCTGTCAATTAGACAAAATTAGGCCTAATATATAAAAGAATTGTCATCAAAGTGCCTTGATCCAGTAAAGGTAGCCTATGCTGCATATCTGAAAATCCGTTGCATTTTCAGCGTTCAAAATTTTGTTCTTAGGGCCCTTACAATTCAGAAATTTCAAATGCGATATTTATATTTCTACAATAAAATTATAATGAAGTTAATATTATGTAGCCTATAGTTTGTATACATAGGCCTAAAGTGTAAATGCATTCCGTACTTACTGCTGCTGAAGTCTTTCTGACAGTTCTCTCCAACATGGATTGTGCAACAGCGTCAATAAATGTCATTTACCTATAGTTACAGCTTACATTTTTTGCCACTTTCAGGGTCCCCCTTCCTTGCGGGGCCCCTCCGGCCGGAGGGTACGGAGGACGGTCGCTACGCCTCTGCTATGCTGGTCTGTAATTGCGATGCAATAGCCTAAATATATCGCTGTCAACGTTGCAAGTATGCATTGGGTTATGAAAGCATCTTGTCTGCACATATCGAATACCGATACATAAATATAAAATAAGTGTGGCATTAGTTCCACATCAGAAAGCCAATTTATTGTTTGGTTGAACTATGCATGGCAACAGCATAATTCTGTATAATATGGTATGATGTAATATATTGCAACGTAACCTCACGTGATGCAATTATAATTATGACAGGGCTGTACTGACAGTATTATAGAGGTGAGTGTATACACGCTGTAGCGGCGCTAGGGGGGGGGTTAGGGGGGCTAAGCCCCCTAAAAAGGCCATCCATTTTTTCCCATGGCAGGTAAAAATGAAATATTTGGGCGATTTACCCCCTTTGGCCCCCCAAAAAAGTAAGCGTCGTCAGAAATTTTGAAGGCAGAAATGGAAATTTTTCGTGAGATTTTGACCGATGACTAAAAAAAAGTCAGAAATTTTGACGGCAGAAAATGGAAAATTTTCACCCGCGAATTCAGCCTCCCAAAACTGAAATCCTGGCGCCGCCACTGTATACACGGTGCACAGTTGCCTAAGATATTATAAATAATTATAATTATATATATTACTATATATTTACGTATATATATATATATATATATATATATATGATCGTCTAGATAGTCACACTTTAAACCCTATGAATATGAGGATCGCAATAATAATTATTATTATGAAAGACGAACCGGTAAAGCGAGAGTCTATCGTGAACCCGCAGAATTGCATGGTGATTGAGAATGCATTTTCTTAGAAATTGCAACCACAGATTTGTGTTAAATATACGGTAACCCTTCATAGACATTTATGACAGCCGAGGAAATGTCATAAGAGGCCCGTCGCGAAGACTATAGGAAATTGTTAGCCCTTAATGTAAATCTACAAGACGACTGTTCTAAGAAATTGCAGCGCATGCATTTCTGCAACTATTATGTAACTGTAAATCTAAGTTTCTGAGCACCACACAAAAAGGTGTCATAGAAACAGCTCAAATGCCGGTGTCACGAAACAGAGTATCCCCCGTATTGATTGTATCCTCCCCAAATTAAAAAAAGTCGAAAAAACCGCTTCCGCGTGTATTTTTTCTGGAAAATTAATTTTCATCTGCTTTGTTTTGAACAATGACACTAACAGGCATGTTTATTCCTACTAGTCTATATAATTTGTTTTGCCCCGTTTTTAGAGCACTTAAAACTTTTAAAACACTTAAAACACTCAGAGTCACTAAATAAATTCGAGTTGCCTTTATCTGAGCATTGCTTAGGACACTTAAAACAATTAGAGTCACTTTAAATTTTGATTACAGCATACATTATTTTATTATGCGCATTTTTCGAAAACGGGGATAGACTGGTTCATCCCCCCGGATAGTCTAGACCGGTTAATTCCATCCGGAGGGATAGATTAATTCATCCCCCCGGATAGCTTTCAGGGGGGATACTCCGTTTCGTGTCACCGGTGCTATGCATGTAAAATCAATTCGCATGCAGCAGCCATATTGTTTTGTCCGTTGTGGTGCCAGGTTTGAAACCGGGGCGGGGAGGTCAAGCCGAGGAGAACATATTGCATCCAATACTCAAGACGCCAGCCTTTATACACGTTTACATGACTCGCTAAGATCATGCCCTAATCATTCATTCATTCATTCATTCATTCATTCATTCATTCATTCATTCTTTGGACTTATATATTGCCCGTTCGAGAAACCAAAACCAGGACCTCTCCCAGCCCAACCGCGGTAACAGAAAAAACTTGAGAGATTTATGAAACAAATTTTGATTGGTCGGACGCAATAAAGGCGGTTTTGACGGGAGGTCATTCCAGATGAACGACCCCCGAACAATCGACAAAGCTCGGCGTTGCCTAGCGGCTATAGAAGCGAGCTCGCGGAACTAGAATCTGCCCCTTCATAATAGCAAAGCGTAGAGCCCGACGCGCATCAGCGGCAACGATTCTATTACGCCAGGCATAATGTTTAGGATCTATGAGATACGCTAAACCTGTAATCTGGTTAAGATCAGAAGATCAGAACTTCAAAGAAAGCCGCGGGCTGCCGTGGAATCGAAAGGCTGAATGGCATCTATGGCGTGTGATTTGTGATCCCCATGGTAACAGCGACACGCGTAAATGTGAAGCCCAAGATTATAATATGAGAGATGATTTTTATGGCTTTCGGTTTCGTGCAATCGGTGGAAACTCAACGGAGGCGAATTTTCCGAGATATATGGATTAGTTCAACATGTATGGCTTGTATAATATTATAAGCGTACACGCGAATTCAAAAGAATCACGCAACGATAATTATTTCATACAATTATTCGGACTATTCGCGTTTGTTTGAACATAAAGCACCCAACCTTTATAATGTAATTATATATATATATATATATATATATATATATATATATATATATATATATATATATATATAGCCTGTATGTATATGCAATTAGGCCTATATATAATTACATTATAAAGGTTGGGTGCTTTATGTTCAAACAAACGCGAATAGTCCGAATAATTCTATGAAATAACTATCGTTGCATACTTCTTTTGCATAGGCCTATGTATAATACATATATGTGTTTGATATGCATATATATTACATAATTGATGAAACATCCTCCAGCGTAATGCATGTTCATTGGCTTTTCTAACCCAATGGGGACTCCTGCAGACGAGTGAGGTGTAGCGCTTAATCAACCCGCTTTGAGGGGGAGGCGTTTTGCGCGGATGGCAACCACTGGTTCAGACACCGATGACATCCTTCCTTTGATCGATAATTTAATTTTTTCACGACGTGAAATTTAGTTCTTGAATGCTACGCTGTCGAATAAAGAAGTTACGTGCGTAGTAATTGCTTTTTTTTAGTTGGGAATTGTACATATATATACACTTATGCAGGTAGACTAAGCGTCACCTATTGAGCTTTCTTGAGAATGTCATTCCTAGGGGCTAGCTTTCCAGAGGGACGTCTAGATTAAACCCTGAGTTGCTTCTTACATGTTTAACGACACTGCCATATCAAAGATGATTACTGTCGCCCTCCTCCTTTGTCCAGGCTTGGGACAGGCACTGACAGAGAACAACCAGTGATGTGGTATTCCATTATATACTTGATTTGACACATGTTGCATGCATTTATTTGTGACCAACTTGTCGACGGTCGTTAAGCAATGTATACTATAGGCTTATTAGCGGATCCAGACAAGAGCGGATAGGCCTACAGAAATGTTTGACGGGGTATGCCAAAATTTTTGGGTTTGGGTAAAAAAATCTCGTTGGTCTTTCGCCGAAAACTCTGACGACCTTTTAAATTTTCTCCCAATTTTTTTGGTAAAAAACGTAGCAACTTCGATTATTTGAAAGCGGATGACCTTTTATGATCATAAATGTATGCCACTTTTTCTCTCTATCATCTTTTCCCGCTGCATTGATTGAAAGTTTGAAACCTAATTGGGGGGGACGTTCTGCGCAAATCTCTGAATGGGGCATGGCCGGATTGGCCCCAAATCCGTCCCTGTCTCTAGCCATATACAATTTCAGTAGGTTGCGTCAGGTCATGGGAGTTTTCGAATAAATAAAGTACAAAGACGATATTAAAAATGTCAAAGATTTTTTCGCGGGTCATTTTGGCAGGTCAAGAGTAAAATGGGTAGGTCAAATGACCTGCCGGGAAATATGCTGGCGCCGCAACTGGATAGGTTTTTTGCCCACCCTGTGTACAAAGTACAGAATAACATAACATAACATAACATGGGTTTTAAGTGGTTCAGAAGACTCTGGGTCTGTGTTAGAACCACTGCAAATTAACCTGGAACATTTAATAGCCCAATTTTCCTAGCTTCCTTTTAAATGCTGAGACCGTGTCCACCGACACAGTGCTATCATCCAAACCGTTCCATGTATTATACCGTTACAACACCGCGTCCCGCTGACCCACGGCCATATAATAACCTGTTCAGACACTTGACTGCCGTCCACTTAATGTATAATACAAATTCGAACTCGGAGACGATTATGGTCACTGCTCCAATTTACTGCGTGGCTGCGACCACGTCTGCAGACCCTGTAGGCCTAAGTACATATCAGGCTTTGTCGACGAAATAGCCGCTTATCGTAAGCCTAAAAATTATAGACTCTACCAAAATTATATAGACTCTCTAGATATTATAGCTTACATGCTTGACGTATAATATATAGATATAGGCCTATGTATACAAAATTATCCATATCTGCATTCATAGATACCTGCAGTATCAACACCAAGGCCATAGCTAGAGGGGGTGTTATGGGTGTTTGAACAATGAACACCTCCGAAATTAAATTATACTATAGTAAAACAATGCATTTACTAACACAATCATGATGTAAGGACTAAGGGGATTTCGTTTTGAAGCCTGTATTTCTGTGTGACATTTTACAATAGATTAATATTAAATCATCCTGCAAATCTCTTAGTCCGTTGATTCAGTTGCATGTAGGGCTTTGTAGGCAAAGCCGAGTAAACACCCCCGAAATAAAATCCTGGCTACGGCCTTGATTCATACATACATACATACGTGCGTACGTGTAGTCTTGTACGCATGCAAAGTAGACCACATGTCATTAGTGCTGCCGCCGGCAACGTCTATCCCGCCGTGAAGCATGCACTTCGGCTGGACCATTCCGGACGGAAGTGCCTCAAGAACGGATATGTGGACGCGGTTCTGCTCTCATCATGGATCTTAAAGGCGCCATATAATGTATCGACACGTGTATGCATGCAGTCATGTATGCAAAAACACATACATACATACATACATACATACATACATACATACATACATACATACATACATACATACATACATACATACATACATACATACATACATACATACATACATACATACATACATACATACATACATACATACATACATACATACATACATACATACATACACACATACATACATACATACATACATACATACATACATACATACATACATACATACATACATACATACATACATACATACATACATACATACATACATACATACATACATACATACATACATACATACATACATACATACATACATACATACATACATACATACATACATACATACATACATACATACATACATACATACATACATACATACATACATACATACATACATACATACATACATACATACATACATACATACATACATAAAAACATGCAACCATACAAACATACATACATACATACATACATACATACATACATACATACATACATAAAAACATGCAACCATACAAACATACATACATACATACATACATACATACATACATACATACATACATACATACATACATACATACATACATACATACATACATACATACATACATACATACATAAAAGCATGCAACCATACAAACATACATACATACATACATACATACATACATACATACATAAAAGCATGCAACCATACAAACATACATACATACATACATACATACATACATACATAAAAACATGCAACCATACAAACATACATACATACATACATACATACATACATACATACATACATACATAAAAACATGCAACCATACAAACATACATACATACATACATACATACATACATACATACATACATACATACATACATACATACATACATACATACATACATACATACATACATACATACATACATAAAAACATGCAACCATACAAACATACATACATACATACATACATACATACATACATACATACATACATACATACATACATACATACATACATACATACATACATACATACATACATACATACACACATAAAAGCATGCAACCATACAATCCTGTTTCTTTGTCTTTTCCTTATTGTGATGATTATCGCTCTTTCCTCCTCCACCATCCGTATACCATCTCCTCGTTCGTCATGCGCGTATATATAGGCCTATATATTCATATATATATATATTCATATATATTCATGTACATGTATATATATATGCCGCCAAAGTACGATGACGAGAAACAAGAAGCCAAACGGAATTCTCCTGGAGGGAAAACAATCCGAGAGACGACAGATTCGGAGAAGACCAACGCAATCATGTATACGTGTACACATAATTGGAGAGAAGATAGATTGACAGTCGCGCAAATAATCACAAGCACATTGTAGACGGTCGAAGGAATCTATGTATTGTACATGAAACACAGCAAGTTCCCTCGGGGCATATCGGGGAAAAAAGCAAGAGAAGAAGATAATGTAAGGAAGAGACAGACGTCAGACCAACGGCGGGTGATCAGCCGACCGAGCATATGCTAGCAATTCCATCTGATTAATTCCGTGTTTATAAATACATGTAGTAGGAACAAAAGCCTTCTGGGCAATCCGCTGTAATTAAATTACCAATCGAGCTAAATGAAATGTCTTGCAAAGATTGTCATCTGATAGCAGTCTAAGCACTCCGCAGTATAATTAAATTGCGGATCAAGTTCTTATTCCCTAGACTTTTCATCATTCAGATGGATTCGTCGGATAATCTTTGACAGGTCCTCTACCTTAATCAAGAAAATGCATGTCCCTGGCGAACGGGCAAGCAAATCCATGGATTGCCCTAAAGCAAAATAGGTTGGGAACCACTGAATTATAGACTTAGATAAAAAAAATTATATCACAGTAGGCCTATAATATAAGCGAGTTCACCATCTCAGTGACCTTTCGTGTGCGCGTGCGCAGTGGTCAAGGTCAATGCTACAATAGATGGTGTATATACCAAAAGTTCGGAAAACTAATGACTCGCGCATTGCGAATTTGTAATCTTTAGGCTACAATTATAATTCAACATCTATTGTAGCATTGACCTTGAATACTGCGCACGCGCACGCGAAAGGTCACTGAGATGGTGAACCCGCTTATTATAAAAGTTCATGTTGGCCTAATACAATACTGTAAACGGTAACTAAAAGCTATTATATTTATCATTCGATAAATTTTTCCGGGAATGCGATGTCCCTATTTTGCTTTATGGCAACTTTTCTTTAGTTGGAGGACATGAGAGCCACGAAGTTAAAATTAATTTTAAGTTTTATTATCAACAGATACACTGCTGCAGTGACCCATAGTTATATAATCCATGTAGCACTTTAAAACACAAACTCCAGATTCCGCTACTCGTAAACTGGTCTGCATCCGACAAACTGAGAAAGAAATTATTATAGTTGTAAGAATATTTATTGAAGTCTTGGACTATCCACGTCAGCACCGCAATAGTTGAGGAATTTTGATAAAATGGCAACTTAAAATTCTGCCACTGCAATGTAAGAATTCTGTCACCAAGGAATTAGACTAAGACATCATCGCAAGTTAAGGAACCGACGGCGGTCTTATGACTCTTATCGTCGCAAGCAGCTGTATCCTGCGATTACATCCGCCACCTACAGCCACATGCCTATTATAACTCCCTAGCGTATTCCTAATCCCTGCATCAGCACGATACCAAGTCCACCACTGCCAGCGTCGCATCGTGGTCGATAGTTTGATGTGCGGAAGGATACTTCGGATAAGATATGGCAGTATGGCTTTGAAGAAGACCACCTGGCGATGAATTGATTAACAACGATAGGCAATGACTGGACTGCTGCGATTATTATTATGGAGAGGTTATTCGAACGAAAGAGGAAACATAAAATAATTGGATTATTATGCCCTCTGTGCGCGCGGTTATATTGCGTGCGGTGTAGGCTAATTGCATGCAGATAATTATTATTTAACAAGCAAGAGATACATAAGGAAATAATTATTATTATCATGAATTGCAGACATCCTGTCCGTGTAAACTCTTCCTTCTTTATATCAATTTAGCCATAATTATATTCAAGCCTCACTGTAGTATAATTTTGCATCATCAAATACAAAATTATTACGTCGATGAAGAATATCTTACAAACAATTTTTAACGTATCATAATTATAGACCATCTCTACAATTCACATAATACGGACGAGCGGGTTAGCCAACTTGTCATCTATAGTCTGGACTCTGGACACTCGCACACGCACAAAATTAGTGGACTCATGCAGCACTACGGCTTCAATAAATTGCCTGATACTTGCAAAGAACTACTTAAAGCTTACACCTCACCAATTATGTACATGCCTATAATTATAGCTCAAGAAACTACATGTAAGAAGCTTACAGATGTTAAGCTGCTGACACGGTCTTGGACTGGTTTAAAGTTTAAACATGTGTCAGCTGATGAGAGCAACCGAAACCGATGTATTTGGAGACAGACAGTTCATGGTGCGGCCCAACTTCGGATTGAAGATGGCTAAAGACAGATACATAATTATAGCTCAAGAAACTAAGAGGCTTGCAGATGTTAAGCTGCTGACACGAATCAAATCAAATTAAAACTAAGCATCCAATGCAATCAGACGATGAGAGTGGCATTAAAAACTACTAAGCCTTAACCATTGCTGCATCTTCACTCATTTATATTCAAGAAGCAGTTGAAACATTAACTCACCGCCTAGACTATTATAGTTTCAGTTAAAAATTACTTTTATTGTATTTACCGTGTAAGAGCTGATTGCTCGGGCAGACAAGATCGAGGTTCTTCCAGAAAACACTGTTCTTTGGCCATTGCATTCATCGGCTCTTGCCACCTCCTCGTGAAGACAAGACAATGTAGTATCTAGACCTACTCTGTAGGAGAGGACATCCTTTCCTGTTGCCTCATCATCCCTCATGTTAAAACAAATTTGTTTTTAAATAGTTTCATCAACAGATGCATTTTCAATTACATTTAGCTATTCATAAGTGACTTTAAACTGCGGTTATCTATCATCAATTTTTTAAATGTAGGCTATACGTAATCGTTTTATGCAATGTAAAATGTAATGCATTATGCATGCGTGCATGTGCGCTTGTCAGATGCAAATAAAGGCTACTTACATCTATTTACTCTTTACTTACTCACTTGCTTTTGTATTTTGGGACCGTCGATAAACGTTGTCACGCAATTTTGGACGATTTTTGACCCCTTCGTCATGAGTCAACAAAAAGGCATATATAATATCTGGTATGGGACCGTCACACATCGTCACATATTTGTCACCCCTCCCTCGGTGCGCGACGTCATTTATGGACGGTCCCATACGAGTGACCATGAAGCTTGGTCAAAATAGCAGCTGTAGAATATATTTTTTATAATTTTTAGGCGTACATGCAGGGGCTGATCCAGGGACACCAATCCGGCCATGCCCCCCGCCCCGCTTCGAAAGTGCATAGGACGTGCCCACCCCCGAATTTGGTTTCCACAAGTATTAAATAATGCAGCGGGAGAGAAAAGTAGGATACGACGACTAGAGAGGTCATAGTATACTGTTTGCAGAGATTACGTCGACCAGATGACTGATGACTGATGACAAAAAAGTCATCAGTTATTTAGACATGGAAAATTGGTATAATTTCCAGAGATTTCGATCAGACGACTAAATAAGGTCATCAGATTTGTTCTGGCAAAGATCACCCTTCTAAAATTTCTGTATCCACCTCTGTATAGGCTACATGTGACTTCACATAGTCATCCCAAATGTTTAATCTCTCTCTGTAGGCCTATATACAATTATACATGTATCATCACCTCAGAGTAAAATACTTAGGCCAAAACAATAATGTTGTGTTTCCGGTAACCCGACCGACCCTCTTTCATTGCCGCGACTCAAATAATTTTGTAAAAAAAAATTATTAACAAAAAATGTTTAATAATTTTTTTTAAATTTAAAAAAATTTTTTTTTTTTATTGGGATAATACGGTGACATTGCCTTCCGTGTAGAGTTGGATCTTAGGCCCAAAATGTCATGTTTCTGGTAACCCGACGGACTCACTTTTATTGCCACGACTTGGAAAATTTTGTGTAAATTTTTTATTTACAGTGACATTGCATTGCTTTAGAGTTTCACGCCTACCTAACTACTTCCTGGTTGCCCGTCTTGAGAAACTTCTAGCCTTATCATTCTCACTTGAGCCACCTCTAACAGTGACTAGGGAAAATAAATCTAGCAACATCTAGGTGTAACTATAGTCGCTGGCTCGGCCAGTCTGGAACGACCCCTAGCAGTGATGTTCTGTTCACACTCATCTTCCCCTTCCCTTCCCACTTTATCTTACCAGAAAAGATGTCAACAAAATGAAATTAATAGAATTGTTTTCTAGAGCAATTTTACATTTTAGGTGCAGACAGTCGGGAAATAAGCAGTTTATACTTGCTTAGAACACGTACTTTGTTGCAGCGTATACCTTTATGCAAAAAAGAGTAGTTGGGTATAATTTTTCCGATAATCACTGTATAAAAATATTTTACCGAAATAAAAAAAAATTTCGACCTACCTACCCAATTTTTTAGAGCTGTTACCGGACACACAACATTATTTTTTTTGGCCTTATAGCATATCATAACTATTGGCAGCCCGATAACGCATTTGATGATACGCTGGCATAGAGAGCGAGAGGTAGGCTACCGAGATCGCGCACCGTAGGGCGAACATGCTTGTAGGCTGCTATTAACGCCGTGTATTCGAAACTAATCTAATCTGATAAAATATAATTTTTGTGAAGCGCTTTTCACCGAAGAGCTATTGAGAAGCGCTTTCAGCACGATAGGTCAATGACAAGAGAAAAGTCTTAAAGCAGCGAAAAGACCAGCAGGGAATATCAGAGACAGAGACAGACAGACAGACAGACAGACAGAGACAGAGACAGAGCGACAGAGACAGACAGAGACAAAACGACAGAGACATAGACAGAGAGACAGAGACAGAGAGACAGACAGATGCAGAGAGACAGACAGAGACAGACAGACAGAGAAACAGAGATAGAGACAGAGAGACAATAGGCGTACACTGTAACTGGTTGCGGTCTGTCAACCCGATTGTTTGAATAAGAAACATAATTTATTATTATTGTTCCCTTCTGGGTATTTCTCCTGCGCGTCGAACAATGCTTGATAAATGGCGCGTTACTCTGGACACTCCATATCTTCAACCTACATTGTGTAAAGTTGTAAACAGTGTTGTAGATCATTCTAAGACGGTCTCGGGACGTTGCGACGACGATGCATTGATGGGGCAGTGGATCAAAATGTCCGACTCACAGCAGAAAGATCTCGAATGGCAGTAAAATGTCCACTATAATTGTATGGCCGATTGTTCCTTATTATAGTAAAGAACTGTCACTGCTGAGAATAGAACTGCGCCTAGAAAGATAGCTATGAATTATTGTAGATGTAGGACTGACGGAGCGAGAGAAAGAGATTGTCAACACCCAATTGACCTTCAAAGTTTTCTCCCGTTTTTTTCCTTGTGTTCAGTAGCGTAGCCTACACCTAGCCTAGTCACTGTATTTCGTTATCTAAAGCTAGGGTATAAATCTCTAAAGTTCTTAACTTGTTCAATTACAACAAAGCTCTGTTTCTTGTATTTTCTTCTTCTTTCGTTCATAACACACGCAGATATCACAACAATAGATCAACGACGACAAACGCTTGAATTCTACGACAGCAACGCAACTATTATTATCTAAACTCCACTGTTCTCTAAAACGTCTTCTACTCTCTCTCTACTATCAACGCCTTCTTCTACTACTTCTTACACTGTCTGGGCGTACACTCTTCCCCTGGCCGCTCTGTCCTTCTCTCTGCCTCTCTTCGTGTATCTGTCCGTCTGTCTGTCTGTCTCTCTCGCTCTCTCGCGCGCTTCGGCGACGGTCGGCCGAGCCGAACTTTCCCGCCAGTCTGGCACCTGCAGGCCTAACTGTCTAGACGCTGACCTTGAGCTGGTCTAGTCGTACGCCTAAACATCAACTGACTAAATAGACTATACAAAATTAGCTCACATTACCTCCTTCCTTTCTTTTAAAGAGAGCTAATTATCTATAAAAATTAGCGAACGTACCTTAACTAAATAATGCAAATAGTCCATAACATAATACATCATAAAATATCTTATACTACAATCTAGACAGACAATCAGCTACTACATTCAATTTACCTTTCTTATAATTCAATAGAATGTCAAAATTTTGCAATGATAAAGACCATCTGACTAATTTAGCAGATTTCGACATTGATTCAGTCAAATAAACTAAAGGGTTATGGTCCGTAAACACATTGATTTTAGAACCAATAAGAATTTCTTTCAACTTGTTTAAAGCCCATATGATCGCATAGGCTTCCTTCTCAATCGTCGCCCACCTCCTCTGGGTATCTGTCAGCTTCTGACTGATAAATGAAACGGGACGTTCTATCCCTTCCTCGTCCATCTGAGATAGGACCGCTCCCACAGCAAAATCACTGCTATCACAGTACAAATTAAATGGTTTCCCAACCTCAAACATATATAGAATCACATTTGACAAGACAATCTGCTTAAGGGAATCAAAGGCTTTCTGATGTACATCAGTCCAAACAATGTTATCAGGTACTTTCTTGCTAGTCAAGTCTGTTAATGGTTTAGCAATTTCAGCAAAATTACAAATAAACTGTCTGTAAAATCCAAAAAATCCTAAGACTTGCTTCACTTCCTTTCTGGTTTCAGGTTTCTTCAAATTAATTAAACTGTCAATCCTGTCTGGATTCATCATCTTCTTCCCTGATCCTATGAGGTGACCGATGAACTTCACCTCACTCTTACCAAACACACATTTCTTCAAGTTCAATGTTACATTATGCAGTCTTATTTGTTTCAAAAATAATTCCAAATGTTTTAAATGAATGTCCCAATCATTAGAATGCACTGCAATGTCATCAACATAAGGTTCAGTAAAATCATGAATCGGTTGCAAAATCATATTTATCGCTTTTACAAAAGTCCGTCCTGAGTTAATCATTCCAAAAGGGACACGCGTAAATTCATACAGTCCATTATGTGTAACGAACGCAGTCTTCCATTGGTCACTCTTTTTCACAGGACAAGTCCAATATGCACTGCGACAGTCCAGAACAGAAATGAACTTGGATTTTCCAACTTTGCTCAAGACATCGTTGACGATTGGCATAGGATATCGACAATTTTCAGTAAAAGAGTTAATGTACCTGTAGTCACAAGCCAATCTCAAGGATCCATTCTTCTTTTTGACGATGACAAGTGGACTTGCCATTCTGCTTGACGATGGTTGAATAATGTTTTCTTTCAGCATCTCTTGTATTTGTTTTTCCACTTCTGCTCGGTATATTAATGGTATTCGATATGCCATGAATTCTTTTTCGCGAAAGTCTGGTCTCAGCACCACTTCGTGTTCTACCAATGTACATAATCCAGGTTTGTCTGAGAATCTGTCTGCATATCGATTCAGTACATCAAGTAATTGTTTCTGTTGCTCGCTGGTCAGATGTCCAATTTGTTCGTAATCCAATTGAAGTGACTTCTGTTTTGTCTCTGAATAATCTTCCTTCAGCGGTATTTCTACCACTGATCCAAATTCGTCATCCTCTTCCACGATCAGACCACAAGACAATGTTCTCGTAATGAACTTCCTCATCTTGTTAGCATGAATAATCCGTCGACCGTTTTCGTTCATGTCCACCAGATACGAATATTTGGATCTTCTTTGCAGGACCTTGCATGGACCATGCCATCGTGAGATCAATTTATTGGTTGACGTAGGATACAGCACGATGACGTTCTCTCCTGGCTCGAATTCTTTATCTTTTGCTCTTTTGTTGTATTGACTGGCGTACTGTTTTTGCTTTTCTCCAGCACAACTCTCGGCGAATGTCAAGGCCTTTTCCATGTCGGCTCTTAAATTTTTCAGGTATTTTGCCGGTTGCACTCCAATGTTCGGTGGTAGATTTATTTCTTTGGTCCAGCTTTCTTTAAGGATGGTGAGTGGCCCTCTCGGCAACTTTCCATAGACCAGCAAATACGGTGCCACTCCTGTAGTTGCGTTAGGCACTTCTCTCAATGCCCATACTGTAAATGGAATAATTTTATGCCACTGTCTCGGATTTTCCACAACGACATGATGAATCATTTTCTTGAACGTTTGATTCCATCTCTCCACCAATCCTGCCGCTTCTGGATGTCCTGGCGAATCGAATCGAGGACAACATCCCATCAGTTTCAGAAATTCTCTTGTTAGACTGGCTGTAAAATTCGTCCCTCTGTCGCTCGTGATCACTGACGGAACTCCCACATCCATGAACAGCTTCATCAAAGCTTCGCATACAGCCTTCGCGGTCAATGACTTCATCAAGAATATTGTCGGCCATCTCGTACATGAGTCCACGATGCACAAACAATACTTATGCCCTGCTGCTGAAGTCGGTTCGATCGGTCCTACGACGTCCATGGTCATTCTTCTGAACGGCACATCCTCTCTTGGTATTGGTGTAATCGGCACTCGATCCATCACCAAACTTCGTGCTTTCAGCTGACACTTCTCACAGGACTTGCAGAACTTCACCACATCTCTACGCATTCTTGGCCACACAAAGGACAACTTGATACGTTCCCTTGTCTTCTCTTCTCCCAAGTGTCCGCCAAATACTGACTCATGTGCCAATTCCATCACCTGAATTCTTCTTTCCTTCGGCAACACCAACTGATACACCAACTGGTCCAACATTTGATGCTTCTTATACATCAACCCATTCACCACACTAAACTCTGATCCTTTGTCTTCAGCTATCTTCCACCACGACCTCAGTGACTCGTCATTTCTCTGCTGCTCTTCAAATTTCATTGCGTCTGCCAATTGTCTTTCATCACTCGTATTCTCGGCAAACAAATCCCTCATACTCGTGTCCATTTCACCATCACTTCCAGAATCATCATAATCATTATCACGTTCACATGCAACCATCTCTTCTTCAATTTCATTGTTTCCGGATGTTATTCCTTCTTCTTCTTGAATGCTTTGTTCATCATCGCTTTCTGTATCCTCATCTAGCAAACTTTCATTTGACTTTTCCTCTTCTCCTTCTTCCACTTCATTTCTCCGACTCTGTGCTCTTGTAGTCACATTCGCTTGCAATTCTCCTTGTAATACATTCACTGGTGGAACCTCTTTCAGTTCTGCGATTATCTCCGGATGCAGCAAGAACTTCTCTTTGTTATCTTTGCACAAGACTGCCGGAATGCTGGCACACACTAAGGTTAAATATGGCGCGATATTTACTCCCTTGTCTTTCCAATCTCCTCCTTCGTTATGACAACTCATCCGCACTTCGATTTTCACCAACTTAGCTGGAATGGGTTCTCCAGCCACACATTGCAAATGTACTCTGCCAATTTCTTCCACTGTCGCTCCTTTCAACAATTCCTCATTGATTACTGGAATCTCTGTACCAGAGTCGATCAGCGCTCTGACTTGCACGGGATAACAACTGTCATCATTTCCACGTATCTCTACATTGACATGCTGTAGTAAAGACTTCTTCGTACGTTGACACTCATCTTTGCTCTCTGTTTCTCGACCAGTATCTTTAATTGGAGTAGAATTTACTATTTCTCTCTGTATAGCCAATTGAGGCGTGCACTTCATCACTGACTTCACTTCCGTTTCGCGGTTGTCTTGTTCTTCATACTGATTCGGTGCATTCCTTACTTGTATCTGATTTACTCTGAGATTTTCTGCACTTCGAGTAAATCTATTTCTCAGATTTGTCGTTCTTGGTGGTGCTTTGCAATCCTTTATCAGATGTCGGTCTGACTGACAATTATGGCAACGTTTCTTAATAATCCCTCTCTGTTCAGTGTTCTCCCGCCTGTAATTGTACGCTGTATTGTTTTCTCTTTGGCGTCCCATCACTGGAATTCGACTGTACATTTGTCTGTCACCCGTTGCTTCTCTTCTATCTTGACCAAACTGTCTTCCAGGAGCACCATCATTCCTCGCTTCGTTATTTCTGGCTTGGTTTCCTGTTTCTTTGTTATTACTATTCCACCTGGGTTGCTTCGAACTATTACCCCATGCTTCATATCTCGGTTTGTCTTGAAACATTAGACCAATTCGATTGTTCACGTGCACGTCTGCGAGTTCTGCAACATTACTGGCTTCCAAGCATTCAGTACCCTCTTTTGCTAGTACAAACTGTAGTGGACCCGGTGGTAGACATTCTTTCAATTTATCCGCCACCAACAGATCAAATAACTTCTCGTAGCTTTTACCCACTCGCCTACTTCTGACATAATAGTTCAACAGGTTCTTTAATCTTGCTGTAAACATCGTGTATGTTTCTTCCGCCGTTTTCCTCGCATCTCCAAATCGTGATCGATATTCTCTCGCTGTCAATTTGAATTCTTTCAGTAAATGTTCTTTCACTATGTCGTAATCGTCTATATCATCGAAAGACAATCGATTCAACACCGTTCTTGCTCTTGGCGTCATTAGTGGCAACAGCAATTTGACCCAAAACTGCTTTTCCACCGTAAAACTGTTGAATGCATTCTCAACTGTCTCAAAATATAATGGCACCTCCATCATATCATATGGCATCTTAGGTAATACGTGTTTCATTGCATCACCTATCTTTTTAATCTTGGACACCATTGTCTCACTTTCTCTGACCCTGGTTCGTTCTGACTCTTCACGACTTCTTCTTTCGTCTTCATTTCGTTCCCTCAGTCTATTTTGATCTTCTACCCTACGCAGTTCTTCTTGTTCTATCTTTTGCTGCAACAATTCTAACTGTCTTCTGCGTTCCTCCTTTTCTATAGCCATTTCTCGGAGCTGAGCTTCCTTAAGAGCGAGTTTCTTTTGTTCTAATTCTAATTGTTCTTCCCTTTCTCTTTCCGCTTTTTCCAAATTTTCTTTCTCCATTTTCAATTCTTCCTGTCGAATCTCTTCGGCTCTTTGTAATTCTGCCAAACGCATGGCTTCTTTGTCTTCCTCACGCATCTTTTGCTCTTCGATCTGTTGTTTTCGTATTTCTTCATCACTTTTCCTTGCCCTCTCGTATTCTATCATCAATTCCATTCTTCTTCGTTCTGCTTCGTCACGATCTTTTTTCATTTGTTCTAGCTGAAGCTGGAACTGCTGCTTCTGCATCTGTATCTCTTCTTGTCTCATCCTTTCTGCTTGTTCTGTTCTTACTTTTTCCTCTTGTCTCCGTTCTTTCTCTTCTTGTTTCCTTTGTTCCTCTTTCTCTTTCTCCTCCTGTCTCCGTTTCTCTTCTTTCTCTTTCTCTTCTTGTTTTTGTTCTTTCTCCTCTCGTCTCCGTTGCTCCTCTTTCTCTTTCTCTTCTTGTTTTTGTTCTTTCTCCTCTCGTCTCCGTTGCTCCTCTTTTTCTTTCTCTTCTTGTTTCCGTTCTTTCTCTTCTTGTCTGCGTTGCTCCTCTTTTTCTTTTTCTTCCTGTCTACGTTTCTCCTCTTTTTCTTTCTCTTCTTGTCTGCGTTGCTCCTCCTTTTCTTTTTCTTCCTGTCTACGTTTCTCCTCTTTTTCTTTTTCTTCCTGTCTACGTTTCTCCTCTTTTTCTTTCTCTTCTTGTCTGCGTTGCTCCTCCTTCATCATCATAAATTGCATCAACGCCTCCATAGACATCACCTGTGGTTTCTCCTCAACGCCACCTACAGCGCCTTTCTCTTCAGCTTCCTTTAGCCACACCTCTGCTAGGGCTCTCATCAAATTTTCCCTTGACATCTCTTCGACTTCTTCTATGTCGAGACCCTCTTCAATTAATAACTTTATTAATCGAGCAGACGACATCTTCTTTATACTCGCTTGCTTTTGTTCCGTAAGTTTCTCCATCTTACTTTCTTACTTCAAATGATTTGCGTGAAGAAATCGAGGGAGTGACTATGCTTTCTGCAATTGGCTGACTTTACTTCTTATGGCTTGTTTATACAAGGAGCGAGTTTTGTATACCTCTCTCTGGCGTTGTCGTAATGTTATTCGTATACCCGTTGTATCTTCTCACCAGTTGTTCGGATGCTCAGTTTCCTTCTCCCGTTTGGTCGGCTCCTCAGATTAATTCGATATTCACCTTCAATTTACGGACGGTGAATATTCCGAAAATTGACGTCGACAATGCTTCGTAAGCAAAATCCACCGTAGATATTCCTCCGACTGAAAATATTCCTCCGACTGAAAATATTCCTCCAAATGAAAATATTCCTCCAATTGAAAATATTCCTCCGATTGAAAATGTTGCTCCAATTGAAAATATTCCTCCGATTGAAAATATTCCTCCAAATGAAAATATTCCTTCAATTGAAAATGTTGCTCCGATTGAAAATATTCCTCCGACTGAGTTCACTATCCCAACGTCCGTTGCTTGAATTCAGTATCCCACCGCTGTCACCAAAAATGTCAACACCCAATTGACCTTCAAAGTTTTCTCCCGTTTTTTTCCTTGTGTTCAGTAGCGTAGCCTACACCTAGCCTAGTCACTGTATTTCGTTATCTAAAGCTAGGGTATAAATCTCTAAAGTTCTTAACTTGTTCAATTACAACAAAGCTCTGTTTCTTGTATTTTCTTCTTCTTTCGTTCATAACACACGCAGATATCACAACAATAGATCAACGACGACAAACGCTTGAATTCTACGACAGCAACGCAACTATTATTATCTAAACTCCACTGTTCTCTAAAACGTCTTCTACTCTCTCTCTACTATCAACGCCTTCTTCTACTACTTCTTACACTGTCTGGGCGTACACTCTTCCCCTGGCCGCTCTGTCCTTCTCTCTGCCTCTCTTCGTGTATCTGTCCGTCTGTCTGTCTGTCTCTCTCGCTCTCTCGCGCGCTTCGGCGACGGTCGGCCGAGCCGAACTTTCCCGCCAGTCTGGCACCTGCAGGCCTAACTGTCTAGACGCTGACCTTGAGCTGGTCTAGTCGTACGCCTAAACATCAACTGACTAAATAGACTATACAAAATTAGCTCACAGAGATATACAGTAAGTGAGACACAGAGAGGCGGTGAAAAAGACAGACAGACAGACAGGCAGGCAGACAGACAGACAGACAGAGAGTGACAGAGACAGAGGCAGAGGCAGAGACAAACAGAGACAGACAGACAGACAGAGAGTGACAGACCACAGAACGTTGACCGACTCTGTATACGGCAACTATGACGATGTATTGATGGGGCAGTAAAATGTTCACTTGTAGTAGGCTATGGCCGATTGTCCCATAGTAATTAAGGGAACTGTTACTGTCACTGCTGACAATAGAACAGCGCATAGAAAGATAGTTATGGATTGTATTTAAGTAGGACTGAGAGAGAAAGAAAGATAGAAAGAGATATATACAGTGAGTGAGACAGAGAGAGGGGGTGAAAGAGACAGACAGGCAGACAGACAGACAGAAGACAGAGAGTGACGAAGACAGAGACAGAGACAGAACGAGAGAGAGAGAGAGACTGACAGACGCTGCCATATAATACAGGTTAAAGGTCCACGGAGACAGAAAGACGAGCAAAAATCAAATCAACACAAAGGCGTCAATATATTATCGAGTGAAAGGAAGCTGTGGCCAAAATTATCGAGTCGTTGACCCACGTGCCTTGAATAGTCTTCATGCATCTATGCTGGAAACAGTGGCGCCGCCAGGATTTCAGCTTTGGGGCTGAAACCTCCCATGAAAATTTTCCATTTTCATCCGCGAAAATTTCTGACGACCTTTTTTTAGCCATCCGGCCGAAAATCGTGGAAATTTTTCAGTTTTGCATGTAAAGCAGATCGGATGGTCTGTTTTTAGGGGCTTAGCCTTTTATAGGGGGTGTTAGCCCCCTAGCCTCCCCTAGCGCAGCCGCTCTCTGGGAAATCTAACATTTAAAACTGTAGCATAGCCGTGTAGCTCTTGACATTATTTTGTGCAGTGGCGACGCCGACGTAGGCCTATACAATTTCAGCATATCACGTCAGGGCAATGAGAGTTATTCGGCAGGCCGAAGAAATTAAATGTAGCCTAAAGAAGACATTAAAAATTCCAAAGAATTGTTGGCAGGTCATAAATAATTAAGGCAGGTCCGCAGTAAAGTTGGGAAATAATTGTCAAATTTTCGTGACAGTTGATCGTGCAAACGGCCTATTATAGAAGTAGGCCTAGCTTGTTCAGAACAGCGACGTAATTAACCCTCAGGCTACCAAGCTTTTTTTGTAACACTGACTACCAAGGGGGGGGGGGGGTGGTTACCACCCCCCCTTCTGGATTTTGGGTTTGGTTTGCGATATCATAACTTGTAATACACCATTGGATTCAGCATTCATTTCTGCACAAAATGGTATATTTAGGTTTAGAAAATATGAAGGCACCTCGAAATTATGAATTTTTTACCATGGGTACCCGTCGATTCCACAGAATGTATGCTTACGCATAGGGAATATATTATATTCTGTGTGTTTTATACATGATTTATATATAAAAAGTAGTTTACATATAATAAAGTCCAGTATTCAACTATAAAAACTAGTAATAAGTCTGTTTTATGTTAAATCAAAACAAAAAAACATGTTTTAGCCGCTGAAAAACGTTTACGCACACATATCGGTTCGCGTTGCAAAAAAACCCAACATTTTTATACATTTTAATTTATTTTGAGCACTTCCGGTCATCAAATTTTAAATTATTTAGTATTAAAAAATAGCCCTAAATGCCCTCTACAGAATGGCATAGTTTATTTATATTAAAAAATAAATTATGGATAAGTTATAATAGAAAAAACATGACAATTTTATGAAAATAAAACACCTTTATATATATTTTAATTTATTTTGAGCACTTCCGGTTGTCAAAAGACAACTCAATGAGCATGGAAATGTAGCCCCACATTCCCTCTATAGAATGGTATAATTTGTGTCTCTTAATATTAAGGGGCGGAAAAGTTACAGACGATATTCTAGGGGGGTGGTATCCACCCCCCCTGGTACCTTGGGTATATCGGGTGTAACTTTTGAACGGTAGGGGGCATCATCAAAACTTTTAGCTCAAAATGTGTCCCAATGAACCCTCTACAGCTACCAATTTTTTCAAAATTTTATTCCAGACGGAACGCGTTTGATTTGCGAAAAACCTAGGGGGGGGTGGCAACCACCCCCCTTGGTAGCCCGAGGGTTAATTGTCGAATAATTATGGAATTAGATCTACAACTGCAGGGATGCGGCGCTCGTCGTCAATAATTTAGAATAAGCCGAATCGTTTCTCACAGGACAATTTGAAATTTAGGTACCCACAAAGGAAAACGAGATGGATTTTTAACAGCGATCCGATGCGATATCCCGAATTGACCGAATTAGTAGGCCTAATCTCGTATTTACCATTGATCAGCAAGTTGTTCTTCGGGGTCACTGAGTCAAGGGATGAGGTAGCAGGGATTTTTTAACGTGCAGTTCAACACAAAATGTGCAGTTCTAAACAGATTCGTGCAGTTGCAAAAGCGCTTCTGCGCAGTAAAAATCAGTAGGCCTAAAAAAGGTATTTTTTTGATAGATCCAGATTTGACGAGGGCTTATGACAATAGAGGCCGTTGACCGCGAAAAAATTTGTTTTGGCGTATTACAGCACTTATTACATAAAGGTTATTTGTCATCCGATTGGTAATAATTTACCGAGGAGAATGGGAAGGGAGAAAGGCAGGAATTGCGCAGTTCTAAAAATTCGTTAAAGGAAGCCCTGCAAACGGCTGAAGACACTCTTTCCCTCAGCGCTGGGTTTCGTTTTTAAACCAGCTGCTGCATCCATCCGTCCGTCATCATTCATTACCGAGCAGCACCTGTCCCCGACCCTCTGTCTTCACCTTGTCCGCATTTTCTACCATCAGTTGCGGCTCTCAAGAGCGCTTCTTCTCTCAGCACGTAGCCGATCAATAGTCTATCTCTGTCGCTGCACTATACCGAAGGTTCGAGGTTCGAATCCACCTCAAGTCGCCGCGTAGGGACCTTTGGCAAGACCTTCACTCGCAATTGCTCAGCGCTTCGGCGTGAAACTCCAATGCAGTGTCCGCTCTGCAGTCGGGAGCGCCTCTGAGTAGAGAGCTTGAGGGGGCGCTATAACAAGTGCACATACCAACATGGTAGCTATAATTCTGGAGGATCGTTCTTTTCCCTGCGGATCGCTTCAACATCTCCTCGCTGAAATTAATCATTCTGTGCTAATTATACGAGTACAATAGGCCGGTTTCTAGCACAATGGACGGCCGAGAGTCGGCCAACAATGGGCCATTGTGTGCGGTATTGGCACAATAATGGCTGCCGGCTCCGGAGAACAATAGGCTATTGTTTAGAACAGAGTCTATTATTTTTGTCGCAGCTGGGTGTCAAATACAAGGAGAACTTCTATGGAGCAATGTTGGTCGTGCTGTTTGGAGATGTCCTATTGAAAGTGCTTTTCCTGTCACCATTCATAACTGAACAGTGAAGGCTTATTAAGCAGCGCAAACCCCAAGCATATCATGGATGTTGACGATGTATGCTTTTAACTGGCACTACAATAGGAATAGGCCTACTTAGACAAATTTGATATGCAATGGCATGTAGGCTTATTACTCGTTTATTCCATACAACCATGAGTGGGCTAGACTTGGCCTTAGCAAGCAAGGTAATGAAATGTAGAATTAGCAAAACTTAAGGTAGCGTAAAGAAATGTTAGGAAAGGTATAAGGAAATGTAACGTAAGGCAAGAAAATGCGAGTCAAGTTAAGGAAACGCAAGGTACAGGGTGTAAAAATATTAGATGATGCAAGGACATGTAAAGCATAGGCGTACGGGACATTTCGGCAGTGGGGGGGCAAAAAAATTTGTTTGCCCGAAAAATCTGACGACCTTTTTTTTAGTCATCCGCCCAAAATTCTTAGGATTTTCCCGTCCGAAAAATCTGACGACCTTTTTTTTAGTCACCAGCCCAAAATTCTTAGGAAAAAATCCTCCCGTACCTGTTTTGCCCGAAAAAATTTCCGAATTTTTTTGGCCCATCCATGCCTCTTTTGCCCGAAAAACACATTTGCTCGAAATTTGGGGGGGCATTTGCCTCCCCCCTCTGGACCCCCGTCTCGTACGCCTATGATGTAAAGGAAAGTAATTCAGGGTGCACGAGGTAGGTGAAATAAGATAATATAAGCAGGGCTTAAAGTGTGTCAGGACGGTTATGGACGGCGTCCTGGCACTTATTTTCAAATCTCTATGCCGTCCTGCCACTTATTTGGCCAGCACACCTGAAAATGTAAGGGGCGTCCTGGGACTTCTTTTGGAAAGGTAAGGGGCGTCCAGGCACTTCTTTTTCTACACTTTTCGCACTGAATATAAGATATTATTATGGTAAAGTGATTATTGAATTGCTTCAGCGAGATGAGGTCTCCAGGGTCGGCTCATAGTCTTGGAGTTGTTATGGATTGTCGCTGCATGGAGACAAAGCGTCCAGGAACGAAACAGCTGCTGTCGTCGACTGGTCATCTGAGCCACAATCATCTATCGCAGCCATATTGGTAGTGACGTTTTAATTGGCCAGCAGCGGCGGTCAGCCTGTTTGTTTGTGTGTCTACGGTTGCCTGTATTGCTGTTGTTTCTCTGTCTGCCTCTGTGTCTGTTGCTTTTGTAAGACTTCCCGTTTTTTCGGCTAATCTGCTTTTGTTTATTTATAGTAGCTGTTAAGTTTTCGCCTTGTTGAACGGCTGCCTGCATTCCTGCATTCCTATTTGTCTGTCTGTTGCCCTACTTGGCTGTCTGTTACTCTACTTGTCTGTCTGTCTGTTTGTCTGTTGTCCTGCTTGTTATCATTTCTATAATTATTTACTCACGTGCCGTGTGTCTCCCGGTTTCTGTCAGTAAGCGAATACTATAATAATTATGTCTCAATTTTGTTTGTCCGCGGGTTTTGTTCGCCTCTCTACATGTCTGCTTGTCTGTCTGTCTGTCTGTCTGTCTGTCTACTTATTTTATTGCCTGCCTGTGTGCCTACTTGTCTCTAGACCGTTCTGTCTTCCTCTCTCTGTCAGTTTGTCCATCTGCGAGTCTGCATACCTGTCTCTAGACCGTTCTGTCTTCCTCTGTCTGTCGTCTTGTCCATCTGTTAGTCTGCATGCTTCGATGGATACGGGAAGCTGTTGGTCGGGCGGCAGACCTTAAAATTCCGTGGTATATAAGCTGCAATTTCTTGGAACGAATAGGTAGTCAAGACAGACAAAATAATAATAGCAATATATATGGACAGATAAACAAAGGCACGTTGACATGGACGCACTGGGCATATCAAGCAGTCATGCGAACAGTCAGGATCTGACCAAAGTGAGGATGGACGGACGGACGGACGGACGGACGGACGGACGGACGGATGGACGTACGAACGGACGGACGGACGGACGAACGGACGGACGGACGGACGGACGAACGAACGGACGAACGAACGGATGGATGGACGAACGAACGGACGAACGGATGGATGGACGAACGGACGGACGGACGGACGGACGGACGAACGGACGGACGGACGGACGGATGGACGAACGGACGGATGGACGAACGGACGGACGGACGGACGGATGGGCGGACCAGCGACACAGGACCGGAAGGAAGTGCAATGGAGCGGACATCATCGAGTCCTATGAGGCGATATATGTCCAGAATTTTTTGTCGAGCCTTAGCTTCTGAATTCGCCAAACGAGGCGAGTCCGAAACTCGTCTACGGAAGGGGGGGTTGTGCTGGTTTATGACATTAGTCTCCTCTGCCATTCCCTTCATCGCCACGGCAACCTCCGAGTGGAATTTGCATGCCAGAGAACGCGCAAGTGATATATTGGCAACTGAATGATTGTTAAAACATATTGCTGTAATTATAGACTTTGTTGTTTTGCTCGTGTTGGGATCCGCTGGATGGACTGATAATCTGGCGTGCAGCGCATTTGTGGGATGAATAATATACACGTAAAATGGCAGTGCTCTGTTTCATAGGCTATTTTAAATTGACGAAACTTCAAAATTTCATGCTTGTATTTAAGATTGTTGTATTATGATTTCTATATCCTATCAGTGGGGCGCGTTGGTGTAATGGTGGCGTCGTTGCCTTGAAGCCGGAAGGTTCGAGGTTCGAATCCACCTCAAGTCGCTGAGTATTATATGGGACCTTGGGCAAGTCCTTCACTCGCAATTGCTCAGCGCTTCGGCGTGAAACTCCGATGCAGTGTCCGCGCTGTAGTCGAAAGCGCCTCTGAGTAGCGGTTGAGGGCTGGAAGAGGCGCTATAACAAGTGCGCATAAAACAAATATATAACATTATAATAACTTAATTTCTTTCCAAACCCTGAAGACGAGGACTGACAGTTCTGGACTAGTTTTTAAACAGTAGATAGCATTGAAGTCCCTGAGGGATCCTTAATACCTCGGGGCAAAAAAATAACAATAACAGCAACAACAATCAGTGGCGGCGCTAGGGGGCTGGGGGTTAAGCCCCCCCCCTACAAGAGGTTCAGCCTCCCTAAAAAAGGCCATTCGAATTTTTTGACATTTAAATATCCACGATTTTCGGCTGACGACTAAAAAAAATTTAAAAAAAGGTCGTCAGAAATTTTGGCGGCGAAAATGGAAAATTTTCGCCGCGTGGCTCAGTCCCCCCCAAACTTAAATCCAGGCACCGCCACTGACAACAATAGGCCTAATAATAATAATAATAATAATAATAATAATAATAATAATAATAATAATAATAATAATAATAATAATAATAATAATAATAATAATAGTAATAACAACAACAGTAATGACTATAATTATAGTAATAATTATAATAATAGCAATGACAACAACAACAATAGTACTAATAAAAATAGAGATAATGGAAATAATATCAATAGTCGCTGGGTCCTATCAATCGCACGGGTCGCGAGTTTTTGATGGAGTTGGGACCTTCTAGAGACCCTGTATAATGTTCTAGTCGTTATCTATTAATTTTATACTTTATAGCAAAGATTCAATACAGTTGCATTTAGGGGCATTTTTGCACAGTGCATTGGGGACAAGGACCTCTGTTACCATAGGATGCTTTCTATATTTCTAAGAGTCTGAGAAAAAAATCTACATTGGGTGGCAAAACTAGTGATGATTTTCTGAACTGTCGTCAAATTCCGTAGCCAACTCATTTCTGCTCTGACCATAATGATACAGGAGACTATACGCTGTTCTTCCATCCTGGGTCTCCCCTTCTTCAACAAATTACGTTAAAGTATTAGCCCTATTCAATGCCATAATTGTATCATGTTTGTTTGTTGTTTTGGTTGAGGAAAAAAATAAAATAAATAAATAAAATACCATCTGCATTTTGATGGCACGAAAACTTGATTTGTCAATAATCAATAAGCATCTGAGTATAATATAATTATGCTGGAACAGGAACGTCTGTCCAATATAATTATCTAAAACTATAAAGGCGAAACTTTTCCAATGTTTGCGAACAATTTTCTTCTTATCCACCCGACCGATTTTTCCCAATATTTACAAAAATACTTTTTAGGACCCATTAACAAACATAGGGGGGTTCGCGATCCAAAAATCTTACCTTTGCCGAATTTGAAACATTTAATTTTTAATAATCCGACGAAAGCTAATATATAATGCAGTATTTAAGATTGGTCGCCGGATCGCTTTCAAAGATCCCATAGATTTATGACGTCATCACTTCTTTACTTCGCTTTAGGCGGCCGATTTTATAGCGCGCGCTTTCGCTAAATTATACTAAAAACACTGATAATAATATTATGAACGGTTGATCGCAAGACAATGACAATGGATACCGGTAATTAATATAGTACCGTGTCGTCGTACGTATACAGGCCATCTGGACATTACCGGTATTTAGGGCGGACGGGTTTAGGCAAAAGAACCAATATTCGCCGGCAAATGCTGGCCACAACGGAGGGTGACGAACCCGCCCCGCAGGGGCGGTTGCAATGGGAGCTGGGTTGGGGCGAAAAATCTACATTTCACCGACAACACCAGGCAACCCAGGCTGGGACCGGGTTGGGGCCGACGGAAGAAGGTGGGGTGAGAAAGGCTAAGTAGGAAAGGGGTCAGCGTGGCTGTGGACCAAATATCGAAATTTCCCGGGCAACGCCGGGTAATTCAGCTAGTATATATATATATATAAGGTAGCGATCACCTGATGCGGAAGACGCTACTGCTTGCCAAGATCTCGCGCGAACGTCTCCTTAATGAGATTTGTCACGAGATCTGTCCTTACATCATGACTTCGAACGGTCTTATAATTTCGACTGTCACGAGCTGCAATCGATTGCAACCGTGATACGTCGCGTTTCAAGACAGAAACATGGCTGCCATAATTTTATAGCGCTCGATAAGACAAGGCCATCTCTCATCGTTTCTAATCTAAGTTATGTTACCATTTTACTGAACCACACCATTGATTTAAGCGCTTCTGAATCCTACAGTTTTTAATCGATTGCTTACGAACAAATAGCACTTTAATCTCTACATATTATTTTTATTTTTATTTTTATTTTTGCCCCGAGGTATTTAGTATCCCTCAGGGACTTAAAAACTAATTAAGAACAGAATAAAAACATCTGGAACGGCACCTAATCGTCGTAGATTATTATTATTATTATTTTTTTTTATATTAAAATTATTATTATTATTATTATTATTATTATTATTATTATCATTATTATCATTATTATTATTATTATTATTATAATAATTATTATTATTATTAATTATAATGATAGGCTAATGATATTATTATTATTTTACTATTATTAATATTATTTTGGGCTGCAAGGAATTGAGCTACGAAGAAAGGTTACAAAGGTGCTGAATGGAGATGGAGAAATTGTTTAGCAGATCAGACCTATTGTTGAGACCTGCGAGATTTTCACTGAATAAGAAAAGCTGTGTATTGGGAGAGGCTCCTCTCTATAGCATCAAACAAAGCGACTTAATGACTTAACTCATGTAGGAGACCTTATGAAACATCAGAGTAGAAATTCTTCAGTGCAGGAGTAGGCCTATGCACTTTTAGAATGACTTGTAGACCATGGCGCATGACAGCACCGCAATTGTACAGTGGACACTGTAAATGCTTTTAAAGGGGAAGCTACAGGAAAATGAATGGGCTTTTAAGAGTTGAAGGTGAATTTGCAGAAGTTCTAACGCCAACAATACATCTTTTGAACCACCCAAGACCAAAAACATTGGCATGACATGCTGTTATGCGTCTTCGTGCAGCCTCAATCAAGGATAAGATTTGGTGTGTGCGGTATGTGGTTCTGTGAAATTTAATGCCATTGTCAGTTACTGTAGGTTATAGGATACCGGCAGATCCATAATCTGCATTGCATGCTACATATAATTAATTACACGGTATACCTTCACGTTGCATAATGCAGTTATATTTATAAACCTCAGCAGTGGACCTACATGGTCCAAAAATATCATATCACCTATAGGCCCTAGGCCTAGTAATGAGTTCTTTCATAATTTTCCATATGTCTACCTGAAGAATATTTTCTAATGATGACATAAAAATGAGGATATTGAAGTCGTGCGTGTATTCATAGACTGCACTCACTGTAGGAGTAGACTTCAGTGACGTTTACTGACGTCAAGTCTCTTCTCAGTGGTCATTAGATCAGCATGATTCGTGCAATCGTGCGTTTTAATTACCACAATTACCGTAATAATATAGCAAACTTAACGAAGAAACTCAAGACCGAAAGACGTGGTATCATCTGACGTTTGAAGTTGCCTCAAGCGATGCAGATAGGCGTATACCCTGATGAAGATGAAGGAGAGGGGACGGAGAAGAACAAAGGAGAAGCAGAAGGAGAGAGAACGTGACGGAGAAGAATAAGGTCAAGAAACGGACGAAGTAGGAGTAGTAAGTGAAGCTGAAGGATGAGAATAATACGGTAAGTGAAGGGGAAATGGAAGGGGAAGAATAAGAAGGGGCAGGAAAAGAAGAAAGTTAGGAAGAGCAAGAAGAGGAAGAAGAAGAAGAAGTAGACGACGACGACGACGACGACGATGACGACGACGACGACGACGACGATGACGATGACGATGACGATGACGATGACGATGATGATGATGATGATGATGATGATGATGATGATGATGATGATGATGATGATGATGATGATGATATTTATGACGACGACGAGGTCATATCTCAGCATTGACGTTCGTCATTCAATCTTCTCTGTCAATCTGACTGTCTGTCTTTCTGTTTTTTGTATGTGTTTCTGTCTGACTGTCTTTTTGTCTGTCTGTTTATCTGTCTATGTCTGTTTGTCTGTCTGTCTTTGTCTGTCTGTCTAATATTATGTCTATCTGTCTGTCTGTATGCCTTTGTCTGTCTCTGTCTGTCTTTTTGTCTGTCTGTCTAATATTATGTATATCTGTATGTCTGCCTATGTCTGTCTCTGTCTGTCTTTCTGTCTGTCTGTCTTTCTCTCTGTCTGTCTTTCTGTTTGTCTATCTGTCTTCCTGGCTGTCTCTCTCACATCTTGCTAGGACTCTACGGACGTCACTGGCAGGACAGATGAACCTCTCGCGTGTCAGCATCGGCTGAATCTGAAGACGGGTTCGTCTAAGAACTATTAGAGTCATCGCTTGCACTGTCAGTTTTTAACGACATTTTCTGACATCTTGCAGGGTCGTTGACGTAGACCTCGCCACATAAAAAGTCGAATGGAAATTGCCCTCCTCTCTAACTCAGGATTTAGACTGGCACTATAGGATTACGAGAAGTGGTGGGTCTTCTCCGCGGTTAGGCCTATATAGTCTTTAACGTCGTCTTTCGTTAAGAGACATGGCGCGGTGGTGTAGTGGTGGCGTCGTTGCCTTGAAGCCGGAAGGTTCGAGGTTCGAATCCACATCAAGTCGCCGCGTAGGGACCTTGGGCAAGTCCTTCACTCGCAATTGTTCAGCGCTTCGGCGTGAAACTCCGATGCAGTGCCCGCTCTGCAGTCGGGAGCGCCTCTGAGTAGAGTGCTTGAAGGGGCGCTATAACAAGTGCACATAGTCTACAAACAAAGGAATAAGTTGATTCCATGCCACAAAGTGGGCTTATTATACCTATTATTATTTTACAAACGTCTGCAATTAGTCAGTATAATAATAATAATCCACCAGCAGCAGAACTGAGTTGCTGAACTTGATACATAAAGAAATTATCATTGCAATCTAATCTAATCTATAATCTAGTCCAATGATATTGAGCCGTTATCATAATGACCAAGACTAGTGATTGCGTGTATAACCTATTATATATGTACGTGAGTGTGGGCACAGGAATAGCCTATTGTGGCGTTTCAGCCACAAGACGATAAACTCCGACCGGCGGCCTTGTCAAACTGAAGCTGGAGACAGGCAGGAGCCACGGTGACGCTCCTAAAGCAGCCCAACCGTGTAGTTAGAGTCATTAATAGGTAAGGCCTAATTTCCCCTAGCAGAAATGCGCTATTAGAGCGCGACCACTGCGCTATTAGAGCGCGACCGTTAATTAATGCCTGTGGAACACAGCTGGAGGCAGGCGAGAGCGAAGATGAGGCATTTATAGCCAAATCGCTATGGAACGCTCTTAGGTATTTTAGCACCCGTAGAATAAATGATTTTCTGGCCGTACAATAATCTTAATTTAGGGCGTAGATGACGTAGAAGTCGTTTGGGAAGCGATAGAAAGAAACCCGGTGACGATCCGACAATAAACGGATTTTTGGTGAATTATCCAAGATTTTTCACATGCTGAAAAATCGCGTTTAAACAGTGATATTCCGGTGGAATAAAGCCTGCCACACGGTGCTCTGCTATATATGTGGAGTAATGGCGATTACTCCATGGGCAATGAGTTTCAACTCTGTTCTTCTCATTGCTCTCTACGCAGTCCTGGCACGTTGAATTGACATTGCTACGTTGGTTTGTTGGTGTCCAAACGTTTTCTGGTGAATTTGACGAGAAATATTGTATCCGGAGCGAATCCGCACCCGCGGAGGTTAAACGTTTACCTGTGGTGACGATCGAACGGCGGCCGACTGGGCATCGCCGCGCTACGACCGCGTCAGGGAGAGTTGGTGGTGGCTCGTCCCGTTTGACTTGTAAACGTCTCCTGGCCTACAGTGCCGTGTGAAATCAGACCCGCTGAGTGCTTGCAGCGTAAAAGAAAGAAGGTTTTCCCTCGGCGGCCCGCGTCGGTTAATCCGCACGGCCGGCCAAGGCGAGCGCGCAACCGTAGATAAGCGGTAAGGCCTCGATAATTCTGAATCCTTGTTCCCTGGTATCTGAAGCTGTGGTACATCTTATAACTGTGCACGGCGGCGGTTGGTGACCTCTGCGATCGTCGTGGGATCATCATTTGCCGTACTTGGACTCTTCGGTCGGAGGTCGGTGCTGCGCCTGACGGGGCATCGACGTCGAGTCCTAGTGTCCGTGAGTGCCGTACTCGGTGAAAACTTACCTGATCGTCTTGAAACCTGCATCGGATCGTGCAGTGCATACGATTTGCCCGTGAAAGTGTCAAGAAAACTGGTCTAGCTCGTCCCGTTCGAGAGTTAGAGCCGAATAAGTGAATTTGCCTTGAGAGTGGCGAAAGTGCGTTGCTGTTCTGTTCGCGTGCTATCCCAGCGGTCGCCCGGACGAAGTAGTTGCGCCCTGAATAACTGGGTATCCTGTGGTCGGATCGTTTCGAACTAAGCGACAATCTGGTTCATCTCGACGAGTAGAAGACTTGCCCTGAGAGAGGTTTGTCTGTATCTGTTACGGTTTCGGCTGTATAGTCTGGTGAGAAGCGCCTCGTGCGTGGAAAGGACTTAGCCGATTTCCTGGTCTTTCGCCTGACGCCGCGAAGGCCGACAGCGAGCGTCCCGGTCTCCGAGAAACTTTGTCATCTGTCGTCCGATTCGTTCAATCTTGGTGTCCTATTGTTCGTCTCGACGAGGAGAATACTTTACCTGTGAAGAGTTAGTCGGTGACGGTTACAGCTTCAACGGTAGAAGCGCGCAAACTTGTTTTCCCCCGGCCTTCGCCTAGCGAGTACAGGCCAGCAACGCAAGTCCGAGCGACCGCGAGAGAGGTCGAAGGTTACCGGAAAACTTTGTCAATTGTTACCTGATCCTTGCAATCTTGGTGTCAGATTGTACGTCTCGTTGAGGGGGACAAGTTCGTCGGAAGAGAGTTAAGCGATATCTGGAAGGGTTTCGACGGTAGGAGCTCGCGAAGAGTTTTCCCCGGCCTTTTCCCGTAGAGTTCGGTTACGCGGCGCCGCGGTCAAGCAGCGACCGCCGCCGACAGGTCTGTGTGGGCAACGCGCAGTGCCCTAGGTCTGCGAGTGTATTGCGATATTCTTTGACTACCGAATATCTTTCCTTTCACCTCTGGTCTTTGAATCGGCTAGTAGCAGAGCCGTTGATACGATCGCTTGGCTATATCGGCCGCCGTTGATCAGCGTTGGTTGAAGTCCAAGGTAGATACCGGCCACAATTGGTCGAGTGAGTGTAACTTTGTGAGTTGTTGTGCGATTAACGAAAAGTTGGTGTCAGATTGAACGTCACGCCGAGTTCTATCTTGTATACGTGTGAGTGTGTTACTTGTTCCTTGGGAAGGGCTTCGGAAAGCGATTCTTTGGCCGTCGCCCGTGTAGTTCCCTTGTGTTACGTATCTTTGCGAGTTCTTGTCCGATCGAGTCGATCTTGGTGTCGACCTTCTCAGCGCACCAAGACGACCGTGACTGTAACGCCAGTGAAAGGGTATCCTTGTTGGATTAAACGGCGAAGACTTGACAAGCTTTACTTCGCCGAAACTACGGTTTTCCCCGCCAGGTCGAGGAATTCGTAGTCGCAAAGTTAGGGTTAAACGAAGCTGCCCTAACCGCTCCCTGTAATTTACGCAGCGTGTCCCGGTTCCATAAGTCATAAGTTAATTTAGTTAAGGAAGTTGTGTATCCCTTAGCTAATTTTTAAGCCCCCTATACGGGAGCGATGCTGGTCTGTGGACAGTAATCGCGGGCCAGAAGCGTTACGAAAGTCAGTTACCGTTGGCGCCTGTTGCGGCGAAAGAGTCGACAGTTCCGAGTACAAGTGTGCGCCTTCCCTGTGGGATAGCGCAGGACTAAGTGTGAAACAAGCACGCGAGCGCCTGGCAAGCGCCGTATTCCTGGTTACGAGTGACTTCGCTGTTGCGCGAATTGTGAAATAGTTTCGCTTCCCAGCGAGCTATACGGGTGGTCTCCCTAAAGGCCTGGTACCAGAAAAACATATACGAAGAATTTGACTGTCCTGTTGCGGACAGAGGACAATGGTTGTGTCTCAGTATCGGTTAGGGTTGGATCCCCTAGAGTGGAGTTGGTGTCGCCTTCTATGGCCGACCTCATGGCAGCGCCAGGTATTACCTGTTAGAAGTGACGGCGCGTCGGCAACTCGCTGTAACATGGTGCGAAAGAACACAGTGCATGCGGAGGAGAAAGCGAAGTTGGCAGCCGCGAAAAGGAGCTCTAAGCGAGGGACCTCTGCCCGAAGAGTGAACCCTGTTTCGAGGATTGGCCATCCTGGAGCTCGGGATGTTACCCCCAAGGTGACCGCGGGCGGGGCAGCATCAGGATCCGACGCTACAGAGCTATACACCTTGTTCCGAGCCTCTTTGCCGAGACGTTCTTCTCCAGTGGTACAGATGCGAGTAGAGGATATGACCGATGGGTCAGATTACGAGGCAAGGCACCGTGTTGCCCGCGAGCGGACCGACGACGAGCGCCACAGTGGTACCAGAAGTGGGGTCTTTGCAAACACTTCTGAAAGGGTACCTGCGGCTGAGTCTGGTCGGATCGAAGGTGATTCGGAGGCCGAGAGAGATGCCTATGGCGATCTTGGGCGTCTTGACTACCGGCCTGTTGACTACTTTGGTGCTCGTCCAAAGGTTCGGCCTCAAGTCTCGACTGGTGACTTGATAACATTGGATGGAGTTGGTCCGTCTGAATCTGTTGGTAGAGGTCCACGTTCTGCAACGTCTGGAGTTGAGAACTGGCTACGATCTGTTCCTGAAATCGGCGGCGGAAGTCGACCGAGATTATTACAAAACACAGTTACTTCTGGTTACGTACGTGAAACGATACAGTTACCGTCCCCCGTTGTGTCTGATGAAAATTTGGTTCGTGACCCGAGAGCGAGTCGTAGTCCTCGAGTACAGCGCTCGGAGGCGAGTGAACGTGCTTCAGCTGTGGGTGAAGCGGGTGGTGAATTTCGGTCTCGACGGAGAGACGCGGAAGAGATTGATGTGAAAGCGGAGCTGCTAGCCTTACGACAAGGTATGGCGTGGATAATGAGGAAGTTTGAGGAACGGCCAGAGCCAGTGGCTCGAGACAATGAATCGATGCGAGTGCAGCTGTCGAGAGCAGAGAGTTATCCCGAGCATCAAGAGGCCCGTAGAGAGACGGTGCCGATGGAAGTATGGTCTCGCGTGCAAGGACCGCCGGAGGTCCGACGCTTGACCGAAAGTTACCGTGAACAAGAGGTTACGAGAAGACCTGAACGAGTTCGTGAGTCTACGGTTCCTATTGACGTATGGCCTGCTGATAAATCGGAGTATCGAGATTTACCGTATGTGTCCCAGAAACCGGCAAAAGCCAGGGCACGGATAATGTCGTCAGACGATGCATCTACCGAGGCTGATGTTAATTATCGGAAGATGACGCCTGACAGGAAGAATGTGAGCCAGCAAGCTTACAAGGCGGGTGAACGGCCGCGTACGCTGAGATTCAGTAACGACGTGGATGGGAATAAAAAGGCAGCCGCGGTGGTGCCTAAGAGTAAAGCGGTACGAGAGTCCGGGCGTCCTGTTCGTGAAGCAGAGGAGCAGAGACCGCGTCGGTCTGAGAGGCTAACCAAGAAGCCTGACAAAGAACCGTCGAGTGAAGAGGACAGTTCACCGATAAGGCCTTCTGGTCGAACGCGTAAGAAGGCGGTGGCGCTTGGGAAGAGCAAACCCAGCGGCCATCGCGGGAGTCCGAGTTCAGGAGATGACGACGACTCCGGTGACGACAGTGATCGCCCGCGACGAGGTCATCGCAGGGTGGGAGTACGACGGTCGCCTGTTGATCGTAAGAAAGGCACGACAGCGGCTGATCGTGGGATCCGTATCAAGTTGGAAAAGTACGATGGGAAGACAGCGATCGCTGCCTTTCTGGCCAAGTTTGAAGTATGTGCACGGTGCAATAACTGGAGTGATCGGGAGAAGGCCGACCAGTTGATGTGCGCACTGACAGGACCAGCTTCGCAGTTGTTATGGGACATGGGAGCTCAGAAGGATGTCACGTGGCAGGATCTCGTTGACAAACTGAAGGCCAGGTATGGTTCGGATGAACAGACGAGTCTGTATCGGGTAAAGTTACGTACGTACAGGCAAGCGCCTGGTGAACCGTTGAGTAACGTTGTACAAGAGATTCGGCGTCTAATGGTTTTGGCCTACCCAGGCCCGACGAGCGAACTTGTTGAAACGATTGCTTGTGACACGTTCCTAGACGCACTGTCGAATCAGGAGTTAGCGTGTAAGGTTCGGGAACGGGAGCCCCGAGACCTGGCGTCTGCTTATAGGCATGCGATCAGAATTGATGCGTATGGCCGTTCGAATACGTCGGAAGGTGATGCCGACAGAAGATACGGAAGGGTTAAAGTAGCCCGAGAAGATCGTGTAGCCCCGGTGGCTAATGAACGGCCAAGCCGTTGTATCGAAGACCTCGAAGAGAAGGTCAAAGCGTTGTCGATAGAATTGGCACGTCTTTCGTTGAAGCCAGATTTGAACTCGGCTTCGGGTAACCCGTTTCAAAAGTGGAATAGCTCCGACCGAGCTACGGAGGGTTCGCGGAGAACCGAACCATTTGTCTCTCAGCGGCGAGGGCGATGGAGGAATCCTGATATCGAGTGCTTTCTCTGCAAGCAGAAGGGGCATGTGAAGAGTATTTGCCCGCAGAGATTTGCTGCCGAGAAGAATGAGGCCTAGAGTCTCGGTGAAACCGCTTAATTGCGGGAGTTTTCCGAAAGTGTCGGATGACGAATTTTCTGTTTCCCTCTTTTGATGAATACCTTTTTCTGTTTGGGTCTCGAAGTCTAGAGATCCGGAGGTGTCGTGGTCGTACGAAGGAGAGCGTTAATTGGTGTTTTCTGAGAGTGCCAGGAAACAGGAGTCTATGTCGTTTGAAGGATCTGTGAGTTCGTTGGTGATGAGTGTTTTGGTCTGCAGTTGTTGGTGGAACTCGTGCTCGTGAGAGAAGTGTGTCGAGGCTGACGGCTTGGTAAACTAGTGACGCCGTTGGGTCTGTGAGGTGAGTTGAGTGAGTTCTTGCACCACGGTAGGCTGTCGCGAAAACGGGTGTTGGAGTAATGTCGCACTAAGCGTTGGCGTTCAGCGTGGTCGCAGAGGATGTTGTCTACGGATTGGAGGAATGTCGTCCGGACAACGAGGTGTCTTGGCCCACGGTGGTTTGCTGGTTTCTTGTCGTGTCTCCTGGTTGCGTTGAGAGTACGGAACCGAGCGTTCACCAAATGTGAAGCGGCGGAGTGAACGGAGAGAATGTTGTTGGTCGTTGACAGACGCAGTGAATGCGTGGACCCAGTCTCCCACAGAGAACTTGTGTTACGGTGATGTGAATGGATAGCGGCGGAAAGCTATGCGCAGTGTGAAAAAGCGGTAATTGGGATGATCGAAGTGCATTCGATGGGACTTTGCAAATCGACTCGCACTGTCCATTGGTCATTGATCGGTCTGGAACAATCGACTCTTCCAGACGGAGACCATTTATCGATTGGTACGAAATCAGTACGGAGAGTTGTCGAGCGTAGGAGGCAGACCTACGGCTGGCGTGATAGTCCGAGCAAGAGCGCTCGCGAGACTGGGTGTATTACTACTACCCACGGTTACGGTGCGGCAGGAAGATCAAGTGGACGCGAGTCTATACTGGTCCGTTCCTGGTCACACAAGTCTTGAACCCGGTCCTGTATCGAATACAGAGGAGTGTGAGATCGCTGGCGATGGTCGTTCACGTGGATAAGCTAAAGCGATTCTACGGTGATCACCCGCACAGCTGGTTGTCGGAAGTGGTTGAGGAGTCCCCCGTGGACGCTGGCCCATTTCCAGGAGACACCGAGTTGGTGGGATCCAGTGCAATCCCCGCGGAGTCCCCCGCGCCTGTTGAGGACAGCGTCGAAAGTCCCCGTCGGCGCGCAAACCGACGTGCTTGCCGGCTAGACTAGCGTCTGGGCTAGCGGTGAGTAACGTCGCGTAATGGCGGTGCTTTTGGACGGGGTTGGCAAGGTTTTCGTTTACATTATGGCAGTTTTCTTTTGTAAGACGTCTCAGTGGTACAGAGGGGTGCCAGGAGACGCGAGAGACGCGAACTGGGTCTCTTAGCCGCTTGATTGCGGTGAGTTTGTGCTTCTGTCGGTGAACAGTGCTGTTGAGTTTCCTTTTGATGACTCTGGTTGGGTTAGCGTTACAGTGGTACCGCTTCGTATTGGGAACGCGACCTGCGTTTCTCGTATTCGCGTAATGGCGATGGTTTCCTGAGACTGGTGAAGTTTCGTTGAGTTCTTTTGAATCTGCTGACCGCTGATCACGGTGGGACTTTCAGTGCGGTTTGCCTGAAGACTCTAAGTCCGAGTCACTTTACGTTTACGATCACCTGTTTCTTTTAATGGTAGGTGATGGGATGGACGGACATCCCAGGTGAAGAGATAGTGTGGCGACTTTTCTCTTCTTAAGGTCCCCTAGCCTACGGGTTAGGTGGAGCCTAGGTCTCGAGACAGAGGGGCTCCTAAGGTTGGTAGTCTAGGAGGCGAGGCTAGATACCAGTAGAGTGGTGTGGAATTCTTCACCGTAAATGCCAGGTAGTGCTTGGGGAGAATGTCCGGTGGTAGTAGGAAATGTCTTGCACCTGCCTAGCTGACGGACGTAGGTAACGTCGGGCGGGGTCTTAAGTCAAGCTTTCCGGTGTGTTGAGGTCTTGCGCCGTAAATGCCAGTCAGTGCTTGGTTGCGGATTCTCGTGAGGTAACGGATTGGAGTAATCGTCCGTGTACCTGGGTAAGCGTTTCAAGGGTGCCACTCTACAACTGTCTTTACGGTTCCTTGCACTCTAATCGAATCTGGGGTGAGGATGTTTCTGTCGCGAGTGATAATCTCTGATCCTGAAGCCGGTGCGTAGCATCGATGAACGGCACGGAAAGACACAGTGGACAAAGGCCGATGGTTCGCTTAATGCGAAGATTAGTAAAATTGTCGGGTCGACAATGATTATGTTCCTTTTGATGATTCGTATATATGAAACGCCACTGTGCTAAGGGAGCGTTTCAATTGACTTGTGGTTCCGAGGACACAAGGGAAGCTGCTGGAAAGGACAAACTGTTGCTGTCGTAGGTTCGGTCCTTGAACGTTTTGGTTGGCCTATGTATTTGTATTAGGTCCTAAACGCGTGCAACTGCATGTATCGTTTTAAGTTACTATAAACCCCACTTCTGGACTTGGCGGCTCGACAGCGCCCTGATCTGCAGATGTGAGGGAGCACGAGAGTTGCCATGTGACAGCCTGTGTTGGCTAAAGGCCGTATCTACCCCACTTCTAGTCCTGGCGGCTCTCTAGCGCCTTGACTGCCTGGATGTGCGGAAGACGAGAGAAATGACAGAGAATGGAGTACCCCATTTCTGGTCTGGACGTCTCAACGGCGCCCGGACCACGCAGAGATGAGGGGAACGGAAAAAGGAATTGACGGTGAAAACGGAGTACTCCACTTCTGGTCTCGGCGTTTCGTCAACGTTTTGACCGTGTAGAAGTGTGGGGAACGAGGTGGACCTGACGGTGAACGTGTGTGAGCGGATTACCCCACTTCTGACCTTGGTGGCTCGCAGCACCTTGGTCAATAGATTTGGTGGTCGCGTAAATTTGGTAGTGCAGACCCTACCGCGAGGAAAGAGTCGTTGAAACGACGTGAGTGAAAGGATACCCCACTTCTGACTCTGGTGGCTCGCAGCGCCTTGGTCGTGTAGAAGTTGGCGGTAGCAGACCGTGGTAAACATGGCCCCACTTCTGATCCTGGCGTCTCGACAACGCCTTGATCACATAGATTTGGGTGAGCCAGACTCTTGGTAGCACAGACCCTACCGGTGAGAGAGAACAGTAGTACCGTTAAGAGTGGACTCCTTGGTGGAGTTGGTATAGGTAATTTAAGGGAACTCGACTTTTGGTGTTGGACAAACTCCTTAAGCTAGGGCCCTGCGTGAGAAATTACTTGTGTGACTGTTTTGCGTTGTAGGTGAAGCCGAGGAACTGAAGCTGGATCGGCTGGAGTACGAGAGATCCTGGTGAGGATCGGAAGAAGAAGGCGGATCTACGTATCGAATGACGCCTAGAATTGATACATTGCATAACATTGAAACTTTGCTGGAATTGTTATGTCTTTGTATGTGAATGTTGTCTGATCGGAGGACAGCGTGTTAGTGTTTTCCTCCGAGGGGCTTAAATCTAGGTAGATAAGTCCCGGGGACGGGAGGGTAAATATCTCGTGAAGAGATCGTAGAGTAGTTGACCCCGATGCTCCGCATCAGCCGGAGAGGTGGAGAGTGTGGCGTTTCAGCCACAAGACGATAAACTCCGACCGGCGGCCTTGTCAAACTGAAGCTGGAGACAGGCAGGAGCCACGGTGACGCTCCTAAAGCAGCCCAACCGTGTAGTTAGAGTCATTAATAGGTAAGGCCTAATTTCCCCTAGCAGAAATGCGCTATTAGAGTGCGACCACTGCGCTATTAGAGCGCGACCGTTAATTAATGCCTGTGGAACACAGCTGGAGGCAGGCGAGAGCGAAGATGAGGCATTTATAGCCAAATCGCTATGGAACGCTCTTAGGTATTTTAGCACCCGTAGAATAAATGATTTTCTGGCCGTACAATAATCTTAATTTAGGGCGTAGATGACGTAGAAGTCGTTTGGGAAGCGATAGAAAGAAACCCGGTGACGATCCGACAATAAACGGATTTTTGGTGAATTATCCAAGATTTTTCACATGCTGAAAAATCGCGTTTAAACAGTGATATTCCGGTGGAATAAAGCCTGCCACACGGTGCTCTGCTATATATGTGGAGTAATGGCGATTACTCCATGGGCAATGAGTTTCAACTCTGTTCTTCTCATTGCTCTCTACGCAGTCCTGGCACGTTGAATTGACATTGCTACGTTGGTTTGTTGGTGTCCAAACGTTTTCTGGTGAATTTGACGAGAAATATTGTATCCGGAGCGAATCCGCACCCGCGGAGGTTAAACGTTTACCTGTGGTGACGATCGAACGGCGGCCGACTGGGCATCGCCGCGCTACGACCGCGTCAGGGAGAGTTGGTGGTGGCTCGTCCCGTTTGACTTGTAAACGTCTCCTGGCCTACAGTGCCGTGTGAAATCAGACCCGCTGAGTGCTTGCAGCGTAAAAGAAAGAAGGTTTTCCCTCGGCGGCCCGCGTCGGTTAATCCGCACGGCCGGCCAAGGCGAGCGCGCAACCGTAGATAAGCGGTAAGGCCTCGATAATTCTGAATCCTTGTTCCCTGGTATCTGAAGCTGTGGTACATCTTATAACTGTGCACGGCGGCGGTTGGTGACCTCTGCGATCGTCGTGGGATCATCATTTGCCGTACTTGGACTCTTCGGTCGGAGGTCGGTGCTGCGCCTGACGGGGCATCGACGTCGAGTCCTAGTGTCCGTGAGTGCCGTACTCGGTGAAAACTTACCTGATCGTCTTGAAACCTGCATCGGATCGTGCAGTGCATACGATTTGCCCGTGAAAGTGTCAAGAAAACTGGTCTAGCTCGTCCCGTTCGAGAGTTAGAGCCGAATAAGTGAATTTGCCTTGAGAGTGGCGAAAGTGCGTTGCTGTTCTGTTCGCGTGCTATCCCAGCGGTCGCCCGGACGAAGTAGTTGCGCCCTGAATAACTGGGTATCCTGTGGTCGGATCGTTTCGAACTAAGCGACAATCTGGTTCATCTCGACGAGTAGAAGACTTGCCCTGAGAGAGGTTTGTCTGTATCTGTTACGGTTTCGGCTGTATAGTCTGGTGAGAAGCGCCTCGTGCGTGGAAAGGACTTAGCCGATTTCCTGGTCTTTCGCCTGACGCCGCGAAGGCCGACAGCGAGCGTCCCGGTCTCCGAGAAACTTTGTCATCTGTCGTCCGATTCGTTCAATCTTGGTGTCCTATTGTTCGTCTCGACGAGGAGAATACTTTACCTGTGAAGAGTTAGTCGGTGACGGTTACAGCTTCAACGGTAGAAGCGCGCAAACTTGTTTTCCCCCGGCCTTCGCCTAGCGAGTACAGGCCAGCAACGCAAGTCCGAGCGACCGCGAGAGAGGTCGAAGGTTACCGGAAAACTTTGTCAATTGTTACCTGATCCTTGCAATCTTGGTGTCAGATTGTACGTCTCGTTGAGGGGGACAAGTTCGTCGGAAGAGAGTTAAGCGATATCTGGAAGGGTTTCGACGGTAGGAGCTCGCGAAGAGTTTTCCCCGGCCTTTTCCCGTAGAGTTCGGTTACGCGGCGCCGCGGTCAAGCAGCGACCGCCGCCGACAGGTCTGTGTGGGCAACGCGCAGTGCCCTAGGTCTGCGAGTGTATTGCGATATTCTTTGACTACCGAATATCTTTCCTTTCACCTCTGGTCTTTGAATCGGCTAGTAGCAGAGCCGTTGATACGATCGCTTGGCTATATCGGCCGCCGTTGATCAGCGTTGGTTGAAGTCCAAGGTAGATACCGGCCACAATTGGTCGAGTGAGTGTAACTTTGTGAGTTGTTGTGCGATTAACGAAAAGTTGGTGTCAGATTGAACGTCACGCCGAGTTCTATCTTGTATACGTGTGAGTGTGTTACTTGTTCCTTGGGAAGGGCTTCGGAAAGCGATTCTTTGGCCGTCGCCCGTGTAGTTCCCTTGTGTTACGTATCTTTGCGAGTTCTTGTCCGATCGAGTCGATCTTGGTGTCGACCTTCTCAGCGCACCAAGACGACCGTGACTGTAACGCCAGTGAAAGGGTATCCTTGTTGGATTAAACGGCGAAGACTTGACAAGCTTTACTTCGCCGAAACTACGGTTTTCCCCGCCAGGTCGAGGAATTCGTAGTCGCAAAGTTAGGGTTAAACGAAGCTGCCCTAACCGCTCCCTGTAATTTACGCAGCGTGTCCCGGTTCCATAAGTCATAAGTTAATTTAGTTAAGGAAGTTGTGTATCCCTTAGCTAATTTTTAAGCCCCCTATACGGGAGCGATGCTGGTCTGTGGACAGTAATCGCGGGCCAGAAGCGTTACGAAAGTCAGTTACCGTTGGCGCCTGTTGCGGCGAAAGAGTCGACAGTTCCGAGTACAAGTGTGCGCCTTCCCTGTGGGATAGCGCAGGACTAAGTGTGAAACAAGCACGCGAGCGCCTGGCAAGCGCCGTATTCCTGGTTACGAGTGACTTCGCTGTTGCGCGAATTGTGAAATAGTTTCGCTTCCCAGCGAGCTATACGGGTGGTCTCCCTAAAGGCCTGGTACCAGAAAAACATATACGAAGAATTTGACTGTCCTGTTGCGGACAGAGGACAATGGTTGTGTCTCAGTATCGGTTAGGGTTGGATCCCCTAGAGTGGAGTTGGTGTCGCCTTCTATGGCCGACCTCATGGCAGCGCCAGGTATTACCTGTTAGAAGTGACGGCGCGTCGGCAACTCGCTGTAACATGGTGCGAAAGAACACAGTGCATGCGGAGGAGAAAGCGAAGTTGGCAGCCGCGAAAAGGAGCTCTAAGCGAGGGACCTCTGCCCGAAGAGTGAACCCTGTTTCGAGGATTGGCCATCCTGGAGCTCGGGATGTTACCCCCAAGGTGACCGCGGGCGGGGCAGCATCAGGATCCGACGCTACAGAGCTATACACCTTGTTCCGAGCCTCTTTGCCGAGACGTTCTTCTCCAGTGGTACAGATGCGAGTAGAGGATATGACCGATGGGTCAGATTACGAGGCAAGGCACCGTGTTGCCCGCGAGCGGACCGACGACGAGCGCCACACTATTATTACCCACCTTCTATTATTGGCCTACGTAATTTGGTATGTAGGCCTATCATGCATGTAGGCCACTCATGCAGTGTGTAAGCATTCGTTTGTTGTATACCGAATAGCCTACGCTTTCCTCTGATTTGTATGCGCTGTTGTCTTCTCATTATTTCAGGACCCATAAATTCAATCCTTAGAAGAAACAACCTGCCACCACAATGTCTCCCTGGTCGTCCGCTCCTGACGCCCATCTTCTTCACCCGTCGACCTGCGGCACTAACTCCTCCGAGACGCTGAAAGCAATCTCGGCCGACAAGCCTCCATTTGCCGACCTCCTCCTCTGTTCCAACCGATCGCTATCAGCGGAGATGGATGGTGGAGCAGATGGAAACACGACCTTTCCAGGTCACGGATGGACTGCAGGAGGAGGAGACGGTAACCAGATGAATGCGATCGCGTCCATCGCCTACGCCCTCATCTGTGTGATCGGTCTGGCGGGCAACGGTCTGGTCGTGTTCGTCATCGCTCGCTACGCCAACATGAAGACAGTAACGAATCTCTACATCCTTAACCTTTCGATCGCCGACGGTGTTTTCCTTCTCGGTCTCCCGCTGCTGCTAACAACCCTCCTCGCCAAACGCTGGATCTTCGGACTCATCGTCTGCAAGGTTTATTACGTTATGACGTGTGTTAACGCCTTCACCGGGTCCTTCACGCTGACGGTCATGAGCGCTGATCGCTACCTTGCCATATGCCATCCGATCACCGCTATATCAATCCGCACGCCCCGCAACGCCCTTATCGTCATCGGCGCGCTCTGGGTCGTCTCCTTCCTGCCCATGGTTCCCATCATCCTGTACGCCGGGCTGGTGGAGCACGCGCCTCGCCTGGACCGCTACACTTGCACTGTGGATTGGCCGACAGCGCATGTAATCGCCGCATCACATGCATTCGTCATCTACAACCTTGTCCTTGGGTTTCTCATCCCAGTCGCAGGCATCTGCGTCTTCTACGGTCTCCTGGTGCTGCGCCTTCGCGGCGCACGGCCAGCCGCGCAGTCGTCAGCGGCAGGACGCAACGGTAGGGCGGCCCGTCGTCATCCGAAAGTGACACGGTTGGTGACGCTGATCATCGCCGTGTACATAGTCTGCTGGTTGCCGTACTGGGCGTTCCAGATCCACCTGATCTCCGACCATCCGACCATAGGTAGCGGGTACTGGAAGCTCTACCTCTACCACGTGTTGACGCTTCTCTCGTACGCCAACAGCATGATCAACCCGTTTCTGTACGCATTCACCAATCATAACTTTCGAGAGAGTTTCACGGCGGCGCTCGGCTGCCGATGCGGGTCGAGGAAGGGAGAGGCGGCGGCGGTGTACGAAATGACGAGTCCCGAGGATCATAGACCTCGAGGTCGTAAGCAGGACGGGCGGAGATTTCTGATTACAGGATGCTCTAAGACCGTGGCGTCAGAAATTTAACCGGCTTAATTAGCTACGTTCTAAGCTAATTTCTTTAATCGACGTAACTTGGTCCAGATATTCTGAGCATCTATCCATCCACCGTACGGTCAACCTATAGGACGGGAATGCGTTGGTTTGTTCCTCGTGTATGCGTGCGTTCACAAGTGGAGACACTTCTCGTTTATCTGTGCATCGTTTTAGCTATATCACATCACATGGGTAAACTCTTAAGTTCAACTCTTAATGGCAATTAACGTGTTGATATTATAAGCTTAGGCACGGATGTCTGTAACATAGGTGCAATCACGTCCTAAAAGTTGGGGGGGACCAAATGAATCACGTCCTAACAGTTGGGGGGTCCATAATAATAAAGTTAGGGGACCACTCAAAAGTTGGGGGACGCGTCCCGTGGGTCCCATAGGGTGGTTGCGCCTATGGTCTGTAATATATATTATTAGCTCGACCGGACAGTGCAACCATTACATAGGTAGCCGATCGTAGGCCTATAAAACAGTTGGACTATACTCTTCGGAGCCAGAGTACGTTGGCAGGCCTACTCACACGTAGAGCGTTTCAGAGGAATGATGGACTATTCGGTATTTGTAATGATTTTGCAATGGTCGTAACACAAATAATTAGCCTAAATGTTTTTATTAATGATTTTCATTATAATGTTAATATTAATATTGTCATTATTAATATTGATGTGGTCATCGTTGCTGTAGTTGCTGTTGCTGCTATTAGTATTATTATTGTTGTTGTCGTTACTGCTAATATTTTCGTTATTGTCGATGCTACTGCAGTAGCGGCGCCTGCAGGGGGGGGGGGCTAGGGACTAAGCCCCCATAAAAAAGACCATTCATTTTTTCCCATGTAAAAATGTAATATTCGCACGATTAGTCCCCCCCCTAAAAAGCTAAACGTAAACATAATTTTTATATGCACGAGTTGTGCCAGAAAGTTTGGCGGATGAAAAAGGACCATTTTCGAAAATTTCGACCAAATGACCAAAAAAGGTCGTCAGAAATTTTGGCGACTGAAAATGGGAAAAATTTCTCTATTCCCCCCCGCAGATTCAGCCGCCCAAAACTGAAATCCTGGCGCCGGTGTCATGAAACGGAGTATCCCCCCTGAAAGCTATCCGGGGGGATGAATGAATCTATCCCCCCGGATGGAATTAACCGGTCTATACTATCCGGGGGGATAAACCATTCTATCCCCTTTTTTGAAAAATGAGCATAATAAAAAAATTTATGCTGTAATCAAAATTCAAAGTGACTCTAATTGTTTTAAGTGTCCTAAGCAATGCTCAGATAAAGGCAACTCGAATTTATTTCGTGACTCTGAGTGTTTTAAGTGTTTTAAATGTTTTAAGTGCTCTAAAACAGGGCAAAAGAAATTATATAGTAAGAATAAACATACTTATTAGTGTCATTGTTCAACATAAAGCAGATGAAAATTAATTTGCCCAAAAAAATACACACGGAAGCGGTATTTTCGACTTTTTGTAATTTGGGGGATACAATTAATACGGGGGATACTCTATTTCGTGACACCGGCACTGTGCTACCGCGAGTTATTATTGTTAGTGTTGTTGCTGCAGTTTTATTGTTAATAGGGCCTATTATTATCCCGTGCTTTTTATATGAGAGTCCACGTTAGCCTATACGCTACCGCAGAGCCTCCGATCTGTTTTGGCTATTCGAGTGTCGCCATTAGAAATGTTCAATTACAGCATTCTGTGACTCAGATAAACGACACCAATCCAGGGCTTCTTACATCACTGGCATATCAAAGATGATTAGTGTCGCCCTCCTCCTTTATCCAGGCTTGTAACTGGCACTGGCAGAGAACAACCAGTGGCGGAGTTCTCTATCCAGGGCGTCGGTGAGTGTAGAGTGAAAAGGTCGTCGAACCCTTTTGACTCCAACGCATTTGATCCTGATCCTATGGTAACTCGACCCGGACCACCACGGACTACTCTCACGGACAACCCTTCTAACTCAACGCAGCGCTCGTGAATAAGCCGGTGCCCCGCGCTTGGCTTTCCAGTGGCGCTTTAGAAATTAGGAGATTACGATTACGATTACGATTACGAACATCTGCCTGTCCGCGCTATCCCGGAAAGAAATGCGAATAACTGATTTCCTCATCTAAAATGAATGAATCACTTTTCACGAACTGCATGCCATGGGGACTCGCCCGAATTTATCTGGTTGATCTTTTGCAGTAAGAAACTATAGACAACTGGATGGCACAATATAGGCGCTTAGAGCCAATATAACTATACCTAGCCTATTTAACTTAGTGAGTCATGGGCGGAGACTTGCGGGGGACGAACGAGTGGCCGAAGGAAGCCTAGGACGCTAGATTTTGGGTGGACAAATGGCTGAGTCGCCGACGAAATTTTCCATCTTTTTGCCGGCTAAAATTTCTGACCACCTTTTTTTCTTTTTTTTTAGTCATCTGGCCGAAATTCCTAGGGAACCCCAATTTTCTCTGTCAAAAAAGGGGCCGTCCATAAAGTACGTCACGCTCCAGGGGGGGGAGGGGGTCTAGGAAAGTGTGACAGTTTGTGACAGGGGAGGGGGTCAGGCCATGTGTGACGTCACACATTTATTTTTTAAATTCTTTTATATATTTTTTTGTTTTTAGTACCTAAAATCCGACCCGGCCCCGCCAGGTGTGTCTAAAACCCGGCCTGGCGGGATAAAAGTTGATTTTCCGTCACTATCAAAGCGTTTAGGGACACACGTTACGTCACTATCAGAGGGATTAGGGATAGTGTCCTATGGTTTAGAGGGTTAGGTAAATGGTCATGTTTTAAAAAAATTGTTCGAAAGTGTGACGTACTTTAGGGGGGGTCCGAGATTTGTGACAGTTTGTGACAGGCGGAGGGGGGTCAAAAATGGTCAAAAATAGCGTGACGTACTTTATGGACGGCCCCAAAGTTGATGACCTTTTTCGTCATTTCATCGTCGGAATTTCTTCAAAAACATACCATTTTTACCCGGCCAAAATAGCTGTTCTTCTAACGTTGGGAGGAGGAACAAATGCATGGGCCATCCCCACCACATCCATTGAGGGGGACCGACTCCCCTTTCTCCCCTAAGTCTCCGCCCAAGCTGTGAGTGATAGCTTCGTGTTGATGTGTGTTCACAATGTGTTGAAAACCGTTCAGCGGCTTCGTGAAAAACGTCTAAATGAAACTATAAATACTTTAAAACTGCTGTTGTTAGAAAATGTAAATATATGCTAATTTTACTTGGCCGTTTCGAGTGACACCAGACAGGCGCAGGTAGGCAGACAGACAGACAGACACAGAAAGACAGAGACAGGCAGACTCACAAAGACATAGATAGGTATTAGGCAGACACACAGAAAAACACAGACACGCAGACAAAAGCAGACAGACAGCTTACGTAGATAGACAGAGACCGTAGCCTAAGACACACAGACAGACCTTGGCTTAATTGCCAAACAACTGAAAAACAGTTTGACAGACCGACACGTAGACAGCCAGACAGACACGTAGACAGCCAGGCAGACAAACGAACAGTCAAAAACAGTCAAACGAACAGTCCAATGTCCAAATTGCGAAACAGGTGTTCGCACTTCAACCATCTGCGTCAGACGTTGCGTAATTGATGTAGCGCCAGTGCATCCAGTGCGTCCGGCGGTTTCCTAATTGGCCCCGGAAGACCATTCTTGCAGGGACGAAGCACCCGTGTGTTGTGGGTACAAGCTGCCTCCTATCTGTCCCGAGCTCAATACAAGTATAATTGTTGGACAGCGACGTCCCTGGCAATTATACGCATCCGATATAATTAATAAGCGAAATCGATATGTCGTGCGCTCGTGCGCAATGGGTCGAGTCACTAATGCCTATAGTATAATGTGGTCGGCGATGCTATCAAATAATTATAGTAGGCCACTAACTCGATCTCCTTTCATTTTACCTTGTATAATTTTTAATTCACGATTCCGGCAAAATTACCTTAATGCATCAACATTCCAACACATCCTAGTTTAACCATTAACAATCTCCAATTTTCTCCATGTTTAACACAACAACTATATTATGCCTACTTCCGACCTATATAGGTCTTCGAGATCGACGTCGAATCCGCTTATTATAGACATAATAGGTTTATGGATGTATGCCTATATTATACCTTTATAGCCATATAGGCCTATATGTTATAGGCTAGTAGGCCTATATACTAGTATATAGGCTATAATATATGCATTTGTAATTATATGTAGGCACGGTGGCGTAGCCAGGAATTTATGATGGGAGGGGTTTGGGGGGTTTTATGGCCTGGCCGGATGCCCTTCCTGACACCAACCCAACAGTATTACAGTAAATAAAAAGGGAATAATGTAACAATTAAAGGGAATAAAGTAAGAAAAACAGTTGTTACTACAAAGAATTGTTTTGTTTTTCGTATTTAAGCGGATAAATAATCTTTAGAAAAACTGTTCATAAGCCTGAAAACTGTTTCCTAAGCCAATGGGGGTTTTAACTCCCAAAACTCCCATTGTCTACGCCACTGCATAGGCATATAATTACACGCGCGCGCGCGCGTACACACACACAGCATATCTGTGAGCGTACTGATGAGTATAGGCCTATATAATTATTCGAAATGGTAGTTTTAAAGATTGCTTGTAGAGCGCGCACAGAGTGACGCACTTCGAGGAAGTCCTTCCCTTTGTTCGAATTGGGAATCGCATATAGGCTACCCCCTTTATTCCCCCCCCCCCCCTACGAAGACAAACAGAGAAGACTCGACCGAACAAAAAGACTCTAATTAGATCGAAAGCAGATTTTTCTCTCTCGATCTTTTTAATTGAAGTCTAGTCGAGAGCATTCTGACTGCGCAATACACGACATGTAGCCTACAGAGCTGTCTGTTCTGAATTGAAGAGTTCATTTGGTCACTCGCCAATTAAGTTGGTGTCTGGGCCAACGCTTCCGAGAACTGTAGGCTATAGGGTCATCCACAAAAAAACGTCGGCGATAATTGCCTTTTTTACCCTCCCTTCCTTTGCCCGCACTGGCCTTACCCTTCCGCCCAATTTGCGGACATCTGCGTCAGATGATTGGCTTATGGTCTCTAGAGATAGTTGCTTCTTGAATTCTGATTGATTGGACGAGTCTAACTCGACCATGCACTGCCCCCCCTAACTCTGGAAATGCCAGTGGCAAGCCTACGGAAAGGAGGTAGAAGACGCTAATCAAGGTTGTTCTTTTTTGCTGCTTTTGCATGAATCCACATTCCAAGTTATATTCTTTCTGGTGTTATTACACATTACCACACATGGTGTATGCTCGAGAGGTGGTTATTGAGCTATCTGCATCACCAATTATGGAGAATCAACAAATTACAGGCTGCTTGTCACCCTACTGAAGCTGGTGTCTGATAAACAAGTTTTACGGCCTTTTACTGAAAATCCACTTAAGTATCTTCATAGGCTATGACCCCATTTCAGTTATTATGACTGGAATATGACATCCTTTATGGATGACCCCCAGCTACCAAACGCAGATGATGGCATTAGGCAAAATCCACTTCGACATTATGGCGAACATTGGAAGGCTATTTTACTACCTTAATGGACACCCGCAACAAAACAAGCGTCTTAAATTCCAGTTAAGCAGGAATTTAATTTGCATCATCATATATTTATGGCAAACTCTTTAGAGTTGGACATTTCCACATTAATATTTTAGTCAGCCTGTGTCCAAACAAGAACTGTAATTTCGAAGTGAAATATTACTGTCTCTGGACGTCTTGGATATCATTAAAGTAAACGTTGCCAGTGGCTCCCCAATAGGGTGGAGTGAAAAAATAAAAACTCTCGGAACTCAAAGGCCTAGTGGTAATTCGTTGCCTTTTGGCATAGTCAGTAATCGTGCCAAATGGTTTCTAAAAATTCCTTCTGCAAGATTTGCCCCCAACGGATTTTAAAATATGAAAATCACGAAAAAATGGTGAAATTTGTCAATATTTCAATTAATTTTTTAAATGCGAAACGCTGATTGTATTAGTGCCAAAGCATTTAATTTCGCCTTTTTAATGATCAAGCAAAAGAAAATTAATAAGATAGCTGCGTGCCAGTGACATCAAGAAACCATTAAGCACATAATAAGCAATCCCAAAAGTTGTGGATTTCAGTCAATAATGGCAGAAAAGTGTGTTTGAACAGATGCTATTTTTCTATATATTCCGAACGGAATTCTGATTTGGAATTGAAGGATGGCATTAGTTCCCGAGATTTCAGCCTTGTGAGGATGAAGCCATGTTTACCTGTGTGTCATAGGCCTACAACAGCAGCAGATGCCTCAGTGACAAGTTTAGCATAGCGTTCCACTGATCTGGTGTGGCATGTAAATTTTTGAAAATCCAGAATAGGCGCACATTCACTGGCAATGAAACTTTCAAGGTCTGCTTTGGAAAGCGTGGAAGTGACTGGTGGTTCGGTGACTCTTATCGTTTGCCATTCAATCAGATCGATGTAATCAGTTGCAGCAAAGTTAAGTTTTGGAATAACAAATTGTCGTATAGGGCTACTAGCTCTTTCCTGGTTGACATTCTTTTCTCGACCGTAGGATTCTGCGTAATCCTAGAGCACGGATATCTTTCCAAGACTAGTGTCAATTAGGCTATCATTCCCAGAAGAATGTCTTCAGAATGTCCGAAATATCCATTTCGTTGTATTACGGGGTCAATAACAGCCTTAAAGACATCCGGTAGTTAGCGCGATCTGGAGATCGTACGCCAAAGGTGCATTGAACCGTATTTGCATGAGGGTTTCATTTTGATGTGAAACCATATCAGAGCATGCACTTTTATGACATTATGTCGCCCATGTTTTCTGATGGGAGTTCACTTGCAATAGATCTATAAAGACGCAGAATTCGATTATAGCTGTGGTTAACCATCTGAGGTGCGACATCGCACCCGGATTACGTCTGGCCAGAGAATTGGAACAATTATCCTCTATTGCCTCTTCACAAATGTCAAGCAAATGCTTCGAATCAGTGCTAAGATCATTTTGCTGTATCTTCCGGAAAATCAACCTCTGTTTTCGCAGACAAAGCAACTGGTAGTTGTTCACAGTTTGCCATGGACTTGCCGACTGGCCCAGTAAATGCTCGTGGACCTGAAGTAATACCATCCAGACGTTCAAGCAAATGTCGCAATGGCAATCCATTCGAATGCAACTGGCAGACAAACCACTGCAAAGGTTTTGCGAATTCCAACTCCAAGGGTCTGATGGATGTGATGATGCCGCCTGTTCTACCAGACTACCAGTAGGCTAGCCTATTTACATTAGTGCCATCACATCCGACAGCGACGATTGTTTCTGTATCCACGTGATTTTCTGCGAGAAGGGTGACAATGCTGTGCTTGATGCTTAGGTCTTACTGCTGAACCGGATTCCGGTGTTACGTGACCAATATATAGAGACTCAGGCTGTTGTACCAAAGTTATAGGCCTATGTTCTTCCAGTTTTACCCGTCAGCAGGATTTTTGCCCTTCTTTGAGTGTGTTAGGGTTCTGTCTTTCCGACCGTCAAAATATAAACCTTGAGGAAGTTACGTATCACATTAAATAGGAGTCGTTGCCTTTTCCTATCTCTTTCTCTTCTCACTTTACTCCCATCGATGATCTTGAAAGAATCAGCTTCTCAAATAAGTCGAAAGTCTTGTAAAACAGCTGAAGCCAGCGATGCCGCAGATCGATCCGAAATTGCATAGGCCTATCTCTCATAAGCTCTTGCGAATGCTGGCAACTTTCTACGCTTCTGTACAGAGAGGGATTCTGTTTCATCTGGTGTATTGAGGGTAGAATTAATTACCATTTCGTCAGCAACTTCAATATTTGTAGGTGTTTCGTTGTCAGAGATATTTGTTTTGATATCAGGGTGAGGAAGGTCTAGCTACTGACGCATTTTCTGCTGTCATTTCAGTTTTGCCATCATCGCTCTTTAGGTATTTGCATAACCTGTTTCTCTGTTGTACCTTTCGTTTAGCCTATATTTTTTCTGATTTTTTGGATGCAACAGAACAAGATACTAATAATTTTTACAACACCGAATTATCATTTTAACCATATAGGTGTATAGAGGACCTTTCGGTAGTGGGGTGGCAAAGATTAGACTTTTGTCCAAAAATTATACTTTGAAAACTTTTTGCCCGAAATTTGGGGGGCATTTGCCCCTCTGGACCCTCGCCTCCTACGCCTATGATTTTAACACAATATTTACAAAAGTGACCATGTCCTGCAATTATGGAACATTTCAAGTAGTGTTATAATAATATCTGTCGCTTGCTTTTAAAATGTGTCAAATTGTGTATTAAATGTCTATTTTGCCCTAATTTTTACTCTTTTTTGTTACATGTTACATAATAAAAAATTTAATTTTAATTTTGCAAGATGATTAGCTGTGGCACAGTGCCATAATTAAATGCTTGAATGCTTTTAGAATTAGTGTGATACATTTTGCAAATTAATTGAAATTCGAGCAAATTTGACAATTTTGGGTCAATTGTCAAATTTTAAATCCCTTGGGGGCAAAACTTAGAGGACGAATATTAAAGAAATATTTGGCATGAAAACTTACTATAACAAAAGGCAACGAATTACCACTAGGCCTTTCAAGTTCGAGAATTTTGATGAAATTTTCCACTTTTTCACTCCACCCTACTCCCCAACCCTTTTCATAGCAAGGCCTACTTAGTCCTTACTAGATTTAAAAATTTTTAAATCAACAGCACCAGGCTTTATTAGTTCATTTATTTTTCTTTCACTTAATCCCTTGGCTGATAGTCTGATGCACAACACTTTTATTGCTCTGATGTAACATGGGATGCTTTAACGGTGCTTTAATACTGCATGTGCGCACCCCAAAGTGTGATTCATCATCATAACGATCCGTAAGTTGAAAGCCCCTAGGTGCACGGTGCACCACTGGTTTCCAGTCCCCGATCCTATGCAGAAACTGCAAATATAAAACTACACAGACCTCAACTGGCTAGTAATAATTATACTTACTTATTTCTTTATTTTAATGAAGAGCAATGCTCCCTTCATTCAACCTCAGTCATATTGCAACAAATTGCCAACTGCTTCAAGCTTTTAAGAATATGGTCGCATGTATAAAAGTTTATGGTCAACTCCGATTATCTGCGACCATCACATCTTTACAGAAAAGTTGCACAAACACTAACCAGACATGGCCTACCAGTGCAGGTTCATGGCACCCAGGTTGAGAAGCAATGGTATATTTGAACACACAATTTAAAGTAAACATGAAACGGCGTATTAAACCATTTTTATTTCGCTCACAATATTCTGCAGCAAGAGACGACACCTGTTCGTGAGTTGAGAACATTCTGACCCCGTAATTCACGACTTCCTATAGATTACCGATCCTGTCTGTCTACAACTCTACACCCATCACTTTGCTCATTCATCCTAAAGAAGATTCAACTTTGTATCTTGGAATGCTGTCATCAAATCTCCTTTAAACCATCAGAACTGCATTGATGCATCCGTCGTTTTCAGGATTGTTGGTCACCTGAGCGTATTTCCCTGTCAGACAGCAACACATGACAGGATGCAAATACAATTTACCCGTAAATGCATGAAACAAATTTAGCATAGGGGAGAACAGGCACCCTTGATCCTGATGCACCCTTGATCCTTTGTCGTTTTCTCTGGAATTACTTACTTACTTGACTGTAGCAGGGCACCAGACTATGTATAATAGTGATCATTTGCATGTGGCTGCGTTTTGGGCTCTCATTATTTCTTTGTTTACGTTCTATAGCTGTCACATGATTTCATAGCCGAAAATTGTAGTTTTTCGCTCATCTAACGAACCTTATAAAATGGAACTTACTTCAAATCTCGTCATCTACGTTACATATATTAGGACAGAAAATAGTATTCTTGCCATACAAATATATTTTGGCCATATATTTTAAGCGATGATAAAGTTTTAATATTTTTTGTGGAAAGACTATGGTGATTCACCCTTGATCCTAGCATGCGTGTGCACCCATGATCCCAGGTCAATGGTGCGCACGTGACGAATTATGTATGCAAAGATAACCTAATTAACTTCGCGCGCACTTTTAGATTCATTTCTCAAAAATAAATCATTATATCGCATATGAATTTGTTATAAACAATTTGCAATTTACTGTAGGCAGTCTTCATATATATATTTACTGATCAATCTTTCCTAAGCTATGTGGGGGACCCTGATCTACAACATTACCATAGACTACAGTTGACTGCAAACAGTAATTTTAATCTGTCTGCCCATGAGCTTGTTGACTTATTGAAGCAATATTTTTTCAATTATAGGAAATTTTAAAATAAAACATTATGAAGAGTCAGGATCATGAAAGATTCTAAACAACCCCATTTTTGGCATCCTACCGGTGATTTTTTCCTGATGAAGTTAAAGAATAGAGACTCATGTCATATTTTACATTATAAGGCCCCCACATGTATTAACACCATTCTGTTCATTGCAAAACTGCATAAAGTTTGAACAAAATTGGTATTTTAGCAAATTAGCCTAGACCAGGTTTTTATTCAGGTATAGGCCAATTTTAAGTTTGCTTAATTGAATCAAAAATTGTACAAGGTTTAACCCAAAATCTAAAGTTAATGCAAGATTTGTGTTCTGATTGTCAATTCTACCCTCACTTTTGTTATTTTCAATAAAATAGCCTGTTTTATAGTATGTTTCAACATAGCAGATCAAGGGTTCCTACATAGGATCAAGGGTGCCAATATAGGGGATCAAGGGTGCCAACCTGTGGGCACCCTTGATCTCTTTTGGGTCCCTCGACTAAATCTGTAATATCTTTTGTAGATGAAATTTGTTCAGAGGATTAAATATCTTGGATGATGCGCAACATAATTCTCTATAAAAGGATACCTTAAAATATTTACTGAAGCTTATATATTCACTGAAATTCAGAAAAATCGAAAAAGAGGATCAAGGGTGCCTGTTCTCCCCTACAATACAAATATTATTAAAAAGTTTTTATGTGGCGTGACTTCCACATAAACTACTCAGAAGCGCTCCCAGTGCAACCATGGCTAAATAAGGCAGTTTCTAAGCTCAAAAGGAACATAGTGGTTTGACCTCTAGGCACCAGGCGGAGTGCAACACAGTCTATTCCAGGTTCTAAGGCCAGACATCGAGAAAGAGCACCACAACATTGTAGAAGTCCGCAAGCGAGGGACTAGGAGTCCAGCTTGATTGGCCGATCGGAGAGCAGATCATTGCTGGAAACCAAACCTTATACGCGATTCACTGCGGAAATTAAAGTGAACCACGCTCATAATAAAATGTAAATCATAATACCTTTATTAAATAAAATAACTGCAAACAATCTCTTTGCAAACCCTAAAATCCCCAAGCTATGCTGAAAATGTCAAAGGAGCATGGCCTTCACCAAACAAGTTATGAGCAAATATACTGCAAGTTTGCTTTCCAGTGCATATTAAAACATTTTTAATATACTCGATTCATAATTTGCAATGTATGCATCCGTATTTTAACAAAATCATCACTAAAATTATTAAATCTATTGATTATAATACCTGTCTAAAAGTCAAAATATTAATCACAGCCAATAAAATCATCTATGGCTCAACATCACTGCATGACAGTCATGAAAACCAAAAGCCGCACAAAGACTAGCAATAATGTTCAAATTTTGATGCATGATCCAGCAGGCTTCACTAAGATTTCTATAAAACATTTTAGATCTGATTCAGAGCACGTGAATACTGGTTATTACAAAACTGAAACACAACTGCGGATAATCTGTTAGAAAATTTATGACCAAACAACTCACCCCAAACGACTTTTCCACTTGTTGTGACGAGACCCAACTCACTGACATTCACCTACAAAACAGGAAATCTTGCGAAATCAGAGAACAAGAGAACAGCAAAGTCATCTAGCAGTTAAATAGCAGCCTTTTCTATTGTAAAGCTCTGCAATTTAAACTTGGCCACAAACCAATACTTGGAATTAAACGAAACAAATGAATCAAAATTCAAGGCGGCCTTAACTCTATTATAAAAGAAATTAACAGAAGAAAATCAACTATGTGGGGCGCTGTGGTGTAGTGGTGGCGTCGTTGCCTTGAAGCCCGACGAGTCGATGTTCGAATCCACCTCAAGTCGCCGTGTAGGGACCTTGGGCAAGTCCTTCACTCGCAGTTGCTTGGGCACTTCGGCATGAAACTCCGATGCAGTGTCGGCTCTGTAGTCGGGAGCGCCTCCGAGTAGAGGGATCTTGAAGAGGCACTATAGAAATGGAGAAATAAATAACTATGAAATTACCCCCCAATAGATCTGCACTACACGAAATGGTATTCCGTCACTTCCTTATGTGGGGAGTGCCAATCCCAGTTTTAATAAGAGGGGTACAATGCAATTCCCTTTCACTTAAGACACAGCATCATTAAACCAAAACTACCCACAAATAGGTTTAAAAACATAAATCAGCATTAAAAATATGGATGAAATGTCACCACAAAAACATCAGGCCACATAAAAAAAATTAAGAAACCCTTACATGCTTGTTATAATCGCAAACTCTACACTAAAGTGCCACTAGAAAACTAATAGAAGAGCACCAGCTTATTCACAAGCACTGTGTCAATTCAAAGTCCAAATATAAGAGTCCGATTACTACTAATTTTACGACTCACAAAAGAACAACAAGTAACGTTAAGCACAAAGCAATTCATAAACAATGAAGCAGCAATTTAGTTGTATTTCTCAATACAGACCTCAATCACCGTTCCCTTTGTCATGACGCCAAGGGACGTGAAAAGACTGGACGTCGGATTTTTCTTTACGCCGATGATCGGAAGCTGGAAGGTTGCCTTCAGCTCGGGATGTGTCACGTTGGCTTTGTTGAAACGCAAACCCTAGAAATGTTGAGGAAGACAATGAAATTAAATTTTAAAATGTATCACATTCATCAACGCATCACTGAAAATCTTTCAAGAAAAAGTCAAGTGAGAATTTCAAAATAACTGGCAAAGATGTCAAAATGTATGATTTCGCGCTGACGCAGTTCGAGAAATGAAATACCAAAAATAGTCAGTTATTAAATGTCTTCTTCTATTGAAAATTCAGATTAAGAACCTCAGTGCCTTTACAAGGTTCCTAGAACTGCCACATAAGATAAATTAAATAAAAAAGCAATACTGCACATTCATATTTAACGCTTATACAAGAACTGCATTGGTTTTCAAATTGCTTTTAGTATACTCTTTTCGCTAAAGCGTTACTTAGACCAAGTGCTGTGGTAATAACAACAGTTACTTTAGAAAAATTACAGCTTCATATTTTCTTCAGTTGATGTTAAAGCATCATTAAATATAAATAACCTCCATACAAAAATGAAATCAAATCTCAATCTCCAAGAATGCCATTACCGTATTAGTTCGTATTCAATCTAAGCATTATGCTCTAAGTGTCCGGAACAAAACTAATGAGTTAATTAATTAATTAAATTAATTATTCTAGTGAAATCTAAAGTTTATAACTCACCATCGGTCGTATGAAACGCTCAAACTTCGGAGGCTTGCGAGTGAAACCTTCACCGACGTAGCAGGCCTTTGTCACCATTCTCTTCCACGCCTTTCCTACGAAACAAATGACGGAAAAGTGCAATGAACGCAAAATTACCATAAAATATAAGCCAATGTGATAAGACTCAAAAGTGCATATATCCAAAAACCTGTGATACTGAAATAGAAACTACAAATTGAGCAAAGAATGCATACATGGCTAAATCCAGATATAGAATGGATTTCCACCATCAGTTCGCTCTCTCTCGCAGTCTTTCCTCATCTTTCTCTTGCATCAAATCCCGCCTCTTCTCTCATGGAGCAACATCAATTGTCGTTGTGCGTTGTACAATTTGGAATGGACTTCCATGGAAGCCGTGTCTGCTTCCACGGACAAATTCCCCGACCGCAAACCCATCTTTAAAGCTGTTCTCTTCAGCCATGGCTGAGCCGGGATTGCCCCTGGGTACGCACCTTGAAGTGGCAACGTATCAAGTTTACATTGATGATCATGCAGGACTTAACCGCAACAGAGGAAGGTATCCTCAAATCGCAGATTGTGGTGAAGACGCCAATCAATTCTGACGCTAACGGTGCATACGTTACAGCCAGCAGAGAATTGACACGCCTATGCTTCTTTCAATACACCGTTCAATATACTCTTAGATGGAAACGTTGCACATACAAGATTACAAACAACGACCGACGGTTCAGGCATTTTATGATAACGGTGTCAAAAAGTCCAGAGATCATATTTGATCATCTTCAGCAAAATCAGAGAGCAAGACGGTAAACCAAAAGCAAAGTTTGTATGTGCACTTGTTATAGCGCCACTTCAAGCACTCTACTCAGAGGCGCTCTCGACTAGAGCGGACACTGCATCGAAGTTTCACGCCGAAGTGCTGAGCAATTGCGAGTGAAGTACTTGCCCAAGGTCCCTACGCGGCAACTTGAGGTGGATTCGAACCTGCAACCCTTCGGCTGCAAGGTGACGAACATACCCACTACACCACCGCGCCCCACGAGACTTACTCCGGGTCTTTCCAGTCTTGATGACCTTGAATGCGTCCGACTCGCTGACAGCATGCACTTTTGGCAATGGCACATTCCATTTCCCCTACACAAACACAATACCATTATAATAATACACAATACCATTATAATAATAATAATAATGACAATTTATATGGCGCCGCAACGCGGCCATATCGCTACAAGGGCGCCTCACAAACAGTCAACTGCGGGATATGCCTTGGTAAACAGATAAGTTTTTTTACCATTGTTAACATTAAAACTACTTGCATCGCAGATTATATTTTTTAAATATATTTTATATAAAAACATAAAATTTAGAAAAAAGTAGCATTGAAGAGTATTACCTGGATGATTTCATAGAAGTTGTGATTTCAAATTCCGTACAAAAACACAAAAATGACGTCATTTCACCACCCTCTGCTTTTAGCAATGACAATTAGTTTTTCGTCCATAAACTCAGTTAGGATCGAGATAGAATTACAATTTTTGAGTTCTAAGGACGATATATTTCTCTCTAAAAATGGTAAATTATACTCCAAAAGTGACAAAATTCCACTTAAGACTGATTGTGTGCTGAATAGTCAGATACGTGGAAAAATTGCAATATGCCACCAATCAGCAGCATTAATAACCAAGATTTTAATTTCAAAGCAAGATTCAAGGAGACCAGGCAGCAATCAGTAACGACATAATACATCTGCAGGGATCAAGGACCCAGACCTAGTCACCTTGACCTATTTTGTGCTCATAGCTGTAGTCTATCTACTACTAATGACATACCGCTTTTTCCTTTCGCTTCTGTTTGATGGTATTTGAGAGAACTTTAGCTTGGTTCTGCATTTCACGATCAAGAAGGAAATACGAGTTGACGCCTTTGTTGTCGTCATTTTCCGATTTCTGCTTCGTCTTTCTCTCGTCGTGCATTTTAATTCTGAATTTAATCATTACAACTATTTAAAATTATGCAAGCTGCCTAACAAGACATGTGTCAAAAGCACAAGACTTTACATCTAAATTACACAATTATTTATGCATACTCACTATGCATAATTTATTCTGGAGCACTTACTTCTAGGCTACTTACACAAGAGTACTTATGATGAAAGTCACAAAGTCACTTGCAAGAGTCCTTATTACAAGGCTACTTACAATAGCATTTAAGCTGTTTACTTATTTCTTTATTTACTTATTTACAATGAAGTAAAACTTTTTAATAGTCAACAGATATTTTGACGAAAATGTCTGTTGTAAAACAAGATCGCAGAATTATATGCCAACTTGCAAGCAGCAACTTTCAAGTAGCTCACGACATTGGACATGTCACAAAAGCTCTTGCTTCAGTAAGGAGGTAAGCAAGTATATTCTAAGCTACAACCAATTGTATATTGCACTTTGTTACATTACACATAAATATCGTGGTCAAAAACGTTTTCGTTGTTAGATTGTCAACCCAAGGAATAATTCTGTTGCGCAGTCTCAACCTCATTGAGTAGGGCAGTGGATCAGCAGTTGGAGTCCTGAGTGGATATTCAACACACGGCCTGATCAACCAGGAGGCTACCATATGTAAGATTGTTTGAAAGCAGGGTTATAATCAGGAAGATAATGCAGTCGAATCAAATGGTCTATTCCTCATTGCCGTCCACCACGTTCCTGCTACCCACAAAGCCACCGGCCATGCCGGAGCAGAGTATAACAAATAAAACAACAATAAAAGAACTCCTTACGTTTTCTTCATCTGTATCTTTTCAGCATGGCGCTGTTTGTTGTACAGCTTAGCCCTAAAACGTAAATTCAGCAAATATCAATCAATCAATCAATCAATATAATCTTGATATAGTGCCCCTTCAGGATATCCAGTCTGAAGCAACCCTGGCCCAGCCATGGTTAAAAACAGTAATTTCCAAGAGATGATCAAAAAGTGAATGACCATATCCAACTCCACATGATGGAGAAAGTCCAAAACAGCATGGTGGAAGCTTCTGCAACATGGAGCAAGCAATCACAATGGACAGAAGATCAAAGAGATTGGAGGACATTGGGGAGGACAGCTCTTGTAAACATGGCATTCAGATGAAGTACTAAGAAGACAGTGCCAAAAAAGAACAGAGAAAAACTCGGTGAAATTCAACCCACAAATTTTTTTAGAAGTGTATCTTGAACATTAAGATACTATGTACTCGCAAAAGACAATGAGAAATACAATGAACAGCTAGCAAAGAATCACGAAGCACCAAAAGTCAAAAACAATACAATAAGATAGTGTAAGACAAGCAATGAGAGATTGGCAGCACCAGAAAACAATAATTTAGACTTTACGCGCAGTCATTTCTAAACGTAATCTCACGTAATTCAAGGTAAAATGTCAAAAACAATATAGTAACATAAGCCTCAAGGGTGCACTCTAAATGTTCATTCAGTAGGCACTACATAATGAACATGTCATGGTGAGAACAAAATGAAAAATAATTTAATATTTGTCGCTTAATTGCAAACTTACACAACGCAATATGATTACAATTCATACGATGAATGAACAATCTCAAGTTATTACAGGATTCGAATTTAACTGTTGGCAGCCATGCAAGGCGCCTACACAAGGCACAATAAGATACGTTGGAGGCAAAAATGGAGAGAACAATGAGCAAAACAATAAGCGTATACATTAACACTGAGAGAGAAAATTGTCTGTACCACAAAGTGCACTGGATTATATTAGCTTCTTTTGTCTTTACAGAATAAACACTTTAACAACGAGTGAAAAAGTCAGAAATATTTTCCACATGGGCGTACCTTATTCCCCGCAGTTTCTGTGCTTTCGCAGATCGTTCGTGAGCCGACCTGGCTTCCTTTTTACGCCTAAAATACAGCATAATAAAATTCTGCAACAATGATAAATATATATCACAATTTATTTAAACAATTAAAATTATTTCTAAACGATTCCAAATTTTAATGAAATTTAAGAACAAAATCATGAGTCAATAAACTGAAGTGTAAAGATGAAGTCAATCAACAGAAAAATCAAAGACAAGAATGTCACAAATAAAAAGGTTTTAAAATCCATTCCTTTATATAGTATGTCATAATATTACAGAATTAGCACTTAAACAGCGCTAAGCGAAAAACTCAGAAATATTTACGACAAATGTGACAGCAAAGAATAAGTCAATAAACAAAATCCAAAATGCTATAACAATCGGCATTACATTCGTTCTTCATAGTCAAATCTGCGACCCTGTCGCTTGCGGTGAAGGTCAATATATTCGTTCTGAGGCTGCAAAAAGACACAAACATCATTATTTTTAATATTCAAATTTACAAGCCATTGTGAATACTAGTTTGTAAAATGAATCACTAGTTTGTTACTCTAGATGCAGGCTAACTCTAACAAAGATCAAAGTCAACCGGCTGCTTCACTGCCTGTTAAACTCATGTCTGGATCTACCACAAGAATGGCCTCCGATAAATTGTTTATGATTTATCCAATTCCTGCCCATTTCCATTCTGAGATTCACGTTCAGTGTTTCTACAGGTCCGTGGTTAGCGTGTATTCTAAAGCCCTGTTTATTCCGGTTGGTCTATATACCGTCCATTTTAGTACTTTAGCACCTTTGCGGTTTATAAGGTCGTGTTACTGCTATTGATAGCACAGTGTAATATTCAAAAATTCGGGTTGCACTTAGAAAATCGACTTCAACAACACTAACAGGACCATTATGTCATTTATTCAATTTAACTCTGAACAGTGTTTTTCGGCAGCATTCTATAAAATTGTTTTCGGGATATCGGGCTATTGTGTATTTTTATCATTTTAGGTATACATTCGGGTTGCTGGTTGTTGTGTAACCACATGGCACAACACAATAACCCCAATAAACATCCAATACTATATTAACCGAAAATTAAAACGCCGAAAAGTATAAAGTAATAATTTCAAGTTCAGTCTTACCATCTTTTTATGTATTTATTAGCGAAGCTTATAAAAATTTATTATTTCTAAAGTTTTATAGAACGAATAACGAGCGGAAGCCCGTAGAGTAAGGATTATGCAAGCTAGAGTTACAGGATTGGTAGAGTTCAGTTTGTGTAGCACTATATTTTATATTATTTCTGCAATCAATTCAATTTTCGTCTAATCAACACTTCAGGCTGGCAGAACGCAGCATGTTACATATAAGTTATAACTAATTTCATAAAGATTTTATGCATTTGTTCAGTTTATAAGAAATTAAGCAATTTCTTTTTGTAGAGTGTAGAAGGCAACAAGATGACTTAATATAAATATTCCATACATTTTTGAATGGCAAACGTGATCTCTAGACTCCACAGCGCCCACGTAAATCTGTAGTGTGCTGGAACAAACTCATACAAAGACGCTAATAAAAATTGAACTTTTTTCAAAACCATGTTGAGACAATGAGCTCCAAGAGTCTACAGCATGCGCTCGTTAATAGCTCTAAATCGCTAAAACAGCGCTCGGCGATAGACGTAATCGTAATCGTAATCTCCTAATTTCTAAAGCGCCACTGCAAAAGCCAAGCGCGGGGCACCGGCTTATTCACGAGCGCTGCGTTGAGTTAGAAGGGTTGTGCGTGTGAGTAGTCGGTGGTAGACACGTAGACACCGCGACTTTTAATAGAAAACGAATTCTTCTAGCTGATTATATTATTTTTATAATCGGGATTAGTGTTAAATACCTCAGCAAAGGTCTAATCTTGAAATGAAATAAACGACCTTCAAATTAAATCAGACATTAATTTTCCCTTCTTGATGGAAAAATCTTGCGCTAGATAAACGAACTTCTTCATTTTCATGGCCGCCGTGTCTGCGTGCCTGCGCCGTGTTTACAACCGTCGCATCTGAGTGTTTCATTTTAATTTGTAGTTGTGATGGGTTTTACGCTGTAAAAATTATGTCGTTTTGCGCCGAATTTGATCCTCCGCTCCCGGCCAACAGTACCAGCTGTTGCCAACCGAGTTTCCTAACATCACCGCTCTATAGTGGATCGAGATTCGAAGGGTCGCAGAAAAGTAAAGGCAACTGCTACGACGTCGAAGTTATACTGCAGGTTGCTGATAATATTATCATCTGCTAGTTGTTGTTAATTTCTATTGCGCTTTATTGCCATATGATAAATGGAATAGAGACGCTATTCAAAAGATAATGGTATATCGCCCGTACGTTCTCTGGGCCTTTCCTTCTCATTCTAAAGTGATTTCAGAGACTTAATCATTTCTGGATGCCTGGGGGTAAACCCGAATCCCTGAAAATGCTAAATGTACAAAAACGTCCGATTTCCTGAAACAGTTTTATAATAGAAAACGGCAGACCCCCGAAAAGTATTAAGGGTTAAACTGAATACACGACATAAAGGGCCTATTTTAAATGTTATCGATAGCATAGTTTAATGTCTAATAATGATAGGTTTTTCGAAAATCGATTTCGGGGATGCAGCCGAAATTCGTTCGGGGATTCGAACTGCACCCCATGTTTTACGTACGCCTCCAGTTTTGTTGATGTAATGTTTATAATGGAACTGATCTTTTCAGTTTTATGAACCTAGTGTTATTTGTGCTGTTTTTTGGCCTTTCTTGTAGCATGTCGACATGGAGAATTCCTACCTCTGTGGATACCTACGGATAAAGGGTTTGACAAATGAATATCCCACACTGACAACGTTCTTCGATGGCGAAATCATCAGCAAAAAATATCCGTTCCTGACTCGAAAGTGGGAAGCTGACGAGGACGTCGATAAGAAGCACTGGGTATGTATGCGCGATCAGGGATGCCACTCTGGATTTTGAAAAAAGGTCAGATCCGGTTGATAAAAGGCTAGAAAAGGCTAGATTGACGATTTTCCTGTAAAATACATGGATTTTTCCAATTTTCCGGCTTGAAATTTCTGACGACATTTTTAGTCGTCCGATGATTAAAATTTGCTTTCTTTTTCTTCCCGAAAAAATGTCTGATGACCTACATTGTTAGACTTTCGCTCCAAAATTTCCATTTTTTTTCCAAATTCAATTTTTCCCCCGATTTTTTCCCGTCTTCTGTGCATTTTCACTTAAAAAATAATGATTTTGTATGTAAAAAGTCGAAAAAACAACCGCGAGAAAAAAAGGCTAGATCCTGACCTGACCAAAAAACCTAGAAACCTAGACAAGACCGAAAAAACCTAGAGCTAGGTGGAAAAAGCTATGAGTGGCATCCTTGTGTGCGATAACGCATTGGATACCACACTGGCATGGAGAGCAAGAGGTAACCAGTTGCGGATTGTTGAATAAGCAAAATTTATTATTATGTTGTTCTGCAGTGATTGAATCTATCTAACATTTGGTTTCAGTGTAGTTTGCATTTTCTTTTTCATATTCAAAACACATTGAGTTGTTTAAATGTTATTTCTATATAAATGTTCATATACATACATACATACATACAAAAGATAAAAATATGCTTCATATATGTCTTTTGCTTGTGTGCAACCTCAAGGTAAAATGATATATTCTGCATGTTTGCCAGCAGGTAGTAGTCATTTCGAAATGCTAAAAATGACTTGTAGGTCAAACTAAGGACATTGAATATTATATCAGCCCCAGTTGCGGGTCATTTACCAAAAATACGCATTTAGGATGAGTGTAAATTTTGTCACTACAAATGCATGTAACAATGGAACAGAAAAGAGGCAGTGAGGAGTTTATATCACAGATTGTAGGCATAAGCGCCTTTGTGAGGTTATTGTAAGGCGCTATATAAATGTTCATATACATACATACATGCATGCGTTCTTTTACCAGAGTGTCAACCAACAATAGCAATAATTCAAAATGAGTATTATCTGAATAACATAGAAATTACTTGCGATTCTGAAAGGCTGTTGCTGCGAGATGCGCTTTATAAATTGTCAGATAAGATAAGATACTATGTTTTGGAATTGCAATCACAGTCCACCCACCTTCTATTGTACCGAAAAACGTGCCAAAGAAGATTTCCAGATGTGGATTCCTGTTTAGTATTATATGAAATCATGTGCATGTAACGAAGGCGAGGAGAAATATTACTAATATTCTTAAAACATCTCTTTTGTGATTTTATTTTGTAGAGTAAATTTGACGTCTTTGAGAAGAATTTCGCAAAATGCTTCAATTCTGATGAGTTCAACTACGACGAACTGAGAGACGCTGATTACGTCTTCATGCGCTGGAAAGTAATGAAATTGTCTGCACTCTGTACATTGCGGACTTGTTTAAACACACCTTGTTTACACTCCAAAAACAAAGCAGTGTTATGTCCCGAAGTCTGCCTACTTTATAATAATAATATTGAAAACATATTTGTACAGCACCATAGGACTGCTGGGGGTCGATGGAAAGGGTGCTGTACGTGAGTTCGAGAAGTAAAATGCAGTTTATTTGATATTGCATCGAATTTTAAATCTTGCGCTGTGATTTAAGTAACTCCAGAACTAGCAAAATTTTCAAGTGGTCGCGAAGACAATTCTGACAAATCCACGTAGCACTAAGTGTTGACGTTTCATCTCGGTTATTCTTTATCTGTATGGCATGCTTTACATGTACATTGACCTATCTAGTCCCTACTGTAATTTAAAATGCTGGTAAAGTCTGTTTGGGAAAGCTACTCAATGGATTATCGTAATCAGGTTATGGGAGAACTTTTCCCTGATTCAAGATTCGCATGAATCCTGCAAGTGCAGAACAGATTGATTATAAGACACAAGGTACGTGTGGTGCGCGGTGGTGTAGTGGTGGCATCGTTGTCTTGAAGCCGGAAGGTTCAAGGTTCGAATCCACCTCAAGTCGCCGTGTAGGGACCTTGGGCAAGTCCTTCACTCGCAATTGCTCAGCGCTTCGGCATGAATCTCTGATGCAGTGTCTGCGCTGTAGTCGGGAGCACCTCTGAGTAGCGGTTGAGGGCTGGAAGAGGCGCCATAACATGTACGCAAACAAACAAAACGACGGTGGATGCTGAGAATGGGATAAAAAAAATTAGAATGCGGTAGAAGAAATTGCGTTTATTTTACACTATTTATCGATATGTTCACTGCTTTTCAGGAACACTTCCTTGTGCCCGATCACACGATCAAGGACATCAATGGTGCATCGTTTGCCGGCTTCTATTACATCTGTTTCCAAAAATCCAAGAATCAGATCGAGGGCTACTATTACCATCGAAGTTCGGAATGGCAAGTACCACTACTACCAATATGTTGGGCTCGTTTGCATGCTCCCAGCATAACCATGGCCATAATCTCAATGCTTCTTGAGCACAATAAAGTGAAGTTAAAAGATGCAGCTTACTTATTCACAGGTGCTCAGTCAAAGCAAAATCTGAAGGCAGGAAGGTTAGAATTGGTCCAGGATTTGCGCGACATTCTGCTTAACATGAAGTGGTGTGCGTCGCTGATGCTATTAACTCAAGACATCACGGAGGCGTAACCCAGGAACTGAGAAGCTTGTGCAGCACTAAATATTGGCTTTGCACTAAATATTGTCTTTCTCTGCACTTTCCTTTTTTGGGCATGGTCTGGCTTACATACATGTTTCATCATGTTGTTACTGTCTTCTTTAATCCATCCTATAACAGATGGATGCCTGGCTTGCTGCATGCAGTCACATACGACTCCCTCCAAAACAAAGCCGTAACCAGGATTTGATTTCGGAGGTGTTTCTTCAGTTTCCCGTCCGAAAAAGCTGATGACTCTTTTTTTAGTCATCCAGCCGGAATCTTCAGAAAATGTCACCAATTCATTCTATTTTTCACATTTTCCATTTCGGGGGGTGTTCAAACATCCAAAACACCCCTTGCTCCAAAAACCTTTGGCCTATGCCTTTTGACCACGATCACATATTTCTTGGTTTACAGTTAGCTGACTGTAACATAATTTTTTTTTAGTCAGTATGCTTTATTCTTACTGACTGTCGATTGTTTAAACATTATATTGCAGAGCTTGTTCAATTAGAAATATATTTACTTACTTGCTTATTCTAACTTGTCATGATTTGTTAAAGTTAAATTATGTATTCTTTTTGCATGCATACTTGTGAATTTGAAAAAGAAAATTCGGTACTGTTTTGCAAATGAGGACTCGTGGATCACGATACTGTATCAAACTTTCAGTGCGTTTTCGAATGCTGTTAGAAATATTGTATTCCTTAATTAATAAACAAAAGATTATTATTATTAGTTAAGAAACATCTTACGCCCTCTGCTTGTTGTTTTTCTAGGTTCCAGTCGTTGAACTTGACACACGTCCCAGAATACAGCACCAGTGTTTTTGAATTTCGTTGACTTCATCCTCAGCACAGTACAACGCGCATAGTGCTGGTTCCAGTCTTTGTTTCCAGTCTCAACAATGACCGAAATTTAACCCCGGTTTCATTGTTGCCATGCTTTATTTGAAGAGGCATTCATGGCGACAATAGAAAAACCAACGAATTACTGTGTTGTAGCAGTTGCGGATCTATACTGCTAATTTTAACTCACATTTTGATTATATTTTGACCGTGCATTTTAGAACACGTTGTGCAACCATTTTTTGTGTGTGTGTGGTTTGGGGTCAAGCCGGGAGAACCATTGTTTGGAGTCATATGAAAAGACGTAGTGCACGAGTTAAAATCAGATGTTCTTCATGCCCATTGTTTAGTTTTGGATTGAAGGTGCAAACCTTTTACCCATGCGATATAGTTTTATTGCAGAAAAATGGGTATTGTTATTACTATTTTTACTTTCATTATTATTTTTATTAGTTTTGTATTAGTATTATTATTTTTAGTTATTTTTGGCATTATTACTAATGTTGGTGTCGTGGCAATGTGGAATGCACTGTGGTATACCAGGGCGTAGATTCCTCTGTTCTGCCACGCAAGTTGACCTGGTTGTCGCTATGACTCGATCATCCACGGTGCTGTGTAAAAGCTTCGCTATGGACGGTCCGTCTTTCTGGAATAAGTTATACCTATTTGTCTCCGTAATGAACTTCTTTTGTATTTCTTTTACGCAAGCGTTTGAAAACCATTCTCTTTCATTGTAGTTTGTGGTCGAACCGGGAGCGCCTCTGAGAAGTTTCTCTTGAGGTGGCACTATATAAAATTACAATTACAGATGCAAAGGAAATATTCGAAATTTAATTGAAGCCTTTGATTTTACCAGAATTTGATTGCTTTTAAATAGCATACGCCTTTAGTACTAGCCTGCATGCCGCAGCGGTTAATCTGTGTTCTCTTCTGCTAATTAATTATAATTGATTGCTTCAGATGAAATTTAAACTTGTTTTTTCGTATATTAAACATTGCTGTAGCTGTTGTCAAGACAAACATACCTCTACTAGAACTTGATTTTCGTATGGCATCTGCATCATTCCTCTCAAACAATTCTGTAGAGATATTCAAAACAAAGTAACATTTCTCGCCCCGAGATCTCCCGTCTAAAATAAATACTGTTTGCTAATCACCCTCATTCACACGGCTGCTATGTAGGACGTGTATTGTGATAAAGGTTTCTTTCAGACATTTAAAATGGCTATTCGATACATGGAAGCTTGTGCAATAGTCTGATTCCAAGACTTAGGACCTGTATATAGGGGCCCTATGTGTCGCATTTACTGGTTATGTCAATAGAAATACTGTGATCATAATCTACAAATTTCTATAGTGCCACTCGAAAGCCAAGCACAGGGCATTCAGCTTATTTTATGAGTGCTGTCAGGGTTAGATCTGCCTCTCATACCTATTGCTGCTCATAAATGTCCAGCTTATTCTATATTTGGCTAAAATTTTCAAAGTGCAGCATAGAAGCTTCACTGTGGTCGGTCCATCTGTCTGGAATATGTTACCTAGTCTCCGTAATGAACTTTGTTTTTCATTGCCTTTCTTTTCCGCGAGCGTCTTAAAACCATTGTCTTTGATCGTGGTTTGGTGTCAGGAAGGTAGCACCTCTGAAGAGTTTCTCTTAAAGTGGCGCCGGGGCGCATACAGAAATTTTCGAAGGGGGGGGCGAAATTTAGGGAAATTTTTTATCTTTTGCCCGAAGAAACTGATGACCTTATTTTAGTCATTTAGCCAAATTGTCTGGAAAATATACCTATTGTTGAAAGCTTTTTGAAAACTAATGTGGGGTACGTTCTATGGACATTTCTCAAGGGGGGGCATGACTGGATTTGCCCCATGGATCCGCCTCTGAGTGGCGTTTTATAAATTTACGATTAGTGTCATGCCAGCCATACAATTTTGGAAAGTTGCATCAGGATCAGGGGAGCTGTTTAACAGGTCAAATAAATTAAGTGTAAGGAAGATAATATTATTACGGATTCCAAAATAATTTCATTCATTCATTCATTCATTCATTCATAGCATTTATATAGCGCCCCTTCAAGAAACTACTCAGAGGCGCAATTTGGCAGGCTATAAGGCAGGTCAAGAGTAAAATGGGCTGGTCAAATGACCCGCGGCGACATATGTTCATAATTATGTATACACCCGACCCTTTGAAGTAAGAAACTACATCTACAGTACTGGGTCATTATTATCTCGAATTCCAGAACGAGTCAGGTCGAAAGCCAACAGAGACGCCCAAGAAAACATGGAAAAAATTAGTCAAGAAAAAGATTTCTCTAGTGGAGATATGTAATGACCGTTCCAGCCAAAAGAAAGTCACAGAGTCCTTAAGACCAACAATAACTTTCCTTTATTCAACAATCTGGTTGACAGACCACAACTGGTTACAGTGTAGGCCTACAATTATGCAGTTGAAACAGTTTACAGGATCCCCCAAAAGCAGAAAACGCGCTTTGTGCCTTGATCAAGAACCGTTTCTAACTTTATCGTCCTCCGCTTCTGTTTTGACTGAGCGTCTGTGAATAAGCTGCTTCCCGGAACTGAGCTTTCATTGGCATCTTTAGATAAAGTTGAGCTCTCTGTGCATACTATTCTAGGAACCGTTGTTTATTTTTTCGCGGCGCAATCATTCCGAAGTAATGCGATTGGTTGAATCTAAACCGTGTCCTCGTTTCCTCCACGACGATTGGCTGCAACAAACTAGCGTTCGTCGATTCTCATCGATGATTGGTCAGGCGAGATGTACGACCTCTTTACTTGACTTGACCCAATTAGAAACGTCACAAAGACCACGTGTTCACGATTGTTGAAAAACATTAGGAATCCTGAGCAGCGCAGGAGAGGACAAACAAAGTCGGCGAGTAGGCATAATTATCTTGCTTTTAATAACATAATTACTATTTATTAGCTGTAAATCAGTCCCGTGATTTGGCGAAAAACGGAGGGTTAAGCGACTGGTGCCTTTGTCGAGCCGGTTAATTTAGTTTTATTCGGGAGATCATGGAGAACAGCAAGCCGGTTTTGTCGAGCGCCATACACGCGCTGACCATGGAGATGAAGGGTCTGCATAAAGAACCCGTCGAGGGATTCAGCTTCAAGCTGGTCGACGACAACAACCTATTCACCTGGGAGGTTGCGATATTCGGCCCACCGGATACTCTCTACGCAGGAGGATACTTCAAGGTGAGTGGCCGGATGCTCAGGTCTTTAACCGATCCATACCATTCATTCGAGTATTTATATAGCGCCTCTTCAAGGAAACTACTCAGAGGCGCTCCCAAACTCCAGTACGGACAAACAGAATAGTTTTTAACTGCTTAATACCAAGCACGTCTACTTGACTCTGGAATGAAGTTGCAATAAACTCCGCAATTTAGCCGTGTGTATATAAGCATAACATCATCTTAAATCATTCCATAAATTTATGTATTTTTTACACTCGTCCTTGGATAAATTCAATAGACATTATGGACAAAGGCAATCTTAGGCATATTGTATTCCATTTGATCAATTGCTTATTTTATCAGATAGGGTTTGATTTTCAGGTTAAGTAAATAATAGACTATTCTTTTTTAAACCATTTGCATATCCAGATTTTGTTGTACATGTACATTGTAGACATCTTAATAACAATTGACGGACTATATCAATTATGTAATGTGAGGTAAATCAGTGTAATTTCTCAGCACCACATAAAATCTCTCCATTAATCAGGTATATATTTAGGAGCTGGGTTAAAGGTTCAAACCCCTAAATAAATTGCCCAATTTCTTTTTTTAAATTACAGACTTACCTTTTTAAAACTGACCTAGCTCTGGTATACACTGTGACCACATCCAATGAATTCCCCCCACTATAGTCCCCTGGGTAAAATTTCGGCTTCAATTACTTATTTAAGTGATTTTAATCTTGGACTAGCTCGGTCAACATTTATTTTACTGACATCCAATTCAAACGTGCAATTGTGGTGAATGGCCTCGCCTGATCACCTAATTGGAAAATTGACAATGATGGTAGCCAGTTAGTTAGTTTAAAGACGTTAATTACTTTATCAGAAGCTTTTACTTGGGGTAGGCTACCTGTTATATCAGTGGTTCCCAACCTTTTTACCTTTAGGGCCACTTTTTCTAAGTTGGAAGACACGAGGGCCACTTTTTCTTAGTTGAAGGACATTAGGGGCCACAAGGTTAAAATTTAACTAACTAAAAGCATATAGAATTGTTGTAATTAATTCAAACTAGAATGTTTGGTGCTATTTATAGACGTCAAAATAGAATAATTTGTAATAGAAAGTCATTATGTGTTCTATTCTGTACAAATGGTCAATTTTTTCATATAATTTTTTAATTCTTTGAGAGATGCGGGCCATTTTCTTAGGCCTGGCGGGCCACTTTTGGCCCGCGGGCCACGGGTTGGGAACCGCTGTGTTATATGTAATAGCTAAATTAAATTATTAGGCATCTATCTTCAAATTTTAAAAAACTACACTATTTACTCTTTTTGTGCTGAGTTTGACATCTCTGCTGTGCAGTAAACGAGTGTTTACATGTATATTTAAAAAAATTGAGATGAGATATTTTCTTGCTTTGAAGTTTCTCAATTTTTTTTATTGTAGGCAGAGATTCTCTTTCCACCAGATTATCCGTATTCCCCGCCAACATTTCGCTTCCTCTGTGATATGTGGCATCCGAACATCTACAAGGTATGCTAGTTGTTTCGCGGGTGGCACATTCATTTATATCCATTACCTATGAATATGATATCAAGTGGTTAGCCTGCTGGTCTGCCAATCGATGGCGTTTTGGGTGGAAATCGGAACCACCATAGACAGCTCAGCTATGGGTAGTACACCGATTGTACAGTGTAATTGAGAGGATCAGACGGCAGAGATGAGGACTGGCCATCTGCCTGCAGCTGCAAGGATAAGAAAAATTAAGTCACTATGTATCGCAGGCTGTCTGTTCAGTTGGTATAGTTAAGATTTATGTATTCTGTAATCTGGGTTCCTGTAAATTGTTTCAACTGCATAATTGTACACTGTAACCGGTTGCGGTCTGTCAACCGGATTGTTGATTAAACGAAAATTATTACTATCACTTCATACCCTGCTCGACGGTGCGCGTCATCCTGTATGTATTCTGTTCGCATTTGCAAGCATAAATTAAAATTTGAAGTTCTGTGAGATTCTTAGTGAAAGGATATCTTCTTCTGTTCAGATTTTATTTAAAAAAATTGCAAGTCTTTGAAGCTTAAGCTAAGACATTTTCAAGAGTAACCTTGAAAGTCTTTATGGAAAAAATATGTTTCCTATTTTAGAACGGCGCAGTCTGCATATCCATCCTGCACCCACCTGTAGACGATCCGCAGAGCGGAGAACATGCTTCAGAGCGTTGGAATCCAACTCAGAATGTCAGGTATGCGATCCGTAGAGGTTGGATAGGAAAGCTTTCCCACTGATTCACACACTCTCTCTGATTAAAAGTGCAACTGGGTTATTGTTGTGTCTTCTCATGGGGTGCACAGCATGGGCGGAGACCTGGGCGGAGACTAGGGGGGGGACAGAAAGACGCGAGATTTTTTGACGGACGAATGGCTCTGAGTGTCGCCGAAAAATTTCCATTTTTTGCCGGCCAAAATTTCTGACGACCGGCGAAATCTCGATGAAATTTTCTATTTTCGCCGCCGAAAAAGTTGATGACCTTTTTTTTTAGTCGTGACGCTCAACGATTGGGGGGACAAATACATGAGCCGTCCCCCCAACACCTCAATTGGGGGGACCGTCCCACCTGTCCCCCCCTAGGTCTCCGCCCATGGTGCACAGGCGTTTAGCGTTTTGCATGCTTGATTATAAACCATTGAGAAGCAGGAAATTCATATCCCACCAAGGCAGATTTTTTAAGATTTCTGCTCCTGTCCAAAAAGAGTTTGGTTTGGTGACATTAATACTGCGATACTTAACACGACGACCATTAAAATCTGAGAAATAATCCCTATAATACTTTATTCCAACTACATAATTTTTTAATCACATGGTTGTTGATGCCGAGACATTTAACGCTACAATCACAATAGATTTTTAAATAAGTAAAAAGCAGTAGAAGAGCAATATTAACTCTTAATGTTTAATTAAGTTTTGTTTGAGCATTGATTGTAATTACAAGGACTCAGTGGCGTAGACAAGGGGAGGGTTTCTGGGGTTAAACCCCCCCATTGGCTTTGGAATAAGTTTTTAAAAAGCTTATTTATCCACTTAAATAAGAAGAAGCAAAACAATTGTTTGTAGTGACAATTGTTTTTCTTATTTTATTCCATTTGTTACATTATTCCCTTTTTATTTGCTGTTATGCTGTTGGGTTGGTGTCAAGATGGGCATCCTGCCAGGCCATAAAACCCCCCCAAATCTCCCCCATCATATATTCCTGGCTACGCCACTGCAAGGACCTTGTGACAGTAAAATCCACCAAGAACTTACTGTTGTGTTTAATGTGTTTTTAGAACAGTCTTGCTGAGCATTATATCACTTCTGAACGAGCCAAACACATCGTCTCCTGCCAATGTCGACGCTTCTGTTGCGTTTCGTAAATGGAAGGATGGCCTGGACAATACTTATGAACGTATTGTCAGGTATGTGTATTTCTAATGGTTCAGAGTACTGCTGTACATCTTACAAGTTCTTGTATTTGAAAATGACCATGCATAAACTGTTAGGCTTCTTGTAATACTATTTGTTTTGTTTTCGATGGTAATGGTATCTTGGTTTTGCTGTCTGAAACTGTTGCGTAAAGTAATTCAATAAGAATAAGAATATTATCTTTTTATTTTTGGTTTCTTGTTGCGCTAATGATTATGATGGTAATATGGTTTCGATGTCTGAAACTGTTACGTAAAGTTATTTTGCAGTGGACTGGCTATGCTGCAAACATTTTAAAGAGTTTTTTCACATGCTAACTGGTTATCAATGTACATAATAGCCTTGAACAGTTTAATGTTTGTGGGATTTTTTACCATTGATCTCATGTCATCACTTTTTGCACAAGTGTTCACCGATAAAGGATGACCCCATTGTGCATAATTAAGCTGATTAAGTGATTGAGTATTTGCATATCTTGGTTCTGATTTTGTTCTTATTGTCTTTGTGTTCTAATGTATGCCAATTCTTCGGTAATTAATTCTAGTGATTAGCTAATTTCTATTTCTTTCATTGTGTTCTAACGTATTCAAATGCTTCACTTTTTATTTGATCACTTTTATGTCTGTGGGAGTTTTTACCACTGATCTCATGTCATCACTTTCTGCACAAGTGTTCACCGATAATTAAGCTGATTAAGTGATTGTATATTTGCATTTGTTTTGTTCTGATGTTGTTCTTATTGTCTTTTGTTTGCAGACAGCAGGTGTTGGAGACACAGGCAGAGGCCGAGAAAGATGGCGTCACGGTTCCAACAACGGTCACGGAATACTGCGTGTCGCACGGCCTGGAATCTTCGTACAATTGCGACGACGTTGAATTCGAGTGCTCCGATCCGGACTACGACTTCTGTGATCAAGATGACGACGATATAGATATGGACAGTTAATAAATACTCTCAAAGTTGAAGACTGTGACGTGAGGTTAATAGGTTTTATTTAGAGGCTTTTTCTAAAGACGACGTCTGATGTTTGTATAAATTTTAAAGTGATTGCGTTTTAATTTGAATTTGTTCTCGTGTGTTCTCTTTCGAACACCATCGTATTTTCTATTAATCTTCGTCTACAATGTCACGCTTTCTATTATGCAACGTGTTAAATTTTCCCAGGCTGCGCTGGCAGTTGTGTAGATTGTTTTCGCCGTGAAACCTGATAAATTTTGATTTAGAAGTAATAATATAAACATTGTCTTTCATTGAGAATTTTAGCTGTATTTTTGTAAAGAATGTGATCACGTTGAACAGACAGTAATGAATTCTAGGTCTGTGCTGTGTGTTGAAAACATCTGAAAAGTTACATTAAAGGCTGTCATAAAACAAAATGAAGTTGATGCTTGGAAGTTGTTGAATCTTTAGTATACAGTACACAGACCGTGAACAGTTGTGAGTTTGCAAAACCACACCAATGACAACATGTCTGCCACCTCGCTGCGTCCTCTTAGGTCCTCTGATCGCCTTGACCTCTTTGTCCCTCGAGTCAGGATCGCCATGGCTCAATCCAGGTCATTTGCCTGCATTGGTCCCTCCCTATGGAATGGGCTTCCCCCATCAGTTCGCTCTACCATCCTCTCTGGTAGTCTTTCCTCGTCTTTCTCTCGTCTAAAAACTTGCCTTTTTTCTTGGGGTTGAACGCACTTGAAGCGCTTTTGAAAGGCTATTGCTGCGAGAAGTGCCTTATAAATTGTAAGATATGATGTCAATGTCTGTTTCTTGGGGTTATTATAAGGCTAAAACAATTCTATGTATGCATCAGATTGACACGTGCCTAACCATCTTACATTGAGCAATATATAAGTGTTGACAAAAAGAGAGAACAAAATGTAAACGAGTTTAACAGTAATGTGGTCGGTTGCGTAGTTGGATAAATTTGGGGATTACTCAAATGAGGCTCGGCTAGTCGGAGGATGAAAATTTAATGTTTGCCATCTGTTAGGCTACATTAGTTGGCACCTCAAAGTCATGAGGGCAAGGACTTTGTCACAGGCGGAAAGTCTACGAAAAACATAACATTCGCTCCTGACAGCGGCGGATAGCCTGTATGTTGGCAAATTTTCGCCAAAAGATCGTAAGACAATTAATACTGACATTTGGCCACCTCACATCGTCAATTCAATAATAATTATATTAGTTGGTGTACGTCCCTATAGATAGCGGAATTATTTTATCTCTTTAGGGCCTCCCTTTTTTAGCCAATGAGCAAGATTGTGTAAACCTGTCATGTATACTTTGGTTGAAGAATAAAAAATGATTGATTGATTGATTTTTGTGCATAAACAAGCAATTGCGATTATTTTGTGCATAGAAGCAGCAGGAACCGTTATAACGCCTGACACTAGAAAGTTGTTGTAGTGGCGAAGATCTTCGCTATTTGTGCCGCCGCAAAGTCATGTTTACAGAAAAATTCGTTTACAGCGTCAACGCAGAAGATTCTTAATTCTTTGGCAATAAACCGTTACAGGTTAAATTAGAAATGTTTATCACGAGGTCAATACATCTAAGGACATCGAAGGAAAGTCGAAATTCCTGTGTCGGTGCTTGTCATCCCTCCATCCCTTCTTTCCTTCCGCTGCGGGTGGTTGGTCGTAGTCATGGCAACGTTCAACACTCGTCTTTCAATGTAAGATCGTTTGAACACAGAAAATGTCGGGGTTACGCGTTGACCCTCTGGCAAACCCAAAGGGAGTGAAGAAGGAGTGCGAACTATGTCGTAAACCGGCGTTTGTCCAGTGTGCACACTGCAGAGTAACGTATTATTGGTATGTTTTTTTGCGATAACGAGATCTTGTTTACATAATCCTGTGCACACATAGGAATTCTGTGTTAGCGAGCGTCAATTCGGAGCATCTTTCACTCGTTTAGATGATTTTGTTAAACTTTTAGTTTAAGCCTGGAGACAAGTGCATTCTAATTTTAATGAAACGAATTGAATTCAGAAACAACTTGAAGATTTAATATGCAGATTTAAGAATTATTTAGCCCGACACAATATGTTGGTAATCTGTCACTTTGGCATTCTTAATTTTTCACATTGCATGGGTTTTAGCATTGTTAGCATTGCCTACAAGTTGGATTGATGAACAGAATTCTTGCTAAATATAAGTTGTATTGATGAAAACAATTTACTGAAATAAAAGTGGGATCGATGAAAAGATTCTAGCTGAAATTGGAGCTGGATTGATGACCAATGAATAAGATTTTTAAAGGAAGTTGAATTGCTAATAAAGAGTTGTTGCTCAAATTGAGGCTGGATTGATTAAACGAATTCTTGCCTAAATGGAAGCTGCATTGATGAATTGGATTTCATGCCAAAGTAGAAGTCGGAATGCTGAGAAATATTTATGCTGCGTCAGTCGAATAATTTAGAATGCTAAGAACGACAGATCACCAAATATATTGATTTAACTTTTACTATGCTTATTTGCATCAACAGTCATCTGCATTAGACTGTATGCTAACTTATGATAAGATCATTAACAAATTAAAATTTATAATAAAGCATGACAGGCTTAACAATGGCACAGTTTGCCAGCTTTTTTCGTGATATGTTGCTAAAAACCAATCAAACAAGGGAACATTTATTGCTGGAATGTTGTTAACATACTAATTTGTTTGTTTAGTCTTTTTTGTGTTTGATGTCTTGTGTGAATTTTATATTGCTATTCTTGTTCACGAGAGTACTGTTTGGCAGATGGTTGTATTAAGGAATATATTATACATTACTTACTTACTTATAATTATAGGTTAAAATTCACATCAATAGCATTACCGGTGTAAATAATACAATATTATAAGTTAAATTTGCAGCGGTGAAAATCATCAGCAAGTTGATTGGATCGGCATTCACGAGAAGATATGTCAGCTGTTGATTCCACTTCGGACGACGCTTCCGTTTCTCTGTTCGGAAGACGAGAGAAATCACAGGAAGAACCAACTTATCCTAAGAGAGGTAGCACCCAAATGTGTTTCAGTTGCCAGTCAGTCGGTCGGTCGGTCGGTCGGTCAGTCAGTCAGTCAGTCAGTCAGTCAGTCTTTGCTCTCTACTTGTGGTCCATCTGACTGAGTTCTTCAAGTCTCTCAAGTCTGTTTTATTTGTTTGTGGCTGGGCTGGGAACGCCTCTGAGTAGTTTCTTGAAGGGGTGCTATATAAATGCTCTGAATGAATGAATGAATGAGTGGACAAGGAACTAGAGTTGTCTTTATAACTCAGAACTTTGTCTTTAGAAGAAAGGACTTCGTCTTTGGCACACAGGAAAAATTTGTTTTTAGAAGAAATGACTTTGTTTTCAGAACAAAGATTTTGTCTTCGGAACAAAGGACTTTATCTTTAGAACAAATGACTTTGTCTTTGGAACAAATGACTTTGTCTTTGGAACAAAGGTCTTGGTATTTAGAACAAATGACGTTGTCTTCCGAACAATGTACATTGTCGTGAGAGCAAATGACTTTGTCTTTAGAAACATCTGGTGGACGTAGCAAAAAAGACCGGCCAGAAGCTGTTGTTTGAAGGAAAGCACGCTGAGGCAATTCCCGCCGCCATGCAATGTCTTCGGTATACCATCGAACTCTATGGCCTGTCGAGCGTCGAACTCGTTCCATCGTATCTGATTCTTGGCGAATCAAGTATAGGCAAGTGCATTGTTTCTACTTAACAATGTGTATTGTATAGTCTATGCTTAACAATATTATATTTTTACAATCAAGTATAGGCAAGTGCATGGTTTCTACTTAACAATGTGTATGGTATAGTCTATGCTTAACAATATTATATTTTTATAATCAAGTATAGGCAAGTGCATTGTTTCTACTTAACAATGTGTATTTTGTAGCCTATGCTTAACAATATTATATTTTTATACTCATCATTAATGTTGTGCAGATTAAACTGACAGAAATAATGCTTACACTGTTAGCAGAACCTTGGGTTCCTTAGAGTAGATCTATTAACCATCATCGCTGGAATTGTATAATATTTTTGTCTTTACATGCGAAATGAATTGAAGCGGTGTAGGTATAAAATAAACTTGTTTGATTGACTGGCTGTTACCTTAAGTAATGTATTAAGTAATAATTCTACTGTTAAAATTTTCTAGCCTCACCATCTTGATTTTCCATATTCGTTCCAGTGTTGCCCAAGTTAGCGGGACCGCCCCTTTCTGGATGACCCTTTCTGAGGATTCAGTTACACATACTCGAGATGTCCTATGAATATTAGTTTTTCAGTGTATTTTTTCTGTGCTGTCTGCCTTGGTTCTTTGTTGGTGTTTTTTTATCAGAATGAATTCATTTGATTGATTGAAGGTGTTTTATTTGTAGGTTTAGGAAAGCTAGCGCAGGCCGAAGATTACCTTTCGCAGGCGCAGTGGACGGTTATGAAGAACCAGGACTGTCCAAACACCATCCGCCACAGACTCTGCCGAAACCTTGGATTGCTCTACGTTGCTAAGGGAGATTACGAACGTGCGCTTATGGAGCTGGCTGACGATGTGAGTTTCATTAATCAATGTCACTTTCTTTACTCATTGGTAATTATTGGTATTCCTCCAAGCGATCTGGTCAGCATCCGGGTAATGAGAAGGGAGATAGTAACTGTGCTTATTGGATGTAGATGTAAAAATGTTTGGATTGTTGAACTAGATCTACTATGCCTCGGAAGAGTATGATCCTGATGAACCTGGATCGCATCCTGCACCAGCTCCTTTTGTCCCTCTGCCCATCACTGTATTATCCTCCAGCTGACAGCCTGATGCACAAAACGCTTATGGTTAAGATGCTATATAATTTTAACTGGTTTGAATTGCCATTTTAACTGTGCTTATTGGATGTAACTCAAGAGATGTTTTGGATTGTCAAACTAGATCTACTACGCCTCGGAAGAGTATGATCCACATCACATCCACACTTCCACCGGTTACTTCCACATGGCCAACATATTTTTCCGACAAGGAAATATGGAAACGGCCAATTCTCTGTACGAGCTCGTAAGTGCCTTGATCATTGGAGATTCATAATTTTAAAGTACGAGGGTAGAACGGAAAAGAGCAGAGTCAGCTCTAGAACAGAGTGTTTGAAAACTAGGAAAATAGTAGGGAGGAAGCTTGAAAGGTTCAATTTTCTCAGAAGACCGTTAAGACGTTTGCGCACCATTGCATTGGCAAATCCCCCTCCAAACAGGAGAGGCATAAAGTAGTCTTGCGATGGTAGTAGCTTTAACAACGTCAAACAGGCATCTCTCTGTCTGTCTGTCTGTCTGTCTGTCTGGGGATTGCTACCAATTTTCACAGGACTGGATTCGACAGTCACCATTCCCTTTGTCACTGGACATTTTCATCTGCTTATCGTGCCTGACAGTGTCACTTCTTATCACTTCAATCTCTTGTTTTTGAAGCTTGGTCTGTATTCTCTGGTGACTGCAATGTTTTGTCGTCGACAGGTAACGGATATCTGGCACAGGTATCTGACTCAGTTGGTTCAGTCTGTTTTCGAAGGTCCGAAGATCTCGCTACTGCTTCTCGAAACGTCAATGGAGAAGCCGGAAGAGAAGGAAGACGAGTTTGGTCAGCCCCCGAAATTGTTCTGCGTTCTTTTATTTTCAGTTTTGCGTTATTGGCCTCGTGGTTTCTGTTTGAAATGTCAATTACATTGATATGAGAAGAAGAGCAGTTCTTTAACCGAGCCTTAGAAGCTACCATGGGTATGAAGTGTTAACAACTTCATATTCTCATCCCCAGCATCCCTAATTCTTACTTTTGGTCAAGATATTGGCAAAAAACCTAGGGGGGTCTTATTTTTTGACGCACCCTGTATATTCGTTTAATTCCCAAAAACAAGTCAGAACACTGTAGGTTTACACTAGCACAATTGACAGTATGGCTTAAGTAGAATTTATGGTTAAGATAGTTAGTACAAGGTTTGTTAAGAGTGCACCATCTCTGGAAACATAAAAATCATAAGTCAATGCAAGACCCAAGCCAGCCTTTCAAAACTATCGTATGACTGTCCTTGACTTTGAACTCGCGTCCAGCGTCCTTGTCTTTATCCTCGGCCGAGTTACAGCACTGTAACAATCGTCATTATTATTATTGTTTTAGATGAAGCTCTGCAGGCTGAGGCCAGTCAAGTGTTGAATGCCATTTTTGACATTACGGAAAATCAGCGCGATGGGAAACAGGAAAGACTTGCCAAAATTGGACATGCCCTTGCAATGCTTTATTATCTGCTGCATGATATCGACAGGGTAAGTTGTAACAAGTAACAGGGTAAATTGTAACAAGTTTATTGTTCCATGGCCATCCATTTAAGTATGCAGCAGGGCTTTTTTAGTGTGCAGTTCTTGACAAAATGTGCAGTTGTAGAAGCACTTCTGTACAGCTATAGGAATAGTAAAAACGTCATTTTCTTTCGATTGCGAGTAATTTACTACTTATATAAAGCAATCTGTAATGGGATGAGAAAGAAGAGGTTGTGTAGTTCTAAAAATCTCCTGGTATGTAAGCTGCATGTGGTGGAGGTTGAGTCTCAGTTTAGAGTAAATAGAATGGATAGTTAGTACCTGTAGAAAACTATTGAACTATAGCATTTATAATGGTAAATAGATTTGGACTATTGCAAACAGCACATGATTATTTATATGCTATCATCTAGCAGGTCGACTATTTAAAGAGAATAGTAAATAGAATGTTAAGAAGTACCCGTTGAAAACTATTGAAACTCTTATTATGGTATATAAAATTATAAATAGATTCGGACTATTGCAAATTCCACACGATTATTGGCACTACTATCTAGCTAAATAAGTCCTTAGTACGTGTGCTTTCAGGCCAAAGAGTATGGAAGAAGAGCGGTGGGAGCAAGTGCCAGCGTACACGACGAGGCATTTTCCCGAGCAATCGTCGAGTTTTTAAAGGTCTGCGAAAATGTTAAAGTCAGCATCGAGTAAAATTCTTAAATTTCTTTGTAAAGCAGTTGGAGACTTTTAAGACAAACTTCATAGAACAGGACATTGCTAGAATAAGTTCTCAACTTTCTTTGTAAAGCAGGTGGAGACTTTTAAGACAAACTTCATGGAACTGAACATGGCTAGAATAAGTTCTTGAAATGCTGAACATTGAACTAATTTGTAACATATAAAGTTTCATTCTGTAGGCAGATGCATTTGCACTATTTATCATTGATCAAGTGTTTGACGGAAAGGCTCCATGTATTGTTTATTTTGTGTTTAATTGCAGGGGCATAATTCTGGCCTAGAAAATAATGTTGCATCGTTTCCCTTGGTGACATTTAAATAATTATAATGCTGCCACTTACATGCCATGTCTAATAAAAATAATTCCACACACCATCTGGATTTCATTCTTAGGGTTAAAAGATAATAACAGGTAACAATAGTATCAATGAAGATAATGATGGTTATCCCGATGATGATTATGATAATGCAGTTTAGAGTCTGTATGGTTCAAAATGAAGACCTTTCTCCAGAACATAACAATGTGCATTGTTTGTTTGGAGTATGAAAAATGGGGCTTACAATACCCTCCGGTTAAAAATCATTGTGGTTCATTATCTGGGATGAAGATAAGAATGTGGGTTTGATACTCAAACAGAAAGCATACAAGCATTTGTCGCCCAATACATGAGAATTCTTTATGTTACATTTTATTACAACTGAAATTTAACTTAACAGAATCACAAGAAAAGTGTAGCTACTTCTTTGAATGCAAGTGTCAAACAACGTTGCCAATAATTATGAGCCTTAGAGAAGCAAAACTCCGTCAAAATGATCTTATCTTCTGAGTAAACAATGTGTCTATTTATTACATGGGTTGTTCACATTTCCAATGAAATATTCACTCAATCCCTGTTTCATCGCTTAAATTCAAGTTTCAACGCATATATCAAATAAGCTGAACAAACATAACATCAAACAAAATTAATCCGAATTAAATATTATCATGTAATATCATTGCAACGTGTAAATCTGTTGAAAGCTTTCACTTACAAGATATCACCAAGATATCACCAAGGTCAAGTGAAGTATATTATTCCGCCTGTAACAATGCTTCAGAAATGCTTTCTCTATTTTGTGCATTTCGTCACATGTAAAACATCTGTTGTGTGTGCAATGTCCTTCAATGGCCACAGTTCCTTTGACAAATTGTACTTCATTCCGTATAGATCTGTAAACCGCTAAGACATCCATCCTCGAAAAGATCTAGCATTTTTCATGGAAATTGATCAGTCTCTTAACATCACTCCAAATGTCAACGTCTTGTATTTTTAAAATTATTGTTTACTTTGGTTGGAGTGCTTGTAAAGGCTTGTCATAAATTGCCTCAACTAAACATATTGCTCAAATCAATGGCATAAAAGTGTGTAGTTTTTCTTAAGCAATGATTTCAAGTGCTGAATCAATGACAATGTTGAAAATGTTTGATCTTGCACATCAGTGAGCTCTAACATGATTCTCAAGTATTACCGCAGTGTGAACGTTTCACAACATGTACAACAGGTGTATGATTTTCATCTCTATGGCTTAATATTCAGAACAGTGCTTAGCATGTGCAAATCGTTTCCGACTTAACTGGAAGTTACATTGTTTTTGTCGAGTATGCATTCTCTTGTGTTTTCATTTAACCAGAGTGTGAGTAAATGTTGTGACAAAGTTGGCATGCCTATGGCTTTCCTCCAGCATGGGATCTGAAATGGCAATTCAAATTAGACCTTTGTGTAAATGTTTTCTGACATAATTGGCATATGTATGGCTTTTCTCCAGCATGGGATCTGAAATGGAGCTTCAAACTATAACTTTTTGTAAATGTTTTCTGACATAATTGGCATGCTTATGGCTTTTGTCCATCATGAGTTCTGAAATGGAGCTTCAAACTATAACTTTTGCAAATGTTTTCTGACATAATTGGCATATGTATGGCTTATCTCCAGTGTGGGATCTGAAATGGCGATTCAAACCAGACCTTTGCGTAAATGTTTTCTGACATAATTGGCATATGTATGGCTTATCTCCAGTGTGGGATCTGACATGGAAATTCAAACTAGACCTTTGTGTAAATGTTTTCTGACATAAATGGCATATGTATGGCTTATCTCCAGTGTGGGATCTGAAATGGCGATTCAAACCAGACCTTTGCGTAAATGTTTTCTGACATAATTGGCATATGTATGGCTTATCTCCAGTGTGGGATCTGACATGGCAATTCAAACCAGACCTTTGCGTAAATGTTTTCTGACATAATTGGCATATGTATGGCTTATCTCCAGTGTGGGATCTGAAATGGCACTTCAAACTACACCTTTGCGTAAATGTTTTCTGACATAATTGGCATATGTATGGCTTATCTCCAGTGTGGGATCTGACATGGCAATTCAAACCATACCTTTGCGCAAATGTTTTCTGACATAATTGGCATATGTATGGCTTATCTCCAGTGTGGGATCTGACATGGCAATTCAAACCAGGCCTTTGACTAAATGTTTTCTGACATAGGTGGCATATGTATGGCTTATCTCCAACATGAGTTCTTGTGTGCCTTTTCAGAGTAGAACTACGTGCAAATGTGTTCTGACATAATAGACATATGTACGGTTTCTCTCCTGTATGACTTCTAACGTGAGTATTCAAGTTGCAAGACTCAGCAAATGTTTTTTGACATAACTGGCACTTGTATGGTTTTTCTCCAGCATGCATCCTTTTGTGAGACTGCAAGTGACCAGACTGTGTAAATGTTTTCTTACACAAGTGACATTTATGTGATTTTTCACCAGTATGTATTTTGCTATGAGCCTTCAAACGACCAGATTCTGAAAATCTTTTCGGACATAATTGGCACTTGTATGGTTTTTCTCCAGCATGCATCCTTTTGTGAGACTGCAAGTGACCAGACTGTGTAAATGTTTTCTTACACAAGTGACATTTATGTGATTTTTCACCAGTATGTATTTTCCTATGAGCCTTCAAACGACCAGATTCTGAAAATCTTTTCGGACATAATTGGCATTTGTATTGTTTTTGTCCAGTATGAGTCCTTGCATGTCTTTTAAGGTTATAACCACGGGAAAATGACTTCTGACATGAATGACAGCTGTATTGTTTCTTTTCAGTATGCATTCTATTGTGAATATTCAGCCGACCAGTTCCTAAATGTTGTTCGACGTAACTGACATTATTTTGTAGGCTTTCTTTCTCGTGGTTTCCTCGTTGCAATAGATTGTGCAAATGACTTCGGATACAATACAGTTTTTCTCTAAAATCAGTTCTCAAGCGATAGCTTTAGCTCACAGGTAAATAATGTCGTGTCTACAAGCAGCAAATTTGCAGATATTCTCCAGAATCAGTTGAATCAGTTCTACATTTCTTTGAAGAAACATTAATGCATCGTGATGCAAAAACAATTTTAAAACTTCTGTAAGTTGAGCTTTAGGCATAATTATGCAATTATTCAGTGAATTTGTTTTTTAAAAAGTGCGTTAAAACACAAATTTCACTCTACCTATTTTGATAATCATGCTCTTAAACTGCTAATCAAAATGCTTTTATCATTTACCGGTAATCCTGGGAACGGCGGTCGTAAATTCCGCAACACTGTTTTTTATATTTTATAAAAAAATTCACACACCACACTTGCAAAACGACCATTCACCGAAAATAGAAGCCGGAATAATGAAAAAGCGCTTGATAAATGGAAGCTGGATGAAAACCTTTTACAGATGAAATAGAAGGTCGATTGATGAAAAAATGCAAGTGAAATATAAGCAGGATGAAGGTATTTTATATATGAAATAGAAGCTGGATTGATGAAAAACGCTTAAGAAATGGATGCTGGATGAGAAAAACCGCACGTTTTGCCAATCCAATACCTGCACATTTCACTTGGGTAGGCCCTACTTGTTTTTTTATACGACCACCAAGACCCCTAGAACTAACGTTGCAGCGTTGTTTTCTTGCATAAATCCCACTTCTAGTTTGCCGAGAATCCTTTTAATCGATCCAGCTTCTGTTTAGGCAAGAATTTGTTCGATAAATCCCGTTTATATTTCGTCAGCATATATTTTCATAAATTTTTCATTGAAAATTATTTTTCATCAATCCAGCTTCAATTTCAGCATAATGACTGCACCAACCCTAAAACTAACCCCAACCGACCCCCACGACGCCTAACCTAGCTGAGCCCTAACCGACCCTCACGCGCTAAATCCCGCTTCGATCTATTTCGTGAGGAAATATTTTTCATCGAATTTATAAATTTGGTGGTCGTATCAAAAACAAGAACCTTCACGTGCTTCTTTCATCCGCACACGTAAGTATAGGCCTACCTAAGTAAGGCAATAATTAAGGCCTGGCACACTCGCCCACTACCACACAATATAAAAGACACTGTTTCGGAATTTACGACCGCCGTTCCCAGTATTACCCATTTACCTATAAAATAAACACGACACGTTATTAACATACAACTTAATGAGTATATAACAACTAAACTTTAGTCTTGCATGTCAGTTCTTCCCCTTTGACTAATACCGACCCAGCTGGGTTCACACTAGTCTTGTAGCCTAAGTCATTAATTCTTTACCAGCCGGATATTTTAGGCTATATAATCAAAGTGTGTACATATAGCCTGTAAATTGAGATTTAATTTTTCCTTAGACAGTGATTTTTACAATTAAATTAGGCCTATAGACTGAAAACACTGCAAAATAGAAGTGTTGAAAATTAATAAAACGCAGTATTTCGCAGAGACACAATTTTTGTCGCTTTGAAAGTAAACACCAGCGACCTTATATAATTATAGGCCTACAACCTACAGTTATGCAGCTAGCTGAATTAATATCAATCACAAAGTGATTGGTATTATTTATATTAGTAAACACCAATCCGCAAGATGCCATATGTGACGCAATGGATAACACACTGGCAACTGGCATGGAAATCAGCGGAGCAGAGTTCGGTTTCCGAAATAAAACCCGCGTAGGATAGACGTGCTTTATAGGCTGCTATTAACGCCGTTGTATTGCAGGTTGTCTGTTCTGTTAGTAGTTAAAATAAGATTGATATTAATTCAGATAACTGCACAACTGTAGGTATACACTGTAACCAGTTCAGTTGCGCTCTGTCCGTTCGACGATTGTCAAAAAATAATAAACGAAAATTATTATTATTATGTAAGAGGTTGTTTAAGAGGGAGACGCCGGAAATCAAACATGGATTACATTTTCGTTTTTTAAAACTAGAGTTGATATAGCGCAGTGACTTTGCAATTTTTCGCGAGTTCATAATATAGTATTTCTAGTAAGCGCACACAGTGGCGGAGCCAGAATTTCAGTTTTTTGGGGGACCTCAATCCTCGCAGAGGAAATTTTCCATTTTCATTGGCCAAAATTTCTGACGACCTTTTTTAGTCATTTGGTCGAAATCTCATGGAAACATAGGCTATTTCATTTTCCCTGTCAAAAACCTGACGACCTTTTTTAGTCATTTGGTCGAAATCTCGTGGAAATATTTTTCCTTTGCCCTGTCAAAAAATCCTGATGGCCTTTTTTAGGGGGCTAATCATGAAAATATTTCATTTTCCTATGCTTAGCCCCTCCCCAACTCCCTTTGACGCCGTCACTGAGCTCACACACACTCACACACGCAAATGCACGCCACTTGTAGGCATTATATTATTGTCCCTTTTAGGCCTATTGTGAGAACGGCAGTGGGTTGAGGTTCAATTCCAGACCCGTCTTTCTGAAGACCCCATAGCTATAGCCTAGGCCTATATATAGCAGTCTTCATTGCACAACTCATCTCCACATAAGTCAGCGTCTTACCCTGTTATTTTTCTACAATTCTCATACTGTAAGATGGGACATAAGCCAACACAGCAAGGCATTTTGCATAAAAACAAGTTTTATTGGAATTAACATTATGCATACTTACACCACCCACTAAATTATGGATGTCCTTTCAACCAACTCTGGTTAACTTGAAGCTGTGCTGTGTTCGAAGCTGTTAACTTGACTACACTGCACAAAAATTGCAGTTTAGTCCAAAATACGAACTTTCAGCATTTCTCTGTATGTATGGTCTGCTTAACAAGTTGCATTGTTCTGTATCAGTTGTCCCACACTGTGTAATGTTTAAATCAGATTAGTAATGTTTCATGTTGTCAAAAGACCACACATGCAAGAGCAGTTTAGAGCTGCATATCAACTCTGGAGCATGTTCATTTTTAGCATACTTTCAACCTTCTGTTCAAGTACGCCCAAGTTCCCATTCGAATTTTTTGACACCTCTCACTGAAAAGTTTATAAATATGCTTGTCTTGAAGCTGTAAAAATTTGTTGCTTTTATCCACAAGATGCACTGCGCTTTTGGACATTATCCTCCTCACTTATAAGGCATGTTGTCAAAATGACAATGCATTAATGAGCCCATACAGTACTTGGATCTTGCGTTTCTTCCACGGCTTCCAGAACCAACGAGTTCCTCAAACCAAAATGTCACAGAAAGATTAATAATCGCAATCATGAACTCTATATCGCCGCTTCAACTGCCCTCTTTTCCTCTGTAGGCTAGTAGTGGATAAGTGAATTCATGCTAGCCGTCTACATACCACATTTCAATAAATAGAACTTCTTCAAAGCATGAGGCTGAATGTTCAATAGACAGAAATGTTGTCAGAATTAGACACGAAGATAACAACATGGCGATCATTCGACGACGTCAATTTCAGTAGCATAAACAATTCGGAATTCTGCAATTTCGCTTTAAAAAGGTATAAACAAAGAGCGGTGACGCCTTTGAAAGAAGGTCATTTATCCTGATCTTCCGTCAAGAGTCTCAACTGCTCCATAACCTTCGGCAGATATCCCGGATCCGGATACAGATCTCTACAAAACATAATATCACATAAAATTTAAATTGCAAATCCATTGAAAAAGTAGCATAAGCATGTAATCCGAATTGTACATTTATGTAGCTCCACTTCATGAGAGACTAATCTGAGGCACTCCCGACCGGACACAGTGCTAAACCACGATCGAAACAAACAGTTTATGAGCGTTGTGGAAAAGACATTGCCTGTGGAGCTCACGTTGCATATTCTGAAGTCAATCCATGGGATGATTCAAGTCAGGGAGGGGAGGGTAGGAATGGGGAAGGAGACTGATTGACCCCAGTTTTTAAGGGGGATATAAGCCTTGGGTCCAACTTCCTCTTCTATAACAATATTCTAAACCATACTCCGCAAGGTTTTCCATTCTGTATTTGATAAATTACTAAATTCTCAAATTCATCATTACCACTGCTGTTTAAGGCATAATGTGCAATAATAAGAAAGCATCCTGTAGTCTAACAGCTGATATATTAAATATAACAGAAATTACTAATTTGTGCAGTTATTAAGATATATTGCTGCTATTGCTAATCAAACAACTGGCATGTCTAACAGCCATATCAAATGCTAGCGGTCCTTCTGCACAGTGACCGCCTACGTGGAACCACATACCTAAACAGGAATATCACTCTGAAGAAAAAAACCTAGAAACCTAGACAAGATCGAAAAACCTAGATCTAGGTGGAAAAAGATAGGAGCGGTAACACTGCCCTCCACAAATCACAAGTCAACCACACAAACACATCTACCAAAGACTACACCACAGTGTAATTGTAATTGTAATCGTACATTTATATAGCGCCCCTTCAAGAGAACTCCTCAGAGGCGCTCCCGACCTGACACCAAACCACAATCACAATAGTGAACAAGCACGGGTAAATAAGTAAGTAAGTTAGAAATGAGACTGACATGTTGTCCTTGAAGTTGACCCCGTTGGGGACAACGACATCTTCCTCGTCGTCAACCTTTCCTTCCAACGCAAAGAGCTTCCTGGCCGCGAACGCCGCCTTCATGAGACGCAACGTTTCACGGCCGTCACCAGAGGCCGGCAGGAACGCCTTCATCGTCATTGCTTTGTACGGTCGACCAGGTTCCAACTGGTCATCCTAAGAAATCAATGCCAATATCAATCAATCAATCAACCAATCAATCAATCAATCATTTTATTTTGAATCCAAACATTTATTTTTGCAGTTATACAAAATTGCAATCACATATTTATAGGGGGAATGGCCACAAGGATAGGCCCTGAAGGGATCACTGATCTCGCTAATAGGGACACCTACGTACAAGTAAACAAAGGTATGCAATGGCCAACAATTATTGCAGACAGTGAATGATTACAGTTACTTACGGTAACTTAACTAAATTAGACAGTGCAAACTCCTAACTAAATGAGGAAGAATTAAAAAAAAGATAAGTGAACATAAAGTATGCGAGTGGTTTAATACACAAACATTCTGATGCATCATCACACATTGTTGCTAACACCGACTAAATGAGAGCGTAACTTTTTCTTAAACAATGATAATGATGAAGATTGCCTGATGCTACAAGTGATGTAATCACCAGCATCATCATCAACGCTATACACCACCAACACCACCGCCATCGTCCTTGCCGCCCCCCAAAACCACCCCCCCAGTTTATGATAAAAAAATTCACAGATAAGAAAGTAACTGAAGAAATATAACCCTCCATCAGCACTGTAATTGCCATTAAGGTACATAAGCTGCAGTTTAGGGCCACAAATTCCGTGAAGGGAGGTTATAAAAAAATGCTGTTTTCCATAAATGAATGCCAAAATCATTTTAAAAATTACCCGTACATCTACTTATTATGCATATTCGTTTAATGAGCAAAAACAGGTTGGCAAACCGCAACCTGGTACATTGAGACCGAGAAAAATTACATTGAAATAAAAATATTAAATGGAGTAATCAGTTATTGGAATTAAATTTATTGTTTTCATGGTATACCATACCCAACTCTGAGATAGAGATGAAACCAACCAAATGGTACATGACGAAGATTAGTACCTGGTATTTCAGATGACAACGGTTGGCTTGAAAAATGATTCAGACGCAGAATTTAATTAGTAACAACATAACTTACAGCTTGAGTTCCATCTTCGAAACTGATGTTTATTTCGATCGTTCCTGATTTATCGTGACCATCCAGATGGAAAGCCTTGTCAATGACGCAGCCGATATTTCCATCTGGTGGTTGAGGTACTGCTGGGTGATTCTTTGGTTTCCTCTGTCTTCCCTGGAAAAACCAGAACAGGAATATAGGAAAACAATACAGAGTCATATGGTGGTCTACATCAGAGAATTTAGCCAGGAAAAAACTTTGAGGTTCCATTTTGGGTTTTTCCATTGGACTTGTCCGCAAAATACACGGAATTGGCTTTTTAAAAATGAGAAATTCTTAATTTTGGGGCAGAACCCTCTAAATATATGTTCATGGTCTATACTTCCTGAACGTTGGTAATACAATTGCAGTGTTGTCGGGAACACCAACACTACCAACAACAACAATGTCAAAAAAGATGGTAAATGTAAGGTAAATCTTCGAAAATTTCTCAGCGCCCACAAAAGCCACGTCAGGGAGACCAGCCTATTCACCCGCGCTGGTAACTGGAGCATAGGATCGAGGAACTGATGAACTACTGTGACAACAGGATATACAACACGAATGAGGACATACCATCCATTGGATTGACAATAACGAAAGAAGTTAACTTTACAAATGACAGAGGACAATTGGGATAATTTATTCGTACCCGTCACCGACAAATAGCTGACCTCAAGAACTGATGATGATGATGGCATAGAATTCACCTATGCATTGAATTCCAGTATATTTAGCTCGGGAAGAATAAGATAAGAATATTCTTTAATATACCAATTGCCATCCGCATTTTGGTGTACATACAAAGTATAATAGACAAACGTACATAATTTCTATATCCAGCAATGTCAAAGTGTTTTAGAATGGCATAAAATGCTAAGTCCAAATCCAATATAAAATTTTTAATTAAAAAAAAAAGTTCTTTCAATGACCGATAATTTATGCAACAATTTATGCTGCACTGTAGTTTATTATGGTATTACATTAAATATGATAAAGCATCCTCGTCAAAAATGATTTCCTCGTAAGGTTGTCCGCCCTAGGAATGATTCGGTCATGTAGTCTTGGCCTCATGGAATAAGGCTGGGGCCTCAATGGTGGGAGGAGCGGGTTTAATACATGTCCTGGATTAAGTAGGAGGGCAGCGAAGAGCCTCCCATCCGGCGCTTTACACCTGGCACATACAGAAGGAATCCCATAAGAAGCCATGTTATGCTTACTTATACATACTGTGAAAAGTTTTTGGCCAAATTAAAACGTGAGAAAATCATCAGAACAGATGAAAAATTACTTAATATTACTAATTTACTAAACATCTGCAAATTAAAAGTCTTAAATTCCAATGCAACAACATCACTATAATTAAAACGGCAAGGAGGTTGTTGTACGAACTCTTGAGTATCAAACATGAAACACAAACACAAATATGAGATACCAAACATCATACACAAACATCAAACACAAGACAAGAAACATTTTTCACCGAACATGAGAAACAAAACAATAACAGCAGACACCAAACATCCGACAAAGGTGAAGATATCAGACAAGCATAAATTTCGTAACCAGCAAAACAGACTTTAAATGACTGTACATCAACCGGCGCAACTTACAATAGCAGCTGGTTTCTCCACAGCTGGCGCGTCCACCTTCGGTCTCGCTCCACCGTATGCTGCTGCCCCGTCGTCCGCAACACCCTCCACCTTTCCTTTATCAACCGCCGCTTCCTTTCCGTCCGCATCATTCGTCGCCTTCTCCAGCAAAGACTGGAGCAATTTCTGCGACGCCTCATCCCCACGTGCCATCAGTTCCTCGATCCTATCATGAGTTAGTTCTTCGTCATCTCTATATTCCTTTCTTCCCCGTCTCAGCGTAGCACGGTCTGCAGCATCATCATCTTCCGAGCTCTCAGAGTCAAAAGGCATCTTCTTCAGGCTCCTCTTCTGCGCCCTAAACACCTCCCTCAGCTCGAGCTCTTCCAAGTAGCCTGGAACTCGGCATGGCGCCCCAAGAACTTGCCTATGTGAAAATTTGGCAGCCTCGTCTGCTGTCGTTTTGTCAGCGGCAACGTTTGACTTTTCGCTGGTAACTTTAGACTCGCCAACAGCCTTCAACTCGCCTCCGACTTCGTTTTGGATGTTGTCACCCGACTCTGCAACGATGGGAAACGCCTGTTTGATTATCTTAACCTTGGGTCCTGATTCGTAAGTCTTCTTTCGCGGCTTCTTCTCTGATCTCTCGGGAAGTATAGGTTGTTCGTCGGCGTCATTGTCGACGAATTCGTCGAATATCTTTGCAGTGACTTCCTCTCGTGGTTCGCTGAAGTCAAGGTCAGCGGAACGATGGGTTATGGAGTTGGCGTCGATCCTTGCGGTTGGAATAACCTTTTTCGAGACTCGATCTTCATCCTCGGTTTGCAGCTTATTTCGATGTGACACGTCCTCCAGTGATTTTGCGGCTGTAGCGCTTCCAGTCTCGTTCTCATCGTTACTGAATTTGTCGTCGTCACACAACGAAGAGGCGCTCTCATTGGTTTTGCTTTCGTTCTGCGAAACCTGCGAAAGGTCAGAGGTATCTTCAGTTTTCAATGATTTTTCAAACTTTCTGTCTGGGATCTTGTGCTGTAATACGTCGCCATCTTTTTTGCCTTTCCTAATTTCCACGTTCTTAGCAGGAAATCCCTGTTTCCAGTCGTCATCTTCCACATCAGAGCTACAGCGCTTCTTGTCTTCGAATTCCTCGTTGTCTTGCCTCCAGTAAACGAGAGACGAAGCGCCGGATTGTTGTTTAGCGTCGTCGGTAAGTTTCCCGTTTCGATTCTTGTCGCGTCGAATACAATCAGCGTCAGGAACCTCAAAATCTTTGGTTATGTTCAATCGGGGTTTCCTCCCTTCCGCTTTTGGCTCGTCTTCCTCAATCGAATGCTCATTAATAAGTGGCTCGGCTGCATCACCTCCCGGAGACATCCCTCTCCCTTCATCCTCCGTAACAGACTCCCTACTTTTGGGACGATTCTCCACCTGTATCACATCTACTTTCTGGAAATCATTCGTGTAATCATATGCCGATTCTCCGTAAAGATCATCCTCACCGCGATCGTACCTCTCCTTGTAACCGCGTCCTCTCGCCGATCTGCCGTAATCGTGGAGGTTATCCACCTTGGACCTCAACTGTCCCTTCTTCAGCCGCTGGGCCAGCACCTGGAACTGTTCGCGGGCCTCACGCGCCATACGCGGCGGACCAATGAACAGGAAGTCGTCATTGTAGATGCAGCGTTTGGCGAAGACCATCGGGAAGCGATCGGCAATGTAGTCAAGCATCAGTTCGGCCTCCTCCTCCGAAACGTGGACCTCGTGCTTCTCGATGACGCACTTCATGAACGTCTCCTGGTAGAGCCCGACGAGAGTCTCGTGCATGATGACGACCTCGTCCGACGTTGTGTCGCCCGACTTCGGACTGATGGCGATCCTCAGGACGCCGCTGTCGTCCTCGGCCTTCGTCAGCGCCGCGCCGAACATCGTCTCAAGGTCGTTGAGCTCGTCCGACTTCTTGCTCTCCATGTACTCCCAGATGTCGTTGTCGACCATCAGCTCCTTGGAGATCTGCTGGCTGTTGGGCTCGCTCGGTTCTTTTCCAGGTCTTGGACGGTCCCTGTTTGACTTTACCGCCTGGGGTGCATCCGTAACGTCTGCCTCTTCCCTCTCCGGGTCCGCTAAGAACGGAAATTTCTTTGATTGATCATTTCTCTTCCGTTCGCTCCGTCTTTCCGGGTAATAGCCACCGAGCGGTTCGGTATGAACCGCAGCCGTTTTTCCGGATAGAGGGCGTTTGTCTTTACCGAGGAAGTGCTCCCTGATACGGACGAGCTGATCCAGGCTTCCGACAAGAACGTGGTTACCGCGACTGAAGCCGATCGAATCGATTCCAAGTTTCTCGATCTCTTCCAGCATCGTCGTCAGCTCCCGGCCAGAACTCTTGATCCAGTCAAGGCTAAGCACTGCCTCAACTTTGAGAAAAACCTTTTTGAAACACACGGTAAAAACAACGATAAAAGCTTAGAATTATAAAATGCAGGCAATGATAACAAGCTAATGTATATATGCATAAACACACATATATACATATAATTTATATACTGGTGTATACATTATTTCTTTAATCTAAATCAGCTTGACAGGCCGCAACACGGTTATAGGTAGATGTGAAATGTGGTTAGTAAAGTATAACTGATCAATTGTTCACAGGTTATTTTTTTAGCAAGCTCCTGTCAAACTCCCTTGACAAGGGAACTGAAAAACTTTTACATCGCCATCACAACAATTCTCAAGGCCACATTTCAACCAGAGCCCGACATGACTTCTTGAGGACTGGACTCCTGGAACACTCTGCCACTGCAGATGCACTCTGTTGCATAAATTAGCTATCTGAATTACGCATTCTGAAACTCTCTAAAAAATGTAGTTTGTTCAGCTCAATGACATAGCCATGTTTGTGGCGATTTTGTGAGGCATTCAAAAATCATTACATCAACCATCACAATCAATATTGTGTACATACATGCAAGAACATAATAAACTTTAAGTAAGAATTGACAAAATATAAGAATTACAGCAGTTGATAAGAACTATCGGATGAGATCTTGGAGTTTAAATTACTTCAGAATCATAAACTTACATCATCTTTAGGAGATGCCATCAAGAATTGTACTTTGCTGCAGTCAGCACAGTGTGCCTATCAAATAAACAGACAAAAATAAGCACAAACATAGAAACTATCAATGTAGCTAATAATAAATATTATTCTTTTAATATTGTCGCTATTATGTATTTATTAAGCACCACTCATAATGACCAAGTATCAAGCGATGGCAATTAAAATTTGAGAGAAGGACTTTCTTGAAGTCCACAAACAGTCTCAGGTATGAACATTGAACCCATACTTTTCGCTTTATAAGGCGTGCACCCCAACCATTCAAACACTGCATCCCACACTGCTAAGTGGAAAAGCGATTTAGGATTTATTTGTCAAGTGGCGCAAAGACTTTTTTAAAAGACTTAGTATGGTTAGACTTCCTCTTACGCACTTTTCCTTAGGATTCCTTGTTGTTTAGGAGCGTTATAAATGATTTTAATTTAATAATTAATAAACGTGAGAACAGCTGTAGAAATTACGCAACACTGCAACCCCTTAAAACTGATCGAAAACACAAATGTGGCTACTCGGGAAACTGAAAATAATACTACAACGCAATACTCCAGTTTCCCTTGGCCGCAAAATCGATCGTGCTTCAAAACAAGTAGGGCAGTGTATGGTTTGAACTTCTAAGGCAACGGCAAACGTACTTTCTCTCCACAAAACAAGTAAATATGACGGCTAATGGTAAATCGTTATGGAAAAAAATCCGAAACCACGGTAAAACTTACAGACGCTACGTTTTATTATATATAACTAAACGGGAAACGTAGTTTGTTTCGATGAAAACGAAACACAAAATTCCCCGCTGTCTCACACTAAACGATCATAGGTTAAAAACAAAGACCTATTGTAGTCAGGACGGGAGACTTCTAGTGTGCTTGGATTACGGGCGATAATCAGGATTTACTAAAAGATCGTCTCTTTAAATTTAATATAATAATTTCGTTTTATTGAGTTCTCGCTGACACACTACACCGCAGCCAGTTACAAATAGGAAATGATTAAGAAATATTATAACAATTCAATCAACTGGGTGGAAATCAGATAGAGGGGCAAATAGCAAGTGAATTCATTTAGGCCTAATATTATATTCATAGGCCTACAAGAAATTGTCAGTGGCAAAATTTTGTGGGCGCTGTAGAAGTCTCGAGTTTACGATTACGATTACGAGTATTATACTGCCTACGCTACCGCATTCGGATTGCAAGTAGCCTAAGTAGCGGCAGTGGCCTATGACTTAGGCCTACGCTCATCGAACTAGCTCGATCAGGCTGCTCAGCCGTCGTCTTTCTATTTCGGGTCGGTATCCCCAGTCTCATTGATTTACATGTAGCCTATATAGGCCGCTTATAAATGTAGCCTAGAATTTTTAATATTGACGCACCAGTAGGCTATGCATGCAGACCCATATCTTACGCACTTACGCAATGTAGGCTTAGGCCTACTCGTTTTCATAGGCGAGACTTGGGCGGAGATTTGCGGGGACAAAAATGCGGTCGAAGATTTTGGGCGGACGAACGGTTGGGACGCCGACGAAAATGTCCACCTTTTTTGCCGACTTTTTTTAAAGTCATCGATCATCACCTCGTCTTGTCATTTTTAGTGTTCACCTGTTTCACCGTGTGAACTGTGAAGTGTGTGCACGATGAACTAACACAAGTCTTACCGATTACAGATTGTCGGGGGTGGGGGTGAGCCCGGGTGACAAATGCATGGGCCGTCTCCCCACCACATTTTTTGAGGATACCGTCCCCCTGTCCCCCTTAAGTCTCCGCTCGTTTTAGAGCCTCGAGCAAAGGTGACGAAATTCTCATCAAGCCTAACCTTAGATCCTCGCCGAAATTATTTCCACATTTTCCCTTTGTCTAAAATCTTGCCGCCTCCACATAGACCTGGGAGTCGACCCCAATAAGTCGACCCCAGTCGACTTGGTCATCCCAAGTCGGGTCGGGTCGTTTCTGTTCACCGCAACTGACCCCAAGTCGAATTTTGTAGATAGAAGTCACTTGAAGTTGTTTTTACCTCAAGTCGACTTAAACCGACTTGAGACACAAACATAGTTAAATTTGTCACTTCAAACCAATGATTGTGACAACCTTTAATAGTGAGGACGTTAAGCTCTTGCATTGTGCAAACTGTGGATAAAAGCAACAAACTTTTTTGTATTGAAGAAAAACATATTTTAAGACTTTTCAGCTAGCGGCATCAATTAATTCGATCCGGAACATAACTAAAAAAATTAGTGAAAAGTCCGAAAAAATGGGTTAATTTTGCTGTTAGTTCGACCATTTGGGCGACTTTATTGGGCTATATTCGCTCTACAGAGCCAACATTGTGCGATAGCTTGGCTTGTACACTAGGTTTCGTGAGCGATGATAGGACTATTATTATAATTGGATTGGGACTAAAAACTTAATTAAAGTTGTATTTCGCTCGTATTGTGCGCAAGAACATTAATTTTTTGAACAAGGATTATGTAGATTTGCATGCATTTGAATATATGTGTTTGGAAGGTTAGACTTTGGTTAACATAGCGATGTCTAAGCAGTGCTTTTAATCGACTTGCCAGTTAATTGGACGCAGTGTGCGTGTAATCTATCGTTTAAATAGCGTTATAAAGTATTCGCCTATCGCAGCATAAGTATTTTTTCATCAATCCTACTTCTGTTTTGGCATGAATACTTTTCATGGTAATTTTGCAGACTACGGTCCTGTCCATATAAACAGTATGGCCGCCCAAGAAATCGCTAAAATAGAGCGCTGCGGCTTATCAGCTGCATCCCATGATGCAATGCTCTCATTAAGTAATTAGCGCGAAATCACAAATAAAAAGGTTAAGTTAATTGGTAAACACGCACACTATAATGAAATGTCCTATTTATTTATTTAGAAATTGTGTTAATTTGTTGTGTTGATTACTTACTTGCTCAATGCATTGCATCATGGGTCAAGCCGATCAGAGGATCTGAGAGGACCAGTGGTGTGGCAGAGTGGACATGAACCATGAGATCACAATGATGCTTCGGAGAAAGCACTCACTCAGCACTCTATTTTAGCAATTTCTTGGGTGGCTATACCGCTTGCTTGAGCAGGGCCGTAGTCTGCATGATTACCATTTTCGCTGATCTAGCTTCCATAAGTTTTATCAAGGCAAGAATTTATTTTAAAATCAGTATTGCTTTTATTTGGGCAACAACAATTACTTCTTGTCAATCTATATTTAAATAAAATATATTGTTAATCAATCCAGCTTTAATTTCAGCAAATTTTTTTTCATTTATCCCACTTCTATTTAAGTAAACATTTTTCATCAATCCAACTTCTGCTTAGTGAGAAATCTTTTCGTCAATCCTACTTGTCTGCATCGAACACTACAACCCACTCAATGATGAATAATTTTTAGAACGCTAAAGTGATAGATTACCCTGTGTGTTAATGTGTGCCAGAATAAAGTTGCTGTTGAGCAAAAAGGTGGAGCGAACTGATGGTGGAATTCCATTCTACAGAGAGGGACCTATGCAGGCAAAGCAACTGGATTGAGCCAGGGCAAACATGAGGAACAAAATAATAAGTCAGGAGGATCAGAGGATATGAGAAGACTACTATATATTCGTTGAATAAAAATTCATTATGACAAACCGTAGAATGATTACAGATACAGGTTATACGAAATACGGCCTGCTTCGCACGACACATGGTGTGGCGGAGAGGAGACGAAGCATGAAATCACAAAGATGCTTCGGAGAAAGACCCAATTGCGACATAAAAACCAAAGCAAGAATTTTTTATTGTATATGATCAGAGAGCGGGATCTAGTAAAGTTATTAAATCATGAATGTAGGATTTGTTTCAAGCTCGGAATCACACAAAACTTCATGTTGCTCAAGACTACTGATACTGATGTTGTTGTTCCAGCAGAAAAAAATAGTGTGTCACAAATTTTTTGTGACTATAGGGGCATGGTCTCATCTTCAACGCATTGCTGCTCATGAGGTTACTTGAATTTTGAGTCCAGAACTAGCCTTTGCATGATGACCCATGTTCGATGCATTCATTATCTGTGACACAGTTTCAGCCTTAGTTGGCCGGAGCAAAGGAACTTGTCAGGAAGTATTGCATGAAAGGTAAAACAATTGAGAACATTCCGCCAAGGCAAGATGCATTGTGTAACATCTCAAGCATTCTGGGTATCAGGCTGGATATGTTTGGAGTCAAACTTTAGGGACATTGCCTGTCTTGCCAATTCCTGAAAGCTGTTCTACAAAAATTCCACTGCTTTAAAGATTACTTACTTAGAGTTTGGTGTCAATAAAAAGGGCTTTCTTCAATTTCTCCAATGACATGTATTTGACTTGTTTATAAGGTGTCCCACATACATACCCATTTAGTCAGTTGAAAGTGAGTGCTATCACGGAAATGAGAGGTTTGTGGCTAATTGCTGCAACAGTTCCTGTCAACCAAGACACAAATAAATTGCACGCTTAATACTCTTGTTGTAGCTAAATTAAACCAAACAAAATTATCTAAGACTGTAATGTACTAGGAGGTGTAATGTGTCAGCAAGCATGACAAAAATAGGGTTGACAAGAAATGTTTGACACTTTTCAGCAACTGTGGTTTATTCCTCATACGAAATACAACAAATTTACTTGATCATACAAATCTAGGCAATGTTCAGAACTCAAAACTGAAAAGCAAATGTGTTCAGCTGCTCAAGATCAAAAGTTATTGAAGAAGTCTGAAAATGTCATAAATTACCCAGATAAAAATTCATGTACATTTTGTTCTACCCATCCAACGTTAGCAGCCCACATACCTCAGCCAGTTTTTCACTTTAGACACTTCAAACTTTCCAGTTCTTCATACCAAATGACCAGAAATTGTTACCACTAGTGCTGGTTGTCAGCGTGATCATATGAGACAACCAACGGACAGATCATGAATAACTGGACACTCTTTGCAGAGAAAGCACTTTGACATTGTGAAAATAGTGATAGAAATAAATGACAGCATATTTTAACTGAATTTAATTACTAGTGATACAAAATGTAAATCAAATATTTTCTAAAACTTGTGATGCCAGCATGCATTTTTATAGGAAAATTCCCAGATACAAAAAATCCTGTTCTACAAGTGGAATGTCGACATGGTGCCTATTTGTGACATTATTTTGTTGTTATGTCTTCCATGACGGAAGCACGCTGATATTAGTATTATATCTGCTGAAAGTACTCCAAGTCATTTGTATTGGTGTGTCAAACATTGTGCTACCCCACATGACCATTTTGCAACCGAAAATTGTAATGTTTATGTTGTCATAAGACCACATATTCTGCATCTAAGTGCAATATGGATATATTGGCTCTGGAAACTGTAGTTTTAGCATACTTAAATGGTATACTGGAGCTACATCAAAATGTGTAATGTTTGAATCAGATTAATCTGAAATATTACTAATTAGTAATTTTTCATGTTGTCATAAGACCACATATCTAAGTGCAATATGTAGTCGCATATTGGCTCTGGAAACTGCAGTTTTAGCATACTTAAATGGTATCCTGGAGCTACATCAAAATGTGTAATGTTTGAATCAGATTAATCTGAAATATTACTAATTAGTAATTTTTCATGTTGTCTAAAGACCACATATTCTGCATCTAAGTGTAATATGGAGTTGCATTTCGGCTCTGGGTATGTGCAGTTTTAGCATATTTTCATAGTATACTAAGTTGTATCAATTGTCCCACACAACTATGCATGTGTGTAATGTTTTAATTAGATTAGTAATGTGTCATGTTGTCAAAAGACCACATTTTCTGTATCTATGTACATAAAGAGTTGTGAATCGGCTCTTGAAATGTGAATTTTTAGCATACTTTCATAGTATACTTGTGCTCTAAAAAATTGTCCCACACATGTGTGCATGTGTGTAATGTTTTAATTAGATTAGTAATGTTTCATGTTGTCAAAAGATCACATATTCTGCATCTATGTGCATAAAGAGTTGCGTATCGGCTCTGGAAATGTGAATGTTTAGCATACTTTCATAGTATATATGTGCTATATAAATTGTCCCACACTGTGTAATGTTTGAATCTGATTAGTAATGCTTCATGTTGTCAACAGACCACATATTGTGCATATTAGTGCAATAAATAGTTGCGTATCATCTCTGGAATGTTAATTTTTAGCATACTTTCATAGTATACTTGTTCTATATGAATTGTTCCACAATGTGTAATGTTTAAATCAGATCAGTAATGTTTTATGGTGTCAAAAGACCACATATTCTGCATCTAGGTGTAGTTTAGAGCTGCGTATCTACTCTAGAGCATGTGCATTTTTTAGCATACTTTCAACCTTCTGTTTAAGTATGTTCCCATGTGAATTTTTTGATGCAGCTAGCTGAAAAGTTTTAAAATATGTTTGTCTTGAAGCTGTAAAAATTTGTTGCTTTTATCCACAAGATGCACAATGCACTGCGTTTTTGGACCTTAACCTCCTCACTATTAAGCAGTTTTTGTTGCCTGGTGTGTTTACAAGAATGAATGAGACCTTTGCTAAACAGAAACTTAGGCTAGGCTACTGATTATTTTGCCGGTAGGCTATCGTGCAGACTGCCGTCTGCCGATCTATTCATATAATTTGTAATTTTATGCTTAAACGTCACGCTGAGGCATGCGCCTAATTAAAATGGTGAAACAAAATGTTACTAAAATATTAGCACGTGTGCTTATCAAGCAATCAGTGAACTTCTAGTGGTCAGTGAATTCGGCGCAAAGAAAGTAGGATATACAAGGCCTATAGGCCCTAATAAATCGATAGTTTGGCGCTACTTTGGAGCGCTGCATCTGGAGTTGTCTGCAGACGGAAAACTATTGCAGAAGCAATTGGGCAATGAAAGACTTTACTGTCAGTGAGGAGGCCTATAGTAGCTGTAGTAACCTACTGTATAGGATGATGCGCTTGCAATACTAATATTATGCTAAGTTGCGAAATGATGTTAGTGGCCAAAATTAATTATTATGAAAACAGAATTACAAATTAGGCTTATCATAACACGCCATTCAGTGCAGCCATATCTTAGACCTTGCACTTTTTACAAATTTATTTAATGTTAATATTAAATAATAATAATAATAATAATAATAATAATAATAATAATAATAATAATAATAATAATAATAATAATGAGTGTAATCTGAATAATCACTTTCAATGGAGAAGCTAAAATTCATAGGTCTAATTATTTGCCGTCGCATTGTCTAGGTTACTAGATGGCCCAAAGCATCACAAAACTATTCAAACTGAAACACGAACAGCTTGAAAAGGGCTTAATAACACTTTAACAAATTAATGCATCAATTAAGTGTTGAGGCCTCATTACTCATTTGTAGGCCTAAATGAAATTAATGCTTGCAGGAAAATTTGCTTGACTTCTTGCATTACTAGCCGTACGTAGACCTAGGCTAATGGTTATTATATACCATGTCAGAAGTCGACTTCAAGTCGGAAGTCGGTTGTTTTTCTGCCAAGTTGGGTCAAGTCGTTTTGACGCCGAGAAGTCGACTTCAAGTCGACCTCAAGTCACTTTAGGGTCAAGTGGGGTCAGATTAGCTGACCAAAGTCACTCCCAGGTCTACCTCCACAACAGACTCTTTTCAGTCAGCCAATCGATGTCTAGTCCCGAGTCTCTTTGCCAGAAATAATTATGTCTAGGCCTACCAGTGAGAAGAAGCCATGCAGCAGTTTGATCATTGGCATAATAATTATTTTCTCATTGAGAAATTTCGGACGGGTTGAAAATCGGACGTAGGCCTATTAATTGGAGTAGGAAATTCTTGATTAGAGTAGGAAATTCTTTATTAGAGTAGGAAATTCTTGATTAGAGCATGAAATTCTTGATTAGAGCATGAAATTCTTGATTAGAGTAGGAAATTCTTGATTAGAGCATGAAATTCTTGATTAGAGTAGAAAATTCTTGATTAGAGTAGGAAATTCTTGATTAGAGCATGAAATTCTTGATTAGAGTAGAAAATTCTTGATTAGAGTAGGAAATTCTTGATTAGAGCATGAAATTCTTGATTAGAGTAGACAATTCTTGATTAGAGTAGAAAATTCTTGATCAGAGTAGGAAATTCTTGATTTTAATTGGAAGTGCAGAAAGACCATATACTTCATTATCTCTACACAGGACACGTGACATCATCAGACGACACCCACCTTAGTAGCTGTTCCACACCTCTGATCATACGGTACCTCGACCCGGACCACCATGGACTACTCTTACGGACAACCCTTTTGACTCAACGCATTTGATCTTGATCCTATGGTAACTCGACCCGGACCACCTCGGACTACTCTCACGGACAACCCTCCTAACTCAACGCAGCGCTCGTGAATAAGCCGGTGCCCCGCGCTTGGCTTTCCAGTGGCGCTTTAGAAATTATGAGATTACGATTACGATTACGATAAGCCTATATTATGTTAAAACAGCCCAAACAACTTTGATAGAATT